>OY882873.1:46940407-47540407 GCA_963693515.1 Pipistrellus nathusii | reverse complement strand
CCAACTTTGAAGTGAACCCCACCACGGTAACCAGCCCAGTCCTCTCTGAGGCAGCTTAGAGGAACTGAGTGGTGTCCAGCTAATCCTGCCAGCGCTGAGGCTGGAGCTGGTGGGCCGTCACTAGTTTCCATTTCCGAGCCCCAGCCACCCTCCCCAGGGGCATCAGAAGCCCAGCCTGGGGGCTCGGAGGAAGTGGGCTGGGGCGGGGCCTACCAGGCTGAATGTCAGGGAGCGGAGCTTCTCGTTCTCCTCCTTCAGGCGGCTCAGCTCCTCCGCTCCGGGCTCCAGGCCGTCAGCCATGCGCAGGGACCGCTCTCGGAACTCCCGCTCGCAGGAGGCCGACAGCCTCTGGCGCTGCAGCTCCTGCTTCGTCAGATAGAGCTGCGGGGATGAGAGGACAGGAGCCGGGCAGGAGGACGTGAGCATCCCGGCCAGACCACCCAGGCTCAGGGAAACTGTGTGTCTGTGTGTGTGTGTCGGGGGGCGCCACAGGGGGGAGGGGGCCCTGCAAATGAACAACTAAGGCACATGGGAGTCCTCTGCACATTGTATTTGCATATTTTTAAAAATAAATTTGAAATTATTTCCAAATAAAATAAAAGAACAAGCACCCTGGCTGGTACCTCTCAGTAGTTAGAGCACTGGCCCATGCACCAAAGGGCTGGGTGTTCGGTCCCAGCCTGTACCCTTTTTGCAGGTTCACTTTCTGGCCCTCATCGAGGCACATGTAGGAGGTAACGGATCCATGTGACTCTTTCACATTGTTTTTCTCCCCATCTTTCTCCCCCTTCATTTCCTCCTTCCCTTCTACTCTAAAAAAAAAAAAAAAAGGAAAAAGTATCCTCAGCTAAGGGTTAACAACAGCAACAACAAAAACCAATGCCATCAAGGCAAAGAGCAAATGATTATTTGAGCGAGCCAAACCGTGTGGCTTAATGGATAGAGCGTCAGCCTGCGGACTGAAAGGTCCCGGGTTTGATTCTGGTCAAGGGCATGTACCTTGGTTGCCGGCACATCCCCCGTAGGGGTTGTGCAGGAGGCAGCTGATCAATGTTTCTCTCTCATCGATGTTTCTGACTCTCTATCCCTCTCCCTTCCTCTCTGTAAAAAAATCAATAAAATATATATTTAAAAAAAAAAAGAAGAAGAAGAAGAACCCCACAAATCACAAATCACCAAGGAGAGAATAATCCCCAACAGAAAAATGAGTAAAAAACATCATTGGGCCGAAACCGGTTTGGCTCAGCGGTAGAGCGTCGGTCTGCGGACTGAAAGGTCCCGGGTTTGATTCTGGTCAAGGGCATGTATAATACATTGGTTGCGGGCACATCCCCGGTGGGGGTTGTGCAAGAGGCAGCTGGTCGATGTTTCTCTCTCGTCGACGTTTCTAGCTCTCTATCTCTCTCCCTTCCTCTCTGTAAAAAATCAATAAAATAAAAAAAGACATTGTTGGGGTTCAAGCGGCTCCTAATCGCAGGACCAGCTGAGACACTGACATAGACAGTTGGAGGGATGAGGCCCAGGGGACTGCTGCGGAACTCAGAACAGCCAGACGTACCCTGGCCCAGACACAGGCGGCAGGCCACCCCACCGTGGCCACGGCACCCCAGCCAGGCCTTGGGGACTCACAGGGGGGTGACTGGAGAGGCCCCCTGGTGGTGGAGGCAAAGGGTCAGCTAGCTCCCTGCAGGGGCGCCTCATCCCAGGCTGGCGGGCAGGAAGTCGGGGGGGGGGGGAGGGGGGGACTGGGGCGAGGGCGAGGCGGTGGGCACAGCACCTCCTCCTGCAGGCCGCGGCAGCGCGTGCTGGCCAGCTCCTTCTCCTGCAGCGCGTTGCTGTAATGCAGCGAGAGGCTGAGCATCTCGTCCTTGAGCTTCAGCACCTCGTGGAAGTGGGCGCTGACCTCACGCTTCATGCGGCCGTGGTCGGCCTCCAGCTGCTGCAGGCCCTCGGCCCGGGCCTCGGCCTGGCCCAGACGCTCCTGCAGCCGCCGGCATTGCTGCGCCAGCGCCTCCCTCTGCCCCTTCTCCTGGCTCAGCTCCTCTTGCAGGCTGCCAATGGCTCCGGCCAGGCATGCGGTCAGCTTGGACGTCTCCATGAGCCCTGTGGGGAGCCGGCATCACCCCCTGCCCGCTCCTCGTCCTCCAGGGCTTGGCTTCCTGCCCTGGACTCTCAAGAGGACCCACCCTATCTGTCGTCTCCTTCAAGGCTTCAGGCCAAACTACACACGAGACTGGGGTAAATAAACCAATGATTCCAGATTTGGGTTCAAGGACTCCCCTTCATTTCCTCCTCCCTTCCACTTGCTCTTCCCCTCAGCTGCCCCATGTGACCCACTGTCCAGACCCGCTGCCCCTCCCCTCCCAGACGTGCTTATACTAACACAGCTCAACGTCATCCTAAAAACAGGAACAGGCCCGTAAGTCTGCGTAACCCATCTCTACCAGCTCAGCCTGCGAGGCGCCAGGCTGGAGCGTCCTGCTGTGCGATGGCCAGGACTCCTGTCCCCAAGCCCAGTGAGCCCTCCCCTAGCGGGCTGAGCACAGGCACAGGCTGTAGCCTGACTGCCCCTTGGGCAAGCGCTGCCACCCCAGCGCAGCCCCAAGCGGCCTGGGAGCTCTCCTGGGGAAAGGCCGTCCCCTTGGCGCTGCAGTAGGGACAGACTCTTCCTCAGAGCCCAGGCCACGTGCTCCCTCTCCTACCTGTCCCACTGCAGTGCGGAGGGTCTCCTCCCCGAGTGTGGACGGGGCAGGGGGACCTCTGCCTGAGCCTCGGGAACAGGTGGGGAAGAGAGGTGACCAGGACCGGGGGCTCCGGTCGCAGGCCGGCTCTCACCGCTGAAGGTGCTGAAGTCCACGTCGGGCTGCAGCCCGGTGACCAGGGTGTAGACGTCGGGGTTGTGGAACTTCAAGCTCTCCAGGAAGGCGAGCACCCCGTTCTTCCCGCGCGCCCTCAGCAAGTCCAGCAGGTGCCCTTGGGGGACAGGACAGTCTGGGCTGACAAGGCGCTGGGCAGGCTTCCCCGTGAGGGGCAGGGCACCCTCTGCTGCCTTAAGCCCCTGCAACCCCACAGCGCAGTCAGGCTCAAGAAGGGCGAGGCCGGCGTTTATTGAGCAGCTACTACGACCGGTGCGCTAGGAGCTGGAGGTAAGAGACTAAGGAAGATGGTGGTCACTCTGAGACCTACCAGGTATGCTGGCGGACATGTGGGGGTGCGTGCCTAGCTCGGGGGAGGAAAGCAGCAAGCAGCAGCACCCAGGGCCCAGGCCCACTCAGCCTCATGGCTCTCAGCTGGGATTCACTTCTCCTGCTTCTGAGGCTCATCAGGCAATGGGCAGAGTTCCTGTCAGTAGCTACCGCCCGCCACTGGCTCTCCAGGGCCCAGTCTGGGCTTTGAGACAAGTATCTTAGAAACTGACTCAACTCTCCTAAGCTGATATGGTGATGCCAGGCGCTCCCCCGGTTTTGAATGAATACACAGACAGAGAGTTGGGCTGGAAGAGGCAGGCTCACCCCAAAGGGTGTCCCCTGGAGCCTGCCAGAGGGACTTGACTTGGAAGAAGGGTCTGGGCGTGAGTAATTAGTGGGACCTGTGAGCCGAGGCATTCTGCGGAGCCTGGGGCCTGTCCAAGGACAAGTGTCTCAGGGAGAGGGAGTCATTCAGAGAAGGCATGTGGCAGGCAGAGGCTGGAGCGAAGGGGCCACAGCCGAGGGGTGCCAGGGGCCACCAGAAGCTGGAAGAGGCAGAAAGGGGCCTCCCCTGGAGCCACGGGAGGGAGTGTGGCCCCACACGCACCTTAACTTCAGACCTTCAGCCTCCCAACCATGAGAACCCATTCTGTGACTTTGTGGTCGTCTGTTAGGGCGGCCCCGGAGAAACTAACAGCCCCCCCACACACACCGACCAGAACTCGGGTCCCCTCCGCTTCTGGCTGAGCAGAGGCCCGCGGCGCAGGCTCACCGACTCTCATGGCCGAGTTGGTGAAGCGGGGGCTGTGCAGCACCTCCTCCTCGTCCAGCTGGCCCAGCACCTTGGCCTGGCGCAGGTAGGGGGTGAGGCGGCTGGGGCAGGTGCTGCGCACGATCCTGTGGCGGTGGCTCTCCGTCATCTCCCACAGCGTCTCCTCGTCCAGCCCTGCCAGCGACGAGTGCGTGCGGCACAGCTCCGCCATGGCTGGACCTGGACGGAAAGGGGGCGGCGGAGGCTGTCAGTGCAGGGCCCTGGCCCGGAGGCCCTCCCATTCCACCCATCCTCCCCAGACCGGCGGGGAAGGAGAGGACTGCCCCCCACCCCACACACACACACACTGAGGACCATGACACCAGCCCGCCCTGGTGTCCAGTGACCAGCGGGAGGGACACTGACAGCATTGGGCAGAGGGAGACCTGGCTTCTCTGGCTCAGGACACAGATGAGCCTCTGACACACAGGCTGCTGCCTGACCAGCCGGCACTGGCCTAGGAGTGGGTCTGGACCACAAATCCTTAGCAGGGGACCCAGGAGGGAGCAAACCCTGGGCTCTCCTGAGTCCAGATGTGCGGAGCAGACAGAGTGCGCCTGTGGCGGTCTGCCTCCGGGCAGGCGCGGAGGGGGAGGGGGCCAGAAAGGCTCCAGGGGGAGATGAAGCCCAGCCCCGCCTGGGAGAACGGGAGGCTGGATGAGCTGGCGCCCAGAGGCGGTGCCCGGTCCACATGGATCAGTGGGAAGCAGGCCAGGGCTGGGCCTCGCACCGAAAGCGACTGCTTGTCCTCGGCAGGGTGGACGCCTGTCGCTTTCGGCAGCCCCAGGACCCTGGCACGGAGACACCTGGGCGCGGTGCTGTGCGCATATTAGAGTCACCATAAAACTAGGACGGCTCTTGGGGGTGAGCAGTCAAGGCCACACCCCTTGGCTGGTGTGTATGGGGGTGGGGAGGGAGATGGCCAGGCGTCTGAGAACCGAGCTGCGGGCCTGCGCAGGTCCTGGCTGGGCCCCGGCTCCGGGCTGTGTGGATCTAGGGCCTGAAGCAGTCACAGCCCCATGGCCCTCTGAGGAGAGGGCCATGCTGAGGGTGGGACCCAAGCCCTTGTTCTGGGAGGACCTCAGGGGCTCCTCCCACCCCCACCCAGAGCCACCTGCCTGCTCTGTAGCCACAGTGGCCACACTGCGTTCCCGGGCACAAGGCCTTTAGCCTGTTAAGCCACGTAACTCATCCTAAACGGCGTGAATGTGGACTGTCTCCAGCACAGCAAACAGCCTGCAAACAGCAGTGCCTGCGCCCCTCCTGGACTTCAGATCCCTGAAGGAGACGCATCGCCAGCGCCAGCTCAATCCTGCGCTCACTCTCTGCCCCCTCTCCCCCTCCTGCCTGGACAATGAGGTGACAAAACACACAGCACTTGGCGTGACCGTGTCTACACTGTTCACTCTCACTGTGGACAACAGCATCGCTGGACAGGGCACCGCCCTCAGCGGGGGTCAGGTTTCAGCATCTGATACTCATGGCTACATACACCTGCCTGGCTGCAGGCTGACTCAGTGATGTGGAGAAGCAGGAGACGTATGTAAGGTCCTGTGGCTGCACATTCCAGTGTTTCTTTTTCTCATCACACGAATGCATGAGATCCTTGTGCACAGGAGGGCACAAGTGGGCACAGAGGCACAGAGGGCACAGGAGCACAGGGGCACGGGTGGGCACAGGGGGCACGGGTAGGCAGGGGGCACAGGTGGGAGTGTTTGCCCTGGACCTGAGAATCTGTGATCTGGTTCTTTTCACGGGATGACCAGCTGCCTGGCTGGAATGCCTCCTGAGGCGTGTGCAGTGAACGTGCTCCAGCAGCATGCAAACCAAGGAAAATGGGAGTGGCCACTGCAGTCCTCCTCCGCGGACAGTCCCCCTCCCCCACGGGGCTGGCCCACAGCGCACACTCACCGAAAAACGCGCACGCCCGGCCGCGCAGGAGTTGCTGGCGTGCAGTGGGCCCGTGTCCCCTCCCGGCTGCAGGCTCAGGCTCCTCTGTGGATTCCGGGCAGCGGGCAGGGCTGGGCAGGAAGAGCCTGCCAAACCAGTGCCCAGGGCATCTGATGAGACTTCACACCATGTGACTTGCTCCAAAACTCAAAGTTCAGGTCCCAGAGCCTATGTGAGGGGAAAGGCAAACTTTGACCCAGGAAACAAAGGCACAGGCTTCCAGCCCGGCTCTGCCCGGTCACAGAGCGCCCGCACATCGGGAACCGGGTCTGGAAGAGAACCAGGCTCTGTAGCCTCCGATGCTCAGGAGAGTGGACAGGTGGATGCTAGAGGGAGGGCCTGCGGGACAGGGTGAGGATGCGCGGAGAGGGCAGGCCCTCAAGTAGGTCTGTCTCACTGCCCCTGGGCAGCTCATTCCATTTCTGTAGGGACAGTCAATAGATGCTCATGAACCAGGGTGTGTGGGTTCAGTGGTGTCCCCGCAAAAGAAATGTTAAATCCTGATCCCTCAACGCCTGTGACCGTGGCCTTTGGGAAATAGGTCGCGACAGCTGAGGTCATTAGGTCGAGCGCTAAGCCCTATATGACAGGTGTCCTCCTGGGACGAGGAGACCCGGACACACCCAGGGAGGGGCCAGGTGACAGTGCAGGCAGAGGCTGGGGGACGCCGAGGGCTGCGGGCAGCACCAGGAGCTCAGAGCAGGCCGGGCCTCAGAGGGAGCCGGCCCTGCAGACCTCTGACTTTGGCTCCTGGCCTCTGAGGAGAGGGCTGGGGCGGGGGTGACTGCAGTGCAGGGGGCTTTTTCGTAGGATGAAATGTCCTAGGGCCGGTGTGCTGGCCTCAGGGCTGGATTGTGCAGATACAGATCCGACCCCAATCAAGCTGGTTTGAAAACAGATGGGTCCGAGAGCTGCCGGTGACCATTCCCACTGCCGCGGCCCCAGGACAGGATACAGGCTAGGGCGGTGGTGAGGAGCTCCCAGGGCCTGGCCTGGCCCTGCCTCCCTTAGGCCAGCCGCCCTGACCTGTGGGTGCCAGCCTTCCTGTCTTTCTTCTTGCTCTCGGCCCAGGTGGGGCCTGCAGGCACCCTGACCGTCCTAACCCCCCAACACCGGTGAGCGTGACCTGTTAGGAAAGAGGTCAAGGCAGATGGAACCAGGTTAAGATGAGGCCATAAGGTCGAGCCCGAAGCCCTCAGTGACGGGTGTTCCCACGGGAAGAGGAGAGACGCAGACACACATGAGGAGGGCAAGGTGCCAGCCCAGGCAACACCAGCTCCCCAGGCTCAGCCCTCTGCCTGTGGGTGCTGGGAGCAACTGTGTGCTCTGCCCAGGAAGCTGAGTGCCTCCTGCGGGCTGCCCCTCCCTCTGCCACTTCCTCCTCGTTCCTGCACCCCTGCTCCCTGGGACCCCGGAGTGCCCTCATGCCTTCTAGAGCAGTGGTCGCCAGCCGGTGTCCGAGGACCACTGGTCCAGGAGGCCCGCAGGACTGGCGACCGCTCCGCCAGGTGACAGCCAGATGGCACACGTGTGAGAGCAGCACCTCCCACCGAGTCTGACTCAAAGCCCTGGATCACCAACATGTGAAACCAGCCGAGCGGGGAAGGCTGAGTGAGCGGACGCGGTCTCTCCCGAGCCTCACAAAATGAGCCGGAAATGGTTGGTTTGTTTTTAAAGCAGCCACAAACGAGGCAGCTGGTCCTCCTCGCCCCACACCTAAACCTAGAACCCTTCCCTCTTCCTCTCTTTCCTCCTGGGGCGCCAATGCGGACATCAGGGTCCAAAACTGAGCATCCTTCATCCCGCCAGCCCACACTGTCCTCCTTGAAGGTGGAGCTGAGCCAGAGAGCCCATGCACTTAACCAAACCAACGGCCCCACACCAGGCTCACCCCTCGGGAGGAAAGCCTCCACCCCAGGACAGCTCTCAGCCCCCCTCGGGCCTGCCTGCCGTCCCCAGTGCTGACCTGCTCTCCTCGGGACCGGCTCCATGCTGCCCCTCCTGGTCCTGCAGAAGGAACGCTGGGGCGGGCTGGGCTGAACAGCAGCAGCAGGCGAGCAGGTCTGACAGGCAAGCCTGCCTGGCCCTGCCCAGGGGCGATGCCTCACACGAGCCTGCACGCATCACTGAGCCCAGGACATTCTCCCACCATGCATGGGAAGCTTCTGGAAGATCCGCGTGGGGGAGATCCTCTCCCGTCTGTGAACAGCCGGCCTGTTCATGATAAAATCCCTCAGACGACGTCCTGGCACCACCAGGACTCATTCTGCAGCCTCTTCCGTCCTCACCATCAGCTGGAAGTCTCTAAGCCAAGCATGTCAAACTCAAAGGTCAACACGGGCCAAATATTTGATAAACAAGGTGGAAATGTATGTAGCCGCAAAAAAAAAAAAAAAAAAAAAAAAAAAAAAAAAAAAAAAGCTTCCATTTTCATAGAAACGTAGGTTTGCTTCGATAGAGACATGCTGAATACAAAGAGCTGAAATAAAGGAGTCGTCTTTACCATAAAATAGTAAAAGATGTTAATAAAAATTAATATTTTTTCTTGAACATTCACTTACCACACACTGGATAACTGCACAAACTAATAAGCGTAAAGCAAATAGACCTATTTTTCTTGTTCTCCAAAAGCGAAATATTTCCTGTTGCGCACACCAAACAAGCCAGTCCAAGACTAATGAAGTGGCCGTCGGCTGCTGAAATATTCGCTGCTAGTATTAGTGGAGAAAAATTGTGCGCCTGCATGTAAGGAAAATGAATGCAACATGGTTATAGTAATCAGTCATTAGCCAACGTTGTAGTTCATTATTAATAATTATGTTTAACAGGATATTGTGAAAACTAAGTTACGAAATTTTTATTAAAACTTTTCTTGCCATTATTGCCGAAACCGGTTTGGCTCAATGGCTAGAGCGTCGGCTTGGGGACTGAAGGGTTTCAGGTTCGATTCCGGTCAAGGGCATGTACCTTGGTTGCGGGCACATCCCCAGTAAGGGGTGTGCAAGAGGCGACTGATCGATGACTCTCATCGATGTTTCTAGCTCTCTATCTCTCTCCCTTCCTCTCTGAACAAAATCAATAAAATATATATATTTTTTTAAAAACTTTTCTTGCCGAAACCGGTTTGGCTCAGTGGATAGAGCGTTGGCCTGCGGACTGAAAGATTCCAGGTTCGATTCCAGTTAAGGGAAGGGGATGTGCAAGAAGGGGATTTTTGCAAGAGGCAGCTGATCCTGAAAGGTCCCGGGTTCAATTCCAGTCAAGGGCATGTTCCTTGGTTGCGGGCACATCCCCAGTAGGGGGTGTGCAAGAGGCAGCTGATGGATGATTCTCATCGATGTTTCTAACTCTCTATCCCTCTCCCTTTCTCTTGTAAAAGAATCAATAAAATATATATTTTTAAAACTTTTCTTACATACCCTTACATTGGCCGTGCTGCAAAAATATTCCTTGTGGGCGACATTTAGCATGCTTGCTCTAAGCAATTCCAGGGGATCCTCTAGAATTGCCATTCACTATTTAGATTTGGATGACAGTCTTTTTTTATTTTAATTTCAGAGAGGGAGGAGAAAAACATCAACGATGAGAGAGAATCATTTACTGGCTGCCCCCTGCACGCCCCACACTGGGGATCGAGCGCACAACCCACGCGTGTGCCCTGACCAGGAACTGAACTGTGATCTCCTGGTTTATAGCTCAGCACTGTCCACCCTCCCCACCGCCCAATCCAGCACCGGAGATGCTCCATGCACGTCTGGTGCCCGGATGCCCAGACAGTATCAGAAAAGAACATGACATCTCATTATTTTCATAATGGTTTTATGTGGAAAGCCAGGCCAGGCTCGTGGCTTTATCAGGTGCCCCGTCAGGCGAGTGGGTGGGAGCCAGCCACACCTGCAAAGGAACCGTGTCTGTCATGGAGAGCCCGGTGATGTGTGGGGTTTCTGGCAGGTAGGCTCCCTGTAGGGACAGCCTCTCTGACCCAGGACATGCAGGCATGCAGTGATGACATAGAAACCCGGGCCAGCCCAGGAGCCTCCTGCTGCCCAGGATGGGAAGAGCCACCGTGACCGTCCACACCAGGGGTGGGACCTTTCTCTGCCAACGGCTGTTGGGATATTTCTAACATCATTCTCAGGTCACGCAAAATTACCAGCTTAAATATTAGCCTCTATGTTTTGGGCAAATATTTCATTAATTCACCCCTAATGCCGTGGCAGGGGCAGATCAAATAGCATTCCCCACACCTGGTCTAACCCTGAGTCCAGCACGGGCCCAGAGGAAGAGGCGGGTCCGGAAGGTGTGGCCACAGGCCAGTCCTGCCTTCTCAGGGCTCTGGCCTCAGCTCCAGGAGCTCCTGGACAGCCGGCCTGGCCTCTCCTCCCCTGGACATGCAGGCACACCTGGCTTTTCACATAAAACCATTATAAAAATACTGAGATGTCATGTTCTCTTCTGATACTGTCTTGAAGATCCGTGTTTACAACCTAGCTCTGGAGCATGGCTTACAAAACTGCAGTGTGTTCAACCCCCCGCCCAGGAGACGCCTCCGTGGAGTGAGAAGGCCTGAGACCTCACAGCTCTATCTCACTTAACATCTGAGACAGAGATGCATCCTTGCAAATTCCTAATATGTGATTCGTCCCTGCATCCTTGCATAGCATGCTTGTTATCAGGTCAATTTTCTTGTAAGGGTTGTACGTATTTTTTTAAAGTATGTTTTTATTGATTTTTAGGGGACGGGGAAGAGGGATAGATAGAAACATCACCGATTGTCTGACTTCTGCACGCCCCCTACTGGGGATGGAGTCCCAAACCCAGGCATGTGCTCTGACCAAGAGTCAAACTGTGGCTCAACCACTGAGCCACGCCAGCTGGGCAGCTTGGACACACGCTGCCAGCGGGGTGAGTGCCCTGAGAACTAAGCCCTCATTTACTTGCTGGTGTGGACCTGTTAGGACCCACTGCACTGGTGCCTGGTTTAGTGGGTGAACCTGATAGGAGCAGAAATAGAATATTGGGACCATTTATAATTGGCAGAAATGTGGGTCATGTTCTGTTAACCGTGATTGTTTTGTTGATGGAGGCACGTTCTAACCGGGCTGGGCATTGCACGTGGGACCTGGGCGCTCACCTGGAGACACCGCCCCTCCTCCCCATCAGGGAGCTGCCTGTTATCCTAGAAAGATTAGCAACCTTGTTGCAGGCACCACAATCACTAGTCTTTTGAAGACCCCCCAGCCCTTCGCAAATCACTAAGTCCTTTCAAAACTCCCAGCCCTAATGAAACCAGTTTGGCTCAGTGGATAGAGCATTGGCCTGCAGACTGAAAGGTCCCAGGTTCAATTCTGGTCAAGGGCATGTACCTTGGTTGCGGGCACATCCCCAGTAGGGGGTGTGCAAGAGGCAGCTGATCAATGATTCTCTCTCATCGATGTTTCTAACTCTCTATCCCTCTCTGTAAAAAAATCAATAAAATATACTTAAAAAAAAAAAAAAAGACTCCCAGCGCTACCCACAGGACTTTGCAAATCTCCAGACCCCATTACCTGTCAACTACCCACTTGGCATACCCTTTGCCTACTTCCCCATGTCATCTAAGCCCTTCTACCCAACATAAGCCCAACATAAGCAGCAGGCTCACGATGGGGGCAGAGCAGATGTTTGTGGGTGACCTGCTGCTCCCCAAGCTGCTGGCAGGACTGAAGTAAACGCTCACATGTGATTCAACTCTGTCCCTGCTTAATTGGATCAAGGAGTGACAGGCAGCCAGTCCCCTTGATTGTCCAATCCCATAATCTGGCCACTCTGGTGGGACACAAGCGGGGATAAGGGGTCCTCTAGGGCGAGTTCCGGGGATCCTGCTTGCTGCCTGGACTAGGGTCCCCGGGGCTGAGGCCTGGACTCTTATTTGCAGCACTGCAGGGAACTTTCCTGTTTTGGGTTCACCCACAGTCTCAGCAATCCCCATCACCTCACATAAAACCTAAGTTGAGCCCTAGCAGGTTTGGCTCAGTGGATGGAGTGTTAGCCTATGGACTGGAGGGTCCCAGATTCGATACCAGTCAAAGGCACATGCCAGTGGGGAGCATGCAGGAGGCAGCCAATGGATGATTCTCTCTCATCATTGATGTTTCTATCTTTCCCTCTCCTTTCCTCCCTGAAATCAATAAAAATACATTTAAAATAAAACCTAAGTTGAGCCCCAATCGGTTTGGCTCAGTGGATAGAGCGTCGGCCTGCGGACTCAAGGATCCCAGGTTCCATTCTGGTCAAGGGCATGTATCTTGGTTTTGAGCACATCCCCAATAGGGGGTGTGCAGGAGGCAGCTGATAGATGTTTCTCTCTCATTGATGTTTCTCTCTATCCCTCTCCCTTCCTCTCTGTAAAAAATCAATAAAATATATATTTTAAAAAACAAACACAAACAAAACAAAACCTAAGTTGAATAGAGCGTTCTGTAATGGGAAAGCCCATTGTCTGTTGTCCGGTTTGGAGTGAGCCTGACCAGCTCCTGTAGCAAGCGGCCTCTCAAGGGCCTTGCCTGGTCCCCTCACCTGAGCCTGACCTGTGGGGTGCCGGGCATTGGGGTCTGTAACGGGGTCAGTTGTCTGGGGTGAGCCTGACCAGCTCCTGGTTGGTTACAAGTGGCCTCCCAAGGGCCCCGCGAGCCACACGGTTGTCCACGGCTGCCCGCTGTGTGCACTTGTAAACGTCGTATGTTAGGCTGATTCTTGCCAGGTGTCACTTTGCCTGTAATCTTGCTTCAACTGTTCAAGCGTGGGTGCTGGTGGGTCCATCCCAAAAGGTACTCATTGGGGTACTGAGCTACTCAGCTTACGGCCCATGAAAAAAGGAAACGGTGTTTTAGTGCAATGCGGCGGGGCCCTCTCTCCGACGCCCTAACTGGGGCCGAGAGCTCGGGTTGGGGACAGTCCGGTGCCAGCTCCTGTCTGTGCGTTGCGGGCGCTGGAAATACCGGGCGTGAGGGTCTCTGCCGGTTGTGTCAGTGTCTCTCTGTCGCTTGGTGTCATTTGTTTTGTTAAAGATGGGCAGGGCCTGGGCGAGGTGGCACCCTGGTCCCGCGGGCAGGGCAGCAGAGCGCCGTGGCCTCCGGGTCCCCTTCTCCGCAGGGCGGGCTGCGTCTCAGCCGCCGGAATGAGGAGCGAGCTGCTGCCGACGAGGGCGCAGGTCGCGCGGCGGGGGCGGATGCGGGTGCGGGTCGCAGGCGGGGGCGGGGGCGGCGGAGGCCGCGGCGCGCTGCCCCGGGCCAGGCCCTGTCGCCACATCGACCCCGCGCAGGGCGTCCCCGGGGGCGAAGGAAAACACAGGCCGCCCAACCTGCGCTGGTTCGCGGCTTTCAAAGGGGACGCTCTGCAGTGAGGATGCCCGTCGGGCGTCGGTGAAACGCGTCTCTCACACGGAGCCCTCCGCCCTCCGCCCCCAGTGACCACGCGGGAGCGTGCAAACGGGAGGCCCGCGCCCGGCTGCTCACTCCAGGCAGAGCCGCCTCCCACCTCCTCCGAGAGGGCCGCCCAGGCGCGGCCGGCGGCGTGACGGAGCGAAACTCTCCTCAGCACGGCGCCGCCGCCGCCATCTTTATAGGGAACGAGCGAGGCCCCGCCCCTCGCGAGAGCCGGAGCGCGCGCCTCTCCCGCCGGAGCGCGGCGCCCTTTCCCGACCGCGTGACGAGAAGCGCTCGTTCCCTGCCGGGGCGTGGCTTCACGCACGCTTAGACGCACGCGCGCGCGCAGCAACGTCAGTTCCTGTCGGCGGCGGCAGCGCGAGGGGGTGCTTCCGCTTTCCGACGCCGCGCGCTCCGCTTTCAGCCGACGCGGGATCATGGCGGCCGCCGCGACGATGGCGAACTCGGGCTCGGCGCGGAAGCGGCTGCTCAAAGAGGAAGACATGACCAAAGTGGAATTCGAGACGAGCGAGGAGGTGGACGTGACGCCCACGTTCGACACCATGGGCCTGCGGGAGGACCTGCTGCGCGGCATCTACGCCTACGGTGGGTGGGCGCGGAGGGCGCGGGGCGGGCGAGGGCAGGCCGGGCCCGTAGGCCGAGTCCCCGGCCCGATAGGGACCCCCCCCCCCTCCCCGCCGGGCTCCGGGCCGAGGCGGCTAGGGGACCCCATCCCGGCACACCGTCATCACTCCGCGACCCAGGTGGTTGTCCCGGGTGCCGAGCTACGCGCGGGTCTCTCCGCGGCTGCGCGGTCGCCCGGACGCTCATTCAGCGGAAAGCCGCCTGCGGCTCCCGGTGAGGCGCCCGCGCTGCTGTGGGCACCGGGCTGAGCAGGGAGCCAGGCGGGCTCGGGCCCCGGAGAACTGAAGCTGCGTTTGGGAGAAGGTAGCCCGGTGGTGACGGCGGTGAAGGAACGGAGCCGGGTACTTGGAGCAAATGGAAGGCGGGTCCCCGTGAGGAGGTGACATCTGAGCTGGGATCGGATTAGGGAGCCCGTTAGGAGAAGACGGTGGTGAAAGCGGGCAGTGGAGTAGCCTGACCCGGAGCCGGGCGATGAGGCTCCGGTGCCCGGGGGGAGGAGGGCCTGAGCTGGGGTGACCGTCCTGCAGGCTGGCCGTGCCCCTGGCGGAGGAGGGCGGGAGAGGGAGCAGGCTGAGCCGGGAGAGGTGGCGGTGGAGGTGGGTGAGCGGAGCAGCAGAGGGAAGAGGGCCGGGGTGGCTCGGTGTTGGAGCAGCCGCCAGATGATGCTGCCAGGAGCTTAGGGGAGGAGCACTTGGAGGCAAAATCGGGGTGCTGGCTTGGCTGCGGTGAGCTTGGGGGCGTGAGCATCCCCCTGGCGATGTTGGGAGGCAGCTGCCTAAGCCGGTGCCGGGGTTGGGGATACGTGGGAACTGCCTGCATCTGTCTTGAGGCCTGGGGCCGGGGCCCCTCTTACCCAGTCCTTGGTGCCAGGACAGTTTAGACAGAGCAGAGGGGTTGGGGGGGTAAGGAACCATCGCAGCCCACCTGCCTCGGCCCCAGGACACCCTGCCCATCCCGTCTGTGTATTTGGCCATGGGAGGCGTTTAAATCTGCTGCTACAGTTGCTTGTGTGTTAAAGACTACCAACAATAATTACAACTTTGGACATAAAGTGTTTGTTTACTTGGCGGTTACTTGTACTCCTTCAGAGTAGCCCCGTGCCTTGGTGATTTAGGCTGTTGCACGAGAGAGAGGGAGTGCAGGTCACCCCACAGTGCTGCCCCAGCAACGGGGGGGGGGGGGGGGGGCAACATAGGTTACAGTCACACAATCACAGAGTCAGAGTACAGTGAGCCGCCCACCCACGCCCCACGAGTGCCGCCTCCTCCCTTAGTCTTAAACCTCTCTGGGTCTATCCAGCCTCCAGGGATGTTCCTTTAGAGGTTTTGCCTTCTAACCAGGCCCCGTGCAGCATAAAAACCTGCTTCCGCCAGTTGCTCAGCAGCTGTCTGGTGAGAGCTGTGTGCTGGGCCAGGGCAGAGGCTGGGGCTGGGGCTGGGAGAGCCCAGCTCTGCGCCCAGAGCTTACAGTGTCTGGTTGTGTACACGCTGGCCTAGAGCTCAGAGCCCCCTTCTGCTTCTGTCCGCAGGGTTTGAAAAGCCCTCGGCCATCCAGCAGCGCGCCATCAAGCAGATCATTAAAGGGAGAGACGTCATCGCTCAGTAAGTCTGCTGCAGGGGCCCGGGAACAATGCGGGTTTTATACTTGGATTTCTTTCCCCAATGAATACAGTAGGTATATTTCCTATTGTGGTTTTTTATAACATTTCCTTTCCTCCGGCTTTATTGTAAGAACATAGTGTGTAGCGAACTTACAGAACATGTTAATTGATGTGTATATGTTATTGGTAAGTCTTCTGGTTAATAGTATAGGCTGTTAGCACTTAAGGTTGGAGGTAGTTAAGTTGTGTGAAAAGGTTTTGACTGGGAAATTGGCAGCCCTAACCCCCCAGTTGCAGGGGCCCCTGTGCTGTTGGTGCTTTGGGGCCCCAATGTTCTGTTTTTATATGCTTGTTACCAGCTGTTTCCTTGACTTCAGCCCACGGTGCTTTATTGCTGTACTCTTGTGTTCTCTATTTTGGAAAGCTTTAATTTTTATCCAGCTTTAATGCCTGTCAGCTGGCATGTGGATTTGTATACAATACTCCTTAAATAGCTTTATTACTGATTCACCTAATTTTTAAAGATTCATTCCCAAAAATAAAAAATAACTGGAGGACAGTTTCCATTCAGATCATACTTAAAGGGGAATGACACCTGCTGGGGTAGGTTCTGCAGCTCTAGACCCTGATTCCATCCGTAGCTACTGTCCGCATCACCAGGGACTAGAAGTAATATTGTGCCCGCGTCCCACCTCTTGCCACTGAGGTGGTGGTGGTCTGCTAAGGGGGGTGGGGGGGGCTAAGAAAGGGGGGGAGAGACTCATCTTGGGAGAAGCTGTCCGGGGCTCCCTCCCTCGGAGCGTGGCTATGGTGGGCTGTGAGTGGACAGTGGTGTGTGGCCCACGCTTACCTGTGTTCTCTCCTAGGTCTCAGTCTGGCACAGGCAAAACTGCCACCTTCAGCATTTCCGTCCTCCAGTGTCTGGACATCCAGGTAACTGGCCGCTCCATTTCCTCCGGGAGGCGCGCCCTTCCTTCTGTGGCTCAGTGTTCACGTCCTGCTGTGCTGACTCAGACTTGTAAAGAGAACGGTTGCCCGCTAGTGTCTGAGCTAACCCCCTGCCATACATCCCTTTCTCTGGACGGGAGGCTTTAAACTAGTGGCCGCTCTCGTCTGTAAACAGACTGCTCACCGGGACCCGTCACCTCTGGCTGGGTTTCAGAGACGCTGGGTGTGGTTTGCCTCCGTTAGGAGTCAGGTGGGCGCTAAACGCGAGATCCTAGTCACAGGGTGTCTGAGCCGAGTCAGCAGGTCCGCCTGCAGAGCACTGACGTCTGTCCCCGGCGATTGCTTCACAGGTCCGCGAGACGCAGGCTCTGATCCTGGCCCCCACCAGAGAGCTGGCTGTGCAGATCCAGAAGGTGAGGCACACCCCCCTCCCCCCCTCAGGGCCTGCCTCTTGGCTGCTGCGAGGCCAACCACGTCTCATCCACCCGCTCTCTAGTTCCTCAGGCTTCTCCTCCTGACAGGTTTTGCCGTAAACCATCACGATATATGAATCGGGGTTTGCGTTGTCATTCTTAGTGTGGCTTGTGTGGTTCCGTAGTTCCTGGCAGTCGGCACCAAAGAGCCAGCTACCTTGTGCTCACGGTGAGCACTGTGGAGGTCTAAGCAGTAACGTGCCAGGATTGTTCCTGGCTGGATGAGAGAGTGAATTTCATGTTTCCTGGCTTTTCAGTAATTACCGTGTACTATGTTTGTAGCGAGAAACCATTAAGACTAACTTCAGTCTCCATTCTCCAGCGCTTCCTCAGGAAGAGGGGAGGAGCGAGGAGAGGAGCGGGCTGTCTGGTGTGAATAACGGCATGAATGGTGCGCGGGGGTCACGCCAAGTGCATGGGAATGACCTGTGTCCCACCCTCCAGGGCCTGCTCGCGCTCGGCGACTACATGAACGTGCAGTGCCACGCCTGCATCGGGGGCACCAACGTCGGGGAGGACATCCGGAAGCTGGACTACGGGCAGCACGTGGTGGCCGGCACGCCGGGGCGTGTGTTTGGTGAGCGAGGGCTTCGCTCGGGCCTCAGAGTTGCTGGCCTGCGCGGGGTCACTTGTAGGAAGCAGAGGGAGGTCTCAGGAATGGCCGCTCCTTCCTCATAACCTGCGGTCTAACTCCTCCTGAATCTGGTTTGTAGACATGATTCGTCGCAGGAGTCTGAGGACACGGGCTATCAAGATGCTGGTTTTGGATGAGGCGGATGAAATGTTGAACAAAGGTGTGTGTGACCTAAGGGCTGATCTCTGCAGACGTGTGATCTCGCGTGTTCACAGTGCGGGGTGGAAACGGGCACCAGTGGACGTGCTTGTAGTAGGGGAGTGTTGGTGGGGACACAGCTGTCCCTGTGGGCCACGGGACCGGGAAAAACACACTTTGGTCTTTTTGTGGTCGCTGCTTGTAAGGCTGACCACAGCCAGCAGGGCAAGCAGCCTGTTGTCCCAACCAGACACGCGTTGCTTTCTGTGTGTCCGTGGTCATCACACGGGACAGGCCGGTGAGCTGAGCTGTGGAGAGGATTGGGCGGAAGTCGTAGGCTGTGCGGGGTGTGGCCTCAGGTTCCTGTGGTCTGTTCCTCGCCCCAGGTTTCAAAGAGCAGATTTACGACGTGTACAGGTACCTGCCCCCGGCCACGCAGGTGGTGCTCATCAGCGCCACGCTGCCCCACGAGATCCTGGAGATGACCAACAAGTTCATGACGGACCCCATCCGCATCCTGGTGAAGCGGTGAGCACGCCTCTTCAGCACCGGGGGCTGCACTGGCTTTTTAAAACGTGGAACCCTAATTTCCTTTTTTGAAAAGCCAGCTTTTAATGTCCATTCCCTTTTAACCTAGCAATTCCAATCTTAACAATTAGCTGCCGGCGTGTACCGGGGACTTGAGAGTAAGAGGAGTAGATACCGTGGAACAGGGATGTTCTCTTTCTGTTCGCGGCGGTGGGAATTGCTGGTTCTGATCCAGAGCTGGGCCCGGGTGGGAGGAATGGTGGCTCCTAGGTGTGACCAGCCAGACAGGCCTGCCTGCGCCACCCCCCCGTCTCGGTGGAAGAGCAGGTAACAGGGTTCGTGTCTCCTCCAGTGACGAGTTGACCCTGGAAGGCATCAAGCAGTTTTTCGTGGCGGTGGAAAGAGAAGAGTGGAAGTTTGACACGCTGTGCGACCTCTACGACACACTGACCATCACGCAGGCCGTCATCTTCTGCAACACCAAGAGGAAGGTGCGTGGTGGGGCCCTGCACCTCCTCTGGGGCCGGCTGGAGCTCGGTCTCTGCGGAGCTGGCATGGGCGGGCGTGGAGGCCGGGCGTCTGCTGCGGGCTGTATGGGCACGTGGGCTCTGGGACAGCTGCCCACTCTGCCCGCTGTGGGCGGTGCGCAGTCAGGTGGTTCCGCTGATGGGTGTTCATGCCACTGGCTGGGCACATGACATGCCTCACACCCCGTGAGGATGAGTCCACGTCTCTGCTCTGCGGCGGCTATGTGGGCTCTGATGCGCCAAGTCCGGGTCCAGCTGCTTTGGAGCTGAAGGAGCACCTGCCATCCCGTTGGCAGGTTGACTGGCTGACGGAGAAGATGAGAGAAGCCAACTTCACGGTGTCGTCGATGCACGGGGACATGCCGCAGAAGGAGCGCGAGTCCATCATGAAGGAGTTCCGGTCCGGCGCCAGGTGGGTGGGCGCGGCCTCGTGTGGGACAGGCAGCTCTGGAGGAGGGGCGGGGGGAGCAAGCCCAGCCACGGCCTGTGGTGTGGTGACCGACGCATGAGACACAGAACTTGTACTCAGGGCCCACACGTGGCCCCGTCACCACGCCCACCCAGGGCCCTTGCGAAGGGTCGTTGTGGCGCTGCCCCTCGCCCCACGTGGACCAGGGGCCGGGGTGCGGGTGACTGGCATCCAGTCTGGAGCCTTCGTGACTGAGTGCCGGCCTCGCGCCTCCCTCTTGCCGCAGCCGGGTGCTCATCTCCACCGACGTCTGGGCCCGGGGCCTGGACGTCCCTCAGGTGTCCCTGATCATCAACTACGACCTGCCCAACAACAGAGAGCTCTACATCCACAGGTAGGCAGGCGCCTCCCGCCTCCCTTCCCCCCGCCCCCCGCTCGCTGGGTGCTTGCCGTGTGTGCCAACCGTCTTCCTTCCTCCCAAGAATCGGGCGGTCGGGGCGGTACGGCCGGAAGGGCGTGGCCATCAACTTCGTGAAGAACGACGACATCCGCATCCTGCGGGACATCGAGCAGTACTACTCCACGCAGATCGACGAGATGCCCATGAACGGTGCGCAGCGGCCTGCGGGGCGGCGCCCATCCCGGCCCGCCGCCCGCCGCTGACCTGCCTCTCCTCTGTTTTCCTGTTCAGTTGCCGATCTGATCTGAGGCGTCTGCTGCTCTGGGAACAAGGTGGCCGCTGTGTCCCCTCGGGACTGTCCAGAGCCGTTTCCGTGTAAGGAGTTTGTGGCCCCAGACAACCTGAATGGAACGGAACCTGATCTCCCTGACCGCGCTGTCAGGCGTGATCATACGTGACACTGCAGGGAGGGCCCACACAGCTCAGCGAGTGACGCAGAAGCCACACGAGGCTGTGGTGGTGGCGCTGCACACGCCCGTCCAGCCTTCCTTTCTACCACGTGTAAATAACGCTTGGCTCTGTCTTTTTCATTAAACAGTTTAAACTTTGCCCATGAACTCTTTCCTGTGTCCTGAGCTCCCACACCTGCCTGCCCCCGCAGTCCGCTTGCTGAGCCCTCCCTACCCTGTGGGGTGGATGAGTGAATTCCACGTTCATCCTGTGATCCCAACTCCAGCCTCTGAAACTAGAGCTTATGAGAGGAATTTACTCTGATAAATTCCTAGTAGGGAAAATCAAAACCCGATGTGGGCTCTTCAAAGAGCAACAATGTTGACAGTTGCCCTCAGAATAGAAGGGTCGCCCCCCGGATCGAGCAGGTGGAGTCCTAGGAGACAGCCCTGCGGACCCTGACCAGATGTAAAGTCAGGAGGAGGCGAAGGCAAGAACAGGGCGGGCAAAAGTAGGCTTGCAGTCATTTGGGTGAAAAATGCAATAATTAATCATCCAACAAGAAGTCTCAAGTGCAACTGTAAGCCAACTTGTGCCCCACATTGAATAAAGGCACCAAGAAGTGGAAATAACCCACAGCACCACACTCCTCGCCACTGGAGTGGCCGTGGCCACCACACTCCTTGCCGCTGGAGTGGCCACGGTAGACGGTCCACAGAGAAGAGGATTCCCGGGACGGAAGTCTAGGGTGAAGGGTAATGTATCAAAAGGATGCGACAACCCTGAACACCTGTGCGGCGGACGAACCGCTTCAGAACAGGAAGCAGACCCTGCCCTGCTCGGACTGGGCCAGTCCAGTGGCTGCCGGAGCTCAGTGTCCTCATCCTCCCACCGGGAGGGGCCAGGGCCTCACACCTGGTAAGGCAAGGACTATAGGAGGCACGGGGGGGCGGGGGGGGCGGGGGGCTAAGGAATAACAGAAAAGGTGAGTTCTGCAAGGTCAGCCTCCAAGGTCGTGTGTGCTGTTTGCAAACAACGAGCATGGGAAGGGGAATTTAAAGAACCCCCTTCACAATATCGGGGCTGCACGTGACAAAACCTGCAGGTCTGCATTGAGCCCACAAAATGTCGCCATGAGGAACAAAAGATGCGAGTAAGAGAGATGCTGCCCCAAAGGACCAACAGAGGCGTCCACTGACCATTCCACAGCCTCAAACAGCAGGCAACGCCATTCTGGTGAAAACACGTGGCTTCCGAACTGCTTCTGGAAATAAAGCCTAGCGGGGTACAGCTGGGAAGTGGGTGCACTGGAGGGCTCCCACTGCCTGACACCAACGTCAACCCATGAACCAGGAGGTCACAGTTCAATTCCCAGGCCAGGCACATGTCCGTTAGGGGCTCCGTGCCCAATATGGGGTGTGCAGGAGGCAGCCGATCAATGATTCACATCACTGATGTTTCTATCTCCGTCTCCCTCTGAAATCAGCATAAAGACTCACCTGGGGGAAATATTACCAAAGACGATGTGGACAGGCCTGTAGGTCCCTGAGACACACAAACAGACTGCAGGTTCATGGGGAGTGGGTTTCAACAAAGGCACTGAGGGGAAAGGGGACTATTTTCAACAAGTGCCAGACAACAGGCGAGTCACACAAGAAAGAAAACCAGAAAACCAGAAAACCTGGACCAGCCTTTACTCCATCACATCCAACCTCGCTGGAAATGCCAGGCTTAAAACCACAAAACTTCTCCAGGAGACAGAAAAGTCGGGGACATGGGGTTTGGCAAAGGTTTCGTTAAAAGGGTGTAGAAACAGAAGCGGTGCCCATCACAATGAAAAGCTTCACTCCTCAAAGGCATCGTTCCGCGTCTCCGTGCCCTGGAGGCCAGGGGGGCCCGGAGGCTGGACCGGTGCCGCTTTATCACCAATAACTGCCCTTAACACGAAAGCTGTCCCAGTCAATCCCCGAGGTCCCAGCAGGCGGCCCCAGCTCCGGCCCGTCAGGGCGTAACTCGGGGCACAGGTGCCATGGGGCCCCACACGCCACCTTCCCTGCCGTCGGGGCAGGCAGCTGGGGTGGCCGACATTCCACGCATCCCAGTGACGGGTTGCGGAGAGAAAGGCTCCGAACCCAGGCAACGCCAGGACGCCGGCAGGCGCGGGAGCTGGCCCAGGAAACGGGGGTGCAGGTGCCACTGGCCAGGGTCCAGCACAGGAGGTAGACAGGTGAGCAGGTCTGGGTGTTGGAGGGAGGTCAGTGCTACGCCACAGGGGTGAACACGAGGGCAACTGGGAAGTTGAGGCCTGACGCGCCCCTGGCCCCAGTCAGGACCAGCTGATGAGAAACTGCTGTCCCATCGTCAGCGAGACGGGGATGTCCAGGGTCTGGAACAAGAAAGAACCACTGGCCCCAAACCATGGAGCAGAAGGGAGCCCAGCGCCCAGCAGGCAGGCGTGGACGCGGATGGGCGGCTGACCCAGGTGACGGGACAGTGCTCCCGGCTCTGGCCGCCTCCATCATGCTCTGGAACACGGCGCACCACACAGACACAGGCAGAAGGTAGGGTTCCGGGGGCCATCCCGCCCCTCCAAGATCCAGTTCCTCCAGCCCCTTGTGAGGCCCAAGAGTCCACAGGATCTAAATAGCATGTCCCTGAGGCCAGCTTGGAGGACACTGTGTCCTCAGGGGCCCAGCCACCCGCACCCCCACCCGCACCCGTCCTGGGGGACAGCCCTCTGGCCTGTCTTGGGCTCTTGCCTGGGTGTCGGGGCTGTAGGTGAAGTTGGAGACGGGAACCCCATTGGCAAGGACCTGCCTGGGGGTGGAGGCCACTCCCAGGACGGTCACCCTCCTCAGCTGCAGGGCGGCCCCCTCGCTGCTCACGTGCACCACGTCGTTCACGAGGGAGTTCTGGGCAGCAGGACAGGCGGGTGTGAGCGGACGGCAGCGGGAGCCCCAGGACAGGCCTCTGCACGGCCCCGGGAGGGCAGGGGGCACTCGGCCCAGCCTGGCCCAGTGGCACGGGCCCTGGGCGGGCTGGCAGTGTGGGGGCTCTCAGGGTGGCCTCCAGGGGACAGGTGGCCCTCCCGGGACCCAGGCCCGGCTCCCTCACCCCAGGCAGGCCCCACGCTGCACCCCGCTGGGCAGGGGCAGGACTCACGTTCCCGGCCAGGAAGACGAGCTGTGTGTAGGCCCCGCGCTCCAGCACCCCTAGGCTCTCCCCGTCATCCCAGAAGAGATCCCCGCGGGCCTCCCCGCTCGGGGTCAGGGCCACGGCCAGCGCCATGGGCTGCTTGCGGGACTCCGTGGTCGTGAGGCCAGGGCCCTGCAGACCGGGTGGCACACCGGACAGAGCTTCGCCCCGGAGGGAAGGACAGGGCGCGGGGACAGCCCCAGCCCGGGAACCAGCCCGCAGGACAGTCTGCCGGAGTGGCCCAGCCCCAATGAGACCAGCCTGTCCCCGGCAGACCCCCAGGACGGGGGAGCCCACAGATGTTTGCAGACTGGCTGACTGGTCGGGCTCGCCCCTCCGCAGGCCGGGCCACAAGCTAGTGGGCTGTATGGGGAGCCTCCACCTGGACCCCCTCCTCCTCCACCCTCAGGAGCTCCGCTGCGGGCCGGCCTGGACCAGCTGCTCAGAGCAGTGCGGCCCGGACAAGGGCCTCGGTGTCCGGCCAGGTACCTGCAGGGGGACGATGTGTCCAGCCCGGAGGTGGACGTTGATGGTGTCCAGGGGGGCCGGCAGTGTCACCCACTGGCCCTCGCTGTGGATGGCAGGCTTGAGGGGTGCCGGAGGTGGAGGTGGGAGGCTGCCAAGGGCCTCAAACGGCACCTGGATGGGGACGGCATGTCACCAAGGGTCCTGGGCAGTGCCAAAGCCCCGTGCTGCGGGCAGGAGCCGAGGACTCCACGGGGAGGCCTAGGGGCCTGGCAGAGATAGGCTGGTGCGACCTCAGGGCAGAGGCCCGGCCACTTGGTGGGAACAGGGCAGGAGAGGCCCCAATCCCGGGCCTGGGTGGGGCAGGTCAGAGGGCACCGGGAGGGGCAGGATGTTGGGAGCAAAAGAAGTGGGGTCCTGGCCCTGACCGGTTTGGCTCCGTGGACAGAACGTTGGCCTGTGGACTGAAGTGTCCTGGCCTCGATGCCGGTCAAGGGCATATACCCAGTAGGAGGTGTGCAGGAGGCAGCTGATCGATGTTTCTAACTATCTCTCTCCCTTCCTCTCCGTGAAAAATCAATAAATATATTTTTTTAAAGAGGAAGGGGGTCCTGGCTCCCCCTGCCGCAGGGAGGCCCACAGCACCGGGCAAGTTTCAGCTCAGACTCAGCACATCTGGAAAGTGGGTCCCCGCAAGGATGCGCAGGATGCCGCCCGCCCGGGCGTGCGCAGGCGAAGCCCAGGGACCTGGGCAGACCCGGCGTCTCCTCTCCCGGTCCGCCACCGGGGCGGGGCCCCGGGACTCACCATCTGCAGGTCGAACCACGTGCCGGCGGGGAAGTAGCCAGTCACTTCCACCTGCCCGGCCTCGAGCACCGGCGTGATGAGCAAGGCCTGGCCCCACAGGAGCTGGCGGTCCACCGGCCAGGTGCGGGGGTCCTCGGGGAACCTGCGCAGAGGCCGGGGCCCGGTCAGCCGCGAGCCGCACCGGGAGGCTCGGGAGCAGCCGGAGCCGCGCGCGGGAGCCAGGAGCCTGGACGCCGACCCACTGGTCAACTCCGGGGCAGGACAACCCTCCCCCGTCGGCAAGGGACAGGCAGGCGGGGCCGGCCTCCCGCCTGGGCACGATGCCCGCCCACTGCCTGTCTGTTCCCGGTGGGTCTGACCCGCCAGGCGGCTCTCGCTGCATCAAACCCCCGTCTGCTGTCCCTTTCCCCCACTAACTAGTGGCCCGGACCTCCGTGCGTGTGGGGCGGGGAAGGGCACCTGAGCTTCCCAACCGCCAACCAACACCTTGCCACGCGAGGGCCCTCAGGCTGCGGTTTGAGGACCATCCAGCACGGCCCCTCCCGCGCCACCACGGCCGTCCGGGTCCCCAGCCGGCGGCGCTGACTGTCCCACAGTCGCTTCCCGCCGGCGGCCTGGGCCCCGCTCGGCCTTCACGCGGCTGTCTCTGAGCTGGCGTCTGAGGGGGGAACTGGGGTGCAGGGGGAACCCCGGGAGGGAGGGCCTCGGCTCACTCCGCTGCCGACCTGCTCTGGCTGGGTTCGGGGGACTCCCCTGTGGCAGGACGGGCTGCCCCTCCCTCTGGGCACGGTGGGGCATGGTCCCACCCCGGGCACTCACTCCAGGAAGAGGGGCCGGGCCACGGTGTCGCCGCGGGCGTGGGCGCCGTGGAAGAGCGTGTAGAGGTGGGGCAGCAGCGCGTAGCGCAGGCCCAGGGCCTTCCGCATGGCCTGCTGCGCCGGCTCGCTGAAGCGGTAGGGCTCCTGGGGCTGCGGGCGAGGGCGGGGGCGGGGCCGGTCACCGCTGGGCCTGCCGTCCGGCGGGCAGGCCGGGCCCCGGGAGCCGCGCCTACCAGGCTGTGCAGGTCGTTGTGGTTCCGCATGAAGGGGTAGAAGGCGCCCAGCTGGGTCCAGCGCACGCACAGCTCCTCCGTCGTGTTGCCCTGGAAGCCGCACACGTCCGCGCCCACCAGCGGCACCCCCAGCAGGCCGAAGAGCAGGGTCTCTGCCGGGCAGACAGGGGCCTCAGCCAGCCCCCCGCACCCCGGGTCTGTCCGCCGCAGCAGGGTCAGCAGGTCAGTCTACCGGCCTGAGCGGCGCCCGCACACCTGGGCGGCGGCTGGCACAGCAAGCTAGCCCGTCGGGGTTGAATGGTGTCCCCCCAAAAGAGAACATTCCAGTCCAAACCCCCAGTCCTGTGAATGGGGCCTTATTGGAAATAGGGTCTGGGCAGATGCGGGCAAGTTAAGATGAGGCACGAGGCCCTCACCCACATGGCTGGTGACCCTCGCAGACAGACACGGGGGAAAGCCAGGAGCTGACGGGTCAGTGACGCAGGCCACCAGCTCTGGGACGGAGTGAAGTGGGGGTGGGGACCCCGGGAAGAGGAGGGCCGCAGGGGAGCTGACTCAGGGGGTGAGGGGACCCACAGGTGAGGGGATGCCCACGGGTGAGGGACCCACCGGTGAGGGGATGCACCCAGGTGAGGGACCTGCACAGGTACTCACTGGGCCCCGCCATTGCGGCAGGCATCCCTGACTGTGCTGGCCCAGCTCCCAGCTCTGGCTGCTCCCCCGAGAGGTGCACCCCCATGGGCTCTCACCCGGCACCGAGGAGGACAGATGCTCCCAGCTGCTCCACACGTCCCCTGTCCAGTGGCCGGCGTACTGGCCATGGCCGGCGAAGGTGGAGCGGGAGATGACGAAGGGGCGCGTGCCCCGGACCTTCACCAGGGCCCTGGGCGGAGCGGGCACAGCCGGGCGGAGCGGTCAGGCCCCCCAGTGCCGGCCAGGCGGCGGGCACAGAGCCGGGCGGAGCAGGCACAGCCGTGCGGAGCGGTCAGGCCCCCCAGTGCCGGCCAGGCGGCGGGCACAGAGCCGGGCGGAGCGGGCACAGCCGTGCGGAGCGGTCAGGCCCCCCAGTGCCGGCCAGGCGGCGGGCACAGAGCCGGGCGGAGCAGGCACAGCCGTGCGGAGCAGTCAGGCCCCCCGGTGCCGGCCAGGCGGCGGGCACAGCGGGGAGGCAGGAGGGGGAGCCCCACCAGCATGTGCTGGGCAGTCAGCTCTGCGGAGCCACCTGCCTTCCTGGCAGATGCCCGTGGCACCGGAGGGACCGCGTCCCGCCCGGCCCACCGGAGCCGGGCCTGGCCGGCCCACATGGCCCCGAAGCACTGGGCAGGACCTGGGGCGGGCTTGGCCCCGGGGTGGCCTGGACTCCCCCCCTCCCCCGGCCCCCTCAGGCCTCACCTGTGGGAGGCCCAGGCCTCGGTCAGGCCGTACAGGTTGTGCAGGTTGTAGTGCGTGGAGAGGAACTGGCGGCTGGAGGCACAGATGGTGGCTGCCCGGAGGGACCCGCCCACCACCCCTGGGGGAGAGGGCACTTCTCAGAGGGCTCTGCCTGGCGGACTAGCGCACCCCGTCCTGGGAGCACCGTCCTGAGAGCACCCTGTCCTGGAAGCACCGTCCGGGAGCACCCTGTCCTGGGAGCACCGTCCTGGAGCACACTGGGAACTGGGGCACGCCACAGGCTGCCCTTGGCAGACCTGAGGCACCATTTCCAGGCTGCCTCTGCCGTCTTCTGAGCCCAGGATGCCCACCCTCCCGGGTCCTGCCTCCGCTGCAGGGATGGGGTCTCCACAGCTGAACCTCACTCCTGGGCCCCCCTTTCCCGGCTGGCCGCACCCACCGACTCCTCAGAAATCACGGCTTCGAGCCTCCCAAGCCCGAGCCTGACCTGAGTCGTGTGTGCCCGCCGGGGCAGGCCGGGCGGGAGCTCACCGGGCACGTAGGGCGGGCTCTCCAGCTCGTTCTCGGGGCAGCCGTCCACGGAGCCCCTCACGAAGTTGGACGGCTCGTTCATGTCCTGCAAGAGGCCGGGGTGGGCGTCTCCGGGGCGGGGGGGCCCTCCCCAAGGCTCAGGGGTGGGGGGGCCCTCCCCAAGGCTCAGGGGTGGGGAGGCCCTCCCCAAGGCTCAGGGGCGGGGGGGCCCTCCCCAAGGCTCAGGGGTGGGGAGGCCCTCCCCAAGGCTCGGGGGGGGGCCCTCCCCAAGGCTCCGGGGCGGGGGGGCCCTCCCCAAGGCTCAGGGGTGGGGGGGCCCTCCCCAAGGCTCAGGGGCGGGGGGCCCTCCCCAAGGCTCAGGGGCGGGGGGCCCTCCCCAAGGCTCAGGGGCGGGGGGGCCCTCCCCAAGGCTCAGGGGCGGGGGGGGCCCTCCCCAAGGCTCAGGGGTGGGGGGGGGCCCTCCCCAAGGCTCAGGAGCGGGGGGGGGGGCCCTCCCCAAGGCTCAGGGGCGGGGGGGAAGGAGGGGGGCACTCACGATCCACATGCCGTCGAAGGGCACCTGGGCGTGGAACTCGGCCACCATGTCCTGCCACCAGTCCAGGGCCTCGGGGTTGGTGAAGTCAGGGAAGGCGCAGGGCCCTGGCCACACCTGGAAGGGAGGCCGCGGGGCAGCCAGGGCCCCGAGGCAAGGCCTGGAGGTGGCCGGTCAGGGGCCCGCCCACCGCTCCGTTTCCTGGGCAGCGTCCTCTCCCCCACGCCCTCCTGCCCCGCCGGGACCCCTTCCCCACCTCGCCCGGCCCCCTACCTGCCCGATGAGGGGCTGCCCGGTCTCGTTGGTGATGAAGACGCCCCTGCGCAGCCCCTCGTCGTAAGGCCGGTAGCTCCCCACGGGGCCCGCGCTGCTGATGGCGGGGTCCTGGGGCGGGAGGGGGAGGCGAGTCTTGGCACCGGAGGCGGGGCAGGAGCCCCGTCGCTGGGCGAAGCCGTCGTGGTGCTCACGCCCGAGCACGCGGGGACACACGGGTCACTGAGGGGAGCCCGGGCCCAGCAGGCGACGGGAAACAGACACAGGCTTCCACCTCCCTGACGCTGCACTGGAGCCTCCTGCCTACGGCCTCCTGTCCGTGCCGGTGTCTGTGTCCGTGTCCGTGCCTGTGCCGGTGCCCGTGTCCGTGTCCGTGCCGGTGTCCATGTCCATGTCCGTGCCCCATGCCCGTGTCTGTGCCCATGTCCGTGCCCGTGCCGGTGTCCATGTCCATGTCCGTGCCCCATGCCCGTGTCCGTGCCCATGTCCATGCCATGTCCGTGTCTGTGCCGTGTCCATGCCATGTCCGTGTCCGTGCCATGTCCGTGTCCGTGCCGTGCCCGTGCCATGTCTGTGTCCGTGCCGTGTCTGTGCCATGTCCGTGTCCATGCCATGCCCATGTCCGTGCCCGGGTCCGTGTCCGTGCTGTGTCCGTGCCCGAGTCCGCAGTGGGGCCTTTGGTCTCCGCTGCCCTCCCCTCCCCCAGGCGCGCTTCCCCCAAAGGCTCACCACGATCATCACGTAGCGCCGGCCGCCCTGGTGCAGCTCGCGCACCATGGCCGGGAAGTCCCCGAAGCCGTCCTTGTTGAACGTGAAGTCCCTCCGGGCGTCCATGTAGTCCAGATCGTTCCACTGCACGTCCTGCAGCCGGGCGGGGCGCTGGGAGCCGGGCACTGCCCTGGCCAGCGCCTCCCGCCCCACTGGGCTCCAGGGCCCTCCCCGCCCCCCCGGGGCCCTCCCCTCCCCACTGGGCCCCCAGGACCCTCCCGCCCCACTGGGCCTCCAGGGCCCGCCCCGCCCCCCCGCCCCAGGCCCCCCGGTGCTCACCAGGGGGAAGTGGGCCCGGGTCATGTTCTCCACCACCTGGCGGGTGACGGCGGTGGACGGGTAGCCCCAGCGGCAGAGGTGGAAGCCGAGGGCCCAGTATGGCGGCATGAAGGGGCGGCCTGTGCCAGACGGGCTGTGAGCGCCGGGGGCCTGAGAGCGGGCAGGGGGTGCGGGGGGGGGAGAACGGGAGGAGAGCGGGGGGAGAAGAGCAGGGGGGGGAGAGTGGGGGGGCGGGAGGAGTGTGGGGGGGTGGGGGGAGAGGAGGGGCGGGGGGAGAGCAGGGGGACGGGGGGAGAGCGGGGGGAGAGTGGGAGGGGGCGGGGAGAGAGTGGGGGGGCGGGGGGAGAGCAGGGGGAGAGTGGGAGGGGGCGGGGGGAGAGTGGGAGGGGGCGGGGGGAGAGGGGGGGCGGGGGGAGAGTGGGGGGAGAGTGGAAGGGGGCGGGGGGAGAGGGGGGGGAGAGCGGGGGAGAAAGCGGGGTGGGGGGCGGGGAAGCTGGGGGGAGCGGGCGCAGACCGGGGGGCAGGCCCACCTACGACCTCCAGGTACTGCTGCACCACACTCTTCGGCTCCGGGCCCAGGAAGACGTACATGTCCAGGATCCCGCCTGTCGTCCTCCAGCTGAGGGCGGGGCTGGGCTGCAGGACCACGTCTGGGGGGCAGCCCGGGCTCAGGGACACGCGCCACCTGCCCCGGCCCCACGCCCCTCACGGGGGACAGACCAGCTACTTCTGGAGGAAGGGTCCTCCCAGGAGCCAGGGAGCACCGCTTAGGGGACAGGACTCAGAGGACAGGCGATGCTGAGGGGGACCCGGGACTCCGTTTCCGGCCTCTGCTCCCCCGGAGGACCACACACTGGACTCATTTCTTAGAGCAAAGGCGGCCTGGCCCCGTCCACTGCCCCCCACCCCCAGCCCGTGGGGCACTGCGCGGGGCAGGCCGGGCCTGGCACCACACCCGGCGGGCGGGCAGGCGGGCAGGCGTCGCTCACCCATGGCATTGCTGTTCAGCAGGAAGACCCCGTGGGCCAGCCCGCCGTCCTCCAGCGCCAGGTAGAAAGGGTGGGACCCGTACAGGTTCGCGTCGGGCTGGGACAGAGGACACGGCGCTCGGCCCCGAGGCTCCCCCCACCCCGGAGGCTCCCCCGCCCGGCCCGCCCGGCCCCCTTACCGTGGGCGCCATGTCCCGGTTCCAGAGGGTGACCTTGGTCCAGTTGGTGTCGAGCAGGAGGGGCCCCATGTGCTCGGCGAGGCCGGTGAGATGCCGGGTCGGCAGCGCGGTGGACAGCTGCAGGAACTGGTCAGCGAAGAACAGGGGCGCCACGGCCGTGTCCAGCCTGCGGAGACACCGGCCTGGCAACCTCGGGGCCAGGCTCCCCGCCACGGCCCCCCCGACGCCCAGGCCCCGGGGTCCCCACAGCGTGGTGCCCGGAGCATGTGCGGAAGGGAGGCTGCCCGGGCCGCTCAGAAGCAGGCTGCCCAGGAGCCGGGCGCAGGCAGGCGCTGGGAGGGGCCGCCCGAACCCTCCCTGACCCGGGAGCCCGCGGCGGCCGGGCCGGCACTCACAGCACCCGGCCGTCTGGCTGCCGCCGCACCAGCAGCCCGAAGGGCTCCTCGGAGAACTGCACGCTGTAGAGCGGGGATGGCGCCCGGGCAGCGGCGCGCGGGGTCTGCACGGGCACCTCGTAGCGCCTGCTGGCGGGGTCTCTGATCTGGACGGGGCGGGCAGGGGCGGGCGTCATGAGGCGGGCGCTGGGCCACAGGCGTTCCCACACCGCCCGCTCCCCCTGCACCCCCCGGGGGCGCGGGGTCCGGGGGGGTCCCGGGACGGCAGCGCCTGGCGGGTGGGGCGCCTCCCACTGTGAGCCTGCCTCAGCGCAGGCGCCTCGATGCTCGGCTCAGGCTCACGGGGCGGCCTCTGCTTTGCTTGCTGACCCTGGCAGCACTGTCCCACCGGGCACCGCGGGCTCAGGGTGGATGAGGAAAGCAGTGCCCTCTCGGCGGCGGCCCAGTGGCACGGTGGTGGCTCTCGGCATGGCAGTCCGTCCACCAGGGCTCACAGGCACCCGCTCGGTGCCCAGCGGCTCGGTGCCCAGCCCCTCGGAAACCGCAGAGGCCCTGCCTCCGGGATGGATGGGGGGCTGGGGTCCCCCACCCACTGCCTGTGATGGCCCCTCCTTCCCCCTCACCGTCCTGCCTGCTGCCTGCTGCCTGCTATGAGACTCACTTTCGGGGGCCTAACCTCCCCAGCCGCGCCCTCCACCAAGTCTAGAACCTTCCAGCCGTCGTCTTAGCGGCCCTGCTCCCTGCGGTGGCACGGTGCTCACGCCAGGACTCCGGGCGCCGTCCACGTTTGTGCAGAGAGCAGACCCACGGAGCGCGCGCCGCCCGGCCCGCCCCCGCGCCCCCCGCGCCCGCCCACCGTGACGCGCAGCCGGCTCTCCGTCTCCAGCCGCACGTCCAGCCGCAGGGCGAGCACGTCCCTGGGGAAGAAGGTCGGGGCGGCGCGGGTCAGGCTGGCCGTGTAGCCGGTGTCCGTGGCGGTCAGGTTGCCCAGCCGGTAGCTGGGGTAGCCGGGCGGGAAGAAGCACCAGGGCGGCCCCATGCGGGAGCCCCGGGGCCGCCCCACGGGCGCGTAGCAGCAGCCCCGGGCCTCGCACTGCCCCTGGCTGACGGCCTTGTCCGGGGCGCAGTCGAAGCGGCTGTTGGGGGGCACGTCACACTGTGTGGGCGCCGCTCCAGGGCGGGACTGAGCCCCCGGGCTGTGGGCTCCCTGCTGGCAGGCTCGGGGCGGCTCCTCGGGAGCCCCACACAGCTCCCGGGGAGCCACTGCCAACTGGTGGAGCAGGACGTGCCCCAGGAGGACGGTGGCGGCCAGGGAGAGGAGGGCGCAGACGCCCAGCCAGGGGCGGGCGCGGGGCGGCCCCCGAGCGCCCATGGCCTGTGCCCGTGGGGATGGTCCTGGAGGCCTGCGGAGAGAGGAGCCGGGCTCAGCAGGGGAGTGAGCCGCGGGGCCTCGGACGCCCTAGCAGCTTCCTGACGGCGTGAACTTGTGCCGTGCGGGGCGGGGTGAGGTCAGCTGCGGAGGGGGCAGGTGAGGATGGGGGAGGAGGCCGAATACCGTGGAATGTTACCCAGGAGCCGCCTGTAGGTCTGCAGGAAGGATTTAATGACACAACAGACCCACCTGCTAGAGGGCCAAGTCCCAACAGCAGACTGGCCTGTTCCGGCACAAACACCAGGGCCATTACGTGTGACCAGCGGGCCAGAGTGGGGTGCCCGCAGGGGGTACCCCTGCCCTCTGTCCCCTCCTGCTGACAAGCTCAGGGAGGCCTGCATGGCGGTCTTACAAACTCCCACAAGGATGGGACCTGAAGTCCCACGGGGAGGGAGGGTCTGCAATTAAACTGAACGGAAGGCAGCGGTGGTGGGCAGTTCCGTCCCAGGCCGGCATCTTCACTGACAAGGTCAGCCTTCACCTTCACTGAGCCTACTGTCTGTTAGCGTCACACCCTTGAAATGTCGGGGTAGCTTGTAACTCCCCTGTTTTCCTGGACCCCTCAGGGCTCAACCAAACGCAGGATAGACGACCATAAACGCCTCCCTGCCGCGCCCAGCGGTTTACTTTCCACCCAATCCCAGAGGCCATCCCACCCCCTTTGCTTCCTTTCTCCCACCTCCCTAGCCCATCACCAACGGATTTCGGTACTCGCCAATAAAAAGGTGAGAAAACGCCCAATCCCTCCAGTTGTCCACAGTTTGGCTCAAATAAGCTCACAAAAATTCGTTACAGGTTTGAATGCTTTTACGTTAATGTATCAAGGATACAACTAGGAGCCGCCATGGTGCGGTGTGGGAGGGGGCAGGGGCACGGGGCGTCCACGCCCTCTCCCGCAGCCACCCGCCCAGCATCACAATGTGGTCACCAGCCTGGGTGGTCACCAGCCTGGACGCTCGCCGGACGCTGAGGAGGGTAGGATCTCGCCAGGTGGGCACGCGTGGGTAGATCACGGTGACAAATCCCTCTCACTCCCAGAAGTCAGGGGTAAAAGTCTGGGGACCAGCTCCCAGCCACCCATCATCTCATTAGCGTGTAACATACGCCAGTGGTCGGCAAATTGCTCTCAATTCTGACCTAGTCTCTCAATCCCCATAATTACAGGCTGCTGTTGTTCCTTGTGATTGAGCCCCCATCCCAGCGGCCTGCAAACTCATTAGTCACTTGGAGCTGCAAACCTCGGCTCGCGAGCCGCAGTTTGCCGACCCCTGAAATACACTCATTACTCCCAAGATACCAGGGCTTAGGAGTGGGAAACATTTATTTTGTTAAAGTGTCCCGGCTGCACCTGACCCCTGACGGCCCTTTCCTGATGAGGAAAACTCAGAACCGAGGGGACTCGGCCTGGCCGGAGTGTTGACACGGTTCCATCCCCGGTCCGGGCACAGGCCTGGGTTGCAGGCTCCATCGCCAGTGGGGGGCGTGCAGGAGGCAGCCGATCCATGATTCTTATCATTGATGTTTCTGTCTCTCCCCCTCTCCCTTCCTCTCTGAAATCAATAAAAAATGTTTAAAAAAAGAAAGAAACGAGGGACATCGGCGCTCAGGGTCGGTCCGCGGTGGGAGCTCTGGGCAATGCCCCCAAGCGCAGCAGCTGCACAGACGCGGGCCCAGCCCGAGGCCCCGGCGGGGGCGGCCAGAGCCCAGCTCCGCCGCCGGAGGGGGTCCGCCTGCGCCGGTTCCCTGCCCCCGGGGAGGGCGGCGCGGCCTGCGCCGGGCCCTGCGGGACGAAGGCGGCGCGCGTTCCGGGCCCCACGTTGCTGCCGCCCCCGCGCCCGGACCCGGCACCGCGCGCCCAGGTCTCCAACGGGAAATCACTGACGACCCGCCGGTCAATCGACCCACCGACCCCTCCCGCCTCCGGGCGTCAGCAGGGCCCGACCCGCCGAGCCTCCGGCCGGAACGGCCGCGGGAGCCGCCGGGAGGCCCCGGCCCGCTAGGGCGCCGCTCACCTCCGCGCACGCGCGCTCAGCTCCGGCCCGCACGCCCCCGCGCACGCGCGCCTGCCCGCAGCTGCGCCCCGAGGTCAGGTGCCGGCGGGGGCGGGCCGGTCACGTGACGGCCGCGGCGCAGGCGCCCTGGGTGAGTGCGCGCTCCTGTGCCCGTGCGCCCCCTGGTGGAGGGGCGAGCCGCGCCGGGGCAGGCTCTGGGCCTCCTCCTCCCCCAGGACCCGGGCGGAGGCGCCCCGGTGCGGGGTCAGGGACGGGTGACCCGTGAGCACCCCCTGCGGCTGCCGGGCTTCCGGGGAGCTTGCCAGGCCGCGCCATTGGAGCCTGCAGAGGGGCACAGCTGTTCGCCCCCAACTGGCAGCGCGCAGGAACGGCGGGCAGCCACGTTTACAGCAGCTTCCCCGTAACCATGGCCATGACCCTGAAAGTGGCTCCTGTGAGCAGCTCCATCGCAGGACGGTGCTGCTGTCCAGAGGAGCGAGCTGCTCAGAGCGGCGCCAGCTGGCCCTGCCCAGCGAGCTCGCCCAGAAACCGCTGGAGGGGGGGGGGGGCCTGCCAGTGGCGCCCCGATTCCTTATGGGTTTTGTGATTCTCAAATGTGTGAGAATAAATATGCCTTTCTCCATATTCAGAAAAAAATATTTACTTTTCTGTTGAAACCTGTGAAAGTGAAATTCTTTGTAGAAACCTTCCCGTTACACTGCAGAGAGGCCACGCGAGCAGGTGCTGGGGGACAGGGTGCGGGGGAGGACGCTCTGGTGACCGGTGGCCGTGGAGGCGGGACCACTGGGCCGGGGTCTTATGTCAGCGGTCAGCCCTCTGTAAGCCGCCGGTGGGGGTCACCCCCCTGCACGCTCTCCCCCCCGGGTTGAGAATCTGGATTTAACCGGGGCGGGGAGGGAGCGGGGGAGGAGAAGCTGCCCACGAGGAGGTGGTGTGAGTGCAGGTGCAGACACGGAGCCTCCACGAGCCCAGGTTTTGCTCAGGGAGCAGTCACCGTCCATCCGGGGAACAGGCTCCGCCTTCCCGGGCGCGCCCCGGCCAACGGATGACCTGAGCCGGGGAGGCCGGGAGGTGACTCGGTGTCCCCAGCCGGCCTGGTGGTTCCCTGAGGGTGGGCGTGGCTTCGTGGGTCCCGGAAACACCCGGCGTCCGGTCTCTTCCCGGCTGGCCTGGGGGGCGCGGGCCGGGCGCGAGCTAGAAGGGCGAGGGGGCGTCCAGCTGGCTGGCGACGGTCTGTCTGAGCGTGAGCAGCGCCTCCTGGAACTGGGGGTGCTCGTCCTGCACGTGGTCCAGGATGGCGCCGATGGTGGCCAGCCGGTGGTCCAGGCGCCGGCGCTCCTCCAGCTGTGCCTCCTTGGTGCGGAACAGGAACACGTACCTGCCGTCCTTCGCCGCCTGCAGGTGCTTGAGGCGCGTCTGCAGGGTCACCAGCTCCGACAGGTTCTGGGGTCGGAGCAGAGGCGCGCGCCGGGCTGTGCCATTTAAAGGGGGACACCCACCGCCTCCTCCACAAACCCAGACTCAGGGGAAGACAGAGGACGGGGCCTTGCAGGAGAGGGGTGCCTGGGGGCCCCGAGCCCCGCGGCCAGGGGAGGAGGCTGGGCGGAGCCTTCCTGCAGCGTCCCGGAGGCAGGTGGCCGCGGGGTGCCCGGTCTGGCGCTGGGTGATCTCCCCATCCCCGCTGGCCAGGCCCCAGCCCTGCCTGGCCTTTCTCTCCTGCTCACGCCCACCCAGCCTCGCAGGAAACCCCGCGGGGACGGCTCTGAAATTCTCTGCAGGCCCGACGGCGGCCCTCTAGCCCCACGGCGGGCAATGGCCCTGTCCGCCTGTTACCGTCCTCCTTATGTACTGCGATGGCCTCACACGGGCCTCCCGTGTCCACCCGTCACCTTCTGTTACTCACTCAACCGCAGAGTCCCTGGCCACCCCAGCCACACCAAACCCTCCGACATCAGCCTCGATCCTGCTCCCTGAGGGGGCCTCCCCCCCACCCCACCCCCCCCCCCCCCCATGGCAGGCCGGCCTGCAGCTCTGGGGCTTTGGGGCCTTCCGGAGCTCAGCTCTACCCCTGAGCCCTCTGCCGGGGGCGGCACCCTCCCGTCTCCTCTAAGCCCGGCTCGGCTGTCATTTCTCTGAGCCCGGCCTAACGGTGCGATGCCCCCCGCCCCCCAGCTTGTTTCTCTCCAGGGCACGGTCACCAGCTAACACGCCGGTGCTCTCTCGGACTCCCCATTGTCCTCCCGCCCGCAGACCCGGAACCTCGGGGAGGGCAGGCGATGGTCTTTCTGCGCCACCGGCAGCCCTGGCTCCCGGGGCCGGGCCTGGATCACGGAGGGATGATGCCCTTGGTGGGAGGAGGCCGTGCCCGCAGCCGCGTGGGCTGCTGCTGCAGGGCAGGCCCCCGGCCGCAGTTCCCACGGAGCTGGGGGCCGGGGCCCTGGGGCCTGCCTACCTGGCGCTTGCGGTCCACGAGCTGCTCCAGGCTGGCCTCCAGCTCCTCGGCCTGGGCCTGCAGGGCGGACAGCTGCGCCTGCTTCTCGTGCAGGGAGTCCCTCGTGGCCTTCTGGCTCTCTTCCAGCTGCAGGATGTTGTTGCTCGTCTCCTCGGTGGCCTAGCAGTGGTCGGCAAACTCATGAGTCCGCAGAGCCAAATACCAACAGGACAGCCCTTGACATTCCTTTGGAGAGCCATGTTTTTTAAGCTTAGACTTCTCCTAACGCCACTTCTTCAGAGTAGACTCGCCCAGGCCGTGGCATTTTGTGGAAGAGCCACACTCAAGGGGCCAAAGAGCCGCAGGTGGCTCGCGAGCCGCAGTTTGCAGACCGCGGGCCCACGGGACCCGCGGATCACCTGGGACCCTGAGCCCACGGGCCTAGGGGACCCTGCCACTCCCCTGGCCAATGCCACTGCCATGCTGGCCACCCCCAGGGGCTGGGGGGTGGGGGGCACCCCGGCCGTGGACAGGCCGCCCCAGCAGGCTCCCTACCTTGTGGAGGTCCCTGATCTTCCGCTGCAGCTCCAGCTGCTTGTGGTGGAAGTCCGACCGGGTGAGCATCTTCCTGTCCATCTTGCTCTGGCCCTCGGCCTGGGTGGAGATGGTCTCCCTGCGGGCGACCGCGTGCTCCATGTCCCGGATCATCCGCTCCTGCTGCTTCAGCAGCTGCTTGTGCCGGACCTGGAGCCGGGGCAGAGAGAGACCGTGGACCGGCCGCCTCCTGCGACCCACCCCCGTGATGGAGCCGCTGCCGGGCACATGCCCTCACCGGGAATCCAACCTCGACCTCCTGGTTCCCAGGTCGATGCTCAACACTGGGCCACACCGGCCAGCAAACACGCGGCGTTTAAAAACATCGAGCGCAGCCCTGGCCGGTGTGGCACAGTGGATAGAGCGTCGGCCTGTGGACTGAAAGGTCCCAGGTTCGATTCCGGTCAACGGCATGCACCTTGGTTGCGAGCACATCCCCAGTAGGAGATGTGCAGAAGGCAGCTGATCGGCGTTCCTGACTCTCCCTCTCCCTTTCTCTCTGTAAAAAGTCAATAAAATATATATTTTTAAAAATAAATAAATACCGGAGTGCAGAATGCGGGGCTGCACCGCGGAAGGACAGGCAGCGGCGAGGAGAAGCCGTGCGTGCAGCCGTGTATCTGTGCTGCTCCGCAGGGAGTGCGGGGAGGGCGGACCGACATAGGGCAGCCTGGGGGCAGCACGTTCCACCGGAGCTTGGAGTGCAGGGCGCCTGCTCAGTTCCCTCCCGGGCCCAGGATCTCCTGCACCCCCACCTCCTGCACCCAGGACCTCCTGTGCCCCAGGACCTCCTGCACCCCCACCTCCTGCACCCAGGACCTCCTGTACCCCAGGACCTCCTGCACCCCCACCTCCTGCACCCAGGACCTCCTGCACCCCAGGACCTCCTGCACCCCACCTCCTGCATCCAGGACCTCCTGCACCCCAGGACCTCCTGCACCCCAGGACCTTCTGCACCCCACCTCCTGCACCCCAGGACCACCTGCATCCGGTGGATCTCCGCCTTCATGGCCCGGATCTCCTTCTGGCCCGTCTCCGAGTCCACCGAGGCCCGCATCTCCTTCGCCAGCTGGATCTTCTTCTCCCAAAGCAGGATCTGGTGCCTTAAACGGACAGGAGGCCGCGTGGGGGCTGGAGGGCTCGGGGCCTCCTTCCCAGGCGCCCTGAGCTCCCGCCTAAGGACCCCGCCCCCCAAGGGAGCAGCCGCGGTGGGGCGGGGAGGTCAGGTCGGGCAGAGATGGGCACAGGGTCCTGTGGAGGTGGGGGGCGGGGCGACGGCGCGCAGTTGCTATGGGAGACGCTCTGCCTGCTCTCCTAGGGAGGCCCTCAAGGGGCAGGCGGCACGTGCTGATGCCCAGGCCTGGGCGAGGGGCGTGGCTGTTACATAAGAAACACCCCCCCCAATTCTGGGACCTGCAGCCCGCATGCCGGCCAGCTGCCTCTGGAATCACCCAGCTGGAGGGATTCTTCCTTTTTTTTCCTTTTCTTTCTTTAATATATTTGATTGATTTTTAAAATATATATATTTTATAGATTTTTTTATAGAGGAAGGGAGAGGGGCAGAAAGCTGGAAATATCGATGAGAGAGAAACATCGACCAGCTGCCTCCTGCACACCTCCTACCAGGAATGTGCCTGCAACCAAGGCACATGCCCTTGACCGGAATCAAACCTGGGGCCTTTCAGTCCGCAGGCTGACGCTCTATCCACTGAGCCACACCGGTTTCGGCTCGGGAGGGATTCTTTATTGAAAACACATTTTTATCGACTTTAGCGAGAGGAAGGGAGAGGGGCTGAGAAACGCCAGTGATGGGAGAGAATCATGGACCCGCCGCCTCCTGCACGCCCCCTACTGGCGATTGAGCCCGTAACCCGGGCCTGTGCCCTGATGGGGAATCGAACCGGGCACCTCTCGGTTCATCGGTCCGCGCTCAGTGTCTGAGCCACACCGGCCGCCAACCCAGGACGCCCCCAGCAGACTCACTCGGCCTCCACCAGCAGGTTGAGGAGCGACACCTTCTCCTGGTTCAGCTGCTCCAGCCTGTCCTGCATCTCGATGGTCTCCCTCTCTGCGGCCTGCGGGGGGCAGCGGTGCTGGTGGACCGGGGCCCGCGGCCCTGCCGCCCTGCAGCCTTCCCGGGCCCGGGGCCGCCCTGCCTGTGCCTGGTGTGCCCGCCGCCACCGCCGCCGCCCGGGCCGGCGCACCTTGAGCGCCTGCAGGAACTGGCTCTCGGTGAGCAGGTTGGCCTGCTGCAGGCCCTCGGAGCTGCTGCGGTTGCGGCTCAGGAGCACGTTGAGCTTCCGCAGGTCGTTGTCCAGGTCCTTCATGTGCCGCTCGATGTCCTTCTGCTCCTGCTTCTCCTGCTCGATCTTCTCTGCGGGGAGGGACGCGGGCCCTGAGGCCACTGTCCCCCGGGCCCCATCACAGCCCTCCGGCCCCGTCACAGCCCTCCGGGCCCCATCACAGCCCTCCGGCCCCGTCACAGCCCTCCGGGCCCCATCACAGCCCTCCGGGCCCCATCACAGCCCTCCGGGCCGGGGACAGGGAGGGGTCCCCCTGGCGCCCCCATCACAGCCCTCCGGGGCCGGGGACAGGGAAGCCCGGCCCCTCGGGGACCTGGAAGGACGGGGTGGGCGACCAGCAAATGGGGGTACTGGGGAGGGCAGGCAGACTCCGGAGGGCGGGGCGGGGCAGCGCAGGACCTGGGAGGAAGCGGGGCGTCATGTGCCAGGTGGCGGGAGCCCCGAGCTCTGGGTGGCACCCCAAAGGGCTGCAGGGCCCGGCTGACCTGCGATGACCCTGGGCCAGGGACCAGGTGGGACCCAAAGGGGCAGGTGCCTCAGCAGGTGGCTGTGGGGTAGAAGGTGCCGGGAAGGGCGCCCCCTGCCCCTCTGGGCACCCTGGCACGCAGAGACCCTGAAATGTAGCCACAGCGGGGTGAGCTGGGGCTGTGGGGGGCAGGGGGGGCAGCCTCCGGGCGGGGCTCCAGCCCCGGGGCCCAGCGTCCTGTGATCCCGGGAGCCGCGGGCGGAGGGCACTGGATCGCAAACTGAACAAGCTCAGCAGCCCACTTTCGCGCCTCGCCCGGCCCGTGACTGCGGCCCCCCGCCGGCCAGGGCCACGGCTCGGAGCCACACCCTGGGCTGCGGAGGGGGGCCTGCAGGCTGGCGGGAGCGCAGGGAGGCCCTCCGGGCCCCCGCGGCCCTGTCCGGCGCGGCCGGGCTGGCGCACTCACTCTCGGTCCTCAGCTTCTTCTGCTCCAGGATGCGCACCTCCTTGCGGAAGAGGCTCAGGGCGGCCAGCTGCTCCTCGCGCTCCTGCGCCGCCCGCACCATGTCCTGCTGGAGGCGCAGCCAGCCCACCTGCGCCTGCGTCACCTTGGCGCCCACCTCGTCCAGCAGCTTGCTCAGCCTCTTGATCTCCAGCTCCAGCGGCCCCATCTCTTCCCCCTGCGAGAGCCGCGGCCGGGCCTCCGGTGAGCGGCCTGCACTCGGGGAGGGAGCCGAAGGCTGGGGGCTCCTCGGGGCCGGCCGGCCTCGGGGCCCGGGTCTCCGTGGCCGCCTACCCCGATCTCGGAGACCATCTGCTCCAGCTCCTTGTTGAGGGTGTTGATGAGGCCCTGCTTGCGCTCGATGAGGATGGTGCGCCGCGCGATCTCGCTCTCGCTGTTGCTGATGAGCTCGTTGACCTTCTGCACCTCCTTGTCCAGCTCGGCCAGCGCCTCCCGGTGCCCCTCCAGCCGGCAGTTGGTGCGGGTGATGTCCAGCGTGGCCTGGGCGATGTCGCCGTCGATCTTGGAGTGGTGCGTCACCTGCGACCGGCAGCGGACGCGTCCGAACCTTCGCTTCCCCGGGGGCTCCGGTTCCCCACCTCCCGGGCCTGCTCCCCGACCCTCAGGGCCTCTCACTGCCAGGAAACGTAACAATGGCCCTGATCCGTGTGGCCCAGTGGATAGAGCGTCGGCCTGCGGACTGAAGAGTCCTGGGTTCGATTCCGGTCAAGGGCATGAACCTTGGTTGCAGGCACATCCCCAGTGGGGGGTGTGCAGCAGGCAGCTGATCGATGTTTCTCTCTCCCCCTCTCCCTTCCTCTCTGTAAAAAAATCAATGATATCCCTCTCTCTCTCTCTCTCTCTCTATATATATATATATATATATGTGTGTGTGTGTGTGTGTGTGTGTTTATATATAGACTTTGTTTCTCCTTAAACAGACAGTGGCCACATTGGGCAGGAACGTGTGACCACAGATGAGGAAATGGCCCATTTTCCCGCTCAGGCAGGCCCCGTCACCACCAGGAACCTGCCCCTTCCCCAGTCTTTCCCCATAATCCCTCCCCCGAACAAAGCTGTGCCCCGAGCCCACCGGCCAGCCCAGGCCTCGCTGCCCCCACAAAGCCCGGCCCTCTCACCTTCTCCGCTCCTGCCCACCCCTAGTCCCCCCCACCCCCCACTCCCCTGGGCTCCTCCCGGGACCCCAGCTGGCTGTCCTACATGCACCCGCTGGCCGGCCGCCCCCATTTCTAGGTCTTAAAGCGGTCCCTGCCCAGCATCTCACCTCGCCTCGCCTGCCCCTGCGCTGACTCTCGCCTCTGAGCGCCCCTTTCTTTGCCAGACCTCTGAGATCGCCAGGCGCCCCGGGTCCCCAGGGCCCTGCCTTCCTCTGTGCAGGCACTCAGCCCCCACCCCGACGCCCTGGCCTCCTGGGAGGTCAGTACGGCTCCTGGGCGACCTGTCTGGACGCCACCCACCGTGAGTGCTGCCCATTCACAGTCCGGGTGCCCATCCCAGACAGGCCCCACGGGCCGGGTGAGGACTCTTTACTGCCCTCTCCTGGACATGGGCGGTACTAATGCACGAGTTTCCTGGGCAGCAGGGGACAGGGAAGGTTTGGGGGCCCGGGGGCCGGGGGCCTGGGCCCTGGCCTTGGAGGTCACACCCACCCCACTCCTTAGCTTCTCCAGGCACCCACTTTGCTCCCAGCTGCTGGGCTTGCTCCCAATTTCCAGAAAATGGACTGGGGGGACTTCCCGGATGTCAGCCAGGATGTCCCAAGGAGACCCAGGGTTCCCGGCCCCGCACCCCACTTCCTTGGGACAGCCGCCTCCTCCCAGCCCCGCCCCCGAGGACAGGTGAGCCGCCGGCTGGCTCCCAGCTGTTAGCTCTCAGCTGTTAGCTGGCTGGGCCTCCGGACCACACCCGCCCCACAGCAGCGCCCCCTCTGGCCCTCCTTGGCCATTGCCACATTTAATGAGTAGTCAGACGGAGGCCAGCGGATAGAGCCCGGGCCTGCAGCCTGAAATAGAAGCATCAGGATGAGAGAGAATCATGGACCCGCTGCCTCCTGCCCCCCTCATACTGGGGAGGGAGCCCACAACCGGGAATCCAACGGTGACCTCCCGGCTCCTAGGTGGATGCTCAGCCCTGAGCCACGCCGGCCGCACATAAAGAGTGACCTTACTGAACAGGAAAGGTGTATTAAGAAAATGAGTTAGCCCTGGCCCGTGTGGCTCAGTGGGTGGAGCGTCGGCCTGCGGGCTGAAGGGTCCCGGGTTCGATTCCAGTCAGGGGCATGTGCCTTGGTTGCAGGCAGAGTCCCAGTGGAAGGTGTGCAGGAGGCGGCTGATGGATGTTTCTCTCTCATCGATGTTTCTCTCTCCCCCTCTCCTTTCCTCTCTGTGAAAGGTCAGTGGAGTATATTTAAAAAAACAAAGAGAAAATGGGTCAGAATGGACTGAACAGCCGACACGCACTGAGACCTAGGTTAAGATGGGGTACCTGGGTGCATCCACGTTTGCCTGCGTCCACTGGCGTGTGCACCGGGATGTGGACATGCGTGTTCCCATGTCTGTGTGTGCCTGTGTTTGCTTCGTTGCACATGTATGAGCTTGTGTGTTCAGAAAGGTTTCCAGCAGGAACTGTGCCAGCCTCCTGGGAGGCTCGTCCTGGGGCAGATGGCAGTGGCCTGGTCTCCGCTCACTGCCCTGCGCGTCCAGGCTCCCCGTGACCAAAGCCTGGCACCCAGCCTGCCACCGAGCTTCGTGCCCTGGACCCACATCGGACCCGGGACCCTTCAGTCCTCGGGCTGATGCTCTATCCACTGAGCCACACTGCCAGGGCACAGGTCATGGCTTTTACAGCCGGAGAACCTGAGCCGTGAACAGGCCCGGCCCCTGCCCACACGGCTCTGCGGCCTGTGGGCGCCCCCCACGGGCCCGGGCGCCCCCTGGTGGCCGCGCACCAGGTTGGTCATCTCCTTCTGCAGCTTGAGCAGCAGCTGGTGGAAGTACTTGGTCATCTTGTTGGAGGTCATGTGCTCCTGCAGCTTCCGCACAATGGCCGTGTCCAGCTCCCGCCGCAGCTCCCGCTCCTCCCGGATGGCCTGGTGCACGGCCAGCAGCTTGGCCCGGATCTCCTTGTGCTCCTGGGAGGGGCAGTGAGGGCCGTGGAGGCGCCCGGGGTGTGTGGCCCCCCAGGAGGTGCCCTGCGCTGTGTGGCCCCCCAGGAGGCGCCCCGGGGTGTATGGCCCCCAGGAGGCGCCCCGGGGTGTATGGCCCCCCAGGAGGCGCTCTGCGCTGTGTGGCCCCCCAGGAGGCGCCCCGGGGTGTGTGGCCCCCCAGGAGGTGCCCTGCGCTGTGTGGCCCCCCAGGAGGCGCCCCGGGGTGTATGGCCCCCAGGAGGTGCCCCGGGGTGTATGGCCCCCCAGGAGGCGCCCTGCGCTGTGTGGCCCCCCAGGAGGCGCCCTGCGCTGTGTGGCCCCCCAGGAGATGCCCCGGGGTGTATGGCCCCCCAGGAGGCGCCCCGCGCTGTGTGGCCCCCCAGGAGGCGCCCCGCGGTGGGTGTGGTGGGGGAGGGCTGTGAGTGGGAGGGGCGGTGGGTGGGTGGGGGGAGAGGCTGCGGGTGGGTGGGGGCGGGCGGGCACCTCGCGCGCCCTGGCCAGCTTGGCGTCCGTGTCCTGCAGCACCAGCTGGTAGGAGCCGAACTGGGCCTGCAGCGCCTCCTGCCGCACCAGGCTCTGCGCGGTGAGCTTCTGCAGCAGCCGCGCCTCGGCCTCCGCGCGGCGCAGCACGCGGGCCAGCGCCTCGTTGCGCTCCTCCTCCTGCACGATGGAGCGCCGGCAGGCCTCCGCCTCGCCGGCCGCCGCCTGCAGCTGGTGCTGGCACTCGCTGTGGCGGGAGGCGGGAGCCGGGTCAGGAGGGCAGCGCCTCGTGGCAGCGGAGCCACCCCGCCCGGGCCAGGCTCCACCCTGGTGCCACCGCAGGCTCCGGGGCCGGGATGGAGCCAGACCCTGAACCCGGACGTCACGGCTCCTTTCCCGGCTGCGGGCTCCATCCCCAGCAGGGGGCGTGCAGGAGGCAGCGCTCAGTGATTCTCTCTCCTCACTTATGTTTCTCTCTCTCCCTCTCTCTTCCTCTCTGAAGTCAATAAAAAACATTGTTTAAAAATAACTCTTTTTCGCCGGGACCGGTTTGGCTCAATGGATAGAGTGTCAGCTTGGGGACTGAAGGGTCCCGGGTTCGATTCCGGTCAAGGGCATGTACCTTGGTTGCGGGCATATCCCCAGTAGGGGGTGTGCAAGAGGCAGCTGATCGATGACTCTCTCTCATCGATGTTTCTAACTCTGTATCTCTCTCCCTTCCTCTCTGTACAAAATCAATAAAATATATTTTTGAAAAATAAATAAAAATAACTCTTTTTCAAGGTTGTGATTATGGGGGAGGGGGGGAGCCAGCAAACTGAGTAGCCCGTAGCCATGACGACACTCCTGGACCAGGCTCTGGGGCCCAGGGATGAGCACTGGGCAGTGGGGAGGCCACGGAGGGGCCTGTGACTGCGGTCGGTCCCTGGTAGCAGCTTTCCTGGCGGCCGGAGTGGAGTGACAAGCAGGTGGGGGCAGGCCCCAGGCATCCCTCGGGCCCCGTCAGCGGGGCGGGGGTTAGGCAGCCTGTGCCAGGGCACCCCGCCCCGCCCCGCCCCGCAGGGAGAGACAGCCGGACCCGGGACTCTGCCTCCCCCTCGGGGAGACGAGCCGGGAACTCGGGAACCCGCGGGGAGGACTCCCTGAGCACGGAGCCCCACCGGCGGCGAGACTTCGGTCACAGGGCCGCCTTTTCTCCGGGGAACGCCCGCCCCCCCTCCGCTCCCCGCGTCCTCCCGGGACGCCCCCCCGGAGAGCCGCTGCTGGGCTCGGGCGTCTGAAAGGACAGAAGCGCTGGGGTCTCGGCGGACGCTGAGCCTTCGGGGCGGAGGCGGGGCTGCAGGGGCCTCCCGTGTCCCAGGAGGCGGCTCCCTGGACCCGGCCCCCTCCCCAGCCCCCACCTCTCCCCCGCCCACCGCCCTGAGCTGCTGGGCCTGGCCCGCAGTGGCCATGAGCCGGCGCCCTGAGCCCGGCGCCCTTCCCCCTCCCCCCCAGCAGACGCCCTCCCCCCTGGCACACTGAGCCCAGCGCCCTTCCCCCCAGCTGGCGCTCTCCCCCCTGGTACCCTGAGCCCAGCGCCCTCCTCCCCTCCCCCCGGCAGGCAGCGGGGGGCACCCTTCCCCCTGGCGCCCTGAGCTCCCCCCCGGGCCCCCCCGCCAGCACACGGGGCCGCACCTGAGCACCTCCCGGATGGTCCTGTGCGCCTCGTCGCGGCGCTTCATGCCCACCAGGCAGACGGTCCACTGCTGCAGGATCACCTTCTTCTCCACCCGGACAGAGTCGATCTCCGCGCAGGCCTGCGGGGGCGGGGGCCGGCTGTCCCTCCCTGTCGGCCTTGCAATTCTTTTTTATGTATTTATCCATTCATTTATTTATTTTATTGATGTTTTTACAGAGAGGAGGGGAGAGGGACAGAGAGCTAGAAACATCGACCAGCTGCTTCCTGCACACCCCCTACCGGGCATGTGCCCGCAACCAATGTACGTGCCCTTGACTGAATCGAACCCGGGACCTTTCAGTCCGGAGACCAACGCTCTATCCTCTGAGCCTCCCTCCACCCCCTGGGCTGGAGGCCAGGGAAGGAGGGGGTGCAGGGCCCCGGTGCCCAGGCACCGGCTGAGACCAAAGAGCGTGGCTGAAGTCAGTCTCTAAGTATTTTAAACGCTCATTGAAAAACAAACAAAAAAGGTGCTCATTCTTGCACGAGCAAGCACAAGGAAAACAAAATTACCCATCATGCCCCACTCGGAGGTTATCCTCCCTCACACACTGGTGCTACCCCCGTGTGTGTGTGTGTGTGTGTGTGTGTGTGTGTGTGTGACCATGTTCTGCATGTTGCTTTGTAACTTAGTATTAAAAAGCAGCGTACTGCCTGGCCAGTGTGGCTCAGGGGTTGAGCGTCGACCTATGTATGACCCAGGAGGTCACCGTTGGATTCCAGTCGGGGCAGGTGCCGGGTTGCAGGCTTGATTCCCAGGAGGGGGCATGCAGGAGGCAGCCAATCCATGATTCTCTCCCATTGCTGATGTCTCTCTCCCTCTCTCTCTCTCTTTCCCCCTCTCCCTTCCTCTCTGATATCAATAAAAATACATATTTTTTTAAAAGTCATAGCAGCTTTGATTCTTAGTGTTGGCCACGGAATCCGGGGCTGCCCGGCCCCTCCCTCCCTGCACCTGGAGAGGGAGGCGCCCCCGCCTGAGCAGGAGGCGCTGGCTGCGGGTCCGCCCCTCCCGGGCTGGGGGAGGACTGGCTGCACCGGCCACCAGGCCCCGGTACCTCCCTGGCCCTCCTGGGTGGGGCCCTCCTGGGTGGGCCGGGCTCTGGGCTGCGGGCGCCTCTGCGGCCATGGGTGCCCTCACCTCGCTCACGGCTTTCCTGAGCAGCCGGGTCTCCTCCGCCTGGGCCCCCGCCTGAGCCTCGAACAGGGCGATCTGTTCTTCCAGCTCGTGGGCCCGGCTGGTGAGCTGGTCCACGTGCAGGTCCTGCAGAACCAGACCCGTGGCGGCTCTCAGGCGCCGACCCCTGACCCCTGACCCCTGGCCCGAGGGGGCGGCCCCAAGCTGGCCGTGGCCTCTCGGGGCTGCGGGGGAGAGCCTGCGCCTGGCCTGGGGGCGGGGGGGGGGGGGGGGGGTACCTGCTGCTGCTTGTCCCGCTCGGCCCGCGCCCGCTCGGCTTCCGACTTCTTCACCACCTGCTTCATCACGTGGATGTCGTCTCGCATGTCCTGGTCGATGCTCTGCACGTAGAACAGGTCCAGCGCCAGGCGCTCCATCTCGCCCTGCAGCGACGCCACTGCGAGGAAGCAGGCCGGGCCGGTGACCGCCGCCCTTCCCGCCGCTCACGCCCTCAGCCCCTCCCTGGTCGCCTCCCAGCGGCTCTTGGTCACTGACCGGCTGCCTCCCGCACGCCCCAGGCAGGGCGGGCAGAATTGGTAAGTGGCTCCCAGAACCCGGCCCGGTGTCACTCCTGCGGTTACGGACCCTCCGGGGGCAGAAGGGAAGTGACCGGGCGGGCCTGCCTAGGCAGCTGAGCCTCGAAAGGCAGAGTTTGCTGCGGCTGGTGGCCGGGGGGGGGAGGAGAGATCCTCAGGGTGAGTGGGATGGGAGGAGGGGCGAGTTCTCCATTGCTGGCTTGGAGGCGGAGGGGCCGTGGCAAAGGGTGTGGGCAGAGCGCGCCCCCTGCTGACAGCCAGCGGAATAGCAGGCCCACAGTCCTGCCGCCGCAAGGAGCTGAGTTCCACCAGGGGCGTGAACAAGCCTGCAGGTGGGTCTTCCGCAGTTGCCCCACAAGAGCCCGGGGTTGGCTAGGGGAGCCGGTGGGTCACAGGCTCCTGCCAAAGGCACGGGGGCAGATATACCAACGGGGCTGTTCTAAGCCCCTGAGTCGGTGGCAATTGGTTACACAACAGAAAACCAGAAAAGAGTGGACGCTGCCAGCAACCCAGGTTCCAAATGTTTCCCTCTTCCTAGCTGTGGTGTTCATCTGTTTTTATAAAAAGGTTTTAAAATTACTTTTTAGAAAGAGGAAGGGGGAGGGAGAGAGAGAGAAACATCGAGGTGAGAGCAAAACATCCCTGATCGGCCTGGGAATGGAGCCACACCCACCCGCACTCGCTGCTCCCTTTCAGGTTCCCGGTGCGCCCGTGCCGGGGGCCAGTGGTGCCCGCGGGCGGGCCTTCCCTCTCGGTTTTATTCATTCAGTTAGTTTTAACATGTCTTTATTGGCTTCAGAGAGGGAGCGACACATCGGCGATGAGATTGTGGGTCGGCTGCCTCCTGCGCACCCCGCCTGGGGATGGGTCTGCCCCGGGCCTGTGCCCTCAGCCGGGAACCGAACGGGCCTTACGCTGCCGGCGCTCCTCGCTGGCGGCCCCGTAGGTGCTGGTGTAGAGCTGGCGCACATGGTGCAGCTCCTGCTCCACCTGCTGCCGCGCGCACGTGGCCAGCGAGTAGCGGTCGTGGCTCTTCTCCAGCTGCATCTGCAGGGCTGCCATGTGCTGCTGCAGCCCGTACAGCTCCACGCCCAGCTCCTGCCGCTGCGCCTGGCTCTGCTTGGAGGCCACGCCCTGCGCCCAGAGAAGGCGGTCGGGGGGCAGGCGGGGGGACGGCACACAGCGGGGAGGGGGGGCAGGTGGGGAGACGGCACACAGCGACGGGGGGGAGCAGGCAGGGGGGACCGCACACAGCTGGGAAGGGATGGGGGTGAGGATGGGGGAGGCACACAGCTGGGAAGGGATGGGGGAGGCACACAGCTGGGAGGGGAAGGGGGTGAGGATGGGGGAGGCACACAGCTGGGAAGGGATGGGGGAGGCACACAGCTGGGAGGGGATGGGGGTGAGGATGGGGGAGGCACACAGCTGGGAAGGGATGGGGGAGGCACACAGCTGGGAGGGGAAGGGGGTGAGGATGGGGGAGGCACACAGCTGGGAAGGGATGGGGGTGAGGATGGGGGAGGCACACAGCTGGGAAGGGATGGGGGTGAGGATGGGGGAGGCACACAGCTGGGTGGGGATGAGGGTGAGGATGGGGGAGGCACACAGCTGGGAAGGGATGGGGGTGAGGATGGGGGAGGCACACAGCTGGGTGGGGATGGGGGTGAGGATGGGGGAGGCACACAGCTGGGTGGGGATGGGGGTGAGGATGGGGGAGGCACACAGCTGGGTGGGGATGGGGGTGAGGATGGGGGAGGCACACAGCTGGGAAGGGATGGGGGAGGCACACAGCTGGGAGGGGATGGGGGGCCACGCACCAGCTCCAGCAGCTCCAGCTGCAGCTTCTCCACCTGCCGGTTCAGGTAGCTGTTCAGTGCGGCCTGGAACCTGAGCATCAGGGGCTAAAGCGACAGCAAAGCACGGTCAGAGTCGGCCCGTGCGGCCTCGGCCCAGCTGTTCGGGGGGGGGGGGGGGGCTTCTACCCTCCGTGCTCACGCTTCTGCAGCCACACGCCAGCACCGGTCCGGCACTGAAGCCTGAGTTTGTGTTTTGGCAAAAGGGCCGAGCAGGCGGGGCGGGGGTCCCGGCACCAATGGGCACTCGGCCCTTCCCAGGCCGCCGGCCTCCCCTGCTGCCCAAGCCCCCCCCTCTCAAGTGCCGGGTCCCTGAGGCCGGCGGGCGGGCCGATGCGGGGACAGGAGCCTCGGAGGGGACCAGGCTTTACAAGCCACGCCAGCACCCGCCCCGCCCGGATCGGCAAGGGCCGGGGGCTGACGCGGGGGCGGGCGAAGGGGCAGCTCAGAGCCGCGGGCCCCTCCTCACGTGGTTGGGGTCCAGGACCACCAGGTGGGTCACGTCTTCGTCGGGCTCATCGCTCCCCTCGGACTCGGGCGGCTCGGCGCCCCCGTCCTCAGAGAGGCTGAAGTGCTGGATCCGGTCCAGGAAGGAGGGCGAGAAGGCTGGCCGGAGGGGCGGCCAGGAGGCCGGGGCGGGGGGGCCTGGGACAGACAGCACCCGGAGTGAACAGGGTCTGGCCAGGCCCCGAGCCACGGGAGGCGGAGCGGGGCGCTCCCACAGGACGGGGCAGAGGGCTGTTTTCCTTTTTCACTGACTTCAGAGGAGGCAGAGGGCGAGGGAGAGGGAGGGACATCCATGATGAGAGAGAACCAGGCCCGGCTGCCTCCTGCGCGCCCCGCATGGGCACAGGCCAGCAGCGGGCGCGGCACACGGTAAGTGACGGAGGGCAGCGTCTCGGTAAGGACCAGGGCTGAGGAGGGGGTTGGTCAGCACTCGGAGCCCCTTCTCCCTCCGGTTGGTCAAGTCTCTAAGCAGAGGCCCAGCCGTGGGAATGATGGGGCGGGCGGGGCAGGGCGGGGCGGGGCCGGGTACCTGGCTCCGGGCCGGAGGAGGACTCCGAGGTCAGGGACAGCTCATCGGAGGACGGGATGCTACCGCCCGGGCCGGGCAGCAGGGGGCGCGGTGGGACCCGCTGCAGGTCTTCCTCAGACTCCGTCTGGAGTGAGAACAGCGGGACCTGAGCCCCAGGGAGTGACCGGTCCACCCCCTCCGGGGCTCCGAAGTCCACACAGACTTAAGGAAGAGGAACGCGTTTGGACATAAGGATCACGGGCCCTGCCCGGCCGGCGTGGCTCAGGGGCTGAGCATCGACCTGTGAACCAAGGGGCCAGGGTTCCATTCCCGGTCGGGGCACAGGCCCGGGTCGTGGGCTCCCTCCCTGGTGCTGGACGTGCAGGAGGCAGCCGACCCATGATGCTCTCTCATCTTAGATGTTTCTCTCCCTCCCTCTCCTTTCCTCTCTGAAACCAATAAAACTATATTACAAAATAGCCGAAACCGGTTTGGCTCAATGGATAGAGCGTCGGCTTGGGGACTGAAAGGTCCCGGGTTCGATTACGGTCAAGGGCACATACCTTGGTTGCGGGCATGTCCCCAGTAGGGGGTGTGCAAGAGGCAGCTGATCAATGACTCTCTCATCGATGTTTCTAACCCTCTCTCTCTCTTCCTCTCTGTACAAAATCAGTAAAATATATTAAAAAAAAAATATATATATATATATATATGTTACAAAATAAAAAGATCACGTGCCTTTTGCAAATGGTCAACATGGGAAACGTCTACCCCAGTCCCCTGGGCGGGCCGCTCGAGACCAGCAACCGGGCTGCCTCACGGGGAGGGACCCCGACCTTGGCACCCGGGACACCCCCCACGGCAGTAAGGAGCGCACTGGCGTCAAGCAGACCTGGGCTACTCACCGAATGGCTGAGCCCAAATCTGGAAACATCCGAGCTCGGCTGCCACTCAGAGGAGCCTGCCTCCTGCTGGGCGGCCTCCGAGTCCGGGGCCGCGTCCCCGAGGCTGGTGTCCGAATCAATGATCTCCGTGGAGCTGGCTTTCCCCCCGGGGGACAGGGCTTCCATGTCAGACCCCGGGCCCCCCGCCACCTGCTGCTCCTCGCCCGTCTCCACATTCCCCTCTTCTCCTTCGGGGACCATGTCCCCCTCTTCTCCCTCGGGGACCATGTCCCCCTCTTCTCCTTCGGGGACCCCGTCCCCCTCTTCTCCCTCGGGGATCCCGTCCCCCTCTTCTCCTTCGGGGACCCCGTCCCCCTCTTCTCCCTCGGGGACCCCGTCCCCCTCTTCTCCTTCGGGGACCCCATCCCCCTCTTCTCCCTCGGGTACCCCGTCCCCCTCTTCTCCCTCGGGGACCATGTCCCCCTCTTCTCCCTCGGGGACCCCGTCCCCCTCTTCTCCCTCGGGGACCATGTCCCCCTCTTCTCCCTCGGGGACCCCGTCCCCCTCTCCTGCATCGGGCGGGCCTTCCCCCGGGGTGGAGGCCCCCGGCTCAGCAGCTTCCGCAGCGGCCCCCGGTCTGGTCTGCTCCCCGGCGGACTCCTCTGGGGCTGCCTGTGGCTGCGCAGAAGGAATCAAAATATAAGGGTCTGGTGAGGTTTTCTTCTGGTTTTGTTTTTATTGATTTTAGAGAAGAAGGGAGAGGGAGAGAGAGACAGAAATAGCACTTGATGAGAGAGAATCATCGATGGGCTGCCTCTTGCACGCCCCCTACTGGGGACGGAGCCCGCAGCCCGGACACGTGCTCTTGAGCAGGAATCGAAACCCGGACCCTTCAGGCTGCAGGCCGCAGCTCCAGCCACTGAGCCAGACCGGCCAGGGCGAGGTGTCACCCTTCACGGTGTGCTGATGCCGCTGAGCGTGTCCCCCCCACTCCGCGTGTCGCTGGGCTGCGGCTGTCTGCACGCGCTCTGTAATTTGGTGGTGACCTTTGCTCTTCGCTAGAGGAAAGAAATTCTGGCCCACTCGGGACCTGAGAGCAGGTCCCGTGTTCCCGCCGGGCCCCACAGCAGCGGACGGTCTGTCCGGGACCAGAGACTCTTTCTGGCCAATGCTCCACCTCTCCCGCAGCCCCTGGCGGACACAGGCCCAGGCCCTGGCCTCCGGGAACTCACCCCAGCGCCCTCGGGGGTCCCGTCCTCCTCTTCCTCCATCGCTGCCTCTCCTTCCCTGTGGGGCCCGGCAGCGGAGAAACAGGCAGAGTCACCGGAGAGCCGCCTCCCGCCCGCCTGGCCCAGCGCCCGCTTGCTTGTCGATGACCAGGCTGTCACCGGCCCCAGCACCAGCGCCCGGCCGGCCCGTGGCGGGAGGCCCCCAGAGAGTCTCCACGAACGAAGATGAAAACACGGTCACTGAAACACGAGAGAAACAGCACGCGAGGCGACGCCAGGTCACCTGACAGACACCTGCGACTGTGAGAACGGGGAATGCAAACGGGAAACCGCGCCCTCCAGCTGGAGAGCTCCCTGTCCTGCTTCACCGTCTTTCTTAAGGTGGCTTTGCTGTGTCCTAACGGAGACCGCGAGCTCGGAGCCCGGCCTCGGGGCCAGGGGTGAGCTTTGGCCCAGGAACTAGCAGGGCACAGGCCCGGGTTGTGGGCTCCATCCCCAGTGGGGCACGTGCAGGAGGCAGCTGATCCATGATCCTCTCTCATCATGAATGTTTCTCTCTCTCCTTCTCTCTTCCTCTCTGAAACCAATAAAAAAACATTTTTTAAAAACTAGCTTTTTAGAACATAAAATCAGGATGCTAGACAGGCCCTGCCGGCATGGCTCAGTGGTTGACCGTTGACATATGAACCAGGAGGTCATGGTTTGATTCCTGGTCAGAACTGTGGGCTCCATCCCCAGTGGGGGGCGTGCAGGAGGCAGCCGGTCCATGACTCTCTCTCATCTTGGATGTTTCTCCCTCTCCCTCTCCCTTCCTCTCAGAAATCAATAAAAATATATTTTTTTAAATTAAAAAATAAAGGAAGCATCAGAGACGGGTCTGGTGGCACTACCTCCATCTACCTGTGCTCAGGGCCTGGGCCCAGGGCAGCCCACTGCGGGGACCCCCAGTCAAGCTGGGGGAGGGGAGGGGGGACCACTCTTCCAGGAGAGCCGGGGCTGGGCTGGTTTCCGGCTCCGGGGCCAGGGGCCACCGCAGGGGCAGCACCCCACCTCAGAGACGCCTGCACCCCGCTCTGTGCAGGGGCTGCCAAGCATAGTGGTTGCCATGGTTACTGCGGTCCGGTTTGGGGAGCACCTGGGGCAGCGGTCAGTGGGGGTGCGGACATAGAGGGGGTGCGGGAGCAGACAAAGGGGGTGAGGAAGGAGAAGGGCCAGGGCGGGCGGCCAGAGGGCGGGCGGGGGGCTGGGCGGGAGGAGGGGGTGAGTGGGGAAGGGGCGCCCCGGGGGGCATGGAAAGGGGGAACCTGGGGGCCCTCCAAGACCCGGCGTGCCTGGACCCCGCTTACCGGCCGCCCCGCTCCCCGGCTCCGCCCTGGCCCGTTGCTAGGCGACGGCGTCAACATCCGGCGGCGGGCGCGCGGGGCGGCGGGTGCGGGCGGGACTGGGACAGCCCTCCGGGCGGCATCGAAGCGCAGACCTGCTTCCCCGCCTCCGCCTCCGTCCCGCACAGCGACCATCGCGCGGCTGGGACGCGGGGCACCGGCCGGCAGGCGGAGGCGGGCCTGCGGGACCCGGACCCGCTGCACCTTCGGGGCCGGGGACGCAGCCTGGCCCGCCCTCAGCGGCAGACCCTCGGGGGGAGGGAACCAGGACCTGCGGCGGGTCCCCCGCGCCCCAACCCAAACCACAGAGGCTCAGAGCGGGGCGAGGGGGGCGGGGCGAGGGCACTGGGCTGCGGGGCGCGGGGCTGGGAAGCTCGGGCCGCGGGGCGAAGCCAGGTCTGACCAGGGCCGGGGGCGGGGCGGGCCGGGGGCCGGGCGGGGATCGGGTGGGGCCGGGGGCCGGGCTGGGACCGGGAGGGGCCGGGGGCGGACTGGGAGCCGGTGGGGCCGGGGGCGGGACCGGGCGGGGCCGGGGGCCCGGCTGGGACCGGGAGGGGCCGGGGGCGGGACCGGGTGGGGCCGGGGGCGGGCCAGAGGCCGGGCCTGGTCGCACGTCCCCGCCCCGCCGGCCTCACTGGCGGCGGCGGAGGCGGCGGCGGCGGCGCCCGGAGCCAGCGCGGATCCGGCCCCGCCGTGGGACCCGGGTGGGTATCGGGCCGGGCCTGGGCTGCGGGGGCGGGGGCGGCGGCGCCCCTGGGCGGGGGCAGGGGGGCGCGGGGCGCGTGGGCCGAGGCCGCGCCGGGAGTGACCGGGCTGTGGCCGCAGCCTCGGTGGGTGCGGGGCCGCCGGCGCGCAGGCACCCGGACCACGCGGGGACTTGCTGGGACCCCTCTGCGGCGATCGGGGACGCCCGGGCCTGATCGGGAGGCTCGCTCCCCCTCTGCCTGCAGCCGCGGCGGGGAACTTGCGGTCTTTGTCTGGCCGGATGGTCCGGCTCGCGATGAGAAGTTGGAGGGGCCGCTGCTCGCCCACACGGACCCCCGAATGTGCTGTGACCCCGCCGGCGCCCTGGCATTCCGGGGGGGGGGGGCCTGGCGGGACGTCTGGGCCAGAGCCGGTGCCAGGAAACTCACTCCCTTCAGGCCACGCTCTGGCCCTTCGTCCTTGACTTTTAGAAAAGAAAGAAAAAAGAATAGAAAAGAGAAGAGAAACATAGGCAATTTGCTAAATATAGCCGGAACCTGCCAGGAGCCGGCGGTTCTGGAAGCCCCGTTGTTCCCGCGGTGGCGGCCGGTGTCACACGTGGCGGCATCTCAGTGGGGAATAGACCAGAAGCCCAACTAGTCTGAGGCCCAGGTGGCACCGGCCGCTCTGCCGCCTCCTGCGTGCGGGAGGAGGGCGGGCCAGACCTCCCGGGCACCTGCCTAACCCTGGAGGCCGCAGCCTCTCCCGTGGCACCCAGGCCACCTGCTCTCCGAGCCGGACCAGAGGCCGGGGTGGGTTCCCCCCGCGCCTGCCTCCACTGAGTGGAGAAGTTTTAAAAATCCGTGTGTTCATCTCAGAAACTCCCCGTTAGAAACATCCACACGTCACTGCTGGTGCGACTCAAACCACGGCCGCTTTGCAAAGAAAAAGTCACAGCCGCCCAAGTTCACCGCCGGGCCGGGCAGCCAGCACCTGCCAGCCGCTGGGTGTCTATGGTGAGCAGGGCCTCAGGATAGTGCGAAAGGAAGGCCTCATCCGTGAATTTCCACATCCTCCGGCCACGAGGTGGTTGTGGAACCAGCTTCTGGTCTCCACGCACGGGTTCACGCACCCAGAAAACACGCCGTCAAGGCAGGGGGCGGGGAGTGTGCCCGCTTCGCAGACGAGGCCACGGAGGCTTAGGAAAGTGATTCCCCAGTCGTGCAGCCGGGAGGGACCGAACTTGGGGCCTGGGGTGCGGGAGGCTCCAGCTCCAAACACCCACGGGGCCTCCCGCTGGCAATGCCCCGTCACTCACACCGACGCCCGCCCTGCCGCCCTCGCTCAGACACTAAGGCCTGGTTCACTCTGCCAGCTGGTTCACCAGGATGCAAGGGCCCGGGGGCCAAGCCCACGTCACTCAGGGGCTGTGCCCTGCAGGGACAGCCTGGGGTTCGCACAGCCCGCCCCCACCGCGCTGGCCTCTGCCGGACCTGGGAGTGCGGGCTGTGCTTAGGAGCGGGGCTTCCAGAGCAGACCGCGGGCTCAGTACCTGCCCCGGGCGCGGAGCTGCCAATGCCGCTGGCCTTGGTTCCTCTGGAAGTGGATAAACCACCTGCCTCAGAGGCCTGCTGCTCCATTATCTAGTGCCTGGCGGGCGCTAAGGGCTTGTTGCTATTTATTATTATTTTTATTATTATTATTGTGAATGGCCATCGATGGCTTTTTCACTGGCAACTCGATGGGCAGGAACATTTTGGTTTTGCTGCCCGATGCTTTGCGCCGGGGAATTCGCCGTTTAGGGTTCTTTACACTTATCTTTGTCACCGCGCAGGGGCTGGGGGGCGGGGCCCCTGCCGGCTGTGCCAGGAAGGGGGCAGCCGGGTTGCCTGGCAACACAAATCTTCAATCTGGAGTTCACCTTGTCTACCCAGCCCGCTGAGAGACCCGGATTTTGCTCACTGGCCGGAACCTCTTTTGTGAGATTAGCTGCTCAGCTCCCCGCGGTGCTGGGAGGCTGTGCTGGAGGTGAAACAATGGCGGGGCTGGAGGCGGCGGTCTCGGTTCTCCTTGTTCCGGGAGGGTCCTCGGGAGTAACCTTGTTGCATTCCCGGCTGCATTGTAACTGTAACACTGGCTGCACTCTGGGGGAGCTTTACTGTTGGCAAAAGCAGCGGCTGGAAAAGGGAGCTTTGTTACAGGTCATTTCTCTTAAAGTCGCAGAACCTAGCTGGGTGTTCAGTGGGACTTACTGCATTCGAAGTCTGTCCTGCCCCAAACCCGGAAAACGTGCAGGAAATCTCTCCCCACGCCCTTCGGGGGTTTTGTATATAATGGATGTCAGAGAGGACGGGAGAGGGAGAGAGACACATCCATGATGAGAGACTCATGGACCGGCTGCCTCCTGCACGCTCCCCACTGGGGATGGAGCCCACAACCCGGGCCTGTGCCCCGACCGGGAACCAAACCCTGACCTCCTGGTTCTTGGGTGGACGCTCGGCCACGGAGCCCTGCTGGCCGGGTCAGAGGTGGCGTTTTATGCTGTCGGCCACCTGGGCGACCTGTGGTCACGTGTCTTGTCTAACTCTCCCACCCGGGGAGCTGCCTGGCAGCCGACATCCGGTGTGAAACGGGCCTTTGGTCACGGGCAGAAGAGGGGCGGCCGCCGGAGACCGGCTCCAGGTCTGACCCGGAAGCTGAGTGGACGGGGACAGCAGGGTGAGGGCACCACGGGAAGACCCCTTCCCGCACCCCCATCTGTGCTGCCTGTGCCTCGAGCTCGGGTGGCAGGCCATCCCGGTGGGCGTGGCCCGGCCGGTGGGACCATCGTCCCATACACCACAGGGGCAGTTTAATTTCCGGTCGGGGCATGTACCCAGGTTTCTGGTTCCATCCCCGGGCAGGGCAGGTTCAGGAGGCAAGTGATCGATGTTTCTCTCTCACTCGCTCTCCCTTCTCTATTTTTAAAAATATATCTTTTTATTTCAGAGCGGAAAGGAGAGGGAGAGAGAAACATCAGTGATGAGAGAGAATCACTGATCGGCCGCCTCCACCCGCCCGCCCCACACTGCGGAGCGGAGCCCCCAACCGGGCCTGTGGCCTGACCCGGAAGTGAACGTTACCCCGCCGGTTCCTAGGTCGACGCTCAACCACCGCCGGACGGGGTGGTTCCTCCCTTCCTCTCTCTAAAATCAATTTATGAAGTAACGCAGGGCATGGAGCGCGGGAGAGGGACCTTCCGGAGAGCCGCCGGTCCGGCCCACTGAGCCCCGTCAGGGGGCCACGGAGCAGCCGGCCACGGGGTGCCTGAGCTGGCGCCCGCTCCCCGGCACACTTTTCCCCACGTGGTGACCCTGACCCCAGGGGTCGGATAACAGTCCCGGAGACCTCGGGGCCGTGCCTGGTCCCGGGGAGGGACGGTCCGTGTGCGTGCCCGGCTCTGTTTACTGTGGCATCGCCTATCCGCTCTGTGGGCAGGCCTGGGAGGGCAAAGCAGGCGAACCGGTTTCTGCCGGCCACGTGCCTGTCACAGCCAGGCCAGGGGAGCATCACCTGTGGGCTCCCACGACACATCCCCCGAGTGCCCAGCGCCCCCCTCGCCCACCTCCCCGCCCCACTGCAGCCAGCAGCCGCGTCCAGCTCCTGACCCGCGTGGCCGAGGCAGGGTGCGGCCCGGAGAGAAGTCGGGGCTCCGTGGCCCGGGCTGTCCTCTCTCTGCTCTTCCTGGGGAGGCTCCGGAAGAGACCTTGCCCTTAGCGCCTGCCTGCTTCCTGTTGGGGGTTAACAGGGCTCCTTCTTCCAGACAGGAAGCCGGTGTGGCCGAGGGGCCGCCGGGACCACGCTGTGCCGGCCAAGGACAGGGGGGAGGGACCTGCTGCCAGGGACTGTCAGCCCTCACGCTGCCCGTGTGCACCTGGGCCCCGGCGGAGGGTTCCCGGGGCGGGGGAAACTGAGGCTCAGGCCCTGGGCTGGAGCTAGAGCTGGAGAGGCCCCAAGGATGAGGGCGGGAGTGACAGGAGCCAGGTGCGCGATGTGTGTGTGAGTGTGTGTACGTGTGTGTGAGTATGTGAGTGTTTGTGTGTGGTGGGGGTGTGTGTGTGTGGTGGAGAGTGTGTGTGTATGAATGTGTGAGTGTGTGTGTGTGAGAGAGAGTGTGTACGTGTGTTTGAGTATGTGAGTGTTTGAGTGTGTTTGTGTGTGAGTGTGAGTTTGTGAGTGTGTGTGGTGGAATGTGTGTGTGAATGTGTGTGGTGGGGTGTGTGTGTGTGTGTGTGTGTGGTGGAGAGTGTGTGTGTGTATGAATGTGTGTGTGTGTGTGAGTGTGTACGTGTGTTTGAGTATGTGAGTGTTTGTGTGTGATGGGGTGTGTGTGTGTGTGTGTGGTGGAGAGTGTGTGTGGTGGAGTGTGTGTATATGAATGTGTGTGTGTGTGTGTGTGTATGTACGTGTGTTTGAATATGTGAGTGTTTGAATGTGTTTGTGTGTGAGTGTGAGTTTGTGAGTGTGTGTGGTGGAATGTGTGTGTGAATGTGTGTGGTGGGGTGTGAGTGTAAGTGTGTGTGAGTGTGTGTGTGCTGAGAGGAGGCCCAGCTGCTCCCTCCCTCCTATTACATAACAGCCTGCTGTGCAGTCTGTCCTGCTTGTCGCTCCCGGCTGCCCAGGGCTCAGCGTGGACCCACTGCCCTCCGAGGCCCTGAGCCGCAGGCTGTCCCTCACGCTTCAAACAGCGGGCGTGGTTGTTGGCTGAGAGGGAGGGAGAGGGAGAGAACCGTCAGTGATGGGAGAGAATCACGGACCGGCGCCTCCAGCGCCCCCACTGGAGACGGAGCCCGCAACCCGGGCCTGGGCCCTGACCGGGAACGGCACCGTGACCTCCTGGTTCCTCGGTCAGCGCTCCGGAGCCAGGCCGGCCGCTCCTGGCCGGGTTTTAAGTCGTTACCTGCTTGCCGTTAGCTTTGCACACCGCCCGCGCCCTCCTCCGGCTGGCGGGCTGGCATCTCTCCCGTCAGCAGAGCCCGCTCTGTCTGGGCTGCAGGTGGCATCTGGGGCAGGTGACAAAGGACCTTCCAGAGGCGGCTTGTTCCGGGTGATTTTTGAAGCCCTTCCCTTCACGCTCAGGTGACTCCAATGTACAGACAGGCCTGAGGGCTGGAAAGAGAGAGGGGGGGGGGGGCTGCCTTGGACTCAGGCCCTTGCGATCTGGAACCAGCAGCTGGGACGGCCCAGCCATTTTAAAATGAAAACGTGAAGCGGCAGCCCGGCTGGTTGGACTCAGGGCACAGACTCCATTCCCGCTCAGGGCGCAGGCCCCCCTGGGGACGCAGGAGGCAGCCGATCAGTGACTCCCTCTCCCCATGGACGTCTCCCTCTCCCTCTGCCTGCCTCTCTGAAACCAATAACGACACATTTAGCAGGTGCAGACGCTGGTGTGGGTGTAAGAACATGACGTGAATGCTCCTGCGGTCAGGGACCGGCTCGCTCCCGCCTCCCGCTGGGGGGGGTGGGGGTCTGTTGGCCAGAGCACCGGGAGCCCTCAGCTGCCGTTCTGATTTCGGTTCTTCCCGGCTCGCTGCTGCGGCTTCTCGGACCCCTCAGGGGCGCTGGCTGTGTCTTCAGGGCGGGCGTTAGAGGTTGTGCAGGACGGCCCTCCTCTGTCCTGGGTGAGGAGAGCCGCTCAGGCAGACACAGCCGGGAGGGCCTGCTGGTGGACGCTCTGAGTTCTGTGTCTGGGCGTGCAGCTTTCTGGTGTGTGTGTGTGGGGGCGGGGGGGGGGGGGGGACGAAGGGGGAGACTCCTTGCTCCTGCCGACCCACAGGATCCCTGGTCCCCGAGGTCCAGACCGCTCTGCTGGGGGCGAGCGAGAGCCACGTGAGGTCGTGCTTCTTGCGGGTTCAAGGACACAGGGAGGCCTCGGCCAGGCTGCAGGCTTTGCCGGGCCACACCGCCGGCGGCTGCCCTCCGGCGCCCTCGCCCGCCTCCAGCTCCGTGCCCACTCCCCCGTCCATCCTCAGAAGCCCAGCCTCGTTGGCCTTTTTGGGTGCAAGCTTCCTGGTCTTTTTTTTTTTTTTTTTTTTTTTTAATATATTTTATTGATTTCATACAGAGAGGAAGGGAGAGAGATAGAGAGTTAGAAACATCGATGAGAGAGAGTCATCGATCAGCTGCCTCTTGCACACCCCCTACTGGGGATATGCCCGCAACCAAGGTACATGCCTTTGACCAGAATCGAACCCGGGACCCTTCAGTCCCCAAGCCGACGCTCTATCCATTAAGCCAAACCGGTCCCAGCGCTTCCTGGTCTTTTTAAATATATATATTTGTATTCATTTCAGAGAGGGAGAGAGAGAGAGAAACATGGTGAGGAGAGAGAATCATGGATTGGCTGCCTCCTGCACGCCCCACACTGGGGGTGGAGCCCTTAACTCAGGCCTGGGCCCTGACCAGGAATGGAACCATGGCCTCCTGGTTCACAGGTCGATGCTCAACCGCGGAGCCACACAGCTGGACAAGCTTCCTGGTCTCAGCCCTCCAGGGGAGGGTCCCTCCCCCCCCTGGAGGCAGGCAGCCTGTGCAGGGGTGGGGACAGGCGAGGTGCCTGCGGCTGTGGCAGCCACTGTGGCAGCCACGGAGTGGGAGAGGGCGGGGGAGTGCGTCAGGGAGCTGAGGTATCAGAAGTGGGGTGCGGTGCCAGGAGCAGGCCTTCCTCATTTCCTCGTCCACCACCCCCATCCCGCCCCCGCCTCCCGCCTCCCGGCCGCCTTCCTCTCTGCTGGGCAGACTCAGGTTACCGATGCGGCCTTTCCCGGTAAATGTTTGCTTTGAATTAGGGTTTTGAAATATCAGAGGTATCATTGAAAAGTAAAAGGATGACACATGAGCCAGCGAGGATGGATCTTTGGTTTGGGAAGGGCAATACAAAGTGAAAAAGAAACTGCCAGGGAAAAGATCCATCGGCTTGACTTCATAGAAGTTCAAGTTCCTCAATAGATGATACTCTCAGAGGGCAAACGACAATTAGGACGACACCTGCAGCCGAGGGTCAAGGTCTTTGCTATATAAAGAGTTCTCATCGATTAACAACAAACCAGCAGCCCAGCAGAAACCCAGGCAGGCACCGCAACCAGCAGGCCTCAGCACCAACTCGTGTCTCACACACACAGGACACCCTGTCCAGTGAACGGACCACCCGGAAACCGCTCTGTGGTCCGGTGGGCACAGATGCGAACCTCCGGCCAGCTGGGCCTCCCGGAAGCCGGCGGGGGCTGTGCCCAGGGCCGGCCGATCCTCGCTGAGGTTTGCTTTGCAGGGAAGGCCTAGGAGAGAGGAAGCACACGGGCATTTTGGGGGTGAGTTCAGGGATATGGGTCATTTTTATGCTTCTGAGCACATTGCATAATGTTTTGAAAAAGAGCTTAAAAAAACCAGGTCACGGAATCTCCGCTCCTCACGAGCTGGGGCTGGGAGCCAGGCTCCGTTTGGGTGGAACCGGCTCCCGAGCAAACACGTGCATTTGAACACCAGGAGCCCGGCCGGCGGCTTGGGGTTGAGCTTTGACCCAGGAACCAGGAGGTCAGGGTTTGATTCCAGGTCGGAGCACATGCCCGGTTTTGGGCTCCATCCCCAGTGGGGTGCATGCAGGAGGTGGCCGGTCCATGACTCTCTCTCATCATGGATGTTTCTCCCTCCCGCCCCACCCCCGTCCTCCTCCTTCCGCTCTGAGATCAATAAAAACATGTTTAAAACACACACACACTAAATAAACACATAGGAAAGAATTGTCTGAGAGAGCAAATATCCGGCTGGCTTCCTCAGATTCACAGTCGTCCACGCTCCCCCGGGCTGCAGCCGAGCGGGCGGGGCTGTCCAGGGGCGGGGAGACAGGGGCCGGAACTGGCTCTGGAGGACAAAGGTCTGCCCCGGGCCCTCCCGTCACTCAGTGTGGGCGGCAGCTCTGCGGGGTGACAGGTGGTGCCGGGCGCGGTGTGGATAGCGTACCGCAGGCACACAGGCGGAGTCACCGGGTCAGACCGGACCTCAGAGGCGGGGTGCGCGCCTGTGGTGACCACTAACTGAGAACAAACGGGAGGCCCTCGGCCTGGAGTTGCCAGGGAGGCTCCTGGGGGGGCAGCGGGCCTGGGGGGAGCGGCCCTGCCCAGGTGTCCGGCCAGTGGTTAAGCAGGGTGGCAGGTGTCCCACGCAGGGCACATGGGCGCCATCTGCACTTTTCCGGATGTTCTGCTCGGTGGGGAGGGGGCAGGAGTGGCATGGAGGGGGGGCAGGGATGAGCTCTCCATCCTGAGGGCACAGGTTGGCCCGGCCCCAGGGGGCAGTGCGGGGTGCAGACCCGCTGTGTGGCCTGGGCTGGCAGGACCCTCTCAGGAGCGAACCAGCACCCGTTTGGGGCCGACGGGCACCTGCCGAGTGCGGGACCGTGGCCCATGCATCCCCCTCCCTCACCCCCAGGCCGGTGTGGACGCGCCCGCGGGGCCCAGGTGAGCGGAGGATGGGAACACGCCCCGGCAATGTCTCTGGGCCGCCTCCTCCGCCGCCGGGCCTCCTCCAGAGCCTCCGACCTCCTGACCCCCGCCCCGGGGGGCGGGCCCCCCTCCGTCCTGGACGGGGAGATCCTCTACTCCAAGAACAACGTGTGTGTGCACCCGCCCGAGGGGCTGCAGGGGCTGGGGGAGCACCACCCAGGTAAGTGAGAGGGGAGGGGAGGGGGTCCCGGCCTGGGGGAGGGAAGGGGGTCCAGGCCTGGGGGAGGGGGTCCAGGCCTGGGGGAGGGGAGGGGGTCGGGCGTGGAGGGAGGGGGGCGGTGGTCCAGGCCTGGGGGAGGGGAGGGGGTCCAGGCCTGGGGGAGGGGGTCCAGGCCTGGGGGAGGGGAGGGGGTCGGGCGTGGGGGAGGGAAGGGGGTCCAGGCCTGGGGGAGGGGGTCCAGGCCTGGGGGAGGGGAGGGGGTCCAGGCCTGGAGGGAGGGGGGCGGTGGTCCAGGCCTGGGGGAGGGGAGGGGGTCCAGGCCTGGAGGGAGGGGGGCCGTGGTCCAGGCCTGGGGGAGGGGAGGAGGTCTGGGCCTGGAGGAAGGGGGGCCGTGGTCCAGGCCTGGGGGAGGGGAGGGGGTCCAGGCCTGGAGGGAGGGGGGCGGTGGTCCAGGCCTGGGGGAGAGGAGGGGGCCCGGGCCTGGAGGGAGGTTTCAGGGGCTCTGGTGTCACTCCCCGCTTGTCTCACCCTCACCCTGAGGTCACCTGGGACAGGTGTGTTGGGGCGGGCGGGCCGGGCCGGTCTGAGGGGGCTGTGTTCTGGGTGTGAACGAAAGCGCAGTGCACGTGGCGGCGGCGGCGCCGTGGCTGATCCTGCTGTGGCGGCGGCGGGACTGAGTGCAGGACACCTGGTCCCCGTGCCCGGCTGGCGGGAGCTGGCAGAGCCTGAGGGAGGTCCGGGCCCAGCGCCCACCCTACAGGACCTCAGAACAGAGCCCGGGGGGCGGGGAGCCAGGAAGCCGGGGCCGGGGGCTGGGAGGGGCGGGGGCTGCGCGGTAGGCCTGGGAATCAGGACACCTTGAAGTGGCAGGTGCTGCTGTGGGGAATGCCACTGTCCCCCCAAACTGAGGGTGCAGGAGCCCAGAGAGGTGGCCCCGCTCCAAAAGCTGCATAAAGACTAAGCTGCCCGCGCCCCAGCTGGGTGCTGAGCGGCAGCCTGGGAGCCAGGAAGACACAGTTCATTCCCTCAGGGCACAGGCCCAGCTTGTGGCTCCATCCCCAGTCGGGGGCGTGCAGGGGGCAGCTGGTCCATGATTCCCTCTCATCTTGGATGTTTCCATCTCTCTCTCCTCAGAAATCAATAGGAAATATATTGTTAAAATGAAAAGAAAAACGATGCCGATAGGGCGGTGGCCAACTGAAGGGGCCCCCAGGGCAGCCCCCTCTGGAACGCCTCCCCGTGGGGGGTGCGCACTGTGCGGGGGCCTCCTGGGGAGCCCCCAGGGCAGCCCCAGGCTTGAGGGGACCCAGGACAGGGTGGGGCTCTGGCCGGAGGAAGGCTCGGAGGAGGAGAGCACAGGTCGGCTGCTGCTGGGCCGTGCAGCTGGCACTCATCCCAGGCCCGGCATCCCCCTCCTACCCGCCCCCCCCCCCGCCCCCGCGTCTCACGCCCAGCTGTCCCCCGCGTCTCACTCAGGGCCGGGCTGTGCCAAGCTCCCAGCCCCGCAGCCCCGTGTGCCCGGCCGGTGAGGCCGCTGTGCACGGCCCTCGCTCCCCACCGCCCTCCCCGCAGGCTACCTGTGCTTGTACATGGAGAAGGATGAGCTGCTGGGGACCACCCTCATCCTCGCCTGGGTCCCCAACTCCCGGATCCAGCGGCAGGACGAGGAGGCGCTGCGCTACATCACCCCCGAGGGCTCCCCCGTGCGCTCAGCACCCCGACCGCGGGGCCGGCGCACCCAGAGCTCGGGGGCCCCCTGTCACGTCTCCCCCACGGAGCCGCGGCCGCCCCTCACCCCCCGGGACGAGGACACCCTCCGGGGGGACGGGGAGAAGCTGGCCCGGGGCCTGAGGATGGACGGCGCCCTCCCGACCTCGCAGCCGGCCCACAGCCCCTCCGGGACCCTGTCCGCCGGCAGCTCACAGGACGGGACCGAGGAGGGGCGGGAGCCGCAGCCCGAGGCGGGCGAGGAGGAGGGCTCCATGGAGCTGTCGGCCGAGGGTGTGAGCAGGGACAGCTCCTTCGACTCCGACTCGGACGCCTTCTCCTCCCCCTGCTGCCTGTCGCCCGTGAGCGCCGCCCTGGTGGACAGCAGCGGCTCCGTGTTCCTGGAGGGCGAGAGCGGGTGAGTGTTGGGTCTGGGCCTGCGGCCACGCTGGGGACCTGGGGTGTGTCGCCAGCCCCAGGGGATTAGCCTGCCGTGGGCCTGATGGGAGTGGTTGTCATGGCAACCGTGCAGCATGCTTGGGGTGCTGGGGCGCCCCAGAGGGGGCGTGCACACGGCTCTTGGACAGCGGGCCTGTGCAAACCCAGCCCAGCCGGGGCCACCCCGGCCAGAGGGCACCCAGCAGTCCCCTGGCCACGCTGGGTGGGAGCCCGCTGGGTGCACACGGACTCGGGGCGATCGGGACGGTGAGCCGGGCAGTCAGGGCGCAGGTGCCGGGGCGCGGAACGCTCTGCGCCTCAGCGGGAAGGAATTCGCGATTCATTCTGATATCAGCCCTCGCTCAGCCGCGCTCCACTGAAGCCGGAGGCACCGATAACATGTTCCCACGTGGGCGGGAGGGGGCCCATACAGCGTGCTGAGCCCTGAGGTGATCCACCTGAGGACCCGGCTGGGAACGAAGCGCCAGCCCCCGCCTGGGGCCCGCGGCGGCCGTAGAGCGCCCCCTGGTGGTGCAGCGCGGCAGCGCAGCCCAGGGGCCGGGCCTCAGAGCGCCCCCTGGTGGTGCCGCGCGGCAGCCCAGGGGCCGCGGAGGGACAGGTGTCTGAGCTCTTGTCTCCACTGTGCTTAGCGGGGTGCCAGGCCTGCCTGCCGGTCCCGTGGCTGACGGTCTGTGGCCGATGCTCCCGTGGCTGGTGGCTGGCGGTCTGTGGCCGCCGCCTCAGTGGCAGGAGGAGGACCAGGGCCGGGCCTGCTCAGCCGCCTGGTTCCTTAGGAGCTTGGATTTGGGGACCCGGGGACCTGGCTGGGAATCCCGTTTCCGCTTCGCCAGGCGGGGGAGCAACGACAGTCTGTGGTTCCCCGAGAACTCTCTGCCGGCCTCCTGCCTCCCGTCCGGGGCCCTTCACACCGCCCGAGCCCGCTGTCCGCAGTCCTCACGGCGATCCTGCCGGGGCGGCGACGGCCAGAAGGCCGGGCCAGGCGCGCCGGGAGCCCTCCGCGCAGGGCGCCCGCCACCGTGACTGCTCCCCGCGAGGGACGTGCAGGGCCCGGGCTTCCCGGCGGTTGTGGTCGCGGCGGGCAGCGCGGGCCTGGAGTCGGGGACTCGGTGTTTCCTTTTCATTTTAAACGCTTATTGTCGGTTTTGGAGGGAAACGCCGACGTGCTGTTCACCTCACGCACCCCTGCCGCCTCTGTATGTGCCGAGCGGGGCCGCCACCGGGGCTCCCAGTCTGGGCGCGCGTGCGTGCATGTGTGCGGGTGCGTGCGTCTGTGCATGTGTGCGCGCGCGTATGTGTGTGTGTGTGCGCGCGCGCGTGCGTCTGTGCGTGTGCGCATGCGTCTGTGCGTGTGTGCGTGTGTGTGTGTGTGCGCATGCGTCTGTGCGTGTGCGTGCCTGTGTGTTTCGTCCTAAAACGCACCTAACCGATTTGCTGACGGGCCCGTTTTCAACAAGTCAGGGCCCTTCGTGTTTGCACCGTCACCTCAGGAAGTTCCAGAACTTTCTCAGCGGCCCCAAAGGACGCCCTGCCCACTCACGGCCACCCCGCCCGGCGCCAGCCGCCACCGGGCGCGTCCTGCCTCGGGACCGGGCAGGCGGCCTGTGTCCGGCTTCTTCCACTCGCCCCCCCCCCCGGCTCCCCTCCCTCCTCACGGCCCCTTCCTGGCTGCGGTGCTCAGGGGCTCTGCGCCGCTGCAGACGCCGCGGGCAGCGTGTAAACCTGATGCCCAGGCTGCACCCGCACCGCACCTGCCGGGAACCCGGATGGGTGGGGGCAGGGCCCCGAAGGCAGTGTCTGACCCAGGGGCTCCCAGTGTGCACAGGGAGGGAACCGGGCTGGCAGGGGCCCCGGGGAGGGGCGTGGCCTTGCGGACACTGAGCACCCGAGCTCCGGAGGGAAGTCCGGTCCCCAGAGGAGGGCGGCCGGCTCACGGGGTCCCTCTAGTGGCAGAGTCAGGAACTGCGCGCGGAGGCTGACTGGCTGGAGATGGGGGGGCGGGGACAGCGCCCCCATCGGAGAGCCCCGGGCATTGTGTTCCGTGGCAGGTGGATCCCAGCGGCAGGTGGTGACAGATGGCAGCGCCATTCCGGTGCCGCCGGCGGGGGAGCCGGCGGGGCCTGGTCTTAGATGGCGCCGCCTCCAGGCATCCAGCGCCAGCAGGGATGCCAGGAGTCAGGCCTCACCCGGGACCACCCCCCCCCCGTGGCCCCAGCTCTGCCAGCAGCACTGGCTTCCCTGGCTCCTCCCACCGCGGCTTGGGTGGCGGCGAGGGTGAACCCAGGCAAGATCACTGGTGCCTGTCCCAGGAGGCACGGTGCAGCCTCAGGGCCTCCGGGTGAGGATGTGGGACAGCAGACGCGGGCCCTGGAGTCGGGGACCCACCCCACCTGTGACCCCGCGTGGGTCCCCCCCACCCCGTGGCGCGTCCACAGGCCCCCCATGGGGTATTGTAAACGGACACGCAGCTTCTCCCCAAAAGCAGAAGGCCTCTGGGAACTGCTGCTGGGACCGGGTCTGACAGCAGCCGCCCTGTGAGGCGTTCATCCCGGTGTTCATAACGCCCCTCCCGGCTCAGGGCTGAGCGTCGACCTCTGACCCGGGAGGTCACCGGTGGATTCCCGGTCAGGGCACAGGCCAGCGCTGGAGCTTCACCCCGGTGAGGGGTGTGCAGGAGGCAGCTGATCCCTGATTCCCTCTCATCACTGATGTGTCTCTCCCCCTCCCTTCCTCTCTGCCACCAATTAAAAAAAGTATTAAGAAAAAAAAGACCGCAACGTCCAGCAGAAGAGGACAGACATGGCAGCTCAGTCCCTCTCTCAGATCGGGGTTTGAACTGGGGCCCGTGTGCCCCCCAGTCTCATGCCACCTTGTGCGTGGGGGCTCCTGGGGTGCATTTTTCTGAGGGCACACCATCCGACTCCCCAAGGGCCTGTCACCCCGAGTTCAGTGCTGCCAGAGGGGAGAGCGAGCAGCCGCGGATTCAGAAACGGCAGGCGGCCAATTACACACGTGTTCTCTTTTAAATCCGTCTTTATGACGTCACCGAGAAGGGCGGGGAGAGGGAAGCATCCATGATGGGAGAGAGCCACGGATCGGCCGCCTCCTGCATGCCCCCCACTGGGGACCCAGCCCACAACCCGGGCCTGTGCCCTAACCGGGAATCAAACCGTGACCTTCTGTTCATAGGTTGATGCTCAACCACGGAGCCCCGCCAGCCCACATTCTATTAAAATCTGTGCTGCCGAAACCGGTGTGGCTCAGTGGACAGAGCATCGGCCTGCAGAATGAAGGGTCTGGGTTCCATTCCGGTCAAGGGCATGCACCTTGGTTGCAGGCACATCCCCGGTGGAGGGTGTGCAGGAGGCAGCTGATCGATGTTTCTCTCTCATCGATGTTTCTAACTCTCTATCCCTCTCCTTCCTCTCAGTAAAAAAATCAATAAAAAATACTTTTAAAAAATTAAAATAATTTAAAATCTGTGCTGAGACCTGATGTGTGGGCACAGCCCGGGCAGCCCTGCCCAGCGGAGCTCATAGCTGTGGGCTTCTTGCCACCAGCACCCCACCCAGCGGGAGGGAGACGGGGAGGGTAAGCTCCCAGGAGACTGGTGAGCACCCGTGAGCCCCACGGGGACGGGATGGGGGGAGAAGTGCCCGAGGCAAGGGTTACTGGCCTCGGAGTGATTTTTTTCTCTCTCAGTTTTCACAAAGTGCCCGGCGGTCAGGATGTGGCTCACAGGGAGGCCAGGCGGTCCCTGCACCCACACACCGCCTGCTCCCCTCCCCTCTCCCTCCCCCGCTAATGACCTACCAGCTTGTCCCCCCAGAGCAGACGGAGCCTCCTCCCTCCCCCCCCCAGGCCCTTCCCGTCACCCTGCCTGCCGGAGGGTCCCCCTGGCGGCTGGGGCTTCGGCAGCCGAGGGGAGAGAGCGCCCCACGGAGGGAGGCTGGGAACCCCGGGGCCAGGAAAGGGCGGGCACCAGGCCGGACTGAGGGCAGGCCGGCGGTGCCCTGAAGCCGCCCTGGCTCTCCTGGGCCCTCGGAGCTGCGGGGCCACCGCACCCGTGAATCCCCCTGAGGGACTGGCCGCCCAGCCGCCCCGTCACCCGCACCCCCTCCGCTGTGCCCACCCTGAGCCACGGCCTGCTTCTCCCAGCAGCCCCTCCAGCTCCGGGGCTCCTGGCTGCATCCATCCATCTCAGCCTGGTCTTCTCTGGCCCCGCCTCCGCCCTCACATCACTCTCCTCCAAGTTCATGTGCCCTTCTCCCTTTTCACACGCCTACACTCATGTGTTCATGTGGCCCCACCCCACCTTGTTCACATGACCATCTCACCTGTTCACGTGGCCCCGCCCCCTTATTCACATGACCATCTCACCTGTTCACGTGGCCCCGCCCCCTTGTTCACATGGCCACTCTCGCCTGTTCACGTGGCCCCGCCCCTTGTCCACGTGACCACTCCTACCTGTTCACATGGCCCCACCCCACCTTGTTCACATGGCCACTCTCATCTGTTCACGTGGGCCATCAAACCTGGAAATGCAGCCATAGTGACTGATCAACTGAATTATTACTTTCATTCTTCCTCACCGAACTCAAAAAATTATTTTATTGATTTCAGAGAGGAAAGGAGAGGAAGGGAGAGAGAGAAACATGAGGGAGAATCCTGGTTCATAGGTCAGCGCTCACCCACTGAGCCATCCGGTCAGCACACATTTGGATTTTGAGGGCTGCCTGTGGGGGGCTTTCCCGGGGGGGCAGGCCAGGCAGTCAGGCCTGGAGGCAGGTGGGGCATCGTCTCCGGCACAGAGCAGCCACCGGAGCTCTGCCCGGGAAGGTGGGGCAGGTGCAGGGTGGCCGGGGGTCGGGTTACCTCAGAGCCACAGGCAGAGGCCAGTGCGAGGGACAGCGGCTGCCGGGGCCCAGCTGGCACGGGTGGGGGGGCATGGGGTGCCTCACGGCTCTGCTCGTGGAGGGGCCGGTGAGGTGCCAGGCGCCCCCCAGGCCGGGCTGAGCCCCTGTGTCCTGGCTGGGGTCGCGTTTGTGCCTCCCACTCAGGGGACAGAAACACGGGGCCTGGGAGGACCAGCGTCCGGGAGGACCCCGGACCCACCGCCAGGGTCCCGAGGGTGCCAGCGGGTCCCCAGCCTCAGGCTCCCGGCGGCTTTGTGAACCTTCTGTGTCCCCAGCTCAGGGCAGCGGGCGGGGACCCAGACACCGGGTCCAGGTGCAGCTGCCGCCTGTGCCGGGACCGGCTGTGAACGGGGCCTGAGGCGCCACGTGTGGCGGAGCCGTGGGGCTGTCCTCGCCCGGAACCATGGCAGGCGCCCGGGTGGCCCAGGCTGCTGGGCCAGCTCCGCCTGAGCAGGCTGGCGTCCAGCTTCTTCCACGTTCTCTGGCCACCCCTTTCCTCCCGGTGCCCCCCCTTTGTCCTGGGGGCAGGGCTTCTCAGAGGAGGTGGGAGTGTCCCGTGGCCCCCACGCCTCCGGCTGCAGGCAGGGCCTCCCGCCCTCGGGGCCCAGCGTGGCAGCAGGAGCCCCCTCCCCCACGGAGGGACGCAGCTCGGCCTCCCTCCCGGCAAACGCAGCTGCTGCCGCTCACAAACCACTGGGCCCCGGGGCCCCGAGCAGCCCTGCCCGGGGCCGGGGCCGGGGGCCCCACAGGGAGCCCGGCGCCTGGCGTCACAGCCCTGGCGGCGGCGGCGGGCCCTGGGGACCCCGGAGGGCCCTGGAGCTGCCTGAGCGGGGCCTGCGGAGACCTCGGCTGTCGCAATGCAGCTGGCGGCTGACGAAACGGCCCTGCCTGCCCCCCCCGGGGTGGGACACACACACACACACACACACACCCCGTGTGATGCAACCGCAGCCCCACGGTGCCCACACAGCAGCGGGAGGACGGCGTGGTCACAGGCCTTCCGCTCCCGCAGCCCCGGCCCTGCCTGCGCTGTGCGGGCACAAAGGCCCCGGGCCCTCCACCGACACAGGAACCCCATCCCTGCTTCAGGGACCCCGAGAGTGCCGTCTCCCCGAGGCCCGGCCAGCACCCCTCCCGGCACCCACAGCAGGCGGCGAGCAGGGCTTCCGAGGCTGCAGGCGGCGGCCGGCCCCGGGGCGGGCACACGGCTCCTGTTCCCGCCTCAATTTCTCCTCCGTAAGGGGGGCGGTGCCTGGGCCCCCAAGACCGCGGGAGACGAGGCCCTGGGCCCCGGCCCTGACGGGTGCACACCCCCCCCCATGCACCCTCGTCCCCAGGAGGCGACACCGAGGCTGGCCCAGGGCCCCGGCGGGGCACCCTGTTCTTCAGCGTGTTGCCGGCTCCCCAAAGGGGCGGCCCCTCTGGGGAAGCGGCCCCCAGGGGAGGGAGGGCCTGGGGGGGGGCACAGGGAACAGGAAGTCGGACATGTCTGGGAGGAGGCACGTGGCTTGCGTGGGGCCTGAGAAGGGAGACCCCCTATTGGGGGACGGGAGGGAGGGCCCCGGGCTGGGGCGGGGGGCGCTGTGCGTTGGTGACCGCGGCTCCGTGCCCCGCGGGGCTATCCCGGCGCCGCGGTCACTGGGACGCTGACCCCGTAGGGAGAGGACAGGCAGGCAGCTGGGCCGCAGCTCCCGGGACGAGCTGGTGACAAGTGCGGCCTCACGTCTCTGGAGCTTCCCGGGGGCAGTTGAAAGGGCAGTTCCTCGCCGGTGGGCGGCTCAGGGCTGAGCGCTGACCTATGAACCGGGAGGTCACAGTTCAGTCCGGGTCCGGGCACAGGCCCGGGAGTGGGCTCCTCCCCAGAGGGGGGGGAGGCGTGCAGGAGGCGGCCGGTCCCGGGTGCTCTCCCATCATGGCTGTCTCTCTCCCCTCCTCTCTGGAGTCAGTAAAAATGAGAGAAAGTGACCATTCCCCGAGCCTCCAAACGGCACCTGGCGACGTGGCGGCCGTGGCGGCCGGAGCCCAGCACCCGGGTCTCCCGCTCGGCCCCACCCGGGTGCAGGGACCAGGGAACGTGCCCCGCGCGGGGAGGCACCAACCCGAGGTCCCGGCCCACTTCCCACTCCCGCGGGTCTGTGGGCACCGCCTCCTGCCCATGGGGACGAAGGGAGGCCGGGCACCACTGTGCTCCCTTCCCCGGAGGTGCCTTCCGGAGGGAGGTGTGCCCAGCAGGTGGCAGGCTTCCCCAGACCAGCAGGGGCGCCCGCTGCCCCAGTCCCCCCTCCCCTCCCCTCGTCCCCCGCCCAGGGTGACTCTGCCTTCCCCCCTCCCCCCTGCCCTCTCCCCGTCCCCCTCCCCCCTGCCCCCTCTGTCCCCCTCCTCTCATCCCCTCTTCCCCTTCCCCCTCCCCCGTGCCCTCTCCCCCGTCCCCCTCCCCTCCCCACCTGCTCCTGAGCAGGGTTGCTGCTGCTTCTTTTTTTAAAAATATATTGTTATTAATTTCAGGGAGGGAGGGGGAGAGAAACATCCATGGTGAGAGAAAATCAGGGACTGGCTGGGGAGGGAGCCCAAAACCAGGCCTGTGCCCTGACGGGGAATCGGACCCTGACCTCCTGGCTCAGAGGTCGACACTCAGCCCTGCGCCGCGCGGCCGGGCCCGAGCTGGGTTTCTCTCTGAGCGGCTCCTGCTGCCGGTGCCCACGGCGGGCCAGCCAGCTCACACCCGCCGCTCCCTGGGCCCAGGCCCCCGCGGGGCTGCCGGGGTCCGTCTCCAGGTCCGCCCGCCGACCCTCCACCTCCCGGTGCCCGGGGCGTGGCCTGGTCCTGTCTTTGCCACGCCCCTGTGTCTGTGCTGACCCTGGCACGCCCGAGGCCTCAGGGTGGCAGGCCCCCAGCCTGGAGTAATAGTAGCAGAGCCCGCCCGCATGGCCCAGTGGTCAGTGCCGACCGATGCTCTCCTGACTCCTGAATCGGTGTGTGTGTGACCATGTGTGTGAGTGTGACCATGTGTGTGAGTGTACATGTCTGCATGTGAGTGCGCACAGTGCATGTGTGCACCTGTGCCCATGAGTGTGTGCATGTTTGTGCACGTGTGTCGTATACATGTTTGCGCGTTCGCTTTTATGTATGTGTGTACATGCATATCGAGTGCGGTGTGGTGTTCCATGTACTGCGGTGAGGGTTCATGTGTGTACACACATGTACCAGTGTATATTATGTGTGTCGTGACATGTCCGTGTGTGCACAGCTGTGCGTGTGTATTGTGGGACGTGTGTACAGGGCTGTGTTCTAAGCCAGGGCCTCCCTCGCCGCCCAGGCCCACGCTCAGTGAAGGGACAGAGAGCCCCTGGGCTCCAGCCACAGAGGGGGGATGGGGGGGGAGGGGGAGGGCCGAGGTGCCACGCTCGCCGAGATCAGCCTTCATTCACTCGGACGTTCCCCCTGGCACTCAGGGAGCTGCCCCCGCCACCACCGGCTCCTGGGCGAGGGGCAGCTGCCCGTCTCTGTTCTTCCCAGAGGCCCGGCCCGGCCCCTCGGCCAGGACCCGCCGCCTGGGGAGGCGCTGGGCGGCGGGTGCTCCCTGGCTCACCCTGGGGACAGCTCTGCGTCACCCACACTCGCCCCGGCAGGCACAGTCCCCGGGGCGTGGGGGCAGGGGAGGGGGGCATCCACCCGGTGGCAGAGGCCCACCTGCGCCCCCCCGCCAGCCAGGCCGCTCCCAGTGAGCTTACTTATTTATTTTTAAATATTTTTAAATTGCTTTCAGAGAGGAAGGAAGAGGGCGATAGAGACATCAATGGTGAGAGAGAATCGCTGCACACCCGCACTGGGGATCGAGTGTGGACCCAGGCGGTGCCCTGACCGGGAATCGAGCCCTGACCGCCTGGTCATCGGTCGGCACTGACCACTGAGCCGTGGGGGCGGGCGGGGCCTGGAACCGGCCTGCAGGGCTGCTGTGTGCTGAGAGCCGCAGGTTTCGCCGTGTCTGTGTGGCCTCGCCTTTGGCGGCTGGAGTGGTTGGTCAGGAGCCGAATTCTTCCTCCTTCTAAAGTGACGGCGGCTGCCCAGGCCGTGTGGCTCAGTGGATAGAGCGTCGGCCTGAGGACTGAAGGGTCCCAGGTTCGATTCCGGCCAAGGGCACAGGCCTGGGTTGCGGGCTCGATCCCCAGTAGGGGGCATGTGAGAGGCAGCTGATCAATGATTCTCTCTTATCATTGATGTTTCTCTCTCTCCTCTCTTCCTCTCTGAAATCAATAAAGAAATATATTTTTAAAAAATAGAGCGTCAGCGGCTCCAGACGACGCTCCGGAAGGGAAGGCCTGCGCTCTGCGCCCAGCGCGGCCATTGCTCACGCCGGCCCTTCCTCCGGCCTCGCGTGTGTTTCTTGTTTTGTTTGTGTTTTATTGACGTCAGAGAGGAGGGAGGGAGAGGCCTAGAGGCGTCAAGGAAGAGAGAACCATGGACCGGCTGCCTCCTGCAGGCCCCCGGGGATGGGCCTGCAATCCCGGCCGGACGCTCACCCTCCGCGCCCGCTGGCCGGGCCGCAGCGCAGCTTTCCACTGTGGTCACAGCCTCCCCTTTGGAGGAGTCACATGAGGGGCGAGGCAGTGGGGGCCTGGCCTGGGGACCCCGAGTTCCTCACTCAGCTGTGCATTGGGAGCAGGTTCGATCGGGAGGCTGTGCGGGGCCACCCTTGGGGGAATTGTGGCCGCCCCTCATTTCTCTCGCTCACACACACACACACACACACACACACACACACACGCACGCACACACCCCCCGCCGGGTTCAGCCTGCACGGGCTGCGCACACTGGGGGGAGCAGCGCGGCGAGGAAAGCCAGTTTCTCGTCCAGGTGTGGGTCTGGAAGCCCAGGCGCTGGGCCCGGCCTGGGGCAGGGGAGCGGGATCTCAGGCCACGGTGGGCCGGACCGGGGCTCCCGGCAGCCGGTGGGCCGGCGGCGTGGCCTCCTGCCGGCTGTTAATCACGGATTACCGTGTTTATTATTGCCGTGTTTATTATTGCCGTGCTTATCAGCGGGCCCTGCTCCCTCAGCCTCCGCCACGTTTGCGAATGCTTCAGGGAGCAGACAGATGGCTCCTGCCGTGGCGGCTCCGGCCGGGGTCTGGGCCGGTAATCACGTTAGCGGAGGAGCCGGCACGCGCAGCCAGCACCGGCCTCTGGGCGGTTACACGGCCGGGGACACTCGGCCGCGCTCTGGCTATGCTGATGGATGCCCGGATGCTTCCGGAGCCAGCCCGCCCTGCACGGCCCTGCCTCAGGGGCTGCGGGACCGGGCAGCGCCCAGCCCAGGGGTGGACTGACCCAACACTGCGTGCGTGTGTGCTTGTTTGTGTGCACCTGCATGCGTGTGCTCACCTGCATGTGTGTGTGCTCACCTGTGTGCGTGTGCACCTGCCTGCATGTGAAGCTGTATGAGTGTGCACATATGTATGCAGCTGTGTGCGTGTGCAGTTGCGTGCGTGTGAAGCTGTGTGCGTGCACATGCATGATGTTCGTGACCTGATCATCCCACGTAGAGCCTCCGGGGAGCCGAACAGAAGCCGGAGTGACCGGGCTCCTGCGGGTGAGTCAGCTGCTGCTTTTCACGGACGCCCTTCGCCGGGTGGAGGGCGTATCTTTCTGTTTCTAGTCTGATGAGGGCTTTTGTTATGAAAAGGTGCTGGGTGTTTGTCACCGCGTGTTTTCTCTGCAGCTGACGAGGTGGTTCTGTGGTTTCTGGCTTTTACTGGCCTGTGTGTGGCCTCCGTGTGTGGAGCCACCTTGGCATTCCTGGCCCAAGTCCCACGTGTTGTGGGGCGTAATCCTTTTATACGTTGTTGGGTTCAGCTCATTGTTTCTGACGGTCATTACGATGCAGCGTGCCTTTTAGAACACTTATAAACCAAAGCACCAACATGCCACTAACGTTTTCCTTATCGTAATGTTGACATAGTTTCCTGGTATACCATCTAAATATGTAAAAGGCTGATGTTCAGAGTGGAGTCCCCCCCGGAGTTCGACCAGGTGAACAGGAGTTCCATTGATCGCTATGACATGCAATGACCACCGGGGGGCGGCGTGGAACATGGCGGTGGCAGGGCACTGAGGGTGAGGGAGTGAACGAGGGAAGGTTGGGGGTGGGGGGGGCGCATCTGATCAGCCCTGATCACTGGCCAGGCCAGCTGGTGCATGATTTTGTGCACCAGCCTCTGGTGTAGATATAAAATACAGGTCAATATACGTCACATGTAACATCATATTGACATCACATTTCGTGTGGTTTTGTATCCTAGTTTCTTCTTCCAGTATACTAGTGTGAGAATCTTCTTTGGTCAATAGACACTTTTATAAAATGCATCACGACATATGACAATGTTCCCCCGTTGCTGGAAATCCAGTGATCACACTGCGGTGAGTGTTGGTGTTTGGGTTTTTTCGGTCGGCGTGGAGTGCGGTTGAGGTCCGGTAAGCGGTGTGGATCTGAAGTGCCCGGCGTGCTGAGCTTTGCCATGTGTATGCCATGGACCCACCCCACCATCGCGGTAACAAACCTCCCCCACCCCAGGGCTCCCGGCGGCCTCTGTGAGGCGCCCTCCCCGCCGGCCCGCCCCCCACGACCTACCTGTCTGTCACGGTACACGGGTGTGCATTTCCCGGAGTCTGATGTGAAGGAATCACGCAGATGCGTGTTGTTGTGTTTGTCTGTCTGGCTTCTCTGTCCCATGGTGAGTCTTCCGTGTGTCCACGCCACCACCCCATCCTCAGCACCTTCGTTTCTCTCGCCGTCGGGCCCTGTGGCGTTGGCGGCGTCTCCCACGCGGCTTCACCGGCTCCCAGAGGGGCCGCGTTCCGGTCTCAGCTCTCACGTAGGAAGCGGCCACGGCCTGGTGTGTGGGATCCTTGCCCACAGACATGCTGTTCCTGCTCTTGCTACGTCCCGGGGTGGCAGGGCCAGGTCCTGGGTGGGTGGGTGTTTCATGCTGTACATTCCCAGCGGCAAGGGTGGGAGTTGCAGACACACACACACACACACACACACACACGCGCGCACACACACATATCCAGCGGCTCTGACTCCACCTGCAGAAGCCGGTCCTTTCTCCGCTGGGCCTTCTCAGTGTGGCTGAGTGGTCCTTTGTGCGGCTTTGGGTCCGGCTTCTTTCACTTAATGCGATACACGGAGCGTCACGCTCGCTGTTTGTGTGGGAGGCTTGCTCCTGGGCATCGCCGCCCGCCGCTCCGTCCCGGCCGCTCGCTGTTCTGTGTCGCTGACCCGCGGTCCCTGCACAGAGAAGCGCCGTGGGCCTCGGTTTGCCGGTGGAGGGACGCGCGGTCGTACCTGGTGTTGCCATTGCGAATGCCGTTGCCAAAACATCCCGGGAGAGGGTGTTTGGCCTGAGTCGCTGCCAGACTGTTTCCCACATTCCGTGTTGGCACCGGCCCCGGCGCTGGGATTCCAGCCGCCCCGCGCACACCTGCCCGCTGTGTGGCCTCAGGAAGGTCGCTCAGCCTCTCTGGGCCTCGGTCCTCTTCTGGGCATGGGGTCCTAGCACTACCCCCTCCACAGGGCCATCAGGAGGCTGGCCACAGCTCCTGAGGGGTGGCTAACCCAGGGCAGCCCATGCTGGGTGTTTAACAGATGTTCACGGTCAGTGTCAATAACAGTAATGGCCGCACGTTCCCTAACTGGGCCAGTGTTTGTTCCGGAAAAGCCTGAGCCAGTGTGGACCCAGCCGAAGCCCCATGCTGCCTAGAACGGTCCGGGAGCAGCCGCGGGACCAGGCCGCCCCGCACAGCGTGATCCTACGCCCCGTCCTGCCCTGAGCCTCGCGTTGCAGCTGGGGAAACAGAGGTTCAGAGAGGCTCGGTCACTTGCCCGAGGCCACACAGCAGGGCTTGTCACTATGGCTTCCTCGGTCCACAGGAAGCGGGACAGAATTTGGCCACGAAAATGCTTTCCCGCCCGCGTGTAGATGCCACTGCCGTGACTTGCGATGGGTTCACGCGTTGGTTCATGCGTGTCTGAGGGCCTGCTGTGTGCACGTGCATTTGGCCTATGTGTGAAGGTCTATGCCGGGAGCATGTTGAAATGGTCCCCACAGCCGAAACCGGTGTGGCTCAGTGGATAGAGGGTCAACCTGCGGACTGAAGGGTCCTGGGTTCGATTCCGGTCAGGGGCATGAGCCTTGGTTGCGGGCACATCCCCGGTGGGAGGCGGGAGGCGTGGAGGAGGCAGCTGACGGATGTTTCTCTCTCATCGATGTTTCTAATTCTCTATCCCTCTCCCTTCCTCTCTGTAAAAAAAAATCAATAAAATACCATTTAAAAAATAAATAAATGGTCCCCACGGCCGCCCTGTCCCACCCCCGGGGCCACACGGACAGACACGCATGGCCATCTCACGCCCTGCCCGCAGCTCCCCCTCCGGTGTGGACGCCCACCTGCGCTTCCCGGGCAGCGACGGCCTGCGGGCCCCGCGCTGGGACGAGCCGCAGCGGGCGCGGGCGCTGGAGCAGATCTGCGCCGTGTTCCGCGTGGACCTGGGGCACATGCGCTCCCTGCGCCTCTTCTTCAGGTGAGCGGGCGCGGGCGCCGCCACAGCCCCCTGGGGGGCCCACCATGGCGCCCCCAGGGAGAGGGCCCGGGGGGCTCCCACACTCACTCATCCGCCCTCAGGGTGGTGGTGGCGGGGACGGGGGGGGGGGGGGGGGAATATCCCAGTATGCCCCACGCCTGCTGGAGGTGCCCATGAGGAGGCTCTCGCTGCCGCCCACCTGTCTGAGCCTGGTCCGTCACCAGCACCTGCCGCCCTCTCCGCGGGAGGGACCCTCCGCCGGCGGCGGGCGGGGGACAGAGGCCTCCGGGCAGCCTCCGGGGAGCAGAGGAGACCAGGCCTGGTCCCTGCTCCTGAGAGGGGGCAGCGCTTCCATGTCTCAGCAGAGCGGGCGGGGGCAGGGGGTCGCTTCTGCTGGACGCCCCCCGCCCCCGCCAGCAGCCCAGCTCTGCAGCACTCCTGTCCCCTGCCCCAAGGTCAGCCCCGCGGCCTCTGGCTGTCCTTGGGGACAAGCCCGTGTTTCCCCCCCTCCCCACGCAGTGACGAGGCCTGCACCAGCGGCCAGCTGGTGGTCGCCAGCCGCGAGAGCCAGTACAAGGTGCTCCACTTCCACCACGGCGGCCTGGACAAGCTGGCCGGCGCGCTGCAGCAGTGGGAGCACTGCGCGGGCGCCCGCCTCCACGGCCAGGTAGGCAGCCGCCCGGCTCCACCACCTCCTCCTGCGCGGCCTCGTGGGCTGTGACTTTGACCTCGTGGGCTGTGACCATGGCCTCGTGAGCTGTGACTTTGACCTCGTGGGCTGTGGCTGTGGTCTCGAGGCTGTGGCTGACCGTGGCCTCGGGGGCTGTGACCGTGGCCTCATGGGCTGTGACTGTGGCCTCGTGGGCTCACTGTGGCCTCGTGGGTGGGCTGTGGCCATGGCTGACTGGCCTCAGGGGCTGTGCCCAGGGCTGATGGGGCAGTCACTCTGGGTTGGAAACGGGTGCCCAGGCTCCTGGAAACACCGGCCTCTCGCTGGCGGTCATGTTTTGACAAGGCTCCTGCCATATTTTGCTCCATCCACACACACGTAATAAGCGCTCCTTAATGACTTGTTTAAGGACCTGTACGTGCTTATTAGAAACGGCTGCTTTACCGCCCCCTCCCTCAGCCTGAGCCTCCCGCCAGCCGCCCCCCCCACTGGACAACCTTTGATTTCTGAATTAAATGTCAGCGGCAGTTTTGCCTGGATCACGACTGCCTGTGGAGACGACCTGACAGGCGGCTCCCGAACAGGCTCCCTTTGTATGTGGCCAATCACATGTAATTTATTGCAGGCCCTTCCGGCCGAGGCGGGAGCCGCCCAACCAGGCATTGATTCCATTCTGCGGCTGGGGTGGGAGGGAGCGTGGGGGGCGGGTCCGGGGTGTGAGGGAGCGTGGGGGGCGGGGACCCGGGTGGCAGGGAGAGTGGGGGGCGGGGACCCAGTGGGAGGGAGGGGGACGGGGGGCGGGGCGGGGGCAGGCTGTGGGTGGGAGGGAGCCCGGGCCCGGGAAACGGAAGGTGAGGCTGTTTCCATGCTGATTGTGTGTGATTACAGTTGCCACCCAGGGGTTGGTGCAGGGGAGAGGGCCCCCCCCCCCAGCACAGCTGGCTTGGCCCCGGGGTGGGCAGTGGGACAGTCCCCCTTGCCTCCTGCCAGCAGGTGGCCGACGAGAAGACGTGCATGAAGTTCTCCATCCGGCGCCCCAAGCTGCCCTCCTCCGAGACGCACCCCGAGGAGAGCGCCTACCGCCGGCTGGACGTGGCCGCCTGGCTGCGCCACCTGAACGAGCTGGGCCAGCTGGAGGAGGAGCACAAGCTGCGCAAGGTGAGCGGGGCGGGGCCCGGGGCGGGGCCACCGTCTGGGGCGGGGCCACCGGGGCAGGCGGGGCCACTGGGGCGGGGCCACCGCGGCGGGGCGGGGCCACCGTCTGGGGCGGGGCCACCGTCTGGGGCGGGGCCTCCGGGGCAGGCGGGGCCCCCGGGGTGGGGCGGAGCCACCGTCTGGGCGGGGCCATCGGGGCGGGGCGGAGCCACTGTCTGGGGGCGTGGCTGTCTGAGTGAGGGCGGGGGCGGGGGCGGGGGCGGGACCGTCAGGGGGCGTGTGGCCGCCTTTTGGGGCGGGGCTTCCGGTGGGGCGGGGTTTGGGCGGGGCCGTCGGGATGGGGCGGGGCCGCCTGGTGGGGGCGGGGCCGGGCCCCAGGCTGGAGGAGCTGGGAGCCGCCCCGTTAGCCATCCAAGCCGCTTCCCGGGGGCTCAGGGCCTCCATCAGGCCTGTGCTGAGCCCAAACCCGGGGATTAGGCCGCGACGTGAGAACCGCAGTTCCTCCCGCTCCTGGGGGCCTCTGACATTGAAATGCGCCTGGCTCCGCGCCTCGAAAGGGGCCGCGCGCCCTCCAAACAGTGCAAAGCACGGCCGCACCGGGGCCTCAGTGTCCCGAGGCGCAGCCGCCGGAACGGGCATCCGGGGGCGCTGTGAGCTCCCGGGCCCTTCCTGACCCGCCGCCCCCGTCCGCAGGCCATCTTCTTCGGCGGCATCGACGTGTCCCTCCGCGGGGAGGTGTGGCCCTTCCTGCTGCGCTTCTACCGCCCCGAGTCCACGTCCCAGGAGAGGGAGGCGCTGCGCGCGCGGAAGCGCCAGGAGTACGCGGAGATCGAGCAGCGGAGGTAGGGGGCCTGGGGGTGCAGTCTGCCGGACCGGGAGCCTCATGACCCCAGGCCCCCTTCAGAGTTGTTTTTTTTTTAATTAAATTTTTTTTATTTATTTCTGAGAGGAAGGGAGAGGGAGAGAAAAATCCATGGGGTGAGAGAATCACGGGTCAGCTGCCTCCTGCATGCCCCACCCTGGGGATCAAGCCCACAACCCCAGCAAGTGCCCGGACAGGGAATCGAACTGTGACCTCCTGGTTCAGAGGTCGCTGCCCGACCCTGGGCCACGCCAAGCTGCAAGGCTCTCGCCCACAGACTCACCTGGATGCTGGGGTGCCCGCAGGGCCTCAGGAGCCAGACGGCTGAGGTCCGAGGGGCCTGCTGACCCCGGGCTGCGGTCAGCTCTCCTCCCCGAGGCCGAGTCCACGCGGGGACGCCCCCGCTGACCGGGCCTCCCTGCGCCAGGCTCTCCATGACCCCCGCGGAGCACCGGGAGTTCTGGCGGAAAGTGCAGTTCACGGTGGACAAGGATGTGGTGCGCACCGACCGCAGCAGCCAGTTCTTCCGCGGCGAGGGCAACCCCAACGTGGAGAGCATGAGGTGCGCCTCCGGCCTCGCCCTCGGGCGTGGGCTGGCGCCGCGGGGTGGGGGGGGGTGTCATCCAATCACCCAGAAGCTATTTTTTTTAAAAAATATTTGCATTGATTTCCGAGAGGAAGGGAGAGAGAGACAGACAGAAACATCAATGATGAGAATCATGGATCGGCTGCCTCCTGCACACCCCCCACTGGGGATGGAGCCCGCCCGCCAGGCCTGTGCCCTGACCAGGAATCGAACCCTGACCTGGTTCATAGGTCAGTGCTCAAGCCCTGAGCCACGCCAGCTGGACAGGTCGTTAGCTGTTTTAGCCAACTTCACTCAGCCTCTGTGGTCAGTGTCCCAGGCCAGCCCAGAGGTCCCTCTGGAGGTGCCAGTGAAGCCGCCAGGCCCTGGACAGGCACCCAGGCCTTGCTGGGCCTTGCTCGGCTCTCACACTGGCTGAGCCTCCCCCAGGGGCTCCCAGTGGCTGGTCCTCCGTCTAACGCCACGCTGGCCTGGGCCGGCATCGTGACCGCTCCGCTGCCGCCTGGCACGTGACGGCACACACTCCGCCGCCCGCCTTCCCCCGGGACTGAGGCGAGGGCAGGGGTCCGGGCAGCCGCGGCCTCCGGCCTGGGCTCTGCTGGCCCCGGGCGACCGGCCGCCGGCGGGGGCCTGGGCGGGTGTGCGCGGCACCTCCTGACCGACTGCCTCGGCCCCGCCAGGAGGATCCTGCTGAACTTCGCGGTGTACCACCCGGCCATCGGCTACTCGCAGGGCATGTCGGACCTGGTGGCGCCCCTGCTGGCCGAGGTGCTGGACGAGTCGGACACCTTCTGGTGCTTCGTGGGCCTCATGCAGAACACCATCTTCGTCAGCTCACCGCGGGACGAGGACATGGAGCGGCAGCTGGTGCGCCCCGCGGGCTGCGTGGGCCGGGCTGCTGGGGTGGAGGGCCGGGGGGCCTTGGCTCGGGGCCGCGGGGAGGGCGCAGGCTGGCTCCCCGCGTGGCCGCGGCGCGGGCTGACCGAGCTGCCCCACAGCTGTACCTGCGGGAGCTGCTGCGGCTGACGCACCCGCGCTTCCACCGGCACCTGGCGGCGCTGGGCCCGGACGGCCTGCAGCTGCTCTTCTGCCACCGCTGGCTGCTGCTGTGCTTCAAGCGCGAGTTCCCCGAGGCTGAGGCGCTGCGCATCTGGGAGGCCTGCTGGGCCCACTACCAGGTGAGCGGGGCGGGGGCGGGGGCACGGGGGCGGGCGGACCGCGTCCTGGGCCCTGCCTTCCAGGAGGCCAGAGTGCCCCGTAGCCAGCCCCTCCTCTGGGGCCCTCCTCTGGGGCCCAGCCCCCCGCTAGCCCCGGTCAGCGCCTCACACACCCGCCTTCCACCCCCCGCCCCCCGCGGCGGCTCCGGCCCCACCTCGCCTCCCCAGGAGCTGAAATGGGTGCAGATTGCCTGCTGACATGCTCTGGGGCTGAGCGGCCCCTGTCACGGCCCATCCGCCCGGCCCCGCAGCCAGCACACCGCGTGCCCCCTCCTCCTCCTGCGGGACGGCTCAGCGCACAGGCCGAGACCCCGCGTCCCCCGGGAGCGAGGCCCGGCCCGCCCCTCCCGATCGCGCCCATTTCCCCCTGCCGTCCGCCATCAGCGTCTCCCCGCGCGCGGCTGTCGCACGGCTTAGCGCCCGTGAGCGACAGCCGGCCCCGCTGAGGGACAGCAGGTCTCGGAATCCACCAGCCTCTAAAACCCGGACTGGCTCAGCGGGAGGCGGCAGGACCCCCTTGGGACCCTCCCCGGCAGCACGGGCGGCCGCTCCACAGACCCTGCCGGTGGGCGGAGCCCCGCCCCACGCGCGACCCGGGAACACGCCGTGGGGACGCGCGCTGGTGGGCGTCCGAGCTCCGCGGCACCCGCCCCGCTGGGTCTGCTCGCCGGCAGCCGCATGGCCGCCCTCGGCATCACGTTGGGTGACGCTGCCGGGGCCGCCTGAGCATCCCAGCGGGCGGACTTCACCCCCGGGCGCCCTGTGGACGCCTCCCTGGGCTCCAGCTCCTGGTGTCCCCGGCTTCCAGCTCAGCTCAGACCACGTGGCTCTTGGGAGGAGGGGGGGGGAGATGAGGACAGTGGGGCACGCTGATTCATCAGTTTTTTAAAATGTTTTGAATGACTTGAGAGAGAGAGGAAGGGAGCGGGAGTGTTAGGAACACCCATCCATTGCCTCCTGTGCACGCCCTGACGGGATTGGACGCAAAGCCCGGATAGGAGCCCTGACTGGGGATGGAACCGGTGACCTTTCTGTGCCCGGGAGGATGCTCGGCCGGGGAGCCCCTGCCAGGGCCCTTTCCTGTGGAAGGCTCATTCTTGTCGCTGCCTTCGGGCCGGGCTTCCTGGGCCGTGTCCTGGGAACTGGAATCAGCCTGAGCCGCCGGCTGGTTCAGGGCACGTCTCTCTCACACACACACACACACACGCACACGCACACACCCCCAGCTGCCCACCTGCCTGGAGCCTCTGCTGCCTTCCCAGCGGCTGGAGCCCGTTAGCCGGGAAGGACCTCTGAGCCCTAACAGGCCAGGCGGACAGCTCCGGAGGGACCGCCCTCCTGTCCCGGGCCGGGGGCCTGGGCTGCGGCGCCCTGCCCGCACTGCGGGCCCCGCCGAGGCCGGAGACTAAACACGGCTCCCGGACTCCTTGTCCTTCCTCTGACAGCGGGCAGCAGGATGCTCCCAGGTCAGGGCCGAGAGCGGCTTCCTGCCTGCGGGCGGCGCTGCCACTCCCCGGCCGGCTCCATCAGGGGCTCCTTCCGGTCCTCACCCCAAACCTCAGGGGCGCCTCCGGGGCAGGGCTGGCGCTGGGGAGGGCCCTGGCGGCGGGTAGCGGCCACGCGGTTCTTGGTCCCGGGCGCGGCCCCCGAGCCGCTGGGGGTTCTCACAGCCTTTCCCACCGCCGTCTCGCCAGCACCAGCGAGCCTTCAGGGACGCACTTTCCCCCCAGACAGAGCCCAGTGTCCCCCGCGGGGGCACAGCTGGGGGTGCTGAGTGCTGTGGGAATGACCGGCCCGTGCAGGTGGGGAGACAGGACCGAGGCAGCTGTGCTTGCCAGGCCTCGGACCCCAGACAACCTCACCTGCACTCCGCCGTCTCCTCCGGGCAGCCCCCGGGCTGGGCCAGGGCCTCCCTGTACCCCCTCTCCCCCCCACAGACAGCGGGGGCTGGGCCGGGGCCTCCCTGAACCCCCTCTCCCCCCCCCACAGACAGTGGGGGCTGGGCCGGGGCCTCCCTGAACCCCCTCTCCCCCCACAGACAGCGGGGGCTGGGCCGGGACCTCCCTGAACCCCCTCTCCCCCCACAGACAGCGGGGGCTGGGCCGGGGCCTCCCTGAACCCCCTCTCCCCCCACAGACAGCGGGGGCTGGGCCGGGGCCTCCCTGAACCCCCTCACCCCCCACAGACAGCGGGGGCTGGGCCGGGGCCTCCCTGAACCCCCTCTCCCCCCACAGACGGATTACTTCCACCTTTTCATCTGCGTGGCCATCGTGGCCATCTACGGGGATGACGTCATTGAGCAGCAGCTGGCCACCGACCAGATGCTCCTGCACTTCGGAAACCTGGCCATGCACATGAACGGGGAGCTGGTCCTGCGCAAGGTGAGCCCGCCCCGCGCGGAGCTCCTCCCACAGCCCCGCCCACAGTGCAGAGCTCCTCCCACAGCCCCGCCCCCACAGTGCAGAGCTCCTCCCACAGCCCCGCCCCACACTGCAGAGCTCCTCCCACAGCCCCGCCCACAGTGCAGAGCTCCTCCCACAGCCCCGCCCCCACAGTGCAGAGCTCCTCCCACAGCCCCGCCCCACACTGCAGAGCTCCTCCCACAGCCCCGCCCACAGTGCAGAGCTCCTCCCACAGCCCCGCCCCCACAGTGCAGAGCTCCTCCCACAGCCCCGCCCCACACTGCAGAGCTCCTCCCACAACCCCGCCCCACACTGCAGAGCTCCTCCCACAGCCCCGCCCCACACTGCAGAGCTCCTCCCACAGCCCTGCCTCCACAGTGCAGAGCTCTTCCCACAGCCCCGCCCACAGTGCAGAGCTCCTCCCTCAGCCCCGCCCCCACACTGCAGAGCTCCTCCCTCAGCCCCGCCCCCACAAGGCCCTCCCCCACGTGCAGAGCCCCGCCCCCACAGCCCCCCTGTACAGAGCCCTCCGGACTCCTCCCCCACACGTGCAGAGCCCCGCCCCCATGTGCAGAGCTCCTCCCTCACAGCCCTGTGGTGGTGGGAGCAGAGCCCGCAGGGGCCGGGAGGTGGGGGCGGGCAGAGCAGTGTGCCTGGGCACCCTGTGGGGGGCTGGGGGCCGAGTGAGGGGGGTCCTAGGAACCGGCAGGGCCCTGTATGCCCTGGCCGCCCTTCGGATGAAGGCCGTTTGGGGTGCCTTCCTGTCGGGGAGGGCACTGCTGTTCGGCGCCCCGGTGGGGTCCCCAGTGCATGAGGACGGCTCCTGCTGGACCAGGACCCCTGCCTGCAGGAGGACGGGACACTGGCAGAGCCTCAGCCCGAGCCCGGCCCTCACCGCCGCCCTCCCTCTCCGCAGGCCAGGAGCCTGCTGTACCAGTTCCGCCTCCGGCCCCGGATCCCCTGCAGCCTGCACGACCTGTGCAAGCTGTGCGGCAGCGGCATGTGGGACAGCGGGTACATGCCCGCCGTGGAGTGCACGGGCCACCACCCGGGCGCGGAAAGCTGCCCCTACGGGGGCACGGGCTAGCCGCCCGCCCTCGCCCAGAGGAGGCGAGGCGGTGCCTGCGAAGGGCTGGCTGCCCAGAGGCCGGGCCCCCGCCTGCGCAGGGGGAGGGGCCGGGGCCGGGGATGGGCACCGAGGGTCCTAGTGGCTACAAGCCCATGGCCGGCGGGTGTGACTCTGGGGGAACCAGGCCTGGGTGGGGGCCGTGGCCGGGCTGTGCTGGACCCGGCCCCGGGGGGCGGGCAGAGGACTCTGAGGGGGCCCCGCCGTGACAAAAGTCAGGAGAGCCGGCCGGCGTGGCAACACGGTTGATCGTCAACCTGGTTCACCTGCGTGAGGGAGGCGGCCACGGTTCCATTCCCGCTCCCCAGCAGGGGGCGTGCAGGAGGCAGCTGATCAATGATTCTCTATCATCGTTGATGTTTCTCTCCCTCTCACTTCCTCTCTGAAATCAATAAAAATCTGTTAAATACATCAAGGACTGAAGGATAGTAAATGTCGCCGAGGGCTAACGAACCAGTGAAGGGAGTGCCGACGAGCCGTCCCCAGCGGCACTGCCAGGGGCAGGCACCCACACCCGTCCCCTCCACCTGCTGGCACTCTCTAGACGCCTGCCCTCCGAGCGGAGAAGCTGCCTGCCCCTCGGCCCCTCTGTCCCGTGGTGGCTCCCTGAAGCCGCTCTCTGCTGTGGGTCCCGGCCTCCTGTGAAGGGCCCGGAGCCGGCGGTGCCGGGGCCGAGGCCCAGGCCTGTCCAGCCGCCCTCCCTCCCGCCGCCTCCGCCCTGTGGGCAGCCTTCAGAGAGCCCACCCGCCCGCCGAACAGCATGCCTCCCGCTTCCGGAAGCTCCTCTTCCTCCAGTTTCCTGGTGAATTCCCAGGTCCTGTCCACGGTTATTCAGGTGGGAATGTCCCCGCTCTTGGTCTCACTGCTCCACCGGGCCACGGGACCCCCTGAGCGGGCAGATGAAGAGAAGTGAGTTTTTAGGCCGAAACAGCCTGGTGAGGACGTGGGGGGTGTGGGTGCATGGGGCAGGGGTGAGTCTGCCTGGGGGGGAGGTGTGGGTGCACAGGGGCAGGGGTGAGGCTGCCTCGGGGGGGGGTGCACAGGGGTGAGGCTGCCTGGGGGTGGGGGGTGCACAGGGGCAGGGGTGAGGCTACCTAGGGGGGTGGGGGTATGGGTGCATAGAGGCAGGGGTGAGGCTGCCTCAGGGGGGGGTGCACAGGGGTGAGGCTGCCTCGGGGGGGGGGGGTGGAGTGGCTCTGAGGGGGTGAAACAGGTTGAGCCTGGAATGGACACCTCTTGGCCACTGGTGGGGGCGGCCTGGGGGACCAGGGGTGACGGGGGGCAGGAAGTGGCACTGCCCTCCGGTGTCACATCGGGTGCCCACAGGTGGGGCGGGGCGGCAAGGCTGGGAGTTGGCCCCCCACTTCCCTCCCCCCCCCCGCATTGCCCCCCCCCAGAGGCCAGGCCTCTGTAGACTGAGTCGTAGGACTGACCATCGGGTGCCAGGGGCCTCCCCGCCCTTCCCCTCGGCCCTCCGCTAAGTGCAGCCTCGGGGCGGCCCCCAATGGGCCCAGAGTCACCCCAGCTCCGGGTTCCCAGCCTGGCCCGGCCTTCGGGGTCCCTGCACACCCCCCATCACGGGCCTGACGCGGCCCCGGTCCAGGTCTGCCGGCAGGGGCCTCCTTTCCGGAAGCACGTTCCCGAGCCTGACGGCCTGCCTGGCACCCCGGCCCCAGGCCTCGGGGCGCCGGGCAGCGTGGCGGAGGCCTGAGGCAGGTGCCCGGGCGCCACTCCCGTCCCCAGCCGTCCTGACCCATCCGACCAGGCCCAGCGGTGGGGGCAGCTGCTGGTGGGGTTTCGGCAAAGCTGGGCTTCTCACCGGGAACTGGCCTCCGGGAGGGAGGGAGGGCGGCCGGCGGGCGCCCAGGTCCACGCAGGAGGGTCCCCCCCCCCCGTGTCCTCAGAAACCTCCTCCGGCCACTCCCATGGGGGGCGAGGGCACCCCTCGGACTCCCAGCTTCCGCGGGGCCTGTGTCTGCTCTCGGCCGGGGCGGGGCTTGAGGGGAGCCCTCACACCCGCTCGCTCCTCGGACCCACGGAGTGTGGGCTCCTGCTCCGGGGGCGGGGCGAGACCCACAGACAGGGACACACGGGACCAGACGGGGCGGGGCCTGGACAGGGCTGGGGCTCCGGAAGGGGGGGAGGGAAAAGGGGGGACCGGGTGGGAATGGGGGAGAGGCGGGGGAGGGGAGGCGAGGGGAGGAGGGTGGCCCCTCCGTGGGCCGCCATCCAATCAGACAGGCGCATCCAGTTAAATGGGATGATCCGGTGACAGCGGGACGGGCGATCTAATTAAAGGGACGGTGCCAGCCGAGCCGGCAGCTCTGCCAGGGGCCGCTCGGGTGAGACCAGGGGCCGGGAGGAGAGCAGGGGCCCCAGCGGCCTGAGGACAGGCCTCTGCTCTGAGCCCCGCCCTCCGAGCACTGCCACCGGACCCTCCGAGTCCCCCTACCCCCCGGGCCTGCCAGCAAGGCCAGCCCCCCCACAGCCCGGCGCCCGGAGCAGCCCTCGCTGGCGAGGGGAGCGGCCGTGGCGGCCAGCGCGGCGACATCTGTCTGCCGGCCGCGGGCCCCTCGAGCCCTCGGCTCATTTTCTCTGGAATCAGATCGATGCGGGTCCCCTGGGAGCCTAGGAGCCTTTGGCCTTCGCCGACGTGGCTGGTCAGGCGGAGCGGGAGGCGGGGGCCAGGACGAGAGGAACCCCGAGCAGAGGGCCCCGGCTCCCCGCCTGCCGGCCCAGCCCCCCCGCCCCCCGCCGGGCCCTGACGGACAGGCAGAAGTCGGGGGGCTCCCAGCTTCCCCACCTGAGCAGGAGCAGCGGTGGCTCTCCTGTGTTTGGGGTACACGCCTCTCTGTCCAGCCCCCCGGCCCCCGAGACTGTCCACAGGAGGGGCCCCTGGGAGGGGCCTGGGGGGAGCAGGGCCCTGGCTGGCACCCGTGATGGAGCTCACCACCCACGGCCCAGCCGCCTGGCCGGAGCAGGGGCCTCTGAGTGGACAGGCGGGTGGGGGGGGTGGACACCCACGGTGGACACTGTCCATCCACCTTGGTGCTCGCAGTGGCCAGGAGGGGGCAGTGCTGCCTTGAACCCGCTCCCTGCAGCGGAACAGAGAGGGTGAGGGACCACCAAGGTCGCCCAGCGTCAGGGCCCTCAGGCAGAGGGGCAGCCCTGAGAAAGGGGGAGGGAGCGAGGACGGCCCCCGGAGCCCTGCAGGTCTCAGGGGGCAGCAATGGGGTGCAGCGGGCCGTGGGGGTCCACCCACTCAGCGTCCTGGTCCGGCCTGGCCTGGCCACGGGGTGCCATGGGGGTGTGTGGGGACCGGGGTTCTGGGCCCGCCTGTAAAGCGGCTCTCAGCGCCCGGCCCAGGGCGAGCAGGAGCAGCCATGCATGAGCGCCTGCTGTATACCAAACGCGGTGCACACGCACACGCACACGTGTTTTCAGTGAGACGCAGGCTGGGGAGGGAGCGCGCGGTCACGGACGTGCCGGCCGCTCGACCGCTCCCCCGCTCCTGGGGCGCAGGCGGCGAAGGATGGGGCTGGGCCGGGCAGCGTGCGCCCTCACCGGGCCCTCCCGGGCCCAGCCTCTCGGGCGGGCACAGGGCGGGCGGGTGCCCAGGGGTCCTGACGGGACAGCAGAGCCTCCGGACTGAAACCCGGCTGCCGGGCCCTCCCCGGGGGGCAGGGGCAGGGGGAGGGGCATGGGCGGAGCTCTGTCCTTTTGAGGGTCCCCTGGGGCCTCAGAGTGGACGCCCCCGCCCTGCCCTCCCCCACCGAGGCCTTGGCCGAGGCCCCCGAGGGGCTGGGCCCGGAGGCCTGTGCGGGGTCCCGAAGCCGCTCACCGCCTGGGCCTGGAGGCATCTCCCGGGACCCCTCTGGGCCTGAGGGCCGGCCCCCAGGATGGTGTCACCCCAGAGCTGGCTCCCTGCCCCCGCCACACCCCGGGCTCCCACCAGACCCGCCGGCCTGGCCTGACAGAGGCCCCGGCGGCCCCCACGCCTGGAGCGGCAGAGCGGCCTCGCCCGTTTGCCGGACGGTAAAGTAATAAACGGCCCACCTGCCGCTCGGCAAACACCACTGGAATGAAGGCGCGTCCCTCCCCCGGCCACGCAGCCGCAGACCACGGATCACGGACCACGGACCACGGACCACGGGCGACAGGTGCCGCTAGCCATCAGATAGGAGCCGGGCCAGAGGCCAAGGGGGTGGGGCAGGGGGGCAGGGGGTGGGGGGAACGGGGTGTGGGGGGAGGGGGGCAGGGTGTGGGGGGGACAGGGTGTGGGGGGTCAGGGTGTGGGGGGGCAGGGGGGAACGGGGTGTGGGGGGAGGGGGACAGGGTGGGGGGGACAGGGTCTGGGGGGGTCAGGGTGTGGGGGGAACGGGGTGTGGGGGGAGGAGGACAGGGTGTGGGGGGGACAGAGTGTGGGGGGGTCAGGGTGTGGGGGGAACGGGGTGTGGGGGGAGGGGGACAGGGTGTGGGGGGCAGGGTGTGGGGGAGGGGAACAGGGTGTGTGGGGGGCAGGGTGTGGGGGGCAGGGTGTGGCAGGGACCCCCCAAGAGCAGGAGCCACACAGGAAGTGGCCGGAAGTGGACGGGGTGTGGGGGGCAGGGTGTGGGGGGGGCAGGGTGTGGGGGGCAGGGTGTGGGGGGCAGGGTGTGGGGGGCAGGGTGTGGGGGGAACGGGGTGTGGGGGAGGGGGGCAGGGTGTGGGGGAGGGGGGCAGGGTGTGGGGGGCAGGGTGTGGGGGGGATGGGGGAGGACAGCGGCTTTGGTCCCACCCCAGCCTCTTGCTGTGTAACCGGGGAGGAGCCAGGAGCCCGCACAAGGCAGCACATTCAGAATAAGGGGCCCCGAGTCTCTGGGCCCCTAAACGCGCAGGGACCCAGCCCACAACGCTCAGTCACTCCTCCTGGTGGCCACATGAGGTAGGGCGGTTATCCTCCTCGTTTTCTAGGATCTGAAGCCGAGGCACAGAGAGGCTAAGTAACCTGTCCAAGGTCACACAGCTGGTCAGTGGCCCCAGATTCAAACCCGGAGCCCAGCCCCAGAGCCCCACCCTGACCACGTCCCTGCAGCCCCCCCCCTGCCCTCTGGGCGGCTGGTTCCCACGACCCAGGATGATGGCCGCTCCAGGGCTGTCCCTGGAAAGACGCCCCGTCAGGTCCCAGCTGGGCACCGAGCCGCCAGCGGGGGGCGGGGGTGGCAGGGACCCCCCAAGAGCAGGAGCCACACAGGAAGTGGCCGGGAAGCCGGAGCCGCTGTGTCCTCCCCAAACCGGACTCCGAAGGGGCAGTCTCCTGGGATCCACAGGAGGCGCAGGGCCTGCTGAGAGCGGGCACGCCCCTCAGCACCGGCCCCAGCGTGTGGTCCCGTCTGCGTGCCTCGGTTTCCCCGCCCGTCCGAGTGGGGGGCGGGAGCACCTGCTGGGGGGGGTGAGGATCAGGGAGATGCTGACGGGTCAGGGGCGCCCGCAGCCGCGGAGAGAATTCGGCAGAGCCCCCTCCGGTCCAGCCGGTGACCACGGGCAGCCGCGGAGGGTGCCCAGGCCCCGCCCGCCGCCCGCCGGCCGCTCTGCACGTCTCGGCCTTGAACTTCCCGCTGTTGCCAGCGGCTCAGAGAGCGGCTCTCTAACGCCCTCTTATCGCGCGGACACTTCCAACAACAAGAGCCGATTGTGCGGCGAGTGGGCGCCCCGCCCCCCCCGCCCCCGCCCTGCTCCCCCCCCCCGCCCCCGCCCCGCTCCCCCCCCCCCCCGCTCCCCCCACACACACCTTTCCAGCGGCTGCAGCTTCAGTGTCACAATGCTGCCTTTGTGCTGCCGCCCGGCGCCCAGAGGCCTGGGAGGGGGGGCCGGGAGGGGGCCGGGAGGGGCCCCCGGGAATCCCTCCACTCACGGCCGAGGGCACCGCGGGCGCTTCTCGCTTTGAAGGAACGGACAGGCTTTAGTGTCTCCCCCTCCGCGGCCGGCGGTGGGCTCCGCTCCCTGCTCAGCGGACGCGGGCTTGGGCCTCCGCCGCCCGGTCCGCGCCCTGCCCGCCTCCGGCTGCCCGCGGAGCGGGGCCCTGGGCTCGCTGGCTCTGGGGGCTCGGGTCGGTACGCAGGCCCGGGGGCGCTGGCCGGTGTGGCTCAGTGGGTAGAGCATCAGCCCTCCGACGGAGAGGTCCCGGGTTCGGCTCCGGCCAAGCGCATGTACCTCGCTGCAGGCTACATCCCTGGCCCTGGAGCGCCTGCGGGAGGCGACCAACCCACGTCCCTCTCACAGCCACGGCTCTGCCTCTCCGTCCTCCCACTCCCCCATGGGAAAATCACCTCGGGTGAGGACTAATGAAAACAAAACCGGGGGCAAACAGGAGCCCCACCTGTGGGGGGAGCCCTCGGGCCACGTGTGGGTGTGGCCCCAGGACAGGCCCTGCCGGAGCTCAGGGTGCCCACTGCCCGCTGCCCCCTGCGCCTGGGCGGGGCCCCGGAGCCGCCGGCCGCTCGGCCTCTTGCCAGCAGGAGGCAGAAGCGCCGAGGCCCCGCTGCCTTTGGCTCCGTGGTTCATTGAGGCCAAGTTCACCGACTGTGACATCATAACAGAACCGCACGGGGCACCGAGCGCATGGTGTCCGCAGCTGCCGCCTCCGTCTGTTCAAGAACCCTGTGCCCGCTGAGCAGTTTCTCCCGGGCCCCCTGCCCCTATTCCCCTTTCTACCCCAACCCCGCCCCCAGCAACCACCAGCCTGCCTCCTGCATCGATGGATTTGCCGTTCTGGACAGTCCACAGCCTAAGCCACTTTTAAAATATGTCCTTTCTGATGTCAGAGAGGAAGGGAGAGGGAGAGAGAAACATCAATGATGGGAGAGAATCACGGACCGGCTGCCTCCTGCACGCCCCCCACTGGGGATGGAGCCCGCACCCTGGGCCTGTGCCCGGACCGGGAATGGAACCGGGACCTCCTGGTTCAGAGGTTGACGCTCAGCCACGGAGCCCGCCGGCCGGGCCCTGAGCCATTTCTAAAGGAGCAAGAAGTGGCCCCGCCGCCGCCTCCAGCTCCGCACTGGCTCCCGGTCTGTCTTCTCATCTGTGAAATGGGCGTGTGGACGGGCCGGCGGGGCAGAGGGTCACCCCGCGGAGCACAGACCGGGTGGTGGCAGCTGGTGCCCAGGCCACGGCGACGGGCAGAGGGCCTGGGAGCGGCCAGCGGGGCCCGGCCTCAGCGTGTCCCTGGCGGCAGGTCCTGCTCTCTCCGCTCGCCGGTCTGTCCGCCCCCCCTCCCCCCCAGGTGCCGGGCTTTATGTGTGGGGCTCGGAGGGGCGCCCCCCCACGCCGTAGCGACAGGCGTCATGAAGCGATAAACGCGGGGGGGGGGGGGGGGGGGACACCGGCCCGGCTCCCCTGGTGGCGGCTCCGCTCGCCCGGAATTGATTAGCCTTGGACGTGCTGACCTTTTTGTTCCTGAAAAATTGCTTTTGAGCAGTGGAGGCAATAAAAGCAAATTGACTCAGAGAGAACGAGGGTGACATTTGTGTTGGCGGGGGACGCGGACAAACGGGACGGGGGCCTCCCGCCCCGGGCCGCAGGTGGGTGCCCGCCGGCAGGTGCAGGCGGTGCAGGCGGTGCGGGTGCCACCACATGTGGCCGCGAGGAAGGAAACTGAGAGTGAGAGAGGGAGGGACAGACGAGAAGCGGAGGGCAGTGGGGAGGCCGGACGGGGGGTGAGGGGGGGCCGAGGGGCGGGGAGCGAGGAAGGCCTGAGGCCCCGGGCACAGCGGCCCCGGCAGGCCCCCTGAACAGGCCCCTGCGGCATCTCCTCACCCCCAGCGCCTCACTGTTGTCCCGTTTTATGGACGAGGAAACTGAGGCCCAGGAGACCAAGCCTCCACTCAGGGACCAGCTGGAGGGGCCCAGCCGGCCAAGCCCTCAGGCCAGGCAGGGGCTCCCCGCACAGAGGGGTCATGGGCCCAGCCGGCTCCTGGAAACGGAGGGAGGGCACCTATGTCCCGGGATCGGGAAGACCTGGCTCCCAGAAACCAGCCGGTCCCACAGGCCTTGGGGTTCCCTTGTGGGACCGGCCCGGGAGCTGCGGACACAAGTCGGGCGGGGTGGGGCGGGGCCTGGGCAGGCAGGGGCAGTGGCTGCAGAGGGACCGGGCTCCTGGGGCCGTGAGGGGCTGGGGATGGTGGGCTGCACAGCCGGGGCCGGAGCTGGGGCCGGGGCCGGAGGGTGGCTGCACTGAGTGCAGCTCCGGGAAGCGGGGCCTCGGTCCCTCCGGACGGAACCCTGTGCGCATGGGACACAGGAGGCTCCAGTTTGTGTGCAAACAGCCGGGGCAGGGTCCGTCTCGGGGTGGGGTGCTGGGGAGGCCACAGCCGAGCCCCTGGACCAGCCCAACCTGCCGAGGCTGTGACTCAGCGCCCAGGCAGCCGGGGTCAGCTCCTCCCGGGGAGGGAATGCGGCCCGGCCAGGTGGGCAGGTGAGTGGGCGGCGGCGGGCAGCGGGAGGCGGGCAGGGTGGCGGGCAGGAGGTGGGCAGGGTGGCGGGCGGGAGGCGGGCAGGGTGGTGGGCGGGAAGCGGGCAGGGTGGTGGCGGGAGGCGGGCAGGGTGGTGGGCAGGAGGTGGGCAGGGTGGTGGGCAGGAGGTGGGCAGGGTGGTGGGCGGGAGGCGGGCAGGGTGGTGGGCAGCGGGTGGTGGGCAGGTGAGTGGCAGGCAGTGGGCGGGGTGGTGGGCAGGTGAGTGGCAGGCAGCGAGAGGTGGGCAGGGTGGCGGGCAGCAGGTGGTGGGCAGGTGAGTGGCAGGCAGCAGGCGGGGTGGTGGGCAGGCGGGCACGAGGGCACCCCACTTCATTCCTGAGGACGGAGACTACCCCGTGCCCAGGGTGCGAGCAGCAGGGTCCAGCAGCAGAGCTGGTGGCTGCCCATGACCTCCAGGGCAGGGCAGGCCAGGGCTGGGCGGGAGAGGGGCCAGAGGCCGGCATTGGGGCCCCGGCCTGACTGCCCCCTGGGCCCCGCAGGCTCTCGCCCCCGAGAGCAGCTGGCGTGCCCAGGCTCTGCAGAGGGGCCAGTGCGCACACAGCAGTGGGCAGAGGGGTGAATGGCGCTGGGCCTGTGGTCCCCCATGTCCCCTCCGGCTGCTGGGGTCACACGGGAGGTGTCTGGGACGGAGGGCCAGCCCCCTGGCACCGCGGGAGCCATGGAGGCCGGGCCAGGGGGCTGCTGGTGCTGGGGGAGGGGGAGAGGGGTGGCGAGGCCAGAGTGGGTGTTTGGCCCCAGAGGGAGGGCAGGGCTTCCAGGAGGCACCTGGGCAGGCGGGGGCACGGCACGGCCGCCTGGACATGGCGCTCAGGGACGGAGGTCTCAGCCTGGCGACACGGGGCCCCCAGGGCTCTACCAGGGGTCTGTGTCCAGATCAGGACCCCCAGGGGACAGCCCCCCATATGACAGCCCCCCCAGGTGACAGGACCCCAGCTGACAGCCCCCCAGGTGACAGCCCCCCTAGGTGACAGCCCCCCAGGTGACAGCCCCCCCAGGTGACAGGACCCCCAGGTGACAGCCCCCCAGGTGACAGGACCCCCAGATGACAGCCCCCCCAGGTGACAGGACCCCCAGGTGACAGCCCCCAGGTGACAGCCCCCAGGTGACAGCCCCCAGGTGACAGCCCCCCCAGGTGACAGGACCCCCAAGTGACAGCCCCACCAGGTGACAGAACCCAGATGACAGCCCCCCAGGTGACAACCCCCAGGTCACAGGACCCCCAGTTGACAGGACCCCCAGGTGACAGCCCCCCAGGTGACAGGACCCCCAGGTGATAGGACCCCCGGATGACAGTCCCCCAGATGACAGCCCCCAGGTGACAGCCCCCCCAGGTGACAGGACCCCCAGGTGGCAGGACCCCAGGTGACAGGACCCCCAGGTGACAGCCCTCCAGGTGACAGCCCCCCCAGGTGACAGGACCCCCAGGTGACAGCCCCCCAGATGACAGCCCCCCCAGGTGACAGGACCCCCAGGTGACAGGACCCCCAGGTGACAGCCCCCCCGGTGACAGGACCCCCAGGTGACAGCCCCCCAGATGACAGGACCCCGAGGTGACAGGACCCCTGAGTGATAGGACCCCCAATTGACAGGACCCCGGGTGACAGCCCCCCCGGGTGACAGCCTCCCGGGTGATAGGACCCAGGGGACCGGCCTGTGAGGGAGGGGCTCAGAGGGCAAGGGTGCTGTCAGGGCTGCGCTGGCTCAGCACCAGGTCCTGGGTGAGAGGCTGTGCTGTTGCCATGGGGACGCGGGAGCGGACACGGGGCTCTGACAGCTCCATCCTTCAGGCCTCGCCCAGGGCCTCCTGCCGGCAGCTGCCCTGCCCCCACCCGCTGCAGGCGGCCACAGTGGGGGGCTCCCACCTGGCGGCACGGGGTGCAGGGAGCGCGGCCAGGCTGCGGGGCTGCGCGGTGCAGGCACCTCAGGGAGGGGCTGGGGGCCCCGGCGGGTGGTCACAGTGCCTCCCGGTCTGCAGACCTCGGTGGGGAGCGGGGGCCGAGGGGGGCACAGGGAGGGAGGGGAGTGTCTGCAGGGGGAGGCAGCAAAGGGGCCAGACCAATTCCAGCGCTTTCCTAAGGCCCCACCCACCCCCATCCCGCCATGAACCTCTCTCCGGCCATGACCCTCCCTCCGCCACGACCCTCCCTTCCCCCATGACCCTCCCTCCGCCATGACCCTCCCTCCGCCATGACCCTCCCTCCCCCCGTGACCCTCCCTCCGCCGTGACCCTCCCTCCCCCCATGACCCTCCCTCCGCCGTGACCCTCCCTCCGCCATGACCCTCCCTCCCCCCATGACCCTCCCTCCGCCATGACCCTCCCTCCGCCATGACCCTCTGCGGGACCAGAGCGCACGTGCAGGGAAGCCTCGAGGCTCCGCAGGAGCCGCCTCCGCAGCTCAGAGCCGGGCGGTCAGGCAGAGGCTCCCGCCCAGCCGGCCTGCCTGGCCCAGGGGTCTCCTCCAGCCCGAGCCGGAGCCCATTGGGGGGCGGGGGCCTGGGAGCCGGCCGTGCACCCTGAGCTCTGGTGGAGGCCCCTGGCCCACTCCCCGCCTCCGGGCTGAGCCGCCTCTCATTCTCCTCGGCCCAATGAAGGGCCCCAGTGGCAGACCGAGACCCACACCCCCTTTCTGGCTGAGACCCGGCACCGGCTCAGCTCAGCCTCGCCTTCCCTGTCTGCCAGTGGGTTTCGCAGGCCTCAGGGGAGGGAAGAGATCGAGGGCCAGGCACCTGGCAGGAGCAGGGACACAGAGCCGAGGGGAAGGATCCCGGGTAGCAGGCATGGTGTGAGCGGGCCAGGCCCTGCAGGTGTGAGCAGGCCAGGTGTGAGCGGGCCAGGTGTGAGCGGGCCAGGTGTGAGCGGGCCAGGTGTGAGCGGGCCAGGCCCTGCAGGTGTGAGCAGGCCAGGTGTGAGCGGGCCAGGTGTGAGCGGGCCAGGCCCTGCAGGTGTGAGCGGGCCAGGTGTGAGCCAGGCCAGGTGTGAGCGGGCCAGGTGTGAGCGGGCCAGGTGTGAGCAGGCCAGGTGTGAGCGGGCCAGGTGTGAACAGGCCAGGTGTGAGTGGGCCAGGTGTGAGCGGGCCAGGTATGAGCGGGCCAGGCCCTGCAGGTGTGAGTGGGCCAGGTGTGAGCGGGCCAGGTGTGAGCGGGCCAGGCCCTGCAGGTGTGAGTGGGCCAGGTGTGAGCGGGCCAGGTGTGAGTGGGCCAGGTGTGAGCGGGCCAGGTGTGAGCGGGCCAGGTGTGAGCGGGCCAGGTGTGAGTGGGCCAGGCCCTGCAGGTGTGAGTGGGCCAGGTGTGAGCGGGCCAGGTGTGAGCGGGCCAGGTGTGAGCAGGCCTGGCCCCAGCGTCTGCAGCCCTCAGCACCCGGGGGTCGGCTGCCAGGCCGGAGCAGGGCAGCGACTCTGAATGTCAGGCACACGACCCCTTGTTCTTCAGCACGAGTGTCCGTGTTTGCGTGGGGGTCGTTGTTTACGAGCCTCCAGTGTGCCCTGCGCTCTGGTCTGTATCTCGGACCCTGGTGATCTGAGTGAGGATGCCCAGGCCGGGGGGGGGGGGGTGTTGCCCCCGGCGGGAGGGGTTCCGGGAAATCAGGACGCAGACCCGTGAAGACGCTGTCGCCGTCACTCGTTTTAAAACTTCCTGTGTGTGTCCACGGAGGGAGTGGCACCGGTACGGACCCAGCGGCCGAGGAGGGCGGGGCAGAGGGGGGCGGGGAGGCGGGGGGGGGGGAGGCGGAGGCCAGGAGGCGGCAGATGCGCCAGGGGGCTCCCCAGCTCACAGGGACGGCTCCGGAACCCGGGCCTGAGGACAGGTTTTGTTTATTTCCCTTTTTAAAGTTTCCCTAGGTTTTCAGTAAACGTGTTGCTGGATGGAAAACATCACTGACACAGAGACACTTTCAAAATGGGGCCGCTGAATTGTTAAAGGAACTTCAAGACTCCTCCTCCCCGTGCAGGTGCCCGTGCCCCCAATGCAGGGGCACGGACTGCCAGCTTCCCCCCCCCCTGTCCCAGTGAGGCGGGGGGGGGGTGCTCAGGCCCAGGCCCCAGGGGAGAGAGCCCCGCCCCTCCTCCCTCCTCCCCTCCTGGCTGCCTTCGAAGCCGCCTTCCACTTGGTATCACGTTCCCTTTCCTCCCTGTCAGCTGTCCCTGCTGACAGCTGTCCGCACCCCGTCTGTCTTCCTGCCAGCCTCTGAGCCACCGTCAGGCTGCAGTTCACGGGCGCAGGCTCAGGTGGTCTGGGGGTTCAGTGGTCTGGGGGCTCAGTGGTCTGGGGGCTCAGTGATCTGGGGGCTCAGTGATCTGGGGGCTCAGTGGCCTGGGGGCTCAGTGGTTTGGGGCTCAGTGGCCTGGGGGCTCAGTGGCCTGGGGGCTCAGTGGTCTGGGGGCTCAGTGGTTTGGGGCTCAGTGGTTTGGGGTTCAGTGGCCTGGGGGCCCAGTGGTCTGGGGGCTCAGTGGCCTGGGGGCTCAGTGGCCTGGGGGCTCAGTGGCCTGGGGGCTCAGTGGTCTGGGGGCTCAGTGGTTTGGGGCTCAGTGGCCTGGGGGCTCAGTGGTCTGGGGGCTCAGTGGTCTGGGGGCTCAGTGGTCTGGGGGCTCAGTGGTTTGGGGCTCAGTGGCCTGGGGGCTCAGTGGTCTGGGGGCTCAGTGGTTTGGGGCTCAGTGGCCTGGGGGCTCAGTGGCCTGGGGGCTCAGTGGTCTGGGGGCTCAGTGGTTTGGGGCTCAGTGGCCTGGGGGCTCAGTGGTCTGGGGGCTCAGTGGTTTGGGGCTCAGTGGCCTGGGGGCTCAGTGGTCTGGGGGCTCAGTGGTCTGGGGGCTCAGTGGTCTGGAGGCTAGCCAAGCAGTGGGAGCGGGGACCCCACCTACACCCCCTCTCTCCAGGAGGGGCGTCTCAGCTGGGGGGGTGCATTCGGTGATGCTGGCTGCCCTCCTCCAGGTCCACTTGCATCCCCAGACCTGGGGGGGTCTAGGAAGTGGCCCCTCAAACAGACGTGGGCCAATGGGCACAGGCAGAGAGCTCCCCCGCCCCGGCCCCGGCCCCGGCTCCGGCTCCGGCAGCCCCGGCCGCGGCCTTTACCTGCCGTCTCGGTTTTAGAAAATAAAACACAAACAGGGCCCAGCTGTGGTAAAAGAATTTAAAAACAAAACAGAAAGGAGGGGAGTGGCCCGGCCGGCGTGGCTCCGTGGCTGGGCGGCGACTGTGAGTCAGGAGGTCAGAGTTCGATTCCCGGTCAGGGCACAGGCCCGAGTCACAGGCTCCATCCGCCGTGTGGGGCGAGCAGAGGCAGCGGATCAGTGATTCTCTCTCATCATCAATGTTTCTCTCCCTCTCTGCCTCGCTTCCTCCCTGGAGTCAGTGAACTAGATCTTAAAGGCGAGGAGGAAAGTGAAAACATAAGGTGCCACACCGGCTGAAGCCCAGGGGGCTGCCCCCGACCCCCCGGCAACAAACTCACACCCACAGATGGCACTAACCGCCTCACGGTCAGCCCCACGCTCCGCTCCGTCTGCCCCTGGGACCCAGACAGCCAGGGCGGGCAGAGGGAGGGACAGGGAGCGGGCTACTTCCCGCCGGCCCAGGACTCGGGCTCCCGCCCCCGGACGCCGGCACCCTGGCCTGCAGCCTCGCCTCGCCCGGCTTCCCGGGACACTGGGGGCTGCGCAGGTTCTGATCCAGCCGGCTCCATGCTGACCCGAGCAGCCATTCTCCTAACACGCCCCCCCAACACCGCCGCGTGCCTGGGGTGCAGCTGCCATGCCTCCCAGACACCCCGTGGGCCTGACCTCCAGCTTCTCTGGAGACCCCTGCCAGGGTGGGTGCCTCCCTCCCTGCGCTCCGGCGTCACCCCTTCTGCTCCGTCTCTGCCCCGCCACCCTCCTCCCTCCCCGAGTTGCCTCCCACCGGGCTCTCAGCCCCCCCACTGCACCGTCAATGCCTGTGTTCCAACGCCCAGCCGTGCCCTCCCTCCCCCTTTGCTTGCCCCTGGTCACGTCAATGCCGCCTGCACGAGCCTGCGGCCTCCTGCTCTGCCCACGTGGCCCCCAGGGCCTGTTGCTCTAACCATAGGGCCACCCACTCAGGCGGTGACAGCTCCGGTCTGCGCTCTGTCTGCCTGCCCCTGCCCCTGCCCCCCCACCCTCTGCCGCCAACTCATCTCCGGAAAATGCTGTCAAGAGTCACGCGTCGATTGCCTCACCGCCCGGTGTGGGCAGGGCTTGGCGTGACCAGCATCTGCGCGTTCCGTGAATCCCTTGGGAATCTGAACTGTCGGCCCCAGAACCCCGGCTCCCCAGCCAGAACCCGGCTCCCCAGCCAGAACCCGGTGAAACCCAGTGACGGAGGAGCTGCCTGGACACAATCTGGAGGTGCTTGCTTCTATCCCAGGCACATAACTCGGGGCACCACCCCACAACCAACCGGAAGTGGCCTCCAGAAGCTGGTGGGCACCCAGCTTGCTGCTCCAGTGGGAGTTGAGGGATGCGCTGGCCCCACCCTGCCCAGCGGGCCGCCCGGGCCCCCACGAGTCCAAGGCCGGCACTCGGCTTGGCGTCCGTTCGAAGATCCTCTTCGCAGGCGGGAGCCAAAGACCTGAACAGAGGACTGGCCGCCCGATCCTGCCCTCCTGGGCCGGTGCACAGCTCCTCCCCAACACCGGCCGGCGCACTCGTGGGCCGCTGCGACTCCCCAGCCGTCACACTGCATGCGAACACACGGAGGAACGGACGGAACGGGGGCCCAGCCCTCGGCTCCGCAGACAGAGAGGCCGCAGGTGGCCCCGGGCCTGAGGTCCCGGACAGGCTGGGAGGCAGAGAGCGAGCACCAGGGGCAGCCCCACGGACCACGGGACACCTGCCTTCAGGACAGGACTCAGGGGCCGGACATCCCGGGCGTGTGTGCGGCTCCTGGAGGCCTCACCACCCGTGTCCCGGCCTGGCCTCTCCTCCCACCCCTTCGCCCTCTGTGGGGCCGCCCGCGGCCGAATCCATCCCCTGGGCCCCGTTGTCTTCCGCGTGGACTCTTTACCATCACCATCATTCACCAGGCTGGGCAGCACGAGGCCTGGTGAATGCTCTGCATTAGTAACCTCTGCTCTGGAGAAAAACATACATAATTGTAAACTTCACTGATACAAATTTTACAAATGCAATTTACAAATGATGATAAAACTAGAGGCCCATTGCATGAATAGGCCTTCCTGCCCTGGCCGATTCGGCTCAGTGGATAGAGCGACTGCCTGTATGCTAAAGAGTCCCAGGTTCAATTCCAGTCAGGGCACATGCTCAGGTTGCGGGCTCCATCCCCAGTGGGAGGCGTGCAGGAGGCAGCCAACCAATGATTCCTTCTCAGCATGGATGTTTCTGTCTCTATCTCTCTCTGCCTTTCCCTTCCTTTTTGAAATCAATAAAGATATATATATATATATATATATATATATATATATATATATATTTTTTTTTTTTTTTTTTTTTTTTTTTTTTTTTTTTTTTTTAAGAAAAGAATAGGTCTTTCTTCCCCTGGCTTTGCTCCCGGCTGCCCAGGAGCCTGCAAGTCTTCAATCCCCGCCTCTGGGGATCCTGCCTCTAGGGACCCCACCTGCAGGCTTCACTACCGGCCTGAGTGCTGCTCCTATAGCTCCCTCCGCTCCCCACCCGTCCCCTCATAGCAGTGTCCCACTCTGCCCAGCCACTCTGCTCCTGAGTATGCAAATTAACTCGCCATCTTTGGTGGGTTAATTTGCATATTCACTCCTGATTGGCTTATGGGCATTATGGAGGTACGTCAATTTGCATCTTTTCCTTTTATTAACAATGTCCCTTTCTGTAAACTCCATAAAACCCATCAATTCACAGAACACTTTCGTTGACTTTTTTTGCCCCAAGTCTTGGATCAGGAGCCAACCTGAATTTGCACCCAATGAACGAGTGTGGTTCTGAGACAAACATCAGGGGATGCTGTCATGTGACCTGAAATGAAGGGAGACATCAGAAGTATGTCAGTTTCACCTGCTCCTAAGGATGTGAGCGACTCCTGTGGAATCAGAGTTTTTTTATCCTGAAAGAATCTCCCCAAATTTGGAGCCGTTCACAGCAAAACGGCTGCAGGTGTGACACGCTTCCACGTCGCACCTGCATCATGACCATCCTTTTCCGGCACTTTCTTAAGTTGGGATGGTCAACACAGCAGGAAGTCAGGCCGCGCCTTGCCACGGTGGCCCATCCCTGTGGTGTATATGCCCCACCCGCTGCCGGCACGTAGACACGTGCATGGAGCCGGGGCCAGAGGCGCAGGAGCCCGCCAGGGTCCAAGCCCCCGCCACACAGACACCATAGATGCAGGTCGCCCCAGGAACGTGGTCAGAATGAAACGCAGCTAAGTCATCAGGAAACTGTGAGGTGGGAGCATTTGTCTGAGTAGAACTTACTTCATAGTCAACGCAGATCATTTCGTTCTTAACAATGTCTGTGCCTGAGAACGCAGCCAGCGGCCCCCACAGCCAGCGTGAGCCGGCTCCAGCCCACCACTGCCGCAGCACCCTGTCCCTCGCAAAAGTCCTGTTTATTCAGCGTTGACAGATTTCTGCTGGGCGTGTGCCCCGGGCCGGGCGGTGGTTAGAGGCCGGGCACACATCGGAGAAGGGGAGTGAGCGGACCTGCCGTGTGGGCTTCTGTCCCAGCAGCATCGCAAACCCAGGCCGGACCTTGTCTGCTGAAGGTGACGGTGATGGTGAGGAAGGGGCCTGCCGGAGGGCCGGCTCAGGCCCTGGTGAGGCAGGGCCTCCAGGACAGAGCCACCAGCAAGCCATCCCGCACTTGCTCACAACGTCTGAACCGAAGGCCTCCAGTGTGCTTCGCCCTGCAAACGGGCGGAAAGCCCCTGGGGTGCGTTGGGCTGACAGGCCTCGGGGAGAGTCGGAGCCGGGCTTAGGGCCGTGGGGCGCGGGGGCCTGCTGCAGGGTCCCGCCACAGCGCGTGGGCGTGGCCATCAGAGGCCTCCGCAGCTGCGGCCGCTTTTCAGTTCCCAGGGAGCTGGCGCCTAGGCCTCGGCATGATTCTCGACTTCCATGTGCTGGCTCTGAGTCTCCAAGCCGCAGAGAGAAACCAGGCACCACCACCGGCTCCAGAAAAGAGCCCGTCTCCGTCCGACCATCTCCCAGGACACGTTTCTTCAGAATCAAAGGAGAACACCCGATGGGCAAAGGGGTGGAGGGTGGAGGGCGAGTCCGTGTCTGGGCCTTCCCGTCCGAGGGGGTCAGAGGCCACGGAATCACCCCGTAGACCCGTTACTGCCAAACCACAGGCCTCCGTGCGCTGGCACAGGCCAGGTGGGCGGCGGGACTGCGGGAGCTGGGGTCTGCACCGGGCGGGCCCACGCCCCCCCGGAAGGGCAGGAGGGCGGAGGGAGGCGGGTTGTGGTGTGGCTCCGGATGCCCTCACTTCCTTGCTTGTATTTCAGAGTCAGCCAGAGGCTGTGTGCGCAGGGAGGAGCAGGGCCGAAGGCCCCTGCGGGTGCCAGGGCCACAGGCGGGGAGTGCCCCAGGCGGCTGAGCCCCCTGAACCCGTCGTCCCTGGGAGAACCAGCTGGTGTCCCCCGACTCTTGTCTCTCCAGAGGTGCCATTCTCGAAACTTCTCCCAGACACAGGGCCCAGCTCTCCGGGGCCCTGGACGGTTTGTCCGGTGTGCCCGTCCCTCCACTAACAATGAGCTGCGGCTGCATTGGGACTGCATTGAACAGTCTTACTTATCAAAACGTTTTCTCCAGCCTAAAGGTGTTGTTGTTGTTTCCTGACTTAAAAAGAAATTGCAGCCCAGCTGGGCGAGGCTCAGTGGTTGAGTGTGGACCTATGAACCAAGTGGTCACAGTTTGATTTCTGATCAGGCCACAGGCCTGGGTTTCGGGCTCTGTCCCCAGTGTGGGGCGTGCAGGGGGCAGCCGACCCATGGTTCTCTCTCATCATGGACGTTCCCCTCTCGCCCTCTCTGACATCAATAACAATAGATTTTAAAAGAAGCAGCGTATGCGGGGAACCAGCTCTTCTCAGCGAACCCGGTTTAGGGAAGAGGGTGTCTGTGGGGCCTCCCCGCAGGTGCCCCTGATTCCGCCGTGAGCCCGCTGGCTCTGGGGAAGCGGGCACATACCCGCGGCCTACTCTCGGCCCTCTGATAACAGAATAAGGGGCTTTGCGATGCTCTTGGCCCGAGATTTCCTGTAAAAACCTCAAATGGAAAGATGTGCTCTGCAGGCCTTCTCCGCGGGCATGGCTGGGCGTGTTGGGGGTGGGGGGCTGTAGGGACACCGGGGCCTCAGCCTTGAGGCAGCGCAGTCCTGGGGTGCAGGGTCCCAGGGTCCAAAGTCGTTGTGGGGCCTTGGTTTAGGGCCGGGCAAGCAGCAGCCAGCGGGAGGGGGTGGGGGAGCCAGAGGCGGGGAGCGCGGGCCCCCACTCCCCTCCTGTCTCCCTTTCCCCACCCCCGCCCCGCAGGAGACCCGCACGGACCTCTAGCTCCAGGGGCGCCTCCAGCCGCGGGGAGCCCTCCCCCTAGGGGAGGCCGCAGCCAGTGCAGCGCCGGCGCCCAGCCCGGCCGGCCCGGGAGCGAGCAGGTGAAGCCCGGCCAGAGTCCGGATCTGGAGGATCGGACGGGGTTCCTCCGGGCCCCCAGGGCCGTCCTGGGGCGTGACCCCCGGAAGAGGCTGGGAGGGGGGCTTCTTGGCAAACCTGGGGGCTCCCCGGGGTGGGGCACACACACATTGCTCTGGGCGCGGAGGGCGGAGCGAGGGGAGGCCCGGTGGCCGCGCCAAGGGCCTCGTCACGGGATGGGGGTGGGGTTCGCCGGGCCGGGGGCGACGTGGCGCGGCGGCCGGACTCGGCTCCGGAAGTGGCCACGGCGGCCCCCTGCAGAGGACGTGGGGTTGGGGGTGTCTGGGACTCACCAGGCCCCCACCCGGGCCCGCAGGGCGGGCAGGCTGAGCTTTGCTCGGGCTGGGCCCTCTCGGCCGCCATCCACGGCCACCGGATCCCTGAGCGCCCCCTCGATCGCCCCTCGATCCTGCAGGGACCCCCCCCCCGCCTGCGGGGCCCGCCGCGCCCCCGCCCAGGGGATCGATCGGCCGGCGACGCCCGGCCCGGCGCGCGGCCTCCCCTCCCCCGCGCCGGCGGGACGCGGCCTCCGAGCTGCGGCCTCGCGGTTCCGGGCGCTGCCAGACTCGGCGCCGGGCCAGCGGGGGAGGCGGGGACGCGCGGCCCTTCCGATCGCGGGCGGGGGAGGAGGGCGAGCCAGGCCGCGGCCCGCACCCCGCACCGTCCGCCCCATCCCCCGCCGCCAAACCCCGCGGGCGCGCGTCCCCCGCGGCGCCGGGACCGGAGGGGGTGCGGACCAGAGGGGGCGCGGGGCGGGGGGGCGCGGGGCGGGGGGAGCAGTCCGCCCCGGCCCGGCCGCCGCGGCTCCGCCGGCGGGGTCAGCCCGCTCGGTTGAGAGGAGGAAGGCGGTCTGGTCTGCCCGTGTGTGGGCTCCGCGGGCGGGGGCGCCACAGGGGCACCGGGAGCCACGCGCAGGGCGGCGGACCCCGAACGGAAACCGCGCCGCACGCGGAGGCCGTGTGAGCGGCGGCGGCGGGAGCGGCTCCAGAGCCGGAGGAAACGTGGATCCTGGGGCGCCCGTGTCCCGGCAGCGGGGACCCCGCGACCGAGCGGGGCGGGCAGGCCGGGGGGCCTGACGCCGGGAGGGGGTGGGCCAGCCGCCGGCGTCGAAAGCTGGTCCCGCGGGGGCGCCCGGACCCGCGGGCCGCAGTGCGTGGCCCCGAGAACTGCCCCAAACCGGCCCCAAACCAGCCAGGGGCCCCGGCCCCCGGAGCCCGATCCGCCCAGGACCCGCCTCGGAGGCCCGCGGGGCTCAGGGCTGCTCCGCCCGAAGGAGCCCGACCCTCCGCGGCGGGCGGCCTGACAGGAGCGGAAACTGGGGCGCCCGTCCGAGCAAAGCCGTCCCTCCAGAGGATCCCCCCAGGACAGCGGCAGGCAGGCCTCCCCGACACAGGGGGGCCGGGGCTCCGGGGAGCAGGGGGTGGGGGCCGAAGGGCTGGAGTCGTGGCTCCTCAATGCTCCGCGGCTCCTGAGCCACGTCCGGGCGAGAAAGCCGCCCAACGGGGGCCTCCAGCCGGGACAGGCCGGGCCTCCCCGCGCTTCCCCCGCGGAGCCAGGCCTGCGGGGCGCGGGCCCGGCACCTCCGTGTGGGGCGCCCTGTCCCCCCCACCAGCCCCTCCGGGACCGGTCTCTCCGCGGCCGCCTCGTCCGGTCCTGAGGACGCCACAGGCTCGGGCCTCTCCTCCCGCCGCGCTCGGGGCCCCTGAGGCCCCTGGGGGCCCCAGCCCGGGGCGGCACCCAGAAGACTTGGTCCCTCAGCGGGACCCCCGGACGCGGTGGGACCCCGGCCGGAAGGGGCCGCGTGGGCTGCGCGGGCTCAGGCCCCGCCCGGGCTCCCCGCGGGGGCAGGACGTCCCGGGTCAGAGGCAGGGGCCCAGCTGAGGCCCCGGGAATCCCGACTTAGGGCCCCGCTCCCCGCGGCTCCTCTGAGGGGCCTGGCCGGGCGGGCGGCAGGGGAGGCCCCCGGGAGGTTCCCGGAGGAGGGAGCGGGAGTCCGGGAGCTTCCAGCGCTCAGGCCCCCTCCGGGCCAGCCCGCCCCGCGGCGCCTCGGTGCTCCCGGACCAGCCCGCCCCACGCCCGGACCGCCAGGTGGCGGGAGGTCAGGCCGGGCCTCCAGGGTTCTGGGTTCTGGGCTCGCCTTCCCTCCAGAATACACGCCGGGAGCCGCGGGGAGCCGGCGGTGTCGGTCCTCCCCGCTCCCTCCCCCCCCCCCAGCGGCGGCGGAAAGGCCCGGAGCCGGGGCGGCCAGGACTCCCTGCTCCTGGGGGCTTTGGGCCGCGCCTCGGACAGTCCTGGGAGCCCTGCGACTCCTCCCTCCCGGCACCGGCGGCTCCAGGAAAGGCCGGTCCCGCCGCGGGAGCCGCCCTGCCTCCCGCCCGGCTCCTGCGCAGACCCGCCGTCGGGGCACCAGGGGCCATGCGTGGCGCGGGCCCAGCGCTCACAGCCTGGACCGCGGAGTCCGACGCCCCAGACTGCGCCCCCTGGCCCGGCCGCCACGGAAACAACCACTGGAAACAGAATTTCCAGGGGGTTTTCTAACGAGGGGCCGGCAGTGCCGGGAACGTCCGCCCGCCCCGCCCCGGGCGCAGGCGTGCGGGACCGGTCTCCGCAGACCCCGCAGCCCTCGCCCAGGGCTGGACTGCGGCTGACAGCGCCTTCCGCTCCACCTCTCGGACCCCCCTCCCCCTTCCCGGGGAGATGTCCCACGCGAGACCCTGTCCCGAACGAGAGCTTCTAGCCCTGGAATGTGCGGGGAAAGCCCCAAGCACAGCGGGAAGACAGACGTGCCTCCCCGCGTCCCCACCTTCAATAGCAGCCCAGGGCCGCCGCCCGCCCCGGGACTACAGCCGGGTCACCCCACCCCACCCCACCCCGGGAATGTTGGGATTGTGCCTGGAGCTCTCGGGAGAGCAGAGGCTGCAGGCCCCGCTCTGCCCACGCCCGGACCCCCGAGAGGGAGCCCGGGCCTTAGGCAGCCCGAGCAGCGGGGCCGCGGCAGGAACTGCGAGGCGGCGGTGACATGGTGGCGCGTCCACGTGTGCGCTCACACACCAGGCCGCCCAGCTCCTCCCGGCTTCCCGGGAGAATGCGACCCCGCACACGCTTTGGGGGTTCGCTTCTGCACCCCACCCCTCCCGGCGCGGCGGCGGCCCCAGCAGTCCCCACCCCGCACTGCAGGCCGCGGAGGGCGGAGCGGAGACCCGGATGGCGCTTCGCCCGCCCCCCTCGGGTTCCACTCTGCGCGGCTCCGGCTCTCCGCCGCGGACGCGCAGCCAGGGATTGCGCAAGCTTCCTGTTCCAGGTCCTTCCAGGCCCGGCGCGCCCTCCCCGCCCCTCCGGGCCTGTCCCCGCGGCCCCTCGCTCCCCGACCTGACCCCACCGAGCTCGCGGCCCCCGGTGGCGCCCTCGGGAGACCGCGCGGGGCGCAGCAGCTCCCCCAGCTGGGCCGCTGTCTGGCGGCCGAGGTGCTAAACTTCACACTTTGGGCTCCTGGGCGTCCCGTCCCGGGAAGGCCTTGGCGGGGCTGCCTGACCCGCACCGGGCCACGGAATTCCTGGCGAAGGCTGGGCTCCGGGTCCGTTCCATTCCCCCCTCCTCCCGCTTCCGTGCGGCCTCATCCGCCCCTGTCCAGCTCGGCCTCTTCCCACCGCTCTTTCCCTGTCTGGATGCCTCTCCCCGGGACCCCACCAGGTCCTCCCCCCCGCCCGCACCCTGGGCCAGCGGGCCTGGCCATCCCTGCGCCCCCTCCCGCCCTCCGCCTCCGGGTGCCGGCAGGGCGGGCGATGCCGGGGAAGCAGACATCCTGTCCCTGCGCCAGGAGCGGCCGCAGGTGACTGGGAAGCAGGTCCAGTCGGTGCGACCGGACTCGGAGCCCCTCGGGGAGGGTTCTCGCGTGCGGCCCGGCTGGCTGCTCCGCGGCGCCCTCCTGTCCCTTCCCCGCGCTCTCCCGCGACCCCGGGCGCCATCCTCTCTTCCCCGGGCCTCTCTCCTCTCTCCTTCGCCAACCTAAACGCTCCGGGCCTCGCGGGGCGGGTGGCGAGGCACGCGGGGGCCGCCCAGCCGCCCGCCCCCTCCGCCCCCCAACGCCGGCTCCCCGGGCGGGCGTCGCACATGACGCAATCCGATGCAACTGGAAACGGCGCGGGGCGCGTTGGTGGTCCCCAGCGGGGGTCCCCGGGCGCTGCACACTGGGAACCAGAGGTGAGGGGCGGCCGCCGCGCGGGCGGGAGGCGGGGGCCGCGCGGAGACCTGTCACGCGTCCCAGCCCACCGCGCCCTCGGCCGGCACACCTCTCCGGCCCCGTCCCGCTCCCTCCCCGCCGCCCCCCGCGCCCCGGCCCGAGGCTCCCTCCCTCCGCACTCCCGCGCCTCCCCCGCCGGCCCCTCCCGCCCCGGCCCCGCCCCCTGGCGCCCGGGCCCGGGCTCCGGTAGGCCGCGCTGCGCCAATCCGGGCCGCGGCCCGCCCCCTGACGCCGGCTCGGCCGCGAGGCCCCGCCCGCCGACGCCGGATTTGCATGAGTTCTTGTGCCGCCGCGGCCCGGGCTCAGTGTCTGCCGAGCGGAGCCGGAGCCGGAGCGGGCGGCGGGGCGGCGGGGCTTGCGGGCGGCGGCGGCGGCGGCGGCAGCGCGGGCAGCGGGGGCGCCTGCGCCGGGGCGGCCGCGGGGCGCGGGCGGGAGGCAGCGGGGTCTGCGGCGGCGCCGGCCACCCGCGCCCGGCGCGCTCCGGCCCGGCCATGGAGCTGCCAGCTGTTGGCGAGCACGTCTTCGCGGTGGAGAGCATCGAGAAGAAGCGGATCCGCAAGGTGGGGCGGCGCGGGGGCGGCGCGGCGGCGGGAGCGGGGCCGGAGCGGCCCGCGAGCAGGCGCGGAGGGGGTGGGGAGGCTGCGGCCGGCCGGGGATCCCGCGGAAGCTGAGGGAGTGTGTCTCTCCCCCCGCAGGGCAGAGTGGAGTATCTGGTGAAATGGAGAGGCTGGTCCCCCAAGTAAGTAGCGGCGCAGGGGCGGGGGAGCGGGGTCCGCGGCGCGGGGCGCGGGGCTCGGGACCCGGGGCCGGGGGGGGGGGGCGCGGGGGGAGCGGCGGGAGGCGGGGTGAGGCGGTGGAGGAGGAGGGGGTGGGGAGGTCGGTGGCAGGCACTGGGGAAGCCGAGCCCGAGCCCGGGCCGGGCGCCCCGCGCCGGCTCCGCTCCGGGAAATGCCATCACTAATTTATGCGCCAGAAGGAGCCGGAGCAGCGGCGGCGGCGGCGCGGGCCGAGCCGGGAGGCCGGCGGAGGGAGGGCGGCGCAGGCACTGGCTGATGTGCAGCAGAAAATGGCTCCTTTCCCCTTTCCCTCCACCGAACGGCTCCATATTGCAAAACCAAAAAAAAAAAAAAAAAAAAAAATTAAAAAGCGACGAAAATGCAATTGTGTGCCTCCTCCCTGCCGGCGGCGCGGGGAGGGGGCGGCAGCCCGTGCAGGGCGCTGCCGCCGCGGCCGGGCTGTGGGGGGGGGCTCTTTTTTTTTTAATTTAAAATGCGAAGGCACCGGATGGAGACAGCCGCGCAGGCACGCACACACACACACGCGCGCACACACACGCACACGCACACACACAGGCGGGTTTCTGTGTTGCTGAGTATTTGGGGGGGTGCTTGCCCGTGACAGCGGGCTCGGGGGCCTCGGGGGGGTGTGGGGAGCCGCGGGGCGGCCGGCGATGGGATTAGGGGTCAAATGGAGAACGCCTCCAAAGTCTTCGCGGGGCGGGGGCGGGGGCGGCCGGAGGGGACGCGACTCTGCCTTCGGGCCGCTCTGCACGCGGGGCTCCGGGGAGCGGGTGGCGGTGGGACGTGTCGCGGTGACACGCTTCACATTCTTGACAACTGCGGGAGGGACGCTGGTTTCATTTTCCTCCGCCCTCCCCTTCCTGCCCGGCTGTTTGTTTTGACTTGGGGGGTGGGGGGGGAGTATCGGGGCGCGTCCGGCCTGCAGAAACCCACCCTGCGCCCCGCGCCGCCGCGCAGGGACTGTGGGCGCAGGAGGACAGAGCAGGGCCTTATGTCATTCCCACCTGGAGGCCGCGGCGCTGGCTCGGCTTTTTTTTATTTTTTTATTTTTTTTTTACGCCATGTCCCCTCCCTTTCCCCTTGCAAGATATAACACGTGGGAGCCCGAGGAGAACATCCTGGACCCCCGGCTGCTGATCGCCTTCCAGAACAGGTGAGCGTCCCGCAGCCGCCGCCCGCCGCGGGGGCCGGTGTGGGAGCCGGGCGAGGGCCACGCAGCAGGGGGGGCAGGGGGAGCCGGGAGGAGCCCGGGGAGCCCCCTCCCCCAGGCGGGTCGGGAGGCACGGCTGCGGCCTCGGCTTCTCCAACCACCGTCCTTGGCGGTTGCTGCAGCCGGGCGGTGGGGGCGGGGCGGGGAGAGAAGGCGAGGCTTGTGTTTTGGGGGGGACTGCGGGGAGGGCGAGGGCGGGTGGCCCTACGGCCGCCCCAGGGAACTCGGAGCCGTGGCACCTGGTCCCCCGAGGGCCCCCTCCGGGCCCCACCCCGGAGCCCCACCCCCAGGACCTAGGTGTTGCTCCGCGGCAGCCACGGGGCTGCCCGGGCCGGCGCGCCGTGGGGCAGCTCCGAGGGCGCAGGCACGGCGGAGCCGCCGGACGTCACGGAGCCGGAGCCGAGCTTAACCTGTTGGGGGCCGGAGGGAAGTTGGCGAGACCTCCAGCCCCCACCCTGGGCCCGGGGAGCGCGGGCTGGGGGGCGGGCCGGGCTCTGGCTGACAGCGGGCGCTCTTCCTGCTGCGCACTGGCTCCTCGGCGGGTGAGCCTGGCCCGGAGAGTGCGGGCGCTGCCCGGCGGCGGAGGGGTGGTGGAGGGCGCGGGCTCATCCCCGCACACAGAGGCTGTCACGCCGCCGCCGCAGCTGCTGCAGCTGGATTCCCCGCCGGCGGCTGCGGGTCTCCGTTTTGGGGAGCACCGAAGGGGGAAGGGCTGGCGAGGAGGGAGGACGGGTGGGGGACCCCGGAGCGCCGCCACGCCGCTGTCCCCACCCCTGCCCTCGTTTTTATTTTGCGTTATTTCCTGGGGAGGGCTGCAGGACACTCAGGCCCTCGGAGGGAGCCGCCGGCGGGGAGCTGGCCCCCCGCGACGCAGGGGGGGCGCGGAGCGGGGATGCGGCGGCCTCCACCTGGGAGCGCGCCCCGTAACCATGTCAGCGGCTGATGCCATGTTGCGTAACGGCCCCCGGGGAGCGGGGAGACGGCTGTTGCAATGTCATGCAACTTCGGCGTCAGGCCGAGCGGGGGCTCCCGGGCTCGGCGGAACTCCCCGGGGGGAGCCCACCCGCAGGGGGTGCCTGGGGCCGCGGGAGGACCGGTTTCTGGCCCGGAAATGAGCTCCTTCTTGGGCAGAGGCTGCAGAGGCGCCCCTTCTCCCACGGAGGACGGGGCAGCGCTGGGGAAACCCGCCCCCCGGCCTTGGGTCACGCCGGGCCACGCGGCGGCGGAAGCCAGGCAGCGCTCTCTGACCCGCCGTCGCGCGTGGACTGGGTAATTTGGAAACCGAGGGGCCGGGCTCGGCGGGGGCGGGGCTTGTGGCTCCGCCCCGCCGCCCGGAGCGGGTTCACCTGGCGGCTGCGAACCTGGCGGCGCGGCCTCCGCCCCGGCGCCTCATTGGCCACCGGCCGCCGCGCCGACGAGGCCGCAGCCCTCCGGCGGGTCAGCCCGGCCTCCGGGAACGGCCCTCCCTCCGCCCCCCGCGCTCCTCCCTGAATCCTAATGAGGTCATTAGCGCCGCGCTCTGCGGAGGGCCGTGGGCCTCCAGCTCCTCCTCTGGGGCCGCGTCCGCCTCCCTGGCCCCCGTGCCCACCCGCTCTGCGCAGGGCCACGGCCCAGGGCTGTGGGCGGCAGTGCCAGCTCCCCGCCCCCCTAGGAGGCAGGGCTGTGGGGGCGGCAGTGCAGGGGGACCTCAGGTGGGGGCGCTCCTCGGGTGGGGGCCCCTTGGGCAGAGGAGGGCCCATGCAGTGGAGAGCGGGGCTCTGGGATCCGGCTGGCGCCCAGCCGGCTGCAGGGGCGACCTTTCGCCTCGAGCCGCGTGCGCTCCCTCTGGGTCTGGGCGGCCCTGCGGCTCCGGGGAGGGGACGCCCCGCAGGTGGGAGGGGAGGGGAGCGGAGGCTCACGGCACCGCCCTCTGTCCCGCCCCCAGGGAGCGGCAGGAGCAGCTGATGGGATATCGTAAACGCGGCCCGAAGCCTAAGCCGCTGGTGGTGCAGGTGAGAGCCCCGCCCCAGTCTCTCCCTTTGAGCTGCCACCTGAGCTGCTTCCAGGAGGGGGCAGGGGGCGGGAGGGCGGTGTTTCCTCCTGAGCACCCCATTCTCCCCCTTCCTGCCTGGCCTTGCCCGCCCCTCCCTGGTTTCTGCCCACCGGGTGGGGGCTGGGAGGCTGGCTCACCGCGCCCTCCACCCGCCCCGCCCCCAGGTGCCCACCTTTGCCAGGCGCTCCAATGTGCTGAGCGGACTCCAGGACTCGTCCACGGACAGCCGCAGCGCCAAGCTGGAGCTGGGCGCCCAGAGCAAGGGCCAGGGGCACCAGTACGAGCTCAACAGCAAGAAGCACCATCAGTACCAGCCGCACAGCAAGGAGCGGGCGGGCAAGCCCCCGCCGCCGGGCAAGAGCAGCAAGTACTACTACCAGCTCAACAGCAAGAAGCACCACCCCTACCAGCCCGACCCCAAGATGTACGACCTGCAGTACCAGGGCGGCCACAAGGAGGCGCCCAGCCCCACCTGCCCGGACCTGGGGGCCAAGAGCCACGCGCAGGACAAGTGGGCCCACGGGGCGGGGGCCAAGGGCTACCTGGGGGCCGTGAAGCCTGTGGCCGGCGGCGCCGCCGGGGCTGCGGGCAAGGGCTCCGAGAAGGCGCCCCCCAACGGTATGGCGCCCGCCCCCAAGGAGGCGGTGGCGGGCAACGGGATAGGGGGCAAGATGAAGATCGTCAAGAACAAGAACAAGAACGGGCGCATCGTGATCGTGATGAGCAAGTACATGGAGAACGGCATGCAGGCCGTGAAGATCAAGTCCGGGGAGGCGGCGGCGGAGGGCGAGGCGCGCGCCCCGGGCCACAAGAAGCGCGCCTCCGAGGAGCGCCACCCGCCGCCCGACCGGACTTTCAAGAAGGCGGCGGCGGCGGGGGGCGCGGAGGAGAAGAAGGCGCAGGCGCCCTTCAAGAGGCGGGAGGAGGAGGCCGCGGGCCCGGGCGACCCGCAGCCGCAGGACCCCGGGCCCCGCAAGCTCTCCCCGAGCAAGGAGGCGGCGTTCGGCGAGCAGCCGCTGCAGCTCACCACCAAGCCCGACCTGCTGGCCTGGGACTCTGGCCGCAGCGCGCACGCGGCCTCCCACCACCATCACCACCACCACCACCACCACCACCACCACGTGGGGGGCCTCGGCCTCTCCCACGCGCGCAAGCGCTGCCTCTCCGAGACGCACGGCGAGCGCGAGGCCGGCAGGAAGCGGCTGACGGCGCGCAGCGTCAGCACCCCCACCTGCCTGGCGGGCAGCCCGGCCGCCGAGCCCCCCGCCGCGCCCCCGCAGCCCGAGGTCATCCTGCTGGACTCGGACCTGGACGAGCCCATAGACTTGCGCTGCGTCAAGGCGCGCGGCGAGGCGGGGGCGCTGCCCGGCGGCCTCCGCGTGAAGCCAGAGGCGCCTGCGGCCGCGGAGGGAATGACAGCGGCCGCGCCGGGGCCCGCGGCCCAGAAGCCCCCCGCCGAGGCCCAGGACGAGCCCGAGGAGCCGCTGAGCGAGTTCAAGCCCTTCTTCGGGAATATAATCATCACCGACGTCACCGCGAACTGCCTCACCGTCACGTTCAAGGAGTATGTGACGGTGTAACCGGAGGGACGGCTGCACCGGCTCAGCGCCGGGGGCGCGACTCCTCTCTCCACTCCCCGGGGAGCCAGGCCGGCCCCCGGCTCCAGGGACGCCCAAAGCCGCAGCAGCGCGCCCCCCTGTGTCCAGCTGGGGGGGTCTGGCTGGGACTCGGGGCGTCCAGCCGGCTGCCTCCGTGGGAACTGGCGCGGTGTGAGCGCACGGAGCCTGCGGGTCTGGCCCACTCCCCGCCGACCCCCTCCGGCCCCGGGCCCCGCGGCAGCCAGCCGGGCCTCGGAGGCATAGTATTATATTTTAACCTGCTAATGTGTCCAGTGCAGACTCCACTCCCGTTTGTACGTGGTGTTATTATGGAAATGTATTGTTTGAGCTCCGAAGGCCCAGCCACCCCGTGGGGCTGACATATCTATATTTATTTGTAGGTATTTATATATTGAATATGAAAGCCTAGATTTATGGAGTTCTCTAGATCATGGCATCTTCCCCGTCACACGGGCCAGCTCCTGTCGGCCCCGCTCCCGTGCTCTGTGCCCCCAGGTGCGCTCCTGTCCTCCCCCTCCCCCTCCCCCTCCCAGGAACTGCCATAGCGGTGACCTTGGTCTATATTTTTTGATACCGTACACATGGGTGTGTTGTTTCTATGTGCAAAGAGAAAAGAAAACGTTTGTTAAAAGGCTAAATGAGCTCTATAGACTAAACTGCTGCTACTAGAAATGTCTAAACTATAAGCTTCCGATCATTACCTGCTTGAATGTACATATTAAATGGAGATGTTGAAGGTGCCTTTTGCTGTCCGAGGTGAGCGCAGCGGGCGGTGTGGGGGCCCCTCCCCACCCCACTTCCTGCTCGGGTGTCAGGGAGGAAGCCCAGCTCCTGTTGCGGAGCCAAGTGGCCTGGTTTCAGGGCAGAGGCGCCTGCGGCAGGCCGGCCAAGTGACCCAGCGCCCCGGAAGGGAAGTCCATGGGGAGGCAGTGCCCAGGAGAGGGGGGTTCCTGAGGGTGTGCTCCTGCAGGGTGAGTGAGCGTGCAGAGACCGGGGCGGGGCTGGCCCCCACCCGGAGTCCCACCAGCCAGACACCTGCTGATCTTTGCCCCCAGCCTCCGGGCGGGCGCAGCACACCCAGGTGCTGCCTGGTGGGGCCGGGTGTTCCCAGTCACCCCGGCCTGGTTGGGCAGGTTCCCTGGGGGAGGAGACCCTTCCGCCCGCCCTCTCCAGCGTCCTTCCCCGGCATCGGCCCGCCTCACCCAGAAAGCCTGTGAGGCGCTCTGCCAGGCTCGCTCCCAGAACCCGGTCAGGTCAGCCGAGGCTCTGCCTGGAGGGCTTCGGGGAAGGTGGATGGAAATGAGGGGAAGAAGTGGGAGCCAGACCTGCTCGCCCCACTTCCCCAGCCAGGAGTGCGGGACCCCAGCTCCCCCATCCTGCTTTGGGTGGCAGGCTGGGCCCTTGCTGACCCGGGCGGTAAGGGGTTAAGGGGGGGAGTGGGCCGGCCTGGAAGCGCACCCGGAATGCAGGGCGGAGGCAGCTTTCTGCGGACTCAGCAGTCTCCCTGGGGGGCGGGGGCCCACAGCCCGGCCTGCCCTCCTGGGACCCACCGGGGAGCGGGGCCCAGGCCCGCGGGTGGGGGGGAGGAGGGGGGATCGCCGGGGCTGAAGAGGTCACGGTGATTCCGAATGGGCGGGGGAGGTGGCCCGGGAGAGCTGAGGCCGGGAGGCCTGAATGCGGACAGTGTGGCCAGTGTTGGCTGCAGGCCACCAGCGACCGGGTGGGGGAGGGAAGCCAGTGGGGGATGGGAGGGAGGGAAGGAAAGTTCTAAGAAAAAAAAAAACGGTTGAGAGTTTCTGGCTGGCTTTTGTGAATTGTCCCTCCCTCCCCTCCCCCCCCCCAGCCCCTGGCGAGTTAAGCACACCCCTCCCCTCTGGGTATGAATGCCCTTTGCCACCCTGGGAGCCGAGGGAGGGCCATCCTGACGCTCCTGGCAGGCTGCCCACGCACCAGCATCGGTCTGCTCCTCCCGGCTGGCACACAAAGGCCATGCCAGGCGGACCTGGGCTCCCTGTTTTTCTGGTGGAGAAGTGATGGAGGGGAGCGGGAGCCCCTGGCTCAAGGCACGCAGTGGGTGACCTGGGAAGAAGCCCTGTCTCCTGGGGTGCCTCTCGGTGCCCCCCCCCTGTCTCCTGGGGTGGCCTCTGCCAGGCTGAGCTGGGGAAGGGGAGGTGGGGTGGCACTGCCAGCAGCCGGAAGGAGACAGGCCGCTACTTCTGGGGCCTGGCCCCGGGCTGGCGGTGTGCCCGCTGGGGTGGGCGCTCAGCGAGGGCCCAGAGGCAGCCTGAGCCTTGGCCAGGGGCGGAGGTAAATGGCAGGTCACCAGGAGCTGCAGGACCCAACCTGGTGCCATTGCTGAGCCCTGAGGACAGGCTGGGCACCAGCGGCACCTGGTCCCATCAGACCCCTGGGCTCCCCGGGTGGCAGAGTCGAGTTCTGTGGCAGACAGCTCGTCCAGGGGCTGGCCACCGCCGGCTCTGCAGATGCCAGAACCAAACTGGGGAGAGGGTGCAGCCGGCAGGAGAGGGGGTGCAGCCGGCAGGAGAGGGGGTGCAGCTGGCAGGAGAGGGGGTGCAGCCCAAGAGGGGAGAAGGTTCAAGGACTAAACCGCTGGGCCCTGCACGTGCAGTTATCCTCAGGACCCTAAGGTGCTGGCGTGGCCTGAGCGGTGGCTGGATTTAAGGGGGCGTGGGCCACCTCTGTGACCCAACCTGCCCACAGGAGTCAGGGGAGACCAGGTGGTCCCCGTCCCAGGCCCATGGTGGGCTCCTGAATCTAGGCATGCCCCCCACAGCACCTTCTAGGACGCTCAGAGGGCAGAACAGATGAGGTTCCCATGCCCACTCCCCTTGCCACAGCCCTGCCCGCTCAGGGATCAGCCTCCTCTGAGGACCGCAGGCCAGCAGGGAGCCCCTGCCTGCACCCGGGCTGTTCACGCACTGAGCTCTTGCTGCCGCCACGTGAAAGGCCTGTCAGGTCCAAGGCCTTCGAGTGGCTCCTGGCTCAGTCTCAGGGTGACTCTGCACTGACTGCCAGCGCCCGCCGGCCACCCTGGAGAGCCCAGCGGGCACCCCGCCATGGCACCCCTGCCACGGGCACCCCGTGCGTGGGCTCCCCGTTGACCTGGGGCCTCGTGCTCTGCGTCACAGGATGACACGGAGGCAGGAGGGAGGCAGGACGAGCCCATGGTTCTCTGGGGGGTCTGTGCGGGCCGCTGCTCGTCTGAGAGGGCAAGACCCCGAAGAGGAAATAGGACCGAAGGTGGTTCTCCTGGACACAAGCAGCCGTTTCCCCCAGCGTTCTGCTCCGCCTCTGCAGGGGTAACAGCAGCGGGGGGGCATGCGCCCACTCCCGGGGTGCCCTGGGGCTGCCCCCCAAGATGGGAACATGAAGATTGGGCTGCAGCCACCCGTCCCAGGTCAGCATGCGTCCCCAGGGCAGTGGGCAGGGTTCCGTGGCCTTGTCTCCGGGGCCAGGGCCCTGCTCTCGCCTCTGCGTCCTCTGGTCCCTCGGAGGCCAACTGGGGCCGCCCCCTCCCCACTGTTCCAGGGCTGGACGAGGCAGCCCTCACCAGGCTCCCGCCCAGCGCCTTGCCAAGCAGCACGCACGGAGGCTGGGCCGAGGCTCCAGCTGCACGGGCCTTGAGCGCCAGGAAGGCGAAGGGCACGTTACCCCAACAGCTAGTGCTCGGCTCAGAGCTAAATGCCTTGGAGTCAGAGTGTGAGCGTGCGTGCCTGTGTGTGCGTGCGTGTGTGTGTGTGTGCGCGCGCGCGTGTGTGTGCATGTGTGTGTGTGTGTGCGCGCACGCGTGTGTGTGCATGCGTGTGTGTGCATGCGTGTGTGTGCGTGTGTGTGTGTGTGTGTGTGAGACGGGGGGGGGGGGCCTCTTGGGCAGTGACGCTGATTCCTCCATGACAACCTTTAACAGCATCCACTGACCCAGCACAGGCGCAGTTCTGCGGGGCCGGGGCTCAGTCCTCAGGCCCTGAGGCTGCGGAGTGGAGGCCAGACCATCCCCCCACCGGCCTTGCAGACAGCTTACCCCCGGCTGCCCTGGGATCGCCAGCCCCTGGCCCCTCATTAGATCCATTCGCCTGGAGACTGCAGTGACACAGCCCTCAGGATAACCCCGGACGGGGTCCAGGCAGCGAATGCTTTTGCTCCCGCAGTCAGCCCATGGCTGCTGACAGCGCAGCACCATCCCACCCGGTCGTAAGCAGTGTGATGTGAGGTTCAGGATGCAGAGGTGTGGGCCTGGGACCACACACGCACACACGCACAGCGCCAAGCGGGGACCGGCACACGCCGTCTGTCCCTTCCGTGTGTGCTCTTCTGTGAGCGGGGGCGGGGGTGGGGGCTGGAGGAGAGGAGGCCTGACAGTGAGAGCTGCCGTGTGGCCTGTGGCTCTGGTTGTGCTTATCCAGTTCTCTGCGGGTTCTCAGGTGGAGGCAGGGGCAGAGCCAGTGTCCCAGGGGATGTCCGAGGAGCATGTGCCCCCGAGTGCATGTCTGTGTGCATGTGTGATGTTCACATGCATACATGCATGTGGGTGTGTGGTGCATGTGTGCGTGCACATGCACATTCAGGGCCCCGGCAGGCACGCTCTCGCTGCCGCGCGAGGCAGGCTCCTCGGAAACGCCCGGAGTGTAGATTGCCAGCCAGGGGCTCGGCCGCCTTCCAACCTGCTCCAGGTGTAAGGTAACCCCGGGATTTCCGCCCTTCCCTGTTCCAGCTGAGGAATTCTGTGCTAATGCCACGGCATCTGGTTTCTCATTGTTCCTCTCGCTGCCAACAGCCCTGGGGTGGGCTCAGAGAGGTGCCTCCCGGCTGCCCCCACATGACACGGCGCCCAGCCTCCCGCTCCTCAAAGGGCTGCTGCTGTGGGAGCAACCTGAGCCCCACATCCTGGGGAAGCGAGGGACACCTATCGCGGCATCAGAGGCAGCGGCCCTGGGTGGTCAGTGTGCACACAGAGCGGAGGAACGCCGGGCCGAGGGACAGGAGGGGCCGGGCACGCAGGGGCCAGGCCGGGCGGGGGTGCGGGGAGGCCTGGCTGCTCCAGATGCAGGCCGGGACCAGCTCTGTCCTCCGGCTCTGAGGGGGTGCCGTTAGGAAATCATGTGTGTGTGTGGGGGGGATGAGAGGGGAGGACCTGGCCCGCAGGAGCCTCCGGAGGGAGGAGCGGAAGCGAGCATCCTCAGGGCGTTTCCTGCTCTGCTCTCCTTGCTCTGACTCCCTCCCCGCCAGGCCGCCAGGCCGGCTGGGAGGACACTCAGGCTCCATCCTCCTCCTGGCTCCTCCCCGGCCGGGAATTATTTATGTTTGCAAATTGCTTTAGACTCACATGAGCTATTCCTCTCCCTGCCCACTGGCCTAGGGATGGGAGCAAGTCCCGGAGCCAGGGAGCCAGCAAACCCAGGGCCGCAGGGAGCAGCGCTGAGGCGGGTTCAGGGCCCTGGGGTTTGGGCCTGCCCCGCCACTGCTGTGCCCCGACTCCCCCCCCCCCCGGCCTGACGTCCCCTGGGCCTGTGACCCCCATGAGGCCCAGAGACCTGTGGCGCCAGCCTCCCCCGCCCCCGCCCCCCGCCCAGGCCAAGGTGCTCCCAGCCCAGCAGGACGGGGCGCGGGCGGCAGGCCTGCCTCCTCTCTCCTCTCCCTCAGGCTGGCCCTCAGTGCGGCTCTCCGGGGACCGAGGGCGGAAAGCCCCTGGGGCTGGGCCAGAAACACACAGTCACCCCACAGTCACCCCACGTGAGGTCCTGGGTCCTGCGGACCCTGGGCTCCGGGGAGCCGAGCAGAGGCCTCCGGGTGTTTTGTTGCTGTTAATCCTCCCCGGGGATATTTCCCATGATTCTTAGAGAGAGTGGCAGGAAGGGGGCGAGACCGAGAGGAACATCGCTGTGAGAGACACGGCAGTTTGTCACCTCCCACAGGGGACCCCACCTGGGCCGGGGATGGAGCCTGTAGCCGAGATACGTGCCCTTGACCTGCACTGAACCCAGGACCCTTCAGTCGGCAGGCCGGCACTCTATCCACCGAGCCCAACCGGCAGGGCTACTTCAGGTCCCTCACTCTACCAGGGGAGAAACTGAGTCCCCAAAAGACCAAAGCCAAGGTCAAGGTAAATTACCCATCATTACCACACACGTGGGTATGTGCCTTCCCCAGCCGTGCTCACCCAGCACACCTGCCACAAACCAAGTTTGGCTCAGTGGATAGAGCGTCGACCTGCGGACTGAAAGGTCCCAGGTTCGATTCCGGTCAGGGGCATGTACCTTGGTTGCAGGCACATCCCCGGTAGGGGATGTGCAAGAGGCAGCTGGTCGATGTTTCACTCTCATCGACGTTTTTAGCTCTCTATCTCTCTCCCTTCCTCTCTGTAAAAAATCAATAAAATATATCTTTTTAAAAAACAGGTTTATTAATAGGAATGATGCGAATGCAATCCCAAGGTCAAATCCACAGCCGCGAGTGATGGGCCACATGGCCACTGCTCTCCGGACTGTGGTTTGGGGCCAACCCGGAGAGGAGAGCCGAGGGTCTGGGCGCCTCCCAACCAGTGACCGCCACGCACACACAGAGGCTGCCGTGGGCTCGGCTCCTGAGTGGCGAGAGACCTGCCGACCCCAGAGCGGGAGCTGCAGGCCGAGGTGGAAAGATGGGATTTGTTCCTCCCTGGCCGAGCCACAGCGCACTCCGCCTGGGAGGGTGGGGGCTGTGTTCCCTCGCACGGGGGTGGGCTGTGGGGGTCAGAGGGCAGCGGGGTGGGAGGGCTTCCTGCAGGATGCCCCTTCCTCCGAGGCCTGCCCTTCTCCTGGCCCGGAGGCAAGTCCCGGAGCAAGGCCTCACCTGAGTCCACTTGACGCCTCGAAGGTCGGCTCTCAGCAAACTCTCAGCACCTGGCGGCGGGTCCAGGCGGAACTCCACCCGTTTGGGAGAGAGAATGAGGAAGAGTGCGGCAGCAGCAGGAGGGAAGGACGCCGGAGAGAACCAGAGACAGAGACACACCCAGAGGGAAGGGGAGCCAAAGGCCCAGGACCCATCAAAGACAAGGAGAAACACCGGGCCAGGAGGCTCAGGGGCTGAGCATCGACCTATGAACCAGGAGGTCGGGGTTCAATTCCTGGTCAGGCAGGGCACAGGCCCAGGTAGCGGTCTCCATCCCCAGTGGTGTGTGTGTGTGTGTGTGTGTGTGTGTGTGTGTGTGTGTGTGTGTGTGTGCGCGCAGGAGGCAGCCAATCCGTGATTCTCATCATTGATGTTCCTATATTTCTCTCCCTCTCTCTTCCTCTCTGAAATCAATTTTAAAAAATAAATAAATAAAAATAAAAAGGTCGGCAAACTCGTTAGTCAACAGAGCCAAATATCAACAGGACAACGATTGAAACTTGAGCTGAAAACCAACTTCTGCGCATGGGCCACGAAGGTTCAATCGCACTGTACGTGCGCGCCCGCACGTGGTATCTTGTGAAAGGGCCAAAGAGCAGCATGTGGCTCGGGAGCCGCAGTTTGCCGACCACGGGTCTAAGACCATCGGAAAACACAGATATCTACATTACGATTCATAACAGCAGCAAAATGACAGTGATGAAGTAGCAATGAAAATGATTTTATGGTGGGGGGGGTCACCACAACATGAGGCACTGGATTAAAGGGCCGTGGCGTTAGGAAGGTTGAGAGCCGCTGGGTAAGGGGTGCAGGAGCCACTCAAACGCCAGGTTAGGAGGGATCAAGGTGAAGGACACCAGCAGGACAGACAGCCACGTGCCCCTGCGGTGGTGCCTGGGGGGCCCTGCGGGGCACATGGAGGTTGGGGTGCACTCCTCCGGCCTAGGGACCGGAGAGGGCGAGCCCTGTGCCGCTCACAGGCGACGCTGAGGGCAGGACACGGAGGGCAGCTCACCCCTGCGCTTGGCTCCGGGAACGGAAAACAAAAGCCAGAGGAGTGGCCAAGGCCGGTCCCTCCGCCACGTCCGCCACCTTCTGAGAGAGGCGTCCCCAGCAGGGCCGGCTCCGGACCCGAGGTGCAGGCGGCTTCCGGAAGCCGTGGCCGTGCCCGCCCGCCCCGCGCGGAGTGGGGCGCCACTGGAGCAAGTCTTTGTCTGCTCGTGGGTCCCAGAGCATGGCTCACCACAGCTATTGGTTTTTGGTTTCGAGTTCTTTTTCTTTTCTTTTTTTAATATATTTTATTGATTTTACACAGAGAGGAATTGAGAGAGACAGAGAGGTAGAAACGTCGATGTGAGAGAAACATCGACCAGCTGCCTCCTGCACACCCCCCACTGGGGACGTGCCCGCAACCAAGGCACGTGCCCTTGACCAGAATCGAACCCGGGACCTTTCAGTCCGCAGGCCGACACTCTATTCACTGAGCCAAACCAGTCCCGGCTCAAGTTCTTAAACAATATGTTTTCATTGATTTTTAGCGAGAGGGGAAGGGAGAGGGGGAGAGAGGGAAACATCGATGCGAGAGGAACACCAGGGACCGGCTGCCCCCAGCTCACTCCGTTGGGGATCCAGCCCACAGGCCGGGCATGTGCCTTGACCGGGGACCCAACCAGCGACCTCTTGGTTCCGGGTCCACACTCAACCTCGGAGCCACGGCACCGGCACCGGCAACAGAGCTGTTTGTTGAAGGAACGGAGGGAGGGAGGTGGAGGGGCGCCTGTGAAGTGGAGGCAGGGACTCCGGAGGCAGGGTCGGGCCTTGGGCGGCTCCACGTCCTGGGATGGAGTTTGCCTGGAAGAGGCAGGAAGGAGCTCTGACTGATCACAGGATAGGTCCAGGGCGGTCCCCGCCGGCCCCTTCCTGCTGGGAAGTCCCGCCATTGGCCTGGCCACCTGAGCGTGCTGTTGGGGCAGGGGTGAATTATTTTGTCCTGCTTTAAATATTATTTAAATATATATATATAATGGATTTCAGAGAGGAAGGGAGAGGGAAAGAGACAGAAACATCAATGAGGAGAGACAATCGTTTCCTTCGGTCCTGTGAGCGGGAATGGACTAGCTGAGTCCTCTAGCTCTGCCCCAGGCCTGGCATCCAGGGGGCTGCCGGGCCAGGCCTGGGTCCTGGCCAGAGACCCCAGATGCCTTCCTCCTGCAGACCCTGGTCTCCCTGTCCCGATGGCCGAACCCACTGAAGGGGAGTCACCTCTCCCCTGGTCTCCGGGAGGGACAGGAAGGCCAGCGGGTGCGGGCAGGCCTTAGTGGAAAGCCGGTGAGTGAGCGGTGACCTCTGACCTGTCGGTCAGCTCTGTGTCTCCCTGGTGCACAGGACGGCCGGAAGCTGGGCCTGGCTTCTGTGCCCTGGAGGGCCGGCAGGCGTGTGCCAACGACTCCCCAGAGGCGAGTGGGCGCCCCAAATGGAGCTGGTCCCCTCTCCATCCTGACGAGGCCCACGGGGAGCTGAAACCCAAGAGGCAGGAAGCAGCTGCCGGGGCCAAGGCCCCCGCCCGTCCCGGGACCCTGCTCGCCGGCCACGCCCACTGCCCCGGGGCTTCCCCACGGCCCTGCAGAGAGGTCCACGCACCGGCCTGGCTGACAGCTGCTCCGTGTCGCCGGCGCCTCCAGGGGTGGCGTGGGAAGTGCCTGTGAGTGGCGCAGACAGAGGACGGGCCTGCGTGTGACCCACAGGGGTGGGCGGCCGGCTCTAAATAACGCCGCCCGGGCCCTTCCGCAGCGCCGGACCTGCAGGCGCCCGGCTCCCGTCAGCCGGGACACGGCCTTCCCAGCCCCAAGTCCCCGTCTCCCCACGGCCCTCGGCCCCGCAGCCCCCAGCTGCCCAGAAATGATCCTGCGCGGGAAGAAGCCTCCGGGGAGGGTCTGCCGCCCTGCAGGCACCCTGTGTCTCCAGCTCCTGCCTGGCAGCTGCCCCTCCCACCCCGGCTGACCTGAGTGTCTGCAGGTGGAGCCTGTGTCTGTCCCATCCCCCAGCAGAGGCGGCAGGAAGGCCTGGGAGGTGGGTATTGCCTGTGCTGTTTGTGAGGTTGTGAGTCCCTGCTGTTCTCTCTCTCCCCAACGTGAAAATCCGGGGTCCTGCTCACCCCCTGCTCCAGGCTGTGGCCTTCTCCGACTGTCCCAGGCGCCCACCGTGGCTCATGGGAGCGGGTGGCGTCTTCCTTTTCCTCTGCGGTCTCTCTCTCTGACAATTTTTTAAAATATTTTTATTAATTTCAGAGAGGAAGGGAGAGGGGGAGAGAGAGAGGGAGACAGAGAGAGAAAAGCATCAAAGATGAGAGAAAATCATCCATCACTACCTCCTGCACGCCCCCCTTCCCCCCCCCCCCGGGACGGAGCGCAAAACCTGGGCCTGTGCCCTGACCCGGCGCTGTGACCTCCTGGCTCACAGGCCGACGCTCAGCCACATTTCTCCGATTCTGTTCGTCATGCTGGGACCCGTGACCTCCTGTGACGCTGGCGCACGTGGCAGACGGAGAAGCTGCACACCTCCTCTCAGCCCGCCGTGCCTGCTGGAGGCGACCGCCACCATCCCCGGGGAGGGGGTGGCTCTCCGAGGTCCTGGTTCCGGCTCCCGGAAGTCACAGCTGGTGAAGGTGGGGCTGGGGCTTGGGTCCAGGTTGCTGGGCTCCCACCCGGCGCCACATGCCGCCACCCAGGGGCTTTGGGGGGGGGTGTCCAGCCAGGGGGGACCCAGCGGCCACGCTCAGAGGCACCACCTGTGACCTGAGGTAACCCCACCGGGAGCAGCTCCTGGGACGCAGAGTCACCACAAGGTCGGAGCTGGGCAGCCCGAGGGACTCGGGCACGGTACCCACATGCCGGGCGGGCCCATGACGCCGGCCCCACACCTCAGCCGCCCACGGCCCGGCTCCAGGGAGCCGCCACGTGGGCCCGGCTTCAGGCCGCTGGCCAGGCACTCAGCATGCACCCTCGGGCCCCTCCATCCGGGCCGGCCCTCTGGAAGCCCAGGCTCCGTGGCTCTAAGCAGCCCCTGAAAGAGGGTCCAGCATAAATTCCCCTCCCGCCTGCCTCCCTGCAGACCTGAGCTGGCCGGGGCGTCCACTCGGGTCCCCGCCTGGGGCTCCCCTCCCATGGCCACTCCATCCAGCTCCCGCCTCGTCGCGGCCTCCTGCTCGGCCGCTGGCTCTCAGACTCCTGAACCGAAAGCCCAGGCGGCTGGCCTCCCACCTTTCCTGCAGCCCCAGCTCCGTCTGCCTGGCACCTGCTCTGAGCAGCTCCTCACACGCCCGTGCGGGCACTGACCAGGGCCGTAAGTTCATAAGGGGTGGCCTTCCTGTGCCTGTGTCTTCTCCCCCAGCGTGAAGAGCAGAACAGAATTCAGCTGTTTTACCCCAACCAGGAGCACTGGGCTTGGCAGCACGGGGAGGTGCCCGGGAAATCTTTGTTGAATGGCTACATGGCAGGTTGATGGGCAGATGGGTGGGTGAGGGGGTGGGTGAGGGGGTGGGTGGGTGGGTGGGTGAGTGGATAGATAGGTGGGTGGTGATGGGTGGGCGGATGGTACTGAGAAATGAATGGAAATTGTCTAGGATGCCAGAGGACCTGACGCTGACTGATGCCCACTGTGGGACAGAGAGGCCAAGAGGGGCCCAGGTGGGCACACTAATGCCTTCCGCCTCCTTCCCCCCCTGCAGCCTCTGTCCCCACCACTGAGCGAGCTCTGGACACCGCCCAGGAGGCTGCCATACCCACTGCTGGGCTTGTGTCCACGCAGGCCGGGGGCAAACGGCACTCGCTGGGTGACGTGGCGTTAGGGCGTGGACCCTCCACGCGGTTGAAAATCGAGCTGCAGCTCCCGACTCCCCTGAGACTGACGCTGTCCCTGGGTGCCTGTTCTGGGACCACCCCCAAAACCCAAACCTGAGGTGCTCCGGTCCCTGTAAAAATGCCGGCCCACCGTGTGCCTCGGCCTCTGCACGCACCTCCGGCCGCAGATCCACATGTGCAGCCTTTAACGGAGCACCTGGACCCGTTGTTCCAGGCCCAGCTGACACTGGCCTCTGCTCTCGGGGTTTTGCCCCTTCTCCCTGTGCCTGCTGCTCAAACAAGGTGCTAGGAGCACCCCAGTAAGGGGGAGGGAGGTGCTGGTCAGACTGGAGGGGTCCCCATGGGCTTCCAGAGGAGCACAACCCGGGTCTATGTCTCTTTTTATCCTGGGGTTCCCCCAAGAGGGAGAGGAGGTCGGGGGGAGGAGGAGGAGGGTTTACCATTGGAGACACGTTTCCCGTGGCAGCTGCCTCCGCCCGTGGCACGTGGCACCTCACAGGCCTTCTCCAGGCCCCGGGCGCCAGGCAAGGAAGCCTGCGGGCACTGATGTGGGAACAAGGGCTCTCCCTCTGCTGAGCGCCAGGCACTTCCGGGTCACGTCAGGGCCCCGCTGCACGGACTGGACCTGAGGCCCGGGCCCCTGGCCGGCTATGCTCCTGTGTCACCTGTCCCCTGTGGTCCTGAAGGCGGAGACCCCGCTGTCACTCAGGCCACCCTCCCACCAAAGCAGGAGTCCGCCCACGACTGCCCCGGGCCTGGGGCGGGGCCCAGGGGGGCGAGGGGCAGGTGTCCGGGCGCCCAGCCCTGACCACTCCAGGGTCAGCTAACTGGCCGCTGCTCCCCCATGACACTTTGGAACCCAGCTTCCTGTACTCCCTCCCTCTTCATGGCAGGAGCAGAGCAGGGGGGGAAGATAAGGGGGTGCAGGCTCCAAGTGCTCAGAGCTCTGGGGACACGGCCTTAGCAGGAGGCTCCCCCTCCCCCAGGCTCTGTACCCCCTCCCCCAACACGTTGGGAAGGGAGACAGCCAGTACCCTGCATGGGGGGGAGTGGCCAGCACCCTTCCCTTGTTCTCTCCACCCGCCCCTTTCCTTAAGCCTGTCCACCTGGGCTGGAAGGAATCCCAGGCTATTGCTGGGGGGGGGGGGGGGAGTCTGTTCTCCCTGCTCGCAGGTGGAGAGGATGGCACCACACCGTCAGCACTGCCTGGGGCTCTCTGCCCTCACCTTCACCCCTAGAGAGCAGATGGAGATGGGGAGGGAGCAGGGGAAGGAGCTCACAGGCTCCAACTCGGCCCGCACCCCCCTGCCGGGCTGCCTCCCGCACCCCAGGCCTCAGCATCAGCCCTTCCCCTCCCCCCCCGCCCTCCCCTGGGGCTGCCATAAGGAAGCCCCGCCCACCTGGCTCAGGCCAGCCCCATAGCCACGCACCCCTGCCTCGGGGGTCAGTTGGCACAGCTGGTGGCCCATGGCAGTGGGACCAGAGCGCTGTCATCTGCCACCCACTGGGCGGCTGAGGGGCGCTCCCTTTCGTGGGGGGACCTGGAGAATTGCTGGGAACCTTTGAAGTTCCCCTTTGAAGCCTCTGGATTGTGGGGCTCAGCTCAGTGTCCCCCCCCAGAGGCGCCCCCGGAGGAGCGCACAGGGCGGTGGGCGGCTCCGGCCGGTCCTCGCGGGCCTGGAGAGCAGCTTCCAAACTGCTGAGTCTGAGATGAGGGGGGATGGGGCGGAGGCTGGGAGGCCCCCGGCCGCGGGCTCCTGTCCCTTTGCCGCCCTCCCTCAGGGGCAGCCGAGGCCGCGCGCCTCACCCACTGGGGAGCCTGGGAAATGGGCGAAGTGGTCAGACTGGTTTCTGGAGCCGGCTCGGAATCCACGCGGGCGTGAGGGGGAAGGCACAGAACCCCACCAGCGCCTGGAGAGGCCACCCCTAAGCCTTAATTTTAGATCCTCCGAGGCCACCCTGGCGTTGGGGTGCAGAGGGGAGCAGGCGCTGGGGTGGGAAAGCCCAGCTTTCGGGGTGAGCGAGGCCCGCCCCCCAGCCCTGGCCCCTGTCCGGCGGCTGGACGGGAGGAGTGACTCCCTCCGCCCGGAGCCCAGCTTTGATCTCGGTTTGGGGAGAAGCCGGGGAGGGTGTGCACAGCCGCAGGCTCTGCCAGTGACCTTGTGAGTGACCTTCACCAGACAGCCTGCCCGGCCTGTTTCGGATCCACCGCTTCCGGGCCTGGGGCCACGGGGACCCCCTGACATGGAAGGATGGGCTCACCGGGTTGAGAAATGGGGACCCCACCCACCCCAGACTCTGGGGAGCAAATTCCCTCGCCAGGAGCAGCGGGCTGGCTGGGCTGCAGGGCCTCAGGCCTCTCTGGGGGAAGAAGGGGTGCCTCCCTCCCCCACACCCCACAGCCCCGAGGTCTGCAAATCCGGGGGCCTCGAAGGAGGAGCTGAGCAGGACGGGGACTGGGGAGACAGCGCTGCCCCCCAGGAAAGGGAGGGCCGAGATGCTGGCAGCCAGGGGGCCTGGAGGCGCCCGCCAGCAGGCTTCCTGAGGGTCCTCCGGAGGCTGGCACCCCCGGGCGGGCGGCGGGGGCTCCGGGGCCAGGGAGCGGGTCCCGCTGACCCTCCGGGCTGAGCGGGGCGTCGCCGCGCAGGACCCCGGGGAGAGGATGGGGGAAGGGGCGCGGGCACGGGGGGGGGGGGCGCGGGCCCCGGGGGGAGCGGAGGGGAGAGGGGCGCGGGCCCCGGGGGGAGGGGACGGGGGAGAGGCGCGGACTCCGGGGGGAGGTGATGGGGGAGGGACTCGGGGGGAGGGGATGGGGGAGGGGCGCGGGGCCCGGGGGGAGGGGAGAGGGAGGGGAGCGGGGATGGGGGAAGGGGAAGGGAGGGCGCGGGTTCCGGGGGGAGGGGAGAGGGAGGGGAGCGGGGATGGGGGAAGGGGAGGGGAGGGCGGCGGGGCCCGGGGGGAGGGGAGGCGCGGGGCCCGGGGGGAGGGGAGGGGAGAGGGGCGCGGGTTCCGGGGGGAGGGGAGGGGGAGGGGAGCGGGGGGAGGGCGCGGGGCCCGGGGGGAGGGGAGGGCGCGGGGCCCGGGGCCGCGCTGCTGGGGGTGCGGGCCCCGGGCCGGCGGCTTTGTCTGCGGAGCCCCGCGCGGGGCGGGCGCCGGGCGGGTACAAGATGGCGGAGCGGGGGGATCGCGGCGCCGCCACGCGGAGCTGCGCCTGCCCGGCGGCGGGGGAGGGGCGCGGGACACGGCCCCCCGCCGCCCCCCGCCCGGTGCCCGCCCCGCCCGCCGCCGCCGCCGCCGCCGCGCTCGGGCCGCCGCAGCCTCCGGCCCAGTCGGCGGAGCCGGGCCGCGGCGGCGGCAGAAAATGGCTGCCATCGGCGCCGGCGCCCCGCCGCCCGGCCCTCCCGCCCGGCCCCGGCCCCGGCCCCGGCCCCGGCCCCGGCCCCGGCCCCGGCCCGGCCCCCGCGGGGCGCGCAGACCCTGCGGGCGGGGCCGGGGTGCGGGGAGGGCGCGGGGAGAACCCACCGCCCACCGGCCGGTGCCCTCGCGAGGTCTGGGCGCCGGGTGGGGGACATCCTGGGGCTTTGATCTCGGCGCCCCGGCCGCATGGAGACCCGGTCCCCACCCACCCTCTCGGCGCGGGCGGGCGGCCGGTCCGAGGCCCCACCGCCCCGGGCGAATGGGAGAGGGAGTAGATGGGAGAGACGGGGAAGATGGGAGAGAGGGAGTAGATGGGAGAGAGGGAGTAGATGGGAGAGAGGGAGTAGATGGGAGAGAGGGAGTAGATGGGAGAGAGGGGGTAGATGGGAGAGGGAATAGATTTGAGAGAGGGAGTAGATGGGAGAGGGAATAGATGGGAGAGAGGGAGTAGATGGGAAAGAGGGAATAGATGGGAGAGGGGGAAGATGGGAGAGAGGGAGTAGATGGGAGAGAGGGAGTAGATGGGAGAGAGGGGGTAGATGGGAGAGGGAATAGATTTGAGAGAGGGAGTAGATGGGAGAGGGAATAGATGGGAGAGAGGGAGTAGATGGGAGAGAGGGGGTAGATGGGAGAGGGGGGTAGATGGGAGAGAGGGAATAGATTTGAGAGAGGGAGTAGATGGGAGAGGGAATAGATGGGAGAGAGGGAGTAGATGGGAGAGAGGGAATAGATTTGAGAGAGGGAGTAAATGAGAGAGGGAATAGATTTGAGAGAGGGAGTAGATGGGAGAGAGGGAGTAGATGGGAGAGAGGGAGTAGATTTGAGAGAGGGAATAGATGGGAGAGAGGGAGAAGATGGGAGAGAGGAAGTAGATTTGAGAGAGGGAGTAGACTTGAGAGAGGGAGTAGATGGGAGAGAGGGAGTAGATGGGAGAGAGGGAGTAGATGAGAGCGGCGTGCGTGCGGCCGCCTGTCCCCGCCCGGAGCAGCCCAGAGGACCAGAGCGGGGCGGCCAGGCCGCTCTGCAGGTGCCGCGCCCCCTCCTCCCGGCGGGGAGCCGCCCCCCGCCCCGACCCCGCGGACCCCGGCCCGCCCGCACCCTGGCCCGCCCGCACCGAGGCGGCCTCCCTGCTGCTCCCAGCACCCCGGCCCCGGAGGCCGGTCTGGGCGCCAGGGGAGCCCGGGTCCCGGAGGGCGGCGCCCTGCCTGAGGGGCGCGAGCCCAGGAGGCCCGGGCGCACGGGGTGGGGTAACGTTGCTGCCGAAGCCCCGGCGGAGGCGGAGGAATAAACGAAAAACGCGAATCCGGGGCCCCTGGCTGGGGTGGGGCTCCGGCGTCGGGTCCCCTGGGCGGAGGAGAGCGGGTCTGTGGCCCCCTCTTCCCCGGAGCCCTTGCCCGGGCGCTCGCCGGCCGGGAGGGTGTCTGAGAGTCGGGGGCTTTATTTTTCCTGCCGACAAGGGTCTCCTCGCCCCGCCCGCCACCGGCGTTCCGGGCCCCGTGAGCCCCACCGGGGCTGGGAAGCCCCCCTGACAAGCCGGAGGGCCGGCCGGGGTCCGAGGGGCGCGGCAGGGGCGTCCGGGCCGCTCTGGGTTTAGGAGCGGAGGCGCCTGGGGCCGGCCCCGCGGGGAAGCCGGAGAGCGTCGGCCGCCTCTCCTCGCCCGGACCGGCCGGCGGAGGCACCCACGCCCCTCGGCACGCGGACGGGGTTTCACGTCAACGACCGGAGTCCGTGGGCGTGGGCACCCGCGGGGGCAGGGAGCGCTGTGCGGGGCACCGGGCACCCGCGGGGGCAGGGAGCGCTGTGCGGGCACCGGGCACCCGCGGGGCTTCAGGGCGCGGGGAAGGCTGGTGGCAGAAGTGGGCTCTGGGCGCAGACCCGGGCACCTTGTCCCGGGGGCACGCCGGTCCCCCAGGAGACACTGCGGGCCCCGCAGAGCAGCTCCCGCCCAGGTCAGGCGGCCGCGGGGCTTCCGTCCGCGGAAACGGCCGGGAGGCGGCGGCGGCAGCCGAAGCCACCCGACCCGGCAGCCGGCGCCCTCCCGACCTCGCACGGCGCTCCTGGCACTGCCGCCGCCGCTACCTGCCGCCGGGAGGGCCGGGCGGGGCCTGGCGGTTTGGGAGGGCAGAGAGGCCGGGGCGGGGTGGGGTACCGGAGCCATCGCGGCGGCCCTGGAGCCCGGTCACCGGCTCGTCGCCAGGCGCCGGGGTGCCATTGCTGAGCCGTCCCCCGCGGGCCCCTGGGGGCCGGAGCGGGTTCCTGCGGGGGCGGCTCGGGAACCGGAGGTTCGGTTCGAACCGGCGGCAGCCCGGAGGGGTCGGGCGGACACCTGTGCGTACGTGCGCCTGCGCGCGCGCCCCCGAGCCTGTGCGCGGGGGAGCGGGGGCGCGGGGAGCCCCCTGGGCGGCCTGCGTTTGAGGCTAACCGGAGCCCAACCCCGGGGGACCCGCGCTGCCCCTCCCGCCGCGGGGTCCCGTCCCGCGGGTGGGCCCGGCGCGGGGCACCTGGCCTGCGCCCCGCACCGGGCTCCCCTGCGTTCCGCCTGCGAGGCCGCGGCGGCTCCTGCAGGCCTTTCCCGCCCCGCGCTCAGGCTCCCCCTCCACAACTGGCTGTTTTTCCAAAGCCGCCTTTAAATGAGACATCGATTTATCATTACGATGATTGCGTTCGGGTTTGCAGCCCGAAGGGACACCTTGGGAGATGGTAATGCGCTGCTACCGCAGGCTGCGGCGGTCAGCGCATCTCTGGCTCCGAAGCCCGCTTATCGGCGGCTAATCGCTCCGATCGCCGCAAGGGCGGGAGGGGCCGGAGGGGCTCGCAGGGGGCACCTCGGACCGTTCCCAGTCCGGTGCGGTGCGTACGCGCCCGGGACCCGGCGCTGCGGCGGCCACTGCGGCAGCGATGCACTACCCCCACCCACCCTCCCGCCTCCCTCCCCTTCCCGCATCCGGGCCTTTCCCGCTCCGCCGCCGCGGTTCGCAGGGTTTGGGGAGGGGGGTGCGTGGGGTGGCAGTGGGAGCCTGCGCGAAGGGATGGAAGACAAGCCGAGCGGGAGGAATGACAGCGCGGGGGACGGCCGCGGGGGGTGGGGGAGACAGGGAGGGAGGAAACTTGGGGAGACGGTGCGAGCAGAAACGGGGGTGGGCAGGAGGGGGCGCCGCGGCTGGAGGCTGGGACTCCGCGGGGGAGAGGCGGGGGCGGGAGCGGGCGGGCGGGGGCGGCTGGCTGCTTTCCACTCGTGAGAGCCGGTTGCCGAGAGACGCGCGGGCCAATGAGCGCGCACCAGCTCAGCCCGGCGCCCTCCGCGTGTCCTTATAAGGAGCGGCCGCCGGCGGGCGCCCGCGCTGCTCGCCATATAAGGGCAGGAACCTAAATACAGGCTATACCTTGTTCTCGGCGCGCCGCCGCCGCGATCGATGGCGCGCCGCCGCGGGGCTGGGGCGCGGGCCCCGGCGCGGCGGCGCGCGGCCGGCCCAGATGTGGCCGCGCCAGCTGCGGCGCTCGGAGGTGTCACCCGCTGCTGCCAGGCTTCCCCCCCCCTTTTCCGTCCTGCTCCCCGCTACCGTTTCCGAGGTGACAATGCAAATGAGCCGGGATCGAAATCTAATTGCTTTTGTTTAAAAAAAATACTGTGTGCGAGGCTGGGCTGCGACTGAGCAAAGGCCCAGGCTGTGGAGGAACCCGCCCAAGGCCTGGGGCTGCGGAGGAGAGACCTGGCCTGGGACTTGGGGGTTCGGGTCCCTCCTGCCGCTCCAGGGCCTGACCCTCCTGCCGCTCTGAGAGCCGGTGCCCCACTCCTCCGACCACCTCGGCGCCAGGCCTGGCCCCGGTCCCAGGCTGGGCTCCTGGGGCAGCGAGGACCCGCGGGCACCGTGCCCGGGCGGGCGTCAGCAGCCTGGAGCCAGCGGGGCGGCCGAGGGAGAGGTGACAAGCGTCCGCCGCTGCCTCTCTGCCATCGCTGTCCTGTGGGCGCTCCGGATGTCAGGCCGCTCGCTGTCGCAGTGACGGGCCTGGCAGGCTCGGCGCAGCTGTGGGATTCTGCCCGCAGGACGGGCCGCAGGATAGGGCTGTTGGCAGAGGGTGCAGCCCCAGGACGCGGGCCCAGGACATCCAGGCGGTCAGCGCCCACCTGGGCTCCTGCTGGGCCTCCCCTCGGCGTCCTGGATCCGCAGCTGCTGCTTGCTCCTTCCTCCCCACGTCTGGCCGACCCCTGGCCCAGCAGGAGAGGGGTCTGGGCTCCTGCCATGGGGTCTGGGCACGGAGTGGCCCCTGGCCAGGACCTGAGCTGGGGAGGAGCCTCAGGCTCGGTGCTGGCGACGTGCCCAGCCCACTGGGTGGCACAGAATCGCTGTGCGGGAACGTTGCTGCTGCTGCTGCTGCTGCCTGGCAGAGCCCACCCAGCACGCCCCACTGCCCTACGTGAGGCCTTTCCCTCCATTGTGTGCGGGAGGGGGTAGCGGGGGCTCCCAGAGACCCCTGCGCGCAGCAGCGCAGCCCTGGAGAAGCCGGAGCCCCTGGCCCGCTGCCCCCTCCGGTCCGGGGAACCCGCTCCCCACTCTCCCCGGCGCCCAGCGCCTTCTCTCCCGGGCTGTGCAGACCCCCCCCCCCCCCCGCCGCGGCTGAAGATGCCACGAGAGCGCCCCTCAGCAGCGCCATTTCCAGGAGCGCGATGCCACCTATGGAAAGTGCCTGGAAGTCCCGCTGCTCCACGCCAGCCGCTAGAGCTCCGCGCCAGACCCCTCACCGTCCCCAGCTGAGGGCGCCTGGAGCGGGCTGGGCACCCAGTGCTCCTCTGGGGGCGCCCCTGGCCTTCCTGGGCGTCCTCCGTGGGTGTCTGGTAGCTCCGAGCCTGCACGGCTGGAGCAGGAGTTCACAGCCCCAGGTGCCCCCATGCCAGCACCTGGGGCTCTGTGTGCCGGCCGCTGGCTGTCAGCGGGGCAAGCACTTCCTAACCCTGCCGGATGTGCCTGAGTGCGCGGGTGTGGAGCCAGGCAACGGCTCTGAGGCTGCCGCTCCACAGGATGGCTTCACAGGAGAAGCTGGGGGGCGGGAATGACCTGTCCAAGGTAACTCAGCAGCCAGGGCGGAGCAGCCGCAGGTCCCACCACCTCTCCTTCCCAATCCACTGCTCCGTGTGCAGCCCGGCCGGCCGCTGGAGCTGGCTCAGGGGCAGTGACTGCCACCCAGGCCGGGAGGAGGCGGAAGACTGTCCTCCGGGCACTCTGGCCCCAGCTGCTGGGTTCTGGTCTCACCAGAGTAGGGGAGTCCAAGAACCAGTGACCCCCTTCTCACACACACACACACACACACACACACACACACAGACACCAGAACCACCTCACCTCCCGGGCCCCTCAGCTCCTGGAAGGCAGACCTCGGGTGGCACTCGGGTGGTCCTCAGGCTGTGATGAGGATGAGGGAGCTCAGCAAGCCACCAGCAGAGCATAGCGGGACCACCTGTGTCGGCCCAGTGTCCTGCCCGGCGGGCACCTCACCCACACCTGAGCCGAGGTAGAAACTGCGCTCCCCAGCTCCCCTGCACCCCAGCAGGCGCCCTGGCCCCATCCTCCCCGCGGCCCCAGGAGGACCCAGGACCCAGCGGTCTATAGGGCAGGGGCCTCCAGGGACGGAGTCCAGGGCCTCTCCCTCCCGTCTAGAAGCACGGTCACTCCCCAACACGCAGCCTGGGCCCCGTTCTCAGATTTGGAAAAAACTCGGCTAGCCGTGTGTGTGTATGTGTGTGTGTGTGTGTGTGTGTGTGTGTGTGTGACTTGGCCACGAAGCAGGACAGAGCTGCCCCTAGCTTCCTGGGGGAGCCTGGCCCTGTGGTGCGGTGCTGTGTGTCCCCGGACTCCCCGTGCAGCAACAGGCTGACCACAGCCCAGGGATGGGGGGGTGCTGGGTGCCCAACTGGGGCAGGTGAGGAGGGTGGAGGCTCTGCCCCAAGCCCAGGTCAGCCAAGCCTCCTCTCCTCACCTCTCAGCCCTTCTCTTCCCTGCACTTACCCCACTGTACCCTCCCTCCCCTCCCTCTCCACATTCTCCCCCTCCACACCCTCCCCTTCCACGCCCTCCTCTCCCCTGGAGCTCTCAGCCAGGTTGCTGCCAGTTCATCCAGAGGCTGAGAGGGGAGCAGAGAGGTGGCCCAGGGGCCTTAAAGCCCAGCTGGCCCTGTGGCCCCCTCCCCCTGTGCCCATCTTCTCCGTCTCCATCGGACACCACCCTCCCTCAGACCCCTGGGGAACGGTGTGGGGGCACTTTCCCCGCAGAAGCTCACTCCCTACCACCACCTACATGGGGGCTGCGACCAGGCCTGGAGGCCAAAGCCCAGCACCTGAGGCTGGGGGCCCCCACAGGCGCCCTCCGAGGGGCCGCAGCACCTTCTCCCCCTCCCCTGGGGCCACTCTGGGTTCCACCGGCACCAGCACGGCCGTTGGCTGGGCTCTGGGGCAAACGCTGCCATTGCCGGCCTGCACACTGGGTGGCCCCCTCTGGGAGAGGTGGCTGGGGCCCCAGCGGTCTCCCCTCTTCTCCGCGGGCAGGCGGGAGGCAGTCCCTGGGGGAGGGGTTGGGAGGCGGAGGCCAGCAGGTGTCTCTCTCTGCAGCTGTGAGGTTCCGGCGGGCAGGACTGGGCAGCCCCTCCTCCATTTATTCCGCCCTCCCGCTCCCCTCGCTCAGGGGGGAGACGGAGGCTGGAGCCTGGGGCCAAGAACCCCAACTCCCCTGCATGCGCTTCCAGCTGGGGTGTTCCAAGGGAGCCCTTCCGAGGAGCCCCCCAAAAGCTGTGCTATCACAGCCTCCGCTAGAAATAAGGTGATGCCTCTGGGAGGGCTGCACCCCAGGGAGAGGGAGGGGTGAGCAGGGAGACTGTGCCCACAGGCGGCGGGGACCCAGAGGGCAGAAGGGGTGCAGCCAGGCACCCGGCCCCTCCCAGCAGCCCCCACTCTCCAGACACCCTCTCCACACCCCAGTCCCCGGCCCTCCCCCTCCCCCTGGAAACAGCCGTCCTTGGGGGGTGGAACCTACCCTCAACATCCCTCCCTCCCTCCCTCCTGCCACCCGCCCTCCTAACTGCAGCAATGTCCACTGGAACTGAGGGTTATTTTACTGGACGGGGCTTCCCGCTCCTTCAGCCTCTCAGAGGAGATGGGGTCTTTTCACTGCCCCCTCTTCGCTCCCTCTCTGCCCTGCCTCCAGGAGGCAGTGGCTTTGAAGGAGACCAGTTCGGCTGTGAAAACCCTCTGGAGCCCAGCATCACCCGCACGTGGCCCTCGATACAATCCGGGGCCAAAGGCACCCCCACATTTACCTGTGGGTGTCTCCCTCCCGCTCCTCTTCACACGAGACCTCAAAGGTTCTTTAACGTGTGATGTTTGCTGCACACAACGTCCTCTGCACCACCCAGGCACCCAGCTTCCGGCTTTACACCCGGAAACTCCTGCTGCCCCGCGGCGAGGCCAGAGCCAGGGAAGGGGTCCCCGCCATCTGCGGGGCGGGGGCGGGGGGGGGGATGGGGCTCGGAGGCCTGGAGGGTCCCAGCGGGAACCGAGCGCGGTGGGCGGGCGCTCCCTGATCCACAGCGGGTCCCAGCTGGATCCTCCCTGCCCCATCCACCTTCAGAGCTTGCCCCCCAAACCCCTCAGGCCCAGTCCACGCCGGCCCCGTTTCTGGGGTTACCAAACCTCCCCCAGCGGGAGGGCTGATGAATGGGGTGTCCGCGGGGCTCTCTCAGGGCGCCTCAGCCCTTCACCCGTTTGGCCAAAAAGTAGCTCAACTCCAAGGCTGAAACCAGGAAACTCAGCAACTCCGGTGAGCACCCTGTTTCCACGGCTGGAGCCGCTCCCCCGGCCTGGGCAGGAGCCCCTGCGGCCCCGCGTCTGCTGGGCGCCCGGTCAGGGCCCCAGGACCGGGGAGAACTGACCCGCCCGGCGGTCCTGCCTGATGCCACCGCCATGCCAACAAGAGCCAAGAGGTGCGGGCAGCGGGGCTGGACACCCCGGGTTTGCAGGGCGACTTCGGCCGCGCCCCGCGTGCAGGCGGCGGGAGGAGCGAGCGGCTCGTACGGTACCGGTACCGCGCGCCCGGGTTTGGGTCCCAGCAAAGGGCGGGGAGGCGGACGCTTCCCCGCAGCCAGGACGCCGACCCGGCCTGGTTGGACTCCAGACAGCGCCCCCTCCTGGGACCAAGTGGGGCGCCATGGACGCACTGCGGGGTTGGGGTGGACAGAAAGGCACTGAGCCAACGCCGAAGCCCGCAGGTGCCGGGAGGCTGGACGCTGCCGGGCGCCGACACCGTTTCTCCGCGGATCCCGCCCCGTCTGTCTGCCCAGGGCCCGCCGCCCGCTGTGCCCTCTCCCGCGGGGGGCTGACACCTCTGCTCCCCGACTCCTCCCGGCGCCCCCAGGCTCGCCTTCCCCAAGGACGGGCAGGCTCCCGGCCCCTCGCTCTGGCCTCTCCCGGGAGACACTGGGCCGACTCTCCCCGGCGGCAGCACCAGGCGGGCGGGGAGAGGCACCGGCGGGGCCTGCGCCTCAGAACCTGCCCGGGTCCCTGCAGTCCCAGCTGAGCCACTGCCATTCCCTCCGCTGGGGCCGCGCCAGGGGGACGGAGCCGAGGCTTCCCGTAGCTTCCCCGAGGAGAGCCTGAGGGAGGTGGACAGGGAGGCGGCCAGCGGACCCCAGGCTGGCGGAGCTGGGGTTCGGAGAGCCAGGCGCCCGTGCTGAGCAGGCGCTCTGGGTCCGCTCCGCCTCTCTGATGGTAAGGCTGGGGGAGGGGAGGGTGCAGGCGGCTGTGCGGAATGATCCCGAGGAGCAGGTGTCCGTGCAGGCGGGCCGGGCCACGCTCTCCATCGGGCATCAGTAGGTCCAACGGCCCACGGGCATCATCGATGACAGGTAGGGCATCGGAAACAGTGAGAGCGTCGCACATCCGGCCCAGCGGCTCCTGCGCCAGTGTCCTGACGGAGGCCCAGGCCTTGACCCCTCGGCCGCCCACGTGTCCCTGCCACCCCCTCCTCCTTGGTCTCACAGTCCCTCCCGGGCTCTGTCTAGGCCGTGGGGTCTAAGTCCATCTCCAGGGGCGATGGAAACATGCCCCCATCCAAGCCGGGACCCACCCACTCTCGGACCCCATCCTCTCGGCAGGACAGTCACGGGTGCAGCTCGAGTACCCCACCCCCCCAAGGGTGCCTCCCGCATGCCATAAGCACCGCCAGGCGGCCTTCTGGGAGAGCTGTGGATGGCTCCGCAGTGCGCCCCCTGGGCTGCGAGGTCCGCGGGTGCCTGTCTGTGGGACGGGTCCTGGGGAGGCACCCTAAGGGGCCAGTCTAGACGGTTTGAGGGCTCCCCCTTGTGCAGGTCAGTGGGCACCGGCTCTTTTTGTGGGCACCCCCTGGGCAGCAGGGACAGACTGACACTGGGTTCCCTGGACACCCCCCAAACCAGACCCACTACCCTGGTCCCAGATCAGGGATGCTGACGGAATAATGAGCACCCGCTGTGCACTGCCTGCCTGCTGGTGGCAGTGCTCACACCTCAGAGCCCTCACGCACGGTCACCTTCCTTTCGGAAAGCGTCCTGGGGACAGAGGCACGGGGGGAGTGACCGGCTATGAAGTGGCCTGGAGCCCGGGAGGCTGGTGCTGGAGCCCACATTTTAGCACTGAGCTCTCTCAGGAAGGAAGACAGAGTTCTCCAGCCTCCAGCCTGGAGGGAGGGGTGAACGGCTCCCGAGTCCCTCCCCCACCGTTGTTCTAGCCTCATCTTTGTTGCCAACAGCACCCCTGCTGAGCAGGAGGAGACTGCTGGTTCTGGCATTGCCCCCCCCCCACCTGCTCAGGGCCACGGGCTTCTTCCCTGGACGCCCTCCTGGGAGCCCTGCGGGAGCTGGAGTGCCCCCTGGGTGCGGAACCGCAGCAGGGTTAGAGGCAGAAGCCCTGCTGTGCCCTTGGCTGGGCCACTTCGTTTCCCCCGAAAAGTTTGCTCAGCCTGGGGGGTGGGGGAAGGACTGGATCGCACCGGGTCGGTGCGGCTCTTACGTGGGGAAATGCGGGCGCCACACAGCTGCTCAGGAAAGGCTGTCTGCCTGGGAGGGGCGCCACGCCTCCTTGGACGCCCGGAGGGGCTTGGTCTGGGTCCCGGGATTTCAGGGCTGATGTGGAAGGCCCCGCACCCCACCCTGTGGAGGGAGTGGGGCTTGTGGGAAGTTCCTGCCGCCGCCAGTCCCAGGGACTCTGACAAGGATGGCGACCAAGTAGGAGCTGGAGCCCAGGCCAGGTCTCTGCAGGGTGCTGGGCCACCCCTGCGGCTCCCCCAGCAGTGGGCGATCAGCACCCGTGGGTGTCCGGCTGGGGTGGGAGAATGCCAGGCCGGATCCAGTCAGCCCCGGGCCCAGCAGCTGCGCCCAGGCCGGGCCACCGCCCCGCGGCTCACTTCACAGCTGCCTGCCCACACGCCCGAGGCACGAGGTTGGGTTCCAGATCTGCCCGTGTCTGTGGCCAAGACCCAGCAGGTCCGACGCCCGCCAAGCCACGGCGTTGAAACGCTCCCAAAGAACGCGTCAGGGCCTGACCTCCCCCTGGGGCGAGGGGACGCGCTGGGGCTTGCTGGTCTGGCGGGCAACCCAGGAGCCCAGCGCCTCACGGGGCGGCCCGTCCTGCCTGGCCCTCTGAGGAGGCCAACCTTGGCCTTGCCTCCCCCGGCCGGGTGCCCTGGCAGCGGGTACCTGGAGGCCTAAGATGGCCCCTAGTGCGGATGAGGCCGGAGCACAGAGCACAGAGTCTGGGCACCTTCCAGGGTCGGGCGATGGCTCGGGCAGGCTCCCGGCGTCGGGGGCAGGTTGGAGGTCCTCGGTCGGGAAGGGAAGTGGAAGGTGTGTGCCCACGTGGGTGCAGAATCAGAGAGGAGACCCCGGGGTGCAGGAGACGGGCGACCCAGGCGGGCCAGCGCCTGCATTGGCGCACAGAGAAGCCGGCTCCTTCCAGAACCCGGTGGAGGTGGAGGGAGGCTGCAGAGCGAATCGCCGACAATTTCCTTCCTAAAAATGCGATCGGAGAGCTTTTGATTTCCACTTTCACTTCCCGGCCCCTGCCCCAGCACACGCACTGTCTCCTCCAAAGACGCTCAAATTGCAGCCATATGGGCTGGTCCGAGGAGCAGTTACCTTATTCACCGCAGCGGCGGCGCAGGGAGCCCGGCTCTGGAAGCTTTGATTTTACTCCAGGAGGAGCTCCGGGGAGTCCCGGCTCTCACTCTGCGGGAGGAGCGGCTGTGCGGGCGAAGGGAGGTGTGAGAACTGCTGATGGAGGAACAGAGGTTCAATGAGAAATGTGGGGGGCCCCCCGCTGGCGCCCCCTCCTGGCACAGACAGGCACCCTTCCGGCCCGGCCCGGTGCTGGGTCCACAAATCCTTTCTCAGATCGCTGCCTCTCAGGGGCTGGGCTATGGGGAGTGCAGGCCACCCGCCTGAGGGCTCCGGCTCTGCGCCCCACTCTCCCCGACGGCTGGAGGCGGGGAGAGGGGCAGAGGGGAGGGGGAAGGACGTCCCGCCACCGGCCGGTTTCCCGCCAGGACTGGGTTCGAGATCGAGTTCTGCCCTGCTCCGCAGGAATCCCCGACGTCTGCGAACGGAACCACCTCCCACGGCGATCTGGTTCCGAACCAGCGTGTCCGCCCCGGCGGCTGGGGCGGCGGGAAAGAGGGGAAGGGGCTATAGACCGAGAGGGGGAGGAAGGGAGAGAGAGAGAGAGAAGGAGAGAGAAGGAGAGATGGAAGGAGAGAGGGAGGAAGGAGGGAGGGAGAGAAAAACGGAAAGAAGAGAAACGCGGGGAGTGAGCAGGGCAGCGAACTTTCTCAGCGTGAAACTGAAACCGGCGACCTCTGCGCCAGGTGGTAACGGCACCGCACACCCGGGACCGGGCTGCGGAAACCCCGTCCGCCGGGAGCCGCGGCCCTCGGCGGCGCAGGCCCGGGCCTGGGGGCGGGCGGCGGGCTCCGGGAGGGGGCGGGCGGGGCCGGGGCGGAGGCTCCGTGAGGAGGCGGCCGCGATGCGGGGGGCGGCGGGCTCCGGAGGGGGCGCGCGGGGCCGGGGCGGAGGCTCCGGGAGGGGGCGGCCGCGATGCGGGGGGCGGCAGGCTCCGGGAGGGGCACGCGGTGCGGGGGCGCAGGGCTTGGGGGGCGCGCGGCGGGCGCAGACGGCGCGGCCCGGCGGAGGGTGGGCTCTCTGGGGCGGGGAAACCAGACACTCGGAGGCGGCGGAGACCAACTTTATTTTTACTGCCCAAACTGTTGGAAAGTATTTAAGCTTAAACAGAAACAGCTGTCCCGCTGGCACCGGCCGGCGAAACTATTTGTTACCGGGAATGATTCTATGATGAAGGACGCGGCCTCTCGCGGGCGGCTCTCCGGGGCGGGCTGGCCGGGGCGTCGACGCGGAGTGCCCGAGGGACGGGACTGCGGCCCCGCTCCGCCCGGGGGCGTTTGGGAAGGAGACCCGAACCTGGAACCCGCGTCTGCTGGGCGGCGCGGGGAGGGAGCGGGCGGTGGGCTCGGAGCCGCTGTCCCCGGCGCCAGGGCCGCGCTGCGCCCGCCGCCCGCGCGCACCGAACTCGGGACGCGGCGCCGGGGTCCGGCTCCCCGGAGGCCGGCTGGTGGCTGTGCGCCCTCTCCGTCCCTGTCCCTCCCCCCGCCCTCCGGGAGCCGCTCACTCCGGGGCGTCGATGTTCTGAGCCCTGGGTTCCCGGGGCGAGAGCCGTGCCGGCAGCGGGGCGGCAGCGGGGACGGCGGCCCGGTCTGTCCTGTTCTCCCGCCGCCGCCCCGGCCACGGCCCCGCAGGCCGAGCCCTCTCTGCACCGCACCGGACCCCGCCGCGCGCCCGCCACGCGTGTTCTCGCCGAGTGCGTGTCGCACGTCGGGAGGAGCCGTGGACAGGAGGTGTGTGCTCAGCCCCCGCCGGTCCCGGCTCCAGGGGCGGCGGAGCGGAGGCCGGCCACACTAGGACCGGAGGCGGCGGGGACGAGCCGCGCGGGCGGGCGGGCGGCGGGGGCAGGTGGCTGCGGGCGCGGGGACCGCTCGGGACGCCGGGAGACGGCGCGCAAAGTCCCTCCGCGGGGTCCCGGGGCGCGGAGGGACAGAACCGTGGGTCCCCCTTGGGTCTGGGTTCGGCTTCCGGGCTGGGGGCGCGCTCTCCAGCCCAGGCCGGTCCGCAGGGCCCGGAGGGTGGCCGAGGGCAGGGCCGTGCGACAGGAGACGGAGACACAGGCACTTTGATTTGTCCGAGGACGGCCCGGCGGCGGGGGGGGGCCGTTGCCGTGGAGACCGGAGGTCGGGCGTGCGCTCCGTGGAGGGGGCGGAGAGGAGACGCGGGCGAGGGGCGCGTCGCGGCTCCGGGGTCGGGCGCGGCCAGGGCGCCCCAGCACCTGTGCATTGTGCATTGTGCGGCGGGCGCCGGGGGGAGGGAGGGCGCGAGCCCGGGCGGCGGCGGCGGGGCGGGCCGGGGGTCTCCGGGAGGGCGGGGCCCGGCTGACACGGCCGCGGGGTCCCGGCGAGAGCGGCGGGGAGCCCGGAGCGCCGGAGGGACCGCTCGGCGGAGGGGGAAGGGGCCGGGGCGGAGACGCAGGGCGGGCGGCCCCTCTCGCCAGCCCGGCAGACTGACAGCGGCCGCGCCGCCCTCTCCGCGACGTCACTTCCGGCGGCGGCCCCCACCCCCTCGCTCGGTCCCCGGAGCGGCCGCGGCTCCGCCCCCTGGCGATCGGAACGCGGGTCACGTAGCAACGCGGGCAGAAAGGGAGGGGGCGTGGCCCGGCGGCCGCCCAATCAGCGCGCGGGGGAGCCGGCCCCCGTCCGCTCGGCTTTAGCAACGTCGTTAGCAACACGTGGGGCGGGAGGAAGCGCCGCGCGGCCGGGCGGGGGAGCGGGGAGCGGCGGGAGGCGGGGAGGGAGCGAGCGCGCGGGAGGGGGAGGAGACTGACGTCAGCGGCAGAGTATTATGGTCTGTCGTGCGCTGGCTGCTGCTTTTCTGCTCCTGGAAGCAGCCAAGGGGGGAAGCGGCGAGTCAACATGGAGCTTTCAGCGGTTGGGGAGCGGGTGTTCGCGGCCGAAGCCCTCCTGAAACGGCGCATACGGAAAGTAGGTGCCCCTGGGCCTGGAGCCGAGGCCGGCGGGCCCTCCCCTCCCGGCCCAGGTTCCCTCCCCCTGCTGCAGCCCAGCTTCCCTTCCCCCAGGTCCCAGCAGCGGCCGCGGCCGTGGCGGCGGCGGCGGCGGCGGCTCTGAGCCCAAGCGCTTTCCTTAGACTTGCAGCGATGCACAGATTGCATGAGTGGGGGGCGGGGTGGGGGTGGATGCCGGTGCATGCACTTTGTGCAGCGTTTCGTGCAGGGGGCGATGCCGTGGACTCGTGTCCTTTGCGACAGGATCCCAGGCATTCATTCGGTGCATGCATTTTTTGCATGTATTTCTGTGTCCCCGTCATGCACTACTCCCGTGCACACACACATCCCCCCCGTTGCATCCACAGGGCCGCATGGAATACCTCGTGAAATGGAAGGGCTGGTCGCAGAAGTAAGTAGGTTATATGCAATGCTCAACCCCGGGCTGTTATTCGGGAGGTTTCTTTCTTCCTCTTTTCCCCCCTTTATGTTGAAATACAACACAATGAAGGAGAAAAGTTACAGACAGACACTCCCCCCTGCTGCTCTCTCCCCGCCCCCGGCTCACGCCCCTGCCTCCTACCTCCCTCCAGGTACAGCACCTGGGAGCCGGAGGAAAACATCCTGGATGCTCGCCTGCTCGCCGCCTTCGAGGAGAGGTACAGGCCCTTCCGGCCTCCGCTTCGCCCTCAGACACAAGGCGGCGGCTTCTCCCCAGCCTGGACCGGCCCGGCCCGGCCCCTCTCGCCCCTTCCGCTCACCTTCCCCCCTCCTTCCTCCAGGGAACGCGAGATGGAGCTCTACGGCCCCAAGAAGCGAGGACCCAAACCCAAAACCTTCCTCCTCAAGGTAGGATGGGCTTGTCCGGTGGTGGACAGCAGTGTTGACCCTGCGGGCTGGTGAACCAACGGGGTGTCCACACACTTTGTCTATTTGTAATCTAGGAGGGAACCCCCAGACAGGCCGTGGACCAGGTCAGTGGCTGTGCCGAGGGTTGTCTTGTGGGAGGGCCTTAGCCACTCTAAGTTCCCGCCCCCAGCCTTCCCCATAGAGACGTAGTGAACACAGGCAGTGTGCTTGCTGTGAATGGCTGGTCCCTGTGACTCCCCACCCCTTCCCCCAGACTGCCACCCCCAGCCCCACCCCCACCCACCCCACCCCCACCCGTCCAGAAATTCTGCGGGGGAAACCCAGAGGCTGTCTGGAGGAGGGGTCTTGGGAGGAGTGTGGGCAGGGCCCTGCCCCACTGCTGACACCGCCTTCCTCGGTAGGCCCAGGCCAAGGCCAAGGCCAAGACGTACGAGTTCCGAAGCGACTCTGCCCGGGGCCTCCGGATCCCTTACCCTGGCCGCTCGCCCCAGGACCTGGCTTCCACTTCCCGAGCCCGAGAGGGCCTCCGGAACATGGGTCTGTCCCCGCCCGGGAGCAGCAGCAGCACCAGCAGCACCTGCCGTGTGGAGCCCCCTCGGGACCGGGACAAGGACCGGGAGCGAGAGAGGGAGAGGGACAGGGGCGCCGGCCGCGTGGAGGACAAGCCCAGCTCGCCAGGGGACAGCTCCAAGAAGAGAGGCCCCAAGCCCCGGAAGGAGCTGCTGGACCCCTCGCAGAGGCCCTTGGGAGACGCCGGCGATGGGCTGGGGGATTACCTCAAGAGCAGGAAGCTGGAGGACGCCCCCTCCGCGCCCCGGAAGCTCCCGGCGGGCCACAGCGTGATCCAGCTGGCCCGGAGGCAGGACTCCCACCTGGCCCAGTGCGGGGTGGCCAGCCCCGGCCCGGCCGAGGCCACAGGCAAACTGGCCGTGGACACCTTTCCTGCCAGGGTCATAAAGCACAGGGCCGCCTTCCTGGAGGCCAAAGGCCAGAGTGCCCTGGACCCTGGTGGCCCCCGGGTCCGGCACGGCTCAGGCACCCCCGGCTCTGTGGGGGGCTTGTACCGGGACATGGGGGCTCAGGGGGGAAGGCCCTCTCTCATCGCCAGGATCCCCGTGGCCAGAATCCTGGGGGACCCCGAGGAGGAGTCCTGGAGTCCTTCTCTGACCAACCTGGAGAAGGTGGTTGTCACCGACGTGACCTCAAACTTTCTGACCGTCACCATCAAGGAAAGTAACACGGACCAAGGCTTCTTTAAAGAGAAAAGATGAAGTGCTGGGTGGGTGACCCCGGATCAGAGCGGGGGGGAGAGTGAGAGCGTGAGCCTGGCGTAAAGGATGCTTTTTATTTCCGGGTGGGAGGCAGCCTGTGGGCTCCCCCCTCCCCCCCCACGTCCCACAGCCCACCCCTTCCTCCCTCCTTCCTCCCTGTCAGTTTTGGTTGGAAGATTATTTCTAGAGTTATATTTTCTATTAGATGTAAATATGTTATTTAAGAAAAAAATATCTAAATATATATATTTCAACTCTCGAAGTTGTTTTATTTAACACGGAGAGAGAGACAGGCTCCGTGTGGGTTAGCTGGGGCCAGCAGGCTGCCTGGGGCGGGCGGGAGGGGCCCCTCTGCTCCCCAGGGGTCTGGGAGGTTGGGGACCGGGAACTGGGCCTCTGGTGGTGTCTGGAGGGACTCAGCTGGCCCTCCTCCCCTCCTCCCTTTTCCCACAGCCCCATGGCAGCCCCACGGCCGCCCCACGCAGCCCCTGGCACCGAGGCAGGACCCAGATTTTCTCTCTCCCCCCATTGGCCAGCCAGGCCAGCCAAAGATTGGCTCCCCAATCAGAAAGTAGGGGGTGGGGTCAGTCTGTGTTTCCATTTTTTTTTTTTTTTTTAGATTAAGAAGGGGAGCTGCTGGGGGGGTATTAACGTGAATCACTTGTGTGTGTGTGTGTGTGACTTTGGAGGTGAGAAGTCGCAGGGGGCAGGTGGGAGCAGCTGACGTCCCCCAGGGCCCCGCCAGGAAATGCACTTTAGGGGGGTCGTGCAGGTTCTCCACGCAGATCGGATCGTGTGTATGAGTGTGTCACGCGGACACAACGGCCCGGCTCCCTCCCTTCCTCTCCTCGCTCCGCAGAGAACAGAAACCCAGCGAATCTGTTTACATTCCCGAGATGCCAGCACAAACGGGGAGGCTGGCGCGTCCGTGCCCAGAGCCGGGTCTGGGCTGGACGTTTCCTTCGCGGCTGCTCGCGGCCCGGGAGCACAGCCGGCCCCCCGGTTCCCCGAGGAGTCGGACCCGCCTCCTGGCCCAGGGCGGGCCGCCAGCTCCGGGACGGAAGGACGGACGCGCAGCCAGACGAGCCCACCCTGCGGACCCAGGAAGGGAGGCGGCTGGAGCGGGGCTGGGCCGGCCCGGCCGTGGGTGGTGCGGCGGCGGGGCCGGGCCTGGCTGGGCGCCGGGAGGACTCGCACCCGGCGGCGGGGCCGGGAAGGAGGGGCTCGGCGAGGTCTCCGTCTAAGAATGCGCCTCGGAACTTTGCTCGTACCTCCCCGCCTTCCCAAAAGCAAAAGCTATAATTTATAGTCCTTTTCGATGCGCGGCGTTCTCCGTTTGAACTCGAGGGGAGGGAGGAGCGGGAGCTGGGAGAGGCCCCGGAGGCGGCCGGTCCCCGACGCCCCCGTCCCGGCGGCGGTGAACACGCTGCACCCCACGGACGCAGAACGCGAGCCCCGAGCCTGCAGAACTCGACTCAAAAGCACAAACCTCCCCTCTCCCCTCCAGACGGACCCCGCGGCCTCCCCGCCTCCCGCCCTTAAAGGGCCAGCGGAGACCCGGCTGGTCAGCGCCCATCGAGGCAGGGCCCAGAGGAGGCACAGACTCGGGGCGAGCAGGGCAGGGCCGGGGCTGAGGGGAGCTGCTCACTGGGGGCCCGGGCAGCCCTCACACTGGGTGTTCCCACCGCCTGCCTCAGCCTCTCTCCCCAGACTTCTCGCCTTCAGAGGGGGGAGGCGGAGGGGTGAGAAGGGTGAACTGTGCCCTGGTGCTGTCTGTTTGGATGTTGCATTGGGCCTGTGAAGAGGCCCCAGGATGGGGCTTTCTCTGCTCGCGTTTGTAAACTGGGATTTTAGACTTTGTGTAAGCAGCGCCCTGCGGGGACTGAGTGTCTGTGCTCAGATGAGACTGCCTCGGAGGGACCTGTCTGTCTGTACCCGAGTGGACAGGAGCTGGGGACCGGGTCCTCCCTGGCTGCCGCCTGTCTGCCCTCCCTCCTTCCTCTCCCTCCTTCTTCCTCCTCTTTCCTCCCTTCCTCCCGGCTGCCCGCGCTCCCTCCCACCCAGGCCAGCCTGGCTCTGCCCCCGCCTTTGTCCCTCCGTCTGTCCATGGCCGTGTGTCTCCCCCGCTGGCTCTGGGACGCTGACCTGGGGATGGGCTGGCAGGGGCGTGGCTGGGGCTGGTGGCCTGCAACCGCCCGGGGCTGGAGCCGGTCGGGTTTACTGAGTTCGGAGGTTCGTGCAAAGCTGGGATGGACCTCCGCTTCCGCTTGAGTGAAGCTTGTGTCTGTCTGTATCCAATGCCGCTTTTTACGTGTTTAAATATATACTTTGTAAATAGACATGTCTCCGCTTTATTCTCTCCCCCTTCTCCCTCACTGGAGCAGTCACACCCCGCCCCCGCCCCTCCTCTCTCAGTCCTCCCCCCGCCACTCTCCCCCCAGCACCCAGGAGATCCCACCTCCGAAGACCCTTCCCTAAAAAGATAAACTCCAACCAGGGGGAGAGAGAGCTGGGCTTGGAGGGAGTGGGAGGAGGAGGTCCTGGCTTCCCTCGCCTACCCAGTGCGTCTCTCTGGGACCCAGCAGAACTCGGGGACCCAGGAGGGTCCCCCCTTCCTGTGTCGGGTCTCCCCCGCCGAGTTCCATCCCAGGCCCCATGTTGCCGGTCCTCCCACCCCCCTCCAGGCCTGAGTTCCCTGCCCCGCGCTCGGGGGCTCCGCTTGCTCCCAGTCCCGTGGCTGGACCTGCCCCCCAACCTCCAGCCTCGACTGCCCTCCCCGACGCAGGCCGCTGGCTATTGATTGAGGAATTGGATTCGCGGGGATTGCTAGGCAACTGGCTGCTCCGAGCGGCGCGGCGCGAACTGATGTGATTAGTGAACCCGGAGCTGCGGCTCCCGCGCGCCCAGCCTCCCGGCCGCCTTCTGGGGGGCGGGACCGGGGACCGGATCGCGGGATGCGGTTCGGGGCCTCCCTGGCCGCAGTGAACCCGCACAGGACAGCGCTCTCGGGACCCCCACAGTGGCCGCCCCGAGCCCCGCAGACGGCGCCCCGAGCCAGCGCGGGCCCAGGAGCGGGGCGAGCGCGAGGGGAGGGCCGTGTCCCCTCTCGGCCCACAAGTCCGGGAGCTCCCCACCTCCTGCCCCGGTTCTGTGCCCGCGGGGAGGCCTGGGGGCGGGAGCGGCGGGCCGGGGCCGCGGGGGCCGGAGCAGGCAGTCACCCCGGGACCCGGCCCAGCGGCTCCGCCGGAACCCCCTCCCGCGCGGCTGCCCGGTGTTGGGGCGGCGCGGCGGGAGCCCCGCTGCCCCTCCCCGGCTGCTCGGCCTCCACCGACCGCCGCTGGGACCGGGAGCTCCTCTCTCGGGGTCGGTTCCCCGGGCGGACCTCCAGGAAAGCGCCGGGAGTGGAGGCCCCGCCGCGGCCGCCTCCCCGCCCCCCCGGCGGCCCCTGCGCCCCAGGGCAGCCCCACGGCGCGGGGCCGGCGCGGCTTCTCCGTTCTCCGCTCCTTGGGTGCGCGGACCCCATCGGGGCCCGGTGCGGTGCAGAGGGAGACCCCCGGCCCGCAGTCCCGCCCGGCACTGGGGGCTCGCACCCCGACTTCTTCTCACCGGGAAGTTCCCCGCCCAGAGGCGGCCTGGGACGGGGCCCGAGTGCGGGCCGGAGGGGCGCAGGCCCGTGTGCTCCCAGCGGCGCCCAGCCTCGGGCCTGGACCCCGGGGAGGGGCCGAGACTTGGAAAACGGGGGCGCTGGGGCGCCGGGCGCGGTGGTGCCATCGGCCCCGCAGGGCTCAGAGCGGAGCGGGGACTCGCCCCGCGCGCCCCGGCGCCGGCGGCTCCACCTGGCGGGCCGCGTGCGCCCTCTAGAGGCGGAGACCGCAGCCCATCCGGGGCGGCCCCTGCCCTCCGGGTGGGAAGGGAGCAGGGCCGCCCCTCTCCCCGCCCCGGGGGCCAGCGCGCCCCTCCGCGGCCAGGTCTCCCAGCGCGCGGAGGGAGGGCACGCGGTGTCCAGCCGCCGGACCGTCTAGGAGCCTGGACGTGAGGGTCATGCCAGGCGCCTTCGGACCTGGGGCTCCGGGCCCAGCCTCAGGCCAGGCGGAGCCCCTGGCGACCCAGCCCATTCCCCCGGGAGGCGGTGGGTGAGGCCGAAAACCCAGCAGCGCACCCCCGGAACGAAGGCCGGGGTGGACCTTGGCCCGCACGGTGGTCTGTCCGAGGAGGCTCCGTATAAATGATCCCAGGAATGGCTGGCCATCTGGGTGAGTGCGTGCGTGTGTGTGTGTGTGTGTGTGTGTGTGTAACACCGGCTCCCACTCTGCCAGTCCGCTCCTTCCCAGCCCCCCAGCTCCCCCTGCAGCCGCCCCCGCCCCAGGACAGGCCGCTAGGGTGGCCCCAGCCACCTTCCCCCAACACAACCTGCTCCAGCCTCAGGAGGCGAACAAAAGCCAGCCAGCGCCTCCTGGGCAGAATCTGATTTCAAACCCTCCAGCTGGGGTGCCTTCCAGCTGCGGGGGACCCCCTGGATGAAAGCATCCAGGCCTCTGCCCCTAACCAGGGTGCCCACAGGCAGGCTGTTCCCTTCCCTTCCAAGGGTGCCAGTTCTCCTGGAGACGAGGTGTGTGGATAAACTGCTGAGGGTGCCCGGGGAGAGGGTGCCCGGGAGAGGGTGCCCGGGGAGAGGGTGCCCGGGGAGAGGGTGCCCCGGGGAGGGTGCCCGGGAGAGGGTGCCCGGGGAGAGGGTGCCCGGGAGAGGGTGCCCCGGGGAGGGTGCCCGGGACGTACTTCAGGAAGCAAGCCCCGAGGGAGCCTGGGTCAGGCCTCGCCCAGCCAGAGCCTGCGGGCTTTGCAGCCTCGGAATGTTACAGCCTGAACCTTTCAAGTGTTACCACGTGTGGGGGGCTCCCGGGGCAGCGTCTCTGGATGCGGGGAGGGGAGGAGGGGGCTGTTTCTGGGAGGGGTCTCAGTGAGTTTATGGCGTTATCACAGCGCCGGACGCCAGCAGCAACCCTCACCCAGGACCCTGTTGTGCTCCCCGTCCCCTGAGATGCCAAACCACTGTGAAACGCTGGTGCAGGGACTCAGTTCTACAATGAAGCCCACACCCTTGCTTAGGAAAAATCTTTTTTTGGCCCTAACCGGTGTGGCTCAGTGGATAGAGCGTCGGCCTGGGGACTGAAAGGTCCCAGGTAGATTCCAGTCAAGGGCATGTACCTTGGTTGCAGGCATATCCCCAGTAAGTGGTGTGCAGGAGGCAGCTGATCAATGTTTCTCTCTCATCAATGTTTCTCTCTCTTCCTTTCTGTAGATAATCAATAAAATGTATTAAAAAAAATTTTTTTGTACCCCAGAAAGGTGGCCACGCCTTCCTGAGCCCTGGACCCCCCTCCTTCTATTCCGTCGTGTTGGAGGATTTTGCCTCAAGAAGGGGAAAGTGAAGACACGTGTTTCCAGGCACTGCTCATGACACTCAACAGGGTAATTAAAAAAAAATTTATTGATATACTAAGTGAAAAGACAAAGGTCTGACACATTGGCTGTCTTCCCCCTGCTAAATAAATTAACATCCGTCTGAAAAAACCCTGCAACCTATGGCTAGTGTTGTTTCCCAAAAATACTAGAAAATGCACAGAATTTCCAGATGCATGTGAGCAGAAACCTGGCCATCGAGGCACCATCTTCCCCTAGCTCTCACTCCGCCCACCAAATCCTGGTGGGCTTTCTGGGAGGCATTCCCTTTAGCTGGTTGGTCCTGTTTGAATTTGGGGGCTGGGCTGCTGTCCTGTTTCAACAAAGACCTAGGTTTCCCAGGGAAGGAACATACCCAGTTTTATTCTCTTTTAAGAAAGCAATTAAAAGCGGTATACACAATTTGGCTTTTTAATTAAAAAAACACAAATCAAGCCAGGGATTGGCACTGGCCCACAGCGCTGCTCTTTCCCCAAAGTTTCCCCCAATGAGACCTCTAGCGAGGCCCAAGCTCTCCGAAGTCAGGTCAGTTTTGAGTGTAACCAAAACAGGAGCCTTCTTTTTGGTACCAAAAATATACGTATAAAAACATGCCAACCCCCTGGAGGGCAGGCTGGCTACTTCTTCCACCCACTCACAGAAGCCAAGACAGGACGTAGACACCTGCTCACCGCTTTCCGTGTGGCAGGGGCCCCTGCGGAACAAGGCAATGCCATGTTCGATGTGTGACCGGTGCTTAGATGCACCCACCCACCTACACACACACAGCAGCAAATAGAACAGGAGGGCTTTATTAATTGGTAAACATGGCAACCAGCTCAGAGCACCTGGGCCCACTCACACACACACACTGTTAGGGTCATAGCACCCAGACACACACACCACCCAGCAAGGCAAAGCAGCCGGGAACAAGGTTTACAGATCAAACTTTGGGATCGAGAGAGCTGGTAAAGGCACCGCATCGGGACTGGAGGCCTGGCTGCCAGTGCCCGTGAGTTCAGGCGGCAGGACCAGGCGGAGCAGCTGCAGAACTCGGGAGGCAGCAGCTCCTCTGGGGGGCCGGGGGAAACCCCTGTGATCACCCCGGGGACAGGAGGGGACTGCTTCCCCCCTGCCCGGGTGCACAGGGGGCAGGCCTCCCTCCACTGCCCACTTCCCAGATTCAGCCTGGCAGGCGGGGACTCCTACTAGTTTTTGGCTGCCAAGGTGGCACCATGCCTGCAGCCGCTGGCGGGGATGCCATGTTGGAGCCCCCATGTCCTGCGGAGACCCCTCAATGGGGTCCTGGACACAGGCTGTCCCCAAAGGCACTCGGTTCAGATTTGGCTACAACGAAGCCCTGGTTCCTATTTGGCATGGAGGGCGGGGCTGGGAGTGGGGGAGGGGGTGGAGGTGTGGCAGGCCTGCCTCCCATGCAGTCAGGGTCCCACCCCGCTGGCTGCCTTAATCGATCACAGAAATAAAACCCGAGTCCCCCAAGGCCCACTGTTTTTGGCATTACAGGCCCGGTGGCACCCCAGCTAGCCCACCTCTCCCCCACGCCCAGGACACCCATTGCATGGAGGGTGGGAATCCACACAGGGCAGCTCCTGCTGCGGCCCCCGGCCTCCGCCTGGCGGGCCACTCTGGTTTTGTCCGGCTTCCCAAACACACAGGCAGGCAGACAGCGTCTCCACGGGGCCCAGAGGTGGGGGGATTGTCAGGGACGGTGGGCTTCTCCATGGGGGGACGTGACGAGGCTCCTGTACAGCCAGCAGGCCCAGACAGAGTGTGGGGCTGAGAGGACGAATGATCCTGGCACCGATGGCAGGAAGGCAGGCACCCTCTCCTCCTGCCCCCAAAACCCAGAGGCTGGCTCCTCAGGTGCAGCAGCTCAGGGACTTGCCCGGCAGCTGGCCCCCAGTTAGATGGCCCCAAATCAGCCTCTCAGGGTCCCTGCCTCCCCCCTCCCCCCCAAGACCTGTCCTTCACATCAAGGCCACAGCCGTCAGCTATGAGGGGAGGGGACAGTGACAGAGATGACGCCCCCTCACCCTGACAGCTCAGGGGGGGAGAGGGGAGTTCTGGCAGCAAGGCCCCTGCCCCACCCCATCTTGGTCTGCCTGCCTGATGTGGTCCCCCAGGCCCTGCCCCCCACCAGCCACGCTGGCCCAGGGACTCCTCCTGGAACATCGGTGCCCGGGGAAGCAGAGCCATCAGCAGCCAGGAGGCGGTTTGGAGATTTGGCTCGAGCTGCAGGTGTGCCCAGACTTCCTGAGGCCGAAGGGAAGCGAAGGCCGAGGTAGGAACGGGGCGGGCAGCCCCGGCAAGGCATCGAGGTGCGGCCGGGCGGCGGCGGCCGCGGTCAGTAGTGCCGCAGGCTGAAGAAGCCCACGCTGGTGGGGGACTCCTTCACGGTGACGGTGACGAGGTTGGCGGTCACGTCCGTGACGAAGACGTGCTCGATGAGGCTGCGGGTGGGCTTCCAGTCCTGGCTGGTCTGCACCGACAAGGACAGGTTCTGCTTGGCGCCGGGCAGCGAGGCCGAGGCCGAGTCCGGGTCCGAGTCGGAGCTGCTGTTCTCCTCGCCGGTGCTCATCTCGGACAGCGCGGCCGCTTTGCCCAGGGCCCCGGGCCCCTCCTGCCCGCCGGGGGCCGCGCCGCCCTTGCCGCAGTCCCTCTTCCCCGCAGGGGCGGGCACAGCGGCGGCCCGGGCGGCCAGCTTCTCGCTCTTGCCGGTGTCGGCCAGCATGCCAGCCCCGCTGCCCCCGGTGGCGCCAGCCCCGGCGCCCTTCCCAGTGCCGGGCACCGTGGCAGGGACGCCCTTGGCGGCCGTGGCGTGGCGGGCGGCCATGCCCACCCCCGGCATGCCGTTCTTGACGCTCTGTAAGTCCAAGACCTGGAGGCTCAGCTCCTGGGTGGGCGCAGGCTGGGGGCCCAGGCAACCGGCAGAGACCTTGCTGCCACTGTGGGCGTGGGGGGCCCCCCCTTTCGGCTCCATCACCCCACTGCCAGGGGCCTTTGGGAGTTTGCTTCCCGGGGAGCTGAACCCCAGCTCGCCCTTCTGCGTCCTCACCTTGAGGTCCAGCCCGAGGCCACACTTGCCGGCGGCCTGGGCCTTGAGCGCCAGCCGGCCGGCGGCCTGGGCCTGGCTCTGGCTCACGCGGTTCATGTAGTGCACGATGGAGCTCTGCCAGCTGATGCCGCCGCGGCTGGGGCTGCCGGCCATGCCCTTCATCAGGCTGGCCAGGCTCTCGGGGGTGGCCAGGCTGCTGGGGCCGCCGCAGGCCTCCTTGGCGTGGGCCTTCAGGGCCGCCAGGCCGGCCACGGGGGCGCTGAGCGGAGGCGGCAGCTTGCCGGCCGGCGCCCCCAGGTCCTTCCTGGCGGTCTTGAGCACCCGGGCCAGGTTCACGGGCCTCCGGGCCGCCTTCTGCTCGGGGGGCAGCGGCTTGCGGCCGCGCTTCTTCCGGACGGGGTCCTTCAGCTCGGGCTTGGCCACCAGGATCTGCGCCTTCTTCTGCGGCACCGGGTGCGTCTCCCGGCCGCGGGGGCCCCTCTTGGCGTCCAGGTCGCTGTCCCCCTCTTCATCGGAGGACGAGGAGGACGACGTGGAGGACGAGGAGGAGCTGCTGGACTTGCACTTGGAGGAGGTGTCCGGCTCCTGCAGAGACCGGGGGAGGTGTTGCCCTTTGTGGCCTGGTCCGGGGCCCAGAACACACTCGCCCACCCCGCAGGGGTCTCAGACACGCCGAAGCCAGCACCTCCTGTCGCTTCCAGACTACAGGGGGCTGGGGGTGGGAGTGGGGGCAGCGAGTTAAAAGCAGGAAAAAGGCGCTGGCCTGGCTCAGTGGACAGAGTGTTGGCCTAAGGACAGAAGGGCCCTGGGTTCGATTCTGGTCAAGGGCCTGTACCTGGTTGTGACTCGATCCCCGGCCCCAGTCAGGCCAGTGCAGGAGGCAACCAATCGATGCATATCTCTCTGTCTCCCACTTTCTCTAAAAATCAGTGGAAAAAATAAAGCTCAGCAGCCTGGGCTCACTGCTACCCCGCGGCACCCTCCGCCAAAGCCCGCGGCCCTCCCGCCTGCACCCGCGCCCGCCCCAGCGGGAGGCGAGCAGCCAGAGCAGGCCTCGGCCACCCACCTTGAGCTTGGAGTGCCGGCTGCAGGAGGACATCACCGTGAGCTTCCGCGGCCGGCCCCGGGGCCGCTTGCCCTTCTTCCGGTTCTGAACCTCCTTCTCCTGCTCCCTGGAGAGAATCGCCCATCAGGGTCACGGAACCCCACGGCTGCAAACACCCGGCCCCTCCAGCCAGCCGAGGTGGCTCATCAGTGTGAGGGAGGGAGAGGTCCAGCCCCCTGCACGCCCCCCCACTCCGCCGGCGTCAGGCAAAGCCAAGTCAGAGCGCCAAGCCAACCTGGCACGCGAGCAGGTTTGGTCTCTCCCGACTCCACTCACAGCACGCCTGCCCCAGCCTCCCTGCAGGCAGAATGTCCCGGAGAATTCCAGAAGGCCATGAGGGGCCGTTGTGGTCACATGGTCCAATCCCCTCACTTCAAACTGAAGTCCAGGCCAAGTGAGGGCCTGCCCCCGTACCCCCACCCCGACCCCGCTCAGGACCACGGCGACGAGATGCCTCCCAGCTGAGAGAGAGAGAGAGAGAGAGAGAACACGAACATGCGCTTGTGTTTCAGGCTCCCCCCGTCTCCGGAAGAGGCTCTGTCCGGAGGGGTTTCCTGGTAACTGAAACGGGCCGACGGCACCTCACTGGGGCCTGGCACGTGGCCCTTCCAGAATCCAGGGAGCACCAGGCGAGCGGGCACTGAGGCAGCGGACGGTCTCCCGCGTCACCTCTTACGTCACCGCGAGCTCCCTGCCTCCAGCGGGACCGCCCCCATTTCCGGAGGAAGAGCACCCACCGCCCAGGATGTGACTGACCGCGCACTTTACCTCTCGGGCCTCTTGGACATCCACAGCCCATCTCCTAGGGACCCTGCCCGCCGAGCCCGGTTCCCCCGGCCGGACCACAAGGAGGGCAGCCGGGGCCGCGGGCTGTCAGTGGACACTCCCTCTTGGCTCTGGGACCCAAGTCATGTTCGGCGGGACCTCAGCAGCGACAGCTGTCTCCGTCCACACTCAGGGCCTCCCGCCCAGTGCCCACACTTCCCTGTCCAGTGTGCTCCCAACAGCACCTCTGGACCCTCCTGCCGGTGGGGGTGGCCACCCTCACCTGCCTCTCACCACCCCTCCCCTCAGCAGCTCAAGGCCTCTCTAGCCCAGGGCTCCTACACACACACAGAAATGGCACCTAGGACCACTGCAGCGCACTCAGCCCAGACCGGCCAGCGCGCTCGCTCAGTGCCACGCACTCAGCACCGCGCTCGGTAGTGTGTTCTGCGCCCCGAGAAAAGGAAGCGTCCTGGGCAGGCCCGCCCCTGCCGCCCACCACGGGGTGTGTGTGTGTGTGTGTGTGTGTGTGCTCTGCTCCCCCTCTGGCCGCCTTCTGCTCCAGGCACCCTGGTGCAGGGGGAGGCAGGGTCTGCATTGCTACAGCAAACCCCTCGTCCTGGCCTCCATCAGCCCTGTGTGCAAACTACTCAACAGAAAAGGCAAAGCTTTTCGTGAAGGAACCGAGAGTTCATCCCGGCAGTCTGGCTTCCAGCAGCCAACAGCACCCTGACTCGATGGGCTCCTTAGGGGGAGACGCAGCTCTGTTTGGGGGAAAGTTCGCTTCACCTTTCCCACCAGCCATGGGATGGCAGCAGGGAGCACGGGGCAGCTGCTGTGGGACCCCTGGAGGACCAGCAGCGCCCCGCCCCCTGCCCCCCCCCAACTCCTCACTTCTTCTGGAAGGCCAGGAGCAGCCGCGGGTCCAGGATGTTCTCCTCGGGCTCCCAGCTGTTGTGCCTGGAAAAGCAGAGAGCAGGCCGTGGTCACACAGCAGCCAGTTCCTGCGGCCGGCAGGTCCCGGCGGACCCCAAGAAGGTCCCACTGTGTCCAGGGTGCGCTCCTGGAAACGGGGTTCGGAGGCCAGTACCTCCCCTTGAAGCTCCAGGGGAAACAGCTGCTCCACCCCCCATGAACACCCGCCCCAGAGGACTGGTCTCCCCACTGGGAGGAAATCAAACCCTGGAGAAAGGGAAGTCGGCGGAGGAAGCCCCCAAACCCTGGCCCGGAGCCCGAGCGGGGAGGGGAGGCTGTCCAGAGGCGGGGGGCGCAGCCCCAAGACTATAAAAACGTGGCTGGCGCCCAAGCAAGCGCGGGCCAGGCACCGGAGAGGAGCGCAAAGGCCCGGGGGTCCGGGGATGAGGGGGAGCCGGGCCCGCGGGAGCGATGTAAACAGAGCCCCCTCGGGGAACGCCGCGTCCCCTCCCTCCCATAAAAAAAGAGGAAGCCCGCGCTCATCAATAGGCAGCTCAGGTTACAGCGGGGCGCCGGCAGGAGGGGCTCCGGTCCGCGGGAGGCGGAGGGGCGGGGGGCGTCAGCAACAACTGGGCGGGAGCCCGCGCGGCGCGGAGGACGCGGGCCGGGCTCCGGGGGCGGCGGCCGGGGGCGCGGGGCTGGGCCGCGACCCCCGGGGGAGCCGCGGGCGCCGCGCGCCCCGGGTTTGTAAACAAAGGGCCGCCCCTCGCGGCCCGGGCGCCCCTCCCCGCAGCCGGAGGAGCGGCGGGACCCGCGAACTTCCTTCCCGCGCTGCGCAGACCCTCCCCCGCCCGCCAATCCGCGGCGCCGGGGTCCTCCCCTCCCCTCCCCGGGCCGGGCCGGCGGGAAGCGGCCTCGCGGGCCGGGGACTCACTTGGACGACCAGCCGCGCCACTTGACCAGGTACTCCAGCTTGCCCTGCGGGGAGAGGGGCGCGTGAGCGGGCGGCGGGCAGGCGGGCGGGGGGCGCGGGCCGAGCGGCGCCGCCGGGCCGCACGCACCTTGCGGAGCCGCTTGCTCAGGATGCACTCGGCGGCGAAGACCTGCTCGCCCACGCTGCTCAGCTCCTCCATGCTGCCGCGCCCGCGCGTCCCTCCGCGGCGCCGCCGCTCCCGCACCGCCGCTCGCCGCGCGCCCGCCGCCGCCGCACACAAAGCGCCGCCCCCGCCCCCGCGGGCCCGCCCCGCGCACGCGCAGCGCCGCCCGCCCCTCCAAGGCGCCGCGCTCCGCCCCGAGGGCGGGCCCACCCGGCGCCGGCCAATGAGCGCGCGGGGGCGGGACGCGGCGCCGGCCAATGAGCGCGCGGGGGCGGAGCGGGGCGCGCATTGTCCGCGGGAGCTCGGCCTCGTGCCCGCGGCGGGGTCCGCGCGGGCGCCGCTCTGGGCCGGGCTGGCCGGACCCCTCGCGCGGGAATCCCGGGGCGCGGCCGGGCCCCGCCCTCTGTTGTGGGGTGAGGACGGGGGAGGGGGGCGCCTCGGGGCTTCGGACCCGGGAAGTCGACCGCTGAGTCCTGCTTGGCCCCCGGGTCGCGCCCCACCGCCTCCTGACGGGGTTTTCCGGGAAAAGCGCCATTGTTCCGGCCCGAAGCCGGAAGTTCCTGCGCCGGCCTGCGAGGGGCGCTGCTGCGGGCGCCCAGCGCCACGGGACCCCCGCCTTTGGATCGGGGGCTCTGGGTCTCGGCACTCGTCCCGCTTTGCGCGGGAGCACAGGGGCCGCGGGGGCGGGGCGGGAGCGGGAGGGAAGGGGGGCCAAAGTGCCGGCGGGAGCAGGGCGCTGCGGGAGCGGGGCCGCCGCTCCCCCCGAAGGCGGGAGAGGAGGATGCATCCGCCGAGGGCGCGGGCTGCTGAGCCCCGCCGAGGGGAGCCGAGCCCCGCGGTGCAGGGCGCGCGTGGGAGGGCGGGAGGGGCGCCTTCCTTCGTTCCGCGGTTGTGAGGTGCATGTGGGACTGGGAGCGAGGCTTCGGCGGCGGCCGTGACCCAGGACTGAGGCACCGTCGGGCCGCCAGGATTTGGAAATGTGCAGCTTGGGGGCCAGTTGCCCGCCGCAGAGGAGATCGGACCGCGTTTCCCCAGTGGGGTGGCCTGGGGCCCCTTTTGGGGTTCTCGGTGGAGGCGACCCTTTTACTTCCTGCTGATGAGATCCGTATCCGTGAGCAAACCCCCTGAAGCCATGCAGCTTTTGCATCAGAGGAGCCAAACGCCGAATGGAGATCAACGCTAGCTGTACCCCCCCCCCCCCCCCCCATCAATACCGTGCAACTCGGTGGAAATTCACTTTCTGGTTTTGTGTGTTCCTCCCGCGCAGCTGCACAGTCCTCTCTGCTGAGCAAGTAAAAAACTCGTTTTCCGTGGCCGGACCTGTCCCCATAGGGTTCGGTCATTAGAGCCGGTTTGTAGAAGGTCCTGCGGGAGGGATGCGTTTGGTTAACGGGAAAGCCTGGGGCGCAGCAGGAGGACCCGGGCGCTGTTCTATTCCGGCACGGTCTCCAGTCCATTGGGTTAAAGAGCTTCCTTTCACCGCTGCCCTAAAAGACCAGTGACCTTTGCAAACTCCGGTGTGGCTTGGGAAGGGGGTGGGGAGAAGGAAGGTTCGCTTGGGGTGGGACCCCGGTTTGGGGGTGAAACCTGCCCCCTGGGGTGGAGAGAGCTCCCAGCTCCACAAGACGTGAGAGAGGCGAGAGCATCCTCACTGTTAAGGGGCGAAGGGCCGGGCAGCTGGGACTCCTGGGGGGCAGGGCGGGGGGGGGGGACTGCTGAGGTTTGCCTGGCAGCTTCCTCTTGGGGACATGGATCCTGGACAATCGTCGTTTTTAAAGAAAATAAAGCTTTATAAAGGGGACTCTTTTTCCCCCCTAAGAAATTGGTTTTTCTAGGAGTTGGTCCTAACCCATTTGGGGGTGCAGGTCAGTTTCTTGGGAGGCGTAGCCGCTCCTCACGGCTTCCTGTTCCTGGGGTCTGACACCTGCGCACTGCGGGCCCAGGGGGTGCTGTTTCCCGTGACACACGCAGCCGGCTGCTCAGACCGCGCTGGCCAGCCTGCCATTCGCGGCATGGGGCCAACCACCAGCACTCACTTTGGCTAAAAGAATGTTTAGGTAATTTCTTTGGAGAAATAGATGCATCGGTTTCAGTGGAGTGAAATGACCTGGTAAAGGGGGCGATGCCTGGGAAACAAACGAGCCCAGGCGGTGGCAGCGTGACTCTGGATCAGGGCCGCTGGGTGTGTGGGAGGCAGCCCACTGATGTTTCTCCTTCCCATCAATGTCTCTCTCCCCGCCCCCCCCCCCATCAGTTCACCTTTAAATAGTTACATACCAGCCGAAACCGGTTTGGCTGAGTGGTAGAGCATCGGTCTGCGGACTGAAAGGTTCCGGGTTCGATTCCGGTCAAGGGCATGTACCTTGGTTGCGGGCACATCCCTGGTGTGCAAGAGGCAGCTGGTCAACGTTTCTCTCTCACCGAAGTTTCTAGCTCTCTATCCCTCTCCCTTCCTCTCTGTAAAAAATCAATAAAATATGTTTAAAAAAATAGTTACATACCAGACAGGACTGGTTTGCAGAAATGCAAGGATACACCCTAAACATACTTTAAGCAGCCGGAATGCAGTCATTCAGTGACCCTGGAACAGGAACAGTCCACCCTCACCTCCACCCGTGCTCTGTCACACGTGCCAGCATTTAAAAATGCACAGGCACGGTTCCGAGTCCGGCAAACGGGTACATTCCGGCTAAACGCTCCACCCGATGCCGCTCCCCACGCAAATGGCAAGTCATCCCGTCTGAAGTAAGTGTGTTCATGCTGCTCGAACGACTGAAACATACAACCGGGGCTGTGGCTGGGTCTGTCCAGACCCCGCTGTCCGGCCAGAGCCGTGGCCTCCGGACGCGGCATTGCAGCAGCGTGCCCTCAGGCGGCCCCTTCCTGACCCCCCGGGCCGGCGGCCGGGAAGGGTGCGGCCCGGGGACCACAGGGTCAGTCCCAGAGGGAGTCTGCACGTGGGCCCTGGGAGGCCGAGTGTGCCTTCCAGAAGCTTCTGGGGCACCACATGCCAGGAAGGGAGAGGAGGCAGCCAGGCGTGTGGGCAGCAGCCACGGGTTCCTGCCCAGCCTCCTGGGTCCGTTTTGTCAGGCCCTCAGACACCCGCACGGTTCTTCTCTCACCGTTTTCCTTCAATGCAACTTGTTCTTTTGTTGTTTTTTAAAAAAAATATGTCTTTTATTGATTTCAGAGAGTTAGGAGAGGGAGGGAGAGAGAGAGACGTCCATGATGAGAGAGTCGTTGATCGGCCGCCTCCTGTCTGCCCCACACTGGGGACTGGACTCTTACCCGGGCCTGTGCGTTGACTGGGAATGGAACCCTGACCTCCTGGTTCAGAGGCCAGCCCTGAACCACTGAGCCACACTGGCCAGGCTTTGACTTAACTGTAAACTAACAGAAGCAAACGGACCCTGCTCGCACTTGCCCAAACCTAAGGGTGGTGGAGGGCACAGACACAATGCAGAGGATGCGGCTGCTCCCTGAGGGCTCTGGGCCTGGGGCCCGGGACTGCACCGGGCAGTGCTCAAGGCGGGAGGTCTGGGACCAGAGACTCTGCTGAAGGCTTGGGGGGGCGGTGTTAGGGAAGGCGGGGGATTCCTTCCTCACCAGGACCCTTCCCCGTGGGGCTCCCGCCCTGGCCTCAGGGCTGTTCACTGCTCCTCGCGCCCAGGTAGAGGCAGGTGCACTAGTCCCTACGCACAGGTGAGGCCTGGAGCCGTCTGCAGCCTGCGGAGGCCGCAGGCCCTGAGCCCCTTAGCACGCAGCCCAAAGCCGCTCGGGTCCCTCGTTCCTGCTCGGGCGTCAGCCACCCATGGGACTTTGGGGGTCACTGTGACATGTGGGACGGTCCAGGTTCTCTCTGTTTAAAATGCCAATCAAGAGGCGAGGCCAGGCAGACCGGCCCTGGTGGGCTCTTGTTTTGACGGCGGAAGCCTGGGTGCTTTTTGGGGACCTGGGCCGTTTTGGCTGCTCCGGCACCGGCGAGGGCTCCGGCACCTGGGAGGCGATGACTTAGAGGCATGGCCCGGCCCCTCGACTAGGTGAGGACAGGAGGCCCGTCCTCAGGCGGGAGCCGGCGGGCGGGCCTGGGCACCGGGCAGTGGGTGCTTCCAGGAAACCTTGGGGAAGACCAGGGAGCTGCGACCGTTCCGGGGAGCCCTGGGGGGGAGGGTGGGTGGATCCAGAGACCAGAAGGAACTCCCAGTGGCCCAGGTGGGGAGGAGGGTGTCACAGGTGAGCGGGCAGGTCCTGGGCAGCCCCTTGTGGGGGGACAGGGGGGCAGAAGCTGGTCTGACGCAGAGCCCACGCCTTGAAGTGGCCCAGCGTCTGGGGTTGGGTGACGAGGGGCTGGACAGTGTCCCTTTGGGTCCTGGCCTGGCCCCCCACCCCCTCAGAGACAGGCAGTGCCCCCTCTTCCTGAGTCTCCAGAGCTGTGTCCAAACCCCCCCCCCCCCGCACCCCCCCACACACAGGTGCTCACAGGCATGTCTTCCTTCCTGCCCACAGGGCGCTACTGGCCGCTTTTTAACGGAGCAACGTGGCTTGGGAGTTCTCGCTCCCCATCTTGTCACAGTAGCCCTCGGCCCCCCAGCCCCTTTTTTTTCAATGTGAGGCGCACACCGTCACCCCCTGTCCCTGGAGGTCCGCCCAGCCCCCCCACCCCACACCAACTGAGTGAATGGGTGCCCGCGTTTGGGGTCGTTCCGAGGCGCTGGGAGTTTATTCCACACGGGGCGCCGGTGAGGCTGAGAGCCCGGGGGAAGTTGCCCCCTCGCCGGCCCGGTGATTTCCAAGCCCTGGCGTGTCCTTGGTCCCGCGGGCACAGTGCCCTTGCGCACCGCGCCCGGAGCAGCAGCCGGCCAGCCCCGGTGGGGACCAGAGCTCGAGGGGCAACACCTCCCGCTGCCTGCCCGGCCCCCTCCGGGGCTGGAGGCCGCGATTGGTGGGCCAGGACAGAGTCCCTTCTGGAGCGGGTGCCTGCGCGCCCTCACGTGGCCGCGGACGGAGGCTCTGCTCTGGAAGGTTTTGGTGGGGGGAGGAGGGAAGAGGGAGGAGGGAAGAGGGAGGAGGGAAGAGGGAGGAGGGAAGAGGGATGGGCGGTCTGGGCCGTGGACCTAGCAGGCCTGGGCAGGGGGCGGACTGCCAGCGATGACGACCGAGCGTGGCCGGGCTGTGGACTCGGAGGCCGTCTCTGCAGCTGGGGAGACAGGTCCGCGGGGCCGTCCTCACCGTGAGGGCAGCTGTGGAGCTTCCTGGCAGAGATGGTGGGAGGGTGGGGTGAGGGCGGGCTGCTGAGGCGATGGAGGCATTTGGGGCGGGCGGGTGGGGAGTCAGGCGTGTGGGCCCAGCCCTCTGTCTCTGTCCCCGGCTCCGCACGCTGTCAGGTGCCCGTCCTTCCCGGCTCAGGCACCCGGGGCCTCAGGCACTGGCCCCCCAGCCTTCAGGCCCATGTCCTCTGTCCTCCACTCCACCCCTCACACCTCGAAGGCATCGGAATGGGTTCATGTGCCCCCTCTGCCCTGCCACCCAGATGTGCTGCCCGACCTCGGGGTGACCTCCGAACTGGCAGTGCCTGTCCCTAACCTTGCTCCTGCCCCATGTGTGGGCCCATTTGGTCACCACGTCAGACCCTGGCATGGCCCTGTGCGCCCCCCACCCCTCTGCCCAGTGCTCTGGGCCACGGTTTCCTTTGTCTCATTGCCCTCCTGGCTCCCAAGGCAGATGCCAGCTCGGGGCCTGGCTGCCTGGCTCCCTGCACATCCAGAGCCAGGCGGAGCCCAACACCCCACGCCCCACTGCCTTCTCAGAGTGAAGGCCTGCGTCACTCTGGCCAGAAGGCTGTGGCATCACAGGGCAGACAAGGGGGCTGTGACATCACAGGGGCTGTGACATCACAGGGCAGACACAGGGGCTGTGACATCACAGGGGCTGTGACATCACAGGGCAGACAAGGGGCTGTGACATCACAGGGCAGACAAGGGGGCTGTCCCTCAGGAAGCGAATCCTCTGAGCTGGCTCTGGTGTGCCAGGCGCCCCCTCTGCCCCCGCTGCACCCCCTCTGCAGTTGCTAGTCTTTCCCTGCTGGTCCCAGAGCACAGAGCCTGAAGCAGAGGGGGCGGCGGGGCGTCTGTTTCTGAAGGGCTGCCCCAGGCCCTGGCCGGGACTGACTCCTCTGTGGTGGGACAGGGCCTGTCTACGGGGCCAAGGGACCGCCCTCCCTCCACCCTCCCTGCACCTCCCGGGCCCTGACCTTGAGCGGTGGCACTATGCGACCTTGGCCAGAACTGCAGCCGCCAGCAGGCCTGCCATCACGGGGGCGCCAGGCAGGGGTGAGGATCCTGTGGGGAGTCAGAGGCCCCAGGAGGAGGGGCGCGGGGCATGTCACCACCCAGCTCCTCCCGAAGCCGCCCACGAGCCCCCCAAGTCACCTCTCAGCACCCCTCTTTGTTCCTCCCCAGCGCCCCAGCCGCCCCCTCATCTAGCCAGGCCCCTCCCCAACTCCCCCCCCCCCCCCCCCCCGTGGTCCAGCTCCCCGTGACCTTTGCACTGGGACGGGCCAGGTCGGGGAGGTGGGAGCTGGCAGTGGGTCTCCAGGAAGGAGTGCCTCGGGGGAGTCTGGGTGCCCTGGGACCAGGGGCCTGGAGGGGCTTCACCCAGAAGGCCTGTCCCTGGGCCGACGGCCCCTGCTCCTCCGCCCTGCAGCTTGAACTCGCTCCTGTCCCGCCCGCACTGCGAGGCGCAGAGGACGCTGGGTGGGAACGCCGGGGCAGGGAGGGCAGGCGCCCCACGTGGCTGGGGCACCTGTTCCGGGGCAGGCACTCCGCCTGCAGCCGCTGGGGCCGGTGCAGGCCGAGGGCGGGGCCTCACCTGAGGGGGTGGTGGTCGGTGGGGCGCTGGTGCCGCCGGTGGCCTCGGGCGTGAGCATGGGCAGCAGGGCGCCAGGGTCCCCGTCGTTGGCCTCGGGCGCGATGCCCAGCAGCCTGCACAGGAGCTCGTACACGTGGACGCTCTCGAAGGGCTCCACCTCCAGGCCCCGCCGGAAGCTGGGGCCCACGGCCCGGAAGATGGTCTTCATGTCCAGCACCCCGTTGTCAAAGCCGTGCTCCCCGTTGTTGAACTGCACGTTCACCCTCTGCGGGGGGGGGCGGTGTCCTGAGACCTCGTGGGACTCCCCGGCCCCCGCTCCTCCGCCAGCCCCGCTTCCCCCAACACCCCCTTCCCCCCTAAAGGGTGTGGACATGGGGGCGGGGGTTCTGAGCCTTCAAAGATCAGTGGCCCGAAGCCAGCGCCTCTGCAAGGACCCTGTGACATAGACAGGGACCCCAGCACCCAGCCGGGCTGCCCCAACCCACAGCACTCCCCCCTCAGCCCCCACCTGCACCTCCCTTCCCTGAGCCCTGGCCTCTGAGGGCTCAGCCTGTCCTGTCACTGGTATGGCTGATCTCCCCACACGTTACTTGACGTGCAAGTGCACACAAGCACACACATGTACCCACGCACACACATGTGCACCACACACACAGGCACTCGTGCACACACAAGCACACAGTGCACCAACACACATGCACACGTAACATCACACAAACGCCGGGCGTGTGCACACATGTATGCCCATGCACACGCACGCACACACACCTATTGCCGTGACGACTGTGTCCCTCTGGTGGCCGGTGCGCCTCAGACGGGGGGCTGGCTGGAGACGGGTGCTCTTCACGGGGCGGGGAAGAGACCAGCAGCCCCCAGCCCCCGTGTCCCCCCGCCGCGCGCCTGGGCCCTCACCCCGTGGATGACGTAGCCCGGGTCACTGTACATGAGCAGCGGCGTGATGCGCGGGTGGTTGGCGTAGTGGAAGGCCTCGGGGAAGTCCTCCTTCCTGTAGACGTGCAGCCTGGGGTGCGCGCCCTTGAGCGCGGCGTACACCCGCTCCAGCCGCCCCGGCTTGGGCAGCAGCAGCCCGTTGGGGCCGTAGTCCAGGAGCTCGAAGTCGACGTCCTTGAAGGAGAAGCCGGGGATGCGGTGCAGCTCCACCAGGTCGCCGGCCTTCCGCACGGCGCTCATGCCGTGGTCGGACGTGACCACCAGGTTGAGGCTGCGCTCCAGGCCGCTGCGCCGGATGCCGTCGCGCAGGTAGCCCACCGTGCGGTCCACCTGCCGCACCATGGCCCTGCGCTCGGCGGAGTCGGGCCCGAAGCGGTGGCCCGTGGAGTCGGGCTCCCCGAAGTAGAGCGTGACCAGGTCCAGGCCGTCCTGCGTGAGCCAGCGCAGCACCGTGTCCACGTTGGCCCGCCACTCCGCCTCGTCCTTGTAGTTGTGCAGGATGCCCTCCTTGCGGCTCAGGGTCACCGCCTCGCCTTGGTAGGTGACGTTGCCGCCCGGGAAGAAGAAGGAGCCGGCCCGCAGGCCCTGCGGGGGGGAGGGGGCAGCCTGAGGCTCAGCCCCCGGCCCCTCCCTCCCCGCCCCGCCCCGCCCCGCCCTCCTTTGCCACGCCCACTGCTGCCCAGCCTTTTTTTTCTTTTTATCTAAGATGGTTTGTGGTAGATTGACTTTTTATCATGCAACCCTGAACTTATGCTTTTAAATATATATATGTTTTATTGATTTTTTTTTTACAGAGAGGAAGGGAGCAGGACAGAGAGTTAGAAACATCGATGGGAGAGAAATATCGATCGGCTGCCTCTTGCACACCCCCGACTGGGGATGTGCCCGCAACCAACGTACATGCCCTGGACCGGAATCGAACCCCGGGGGCTTTTCAGTCCGCAGGCCGACGCTCTATCCACTGGGCCACATTAGTTAGGGCTGAACTTATTCTTTTTAAAAATCATATGTGTTTATTGATTTTTAGAGAGAGCGGAGGGGAGAGGGATAGAGAGAGGGAAACATCGATGAGAGAAATATCCTCGATCGGCTGCCTCCTGCACACTCCCCACGGGGGCTGCGCCCACAACGCTTGCCTGCGCCCCGACCAGGAACCCAGGAGTCCAACCAGCGACCTCCTGGCTCCTGGGCCGCCGCTCAGCCGCCGCCACACCAGCTGGGCGCCGCCTCCCTGTCTGCCAGGCTCTTATCGCGGGCAGAGCCTCCGGAGGCGGGGCCAGGGCGGTGGACTCCGCTCCAATAGATAGCGCCAGGCCCAGTGCCCGCCATGCCAGGCCTCGCTGCCACGGCCAGGGCGCTCCGGAGGCTCCGGTGCCGAGAGCCCTCCTCCCGGCCTGCAGCCCGGCCCCTCCCTGCCACGTCCACGCCCTGGAGCGTCAGCCCGTCGTCCGTGCCCTACGCTGTCCTTCCAGCCTTTACCCTCTCGTCCATCCGTCCGTCTGCCCGTCAACCACCTGCTGCTTTGTTTACCCAGACCCACCTCCCCCGGCTGCCCGTGCAACCCCCAGGCCAACGTCTAAGCCTCGGGGTTGGACTGGGGTAGGTGGGGCTGTGGGGTTGGGGGTGGGGCCCGATAGCCACGGGGGGCTCAGACTTAAGGGGTGCCCTCCACTGGACGCCATTGACAAGGAGCTACACCCGGAAGCCCCCCAGACATTTTGGGGCGATGGGACTCCTGGGCTGACACGGCGGCTCCTCTCTTTTCCCTTTGCCCCTCGGGGAGGGGACAAAGCCATTTTGAGGTCACACGCCTTTGTGTCGAGTGGGGTCCTTTCCCCGTGCGACCCCCTCCCCAAGTGCCACAGGGCCCACAGGTGGCTTCTGTGTGTCTGGGAGGGTGGGGCGCCCTGTGCGGGGCTGGGCCCCGGGGCGGGGGGCTGCCCGCGCGGGTGCCGGGCGCAGGCATTACCTGCCTCTGGGCGGTGATCCAGATGGGCAGGCTGCCGTTGTCCCACCAGCGCTGCACGCCCAGCGTGGCGTGGTAGGGCAGCTTGAGCTTGCTGCTGGTGTTGTAGAACATGTTGTGCACCACGCCGTGGTTCTCGATGTACTTGCCTGCGTGGAGGCGGAGGGAATGGGCGGGGCTCCGTCACCACGGCCACGGCCACGGCCACGGCCACGGCCACGCGCTCCGACCCGCTGGCCCAGCGCACCCTGCCCCACCCCAGCCCCCGAGGACCCCCTGGGAGGCGTCGCTTGCAGCCTCGTTGGTTTTAGCAAAAGATCAGTGTGACTCTGGCCAGTGTGGCTCAGCGATAGAGCATAGGCCTGTAGACGGAAGGGTCCTGGGTTCGATTCCTCTCAAGGGCACAGGCCCAGGTTGCAGACTCGGTCCCCCGTAGGGGGAGTGCAGGAGGCAGCCGATCCATGATTCTCCTCATCACGGATGTTTCGCTCCCTCTCCCTCCCACCTGAAATCAATAACAATTAAAAAAAGATTGGTTGCGCCTGCGTGGCTCTTGGGAGGGACTGATGACGTAGAGGGGACCCAGCCTCGGCAGAGAGCCAGGCAGGCGTCCGGACGAACAGTGCAGGTCCCGAGCAGCCTGCCAGCTCATGCTGCGTGGGGAATGCACGGGAGCGAGGGCCCAGGAGGCGGGGCCTGAGGGCGTGCGGGGCTCTCCCTCCCCCGGACACGTGCGGCCGAGAGGAGCTGTGGGGGGACGTGGGGGTGACAGCCGGTGCCGGCGGTGTGTGTGTGCCGGGGCGGAGGCCACCGAAGTGCGGGCGAGGACGAGCGCCTACAGGGATGAACCGCCCCAAAGCCGTGCCACCAGCGTCTCAGAGGCGGCCTGTTTGCACACGGGGTCATGGCAGGTGTAAGCGTTAGGTTCAGATGGAGGGACGCCCCGGCTGGCGTGGCTCAGTGGATAGAGTTGTCCTGCAGACCAACATGTCTTGAGTTCGATTCCGGTCAGGGGCACGTACCTCAGTTGCAGGCTCCTCCCTGGCCCGGGCCCTGCTCGGGGTGTGTGCAGGAGGCAACCAATCGATGTGTTTCTTTCACATCAAGGTTTCCCTCTCTCTTTCTCTCTCTTCCATTCCCTAAAAATCAATGGAAAAATATCCTTGTCCCGTGTCCCATATTTGCTGCCTCGAGTGAGGATTTAAATATATATTTTATTGATTTTTTACAGAGAGGAGCAAAGAAGGATAGAGAGCTAGAAATGTCGATGAGGGAGAAACATCGACCAGCTGCCTCTTGCACACCCCCTACCGGGGATGTGCCTGCAACCCATGTACATGCCCTTGACCGGAATCGAACCCGGGACCTTTCAGTCCGCAGACCAACGCTCTACCACTGAGCCAAACCGGTTTTGGCTTGAGTGAGGATTTAAAATAAATAGAAAAGATGAAGCTGGCGCCCCAGACTCATCTCTGCGTCCCGACCACACTCACCTCCTCCGGGAAGGCCTCCTGGGTTGCCCCCGGGCTGAGGTCACCGTTGCCGGAGAGACCAGCTGCTGCCAATGCTGAGGGCTGCTGGCCACGCTGTCTCCCCAGCCAGTGTCCCCTCCTGAACCCCTCTGCCCCCACACGGGGCCCCTGGGGCAGGGCTGTGTGCACCCCGCTCTCCTGGCCCCTCAGCCCCGGCCCCTCCGCAGCGGCACTCACCGGTGACCAGGGTGAAGTGGCAGGGGCTGGTCATGGTGACGAAGGCGGGGGTCATGTAGCGGGCCTTCACGCCGTCCAGCGCCATGGCGTCCAGGTTGGGGGTGTCCACGTCCTGGTCATAGTCCCAGCGGAACCCGTCGAAGGACACCAGGAGCAGCTTGTGCCGGGAGCCCTGCCGGCCGACGGGCCTGCCCGCCCCCGGGGCGAGGAGGGCGGCCAGGGCCGCGGCCACGGCCAGGAGGGCGGCCGGGCGGCTCATGGCGGCTGTCTGAGCGCCGGGGCAGGAGCGAGGGGAGCAAAGTCCCAGGGTCGCCGGCGTCTGATCTGCTCTCCGAGGCTCGGGCAGAGGCCGTGGCCCGTGGCCCGTGGCCCCTGCCTTTATTGGCCACGCTCCTCCCCCGTGGGCGTGTTCCTCACAGTGCGGGGGGGGGGGGGGCGCCCCAGGATCAGAGAGCAGAGGGGCCCTCCCCGGGGTGGCCTGGCCCCTGCCCGCTCTCTCCGTCCCGGGCCCCACTCTCTGACCTACAGCCTGGAAGTCGGAGGGGGGGGCCTTTGGGGTGTGGGCCAGGGCCTGCCTGGGCCAGGGCCATGTGGAAACGGGGGGAGGGGAGGGGGCTTCCAGGGCTAGGGAGCCCAGCCTGGGACGGCCTCCTGCCCTCGCTTCCTGGGTGCGGGGTGTCCTGGGCCGGGCGGGTGAAGCCACCCTGAGGCCGGGTCAGCAGAGCCGTGCCTTCCCTCCGGGCCCTGTGGGTCCTCGGGGCGCTGCACAGGCAGCCTCGTCAGCAAGGTGCTCAGAGAGGGGTGCCCTTGTCACCTGTGCCCGTGGGGAGGAGGGAGCCCTGGCCGGGGCATGGTTTAGCGACTATCTCCTCTCTCCTCTCTCCTCTCTCCCTATCTTTCTATCTTTATTTCTCTCTATCTTTATCTCTCTCTCTCTCTGTCTCTTTATCTCTCTCTCTCTCTCTCTCTCTCTCTCTCTCTCTATCTATCTTTATGTTTCTCACTCCCTATCTTTCCATCTCTGTCTCTCTCCCTACCAATTTTTTTTTTTAATGCCCTTGACTGGAATCAAACCTGGGACCCTTTGGTCTGCAGGCTGATGCTCTATCCACTGAGCCACAATGGTGAGGACTTAACACTTTTTAAAATTTTTTTTATTTATTAAAAAAATATTTTGTTGAGTTTTTACAGAGAGGAAGAGAGAGGGATAGAGAGTTAGAAACATCGATGAGAGAGAAACATCGACCAGCTGCCTCTTGCACACCCCTCACTGGGGATGTGCCCCCAACCAAGGTACATGCCCTTGACCGGAATCGAACCTGGGACCCTTCAGTCCACAGGCCGACGCTCTATCCACTGAGCCACGCCGGTTTCGGCTTATCACCCTTTTTTAAAAATTGAATTTATTGGGGTGACACTGGTTACTCACCCCTCCCACCTGACGGAGCCGCTGTAAGTCCTGGGGGCCCCGCAGTGAGGGAGCGGGCGTTGTGTGTCCGTCCACCTGGTGGGCACACAACGAAAGGAGGACACGGGCAGGACAGGACGCAGGGAGTGAGGCAGGGGACCAGATGGGGTGTCTGCGGGCGGCACCTGGTGGGCGGTGGGTGGGCCTCCTGGGAGGGTGATTGGGGCGGGTAGGATGGGGGCAGGGCCGGCGGGGCCGAGGCCACGTGTGCAATCCGGAGCCCTGGAGCGTCCGGAGCCCTGGAGCGGTGAGCAGGCCCTGGCGCCCGAGGGTCTAGGTAGGAGGGCAGCCTGGGCAGGGCAGGTGGCGGGCGAGAGGCCGGCAGGGAGCTGGGTGCTGGGCGGCGATGAGTGTGCCGCCCTCAGGCCGTGGCCGTGGCCGTGGCCGTGGCCGTGGGAGCGAAGGAAAGGGAGCATCTCTGGGGACGTCCAGTTCCCACCCGGGCAGCTGCGGTGACGGGGTCAGAGGGCAGGTCACGGGAGGAGCAGGGCCATGGGGGGGGCGTGCTCAGGCTGAAACCAGGAGGCAGGCCACAGGGGAGCCTGGATTTTATGTGAATATAATCTAACACCTAACATTAAATTTAATGTAAAATCCACTGTCTTCACAAGATGGCCACCAACCAGAAAGACTACATTTCCTAGCATTCTCTGCAGTGAGGCTTGGCCATGTGACCACACGCTGGCCAATGGGGGGGGGAATAGGATGTGCCCCCCTGGGCCTCTGCCACACCCCAGGTTTGCTGCACCCCTTTCTGATTCTCGCTCCCTCTGGTGCTCTGAGCTCAGAGGCTCCCCAGCCAGCGAAGATGGGGTGCTGCCTGGGGCGGGACCACAGCCCCATGGAGAGCACTGGGGGTCCCGGGGCTGTGGCGCTCTCAGCACCAAGGCCATGTGGGCGAGGGCTGCTGTGCAGGCGGTGACTTACCCGCTGGCTGTGCCAGGGCAGGAGGGCAGGGCATGTGCCAGGGGCTGCCATGTCACAGGTCACGGCCGGGCTGGGCCCCAGCTGGGGTGGTCTCCTTTTGTTGGGGGGGGTGGTCTTCTTAAAGATACGTGTTTGTGGTTGTCAGAGAGAGGAAGGGAGAAGGAGGGAGAGAAGCATCAGTGACGGGAGAGGCATGGACGGAGCCCGCACCAGCCTGTGCCCTGACGGGATCCAACCGTGACCTCCTGGTCCCGGGTCCACACGCAGCCCCGAGCCAGCGGCCGGGCGGGTCAGAGTTTGGAGCGGTCACCGCCGAGCTGGGAGGCAGGTTTGCAGGACAGGGTGCACATGGACCCCGAGCCGGTGAGCCACGTGGGGGCCGGGCTGGCAAGAACCAGCCGCCCAGCCCTGGGCCCGGTTCTGCTGGGCAGAGAGACGAGGCCCGCGCCGGGTCCCTGCCCGGTTCTCCTCCCAACCTGGTGCCAGTGGACCCGCACGGACCCCGGCGCCCAGGAGGCGGCCCTGACCTCGGGCGGGAAGGGAGGAACACGGCGGGATGAGCAGGTCCCACCAGGGCCGCGCCCGACTGACCCTGCTGGTCCTCAGCCGGCGCAGCAGGACACCCTCCGGACAGGACGCGCCCTGGCTGGCCGGCCACTGCGAGGCCTGGGCGGGGGCTCCAGCCTGGGAGAGATTAGGAGCCGCCCCCCCCTTCCCCCCCGGAGGCCGGGGCCGCCCGACCTTGGCGGCAGGCTTATCGGGAAGGTCCTGGTATCAGCCGGACTTTCATCACTTCTCCGGGCTTTATCTCAGCTGCCGCCTCGGCTGAGCGAGGATTAATATTTTAACAGGATTATGTGCTGGTCACAGTGCTCCGCGGGACCTGGACTCTCCCCTTCACAGCCTCCCCCCTCCCTCCACCTCCCTCTCCCTCAGCTTCCCCCCTCCCTCAGCCTCCCCCTCCCTCAGCCTCTCCCCTTCCCCAGCCTCTTCCTCCCTCCGCCTCCCCCTCCCTCAGCCTCCCCCTCCCTCAGCCTCTCCCCTTCCCCAGCCTCTTCCTCCCTCCGCCTCCCCCTCCCTCAGCCTCCCCCTCCCTCAGCCTCTCCCCTTCCCCAGCCTCTTCCTCCCTCCGCCTCCCCCTCCCTCAGCTTCCCCCCTCCCTCAGCCTCTCCCCTTCCCCAGCCTCTTCCTCCCTCAGCCTCCCCCTCCCTCAGCTTCCCCCCTCCCTCAGCCTCCCCCTCCCTCAGCCTGGGGGGGGGGCAGGGGGGGTCTCTGGCTGGGCCACCCTTTCCAGGCTCTGGGTGGGGGGACTGGGGTTCTGGGGGGCTGGTGTGTCCTGGGGGGGCGGCCTGGCGGTGAGGTCCCCATGGACCTGCAGACTGTGTCCTGGGTCAGCAGCTGGACTGCCTGTGGGGAGGATGGGGGAGGGGGGAGGGAACCAGTGAGAGAGAGAGAGAAAGAGAGAGAGAGATGGGGAAGGGGAGAGAGGGAGAAAGAGAGAGAGAAACAGCAATGATGAGAGAATCATGGATCAGCTGCCTCCTGCACGCCTCCCACTGGGGATGGAGCCTGCAACCAGGGCCTGTGCCCTGACCAGGAATTGACCATGACCTCCTGGTTCAGAGGTCGCCGCTCAGCCCCTGAGCCCTGTGGCTGGGCCCGAACCACAGTTTTAGAATGCGCGCTGGCCCAGCCCTCCCCGCCATCGCTGGGAGCTGGGTTCTGGGCTCCCTCCCGGGCCAGCGCCCTGTGCTTCCCCCACGGGAGGGCCCCTCCGTCAGGGCCCACATGCCTGATTCCCCACCCTCTGCCCCCGGGAGACAGGCGGGGCCGCAGTGCCCAGGCGTGCTGCCACCCCCTTTGCACGTCGGGCCCCTGCGACTCCCCGGCTCCCACACAGCCAGTCTGTCAGGTCCCCTCAGCCTGCGCCCGTGGTCCTCACCGCTCCCACGGCTGCAGCTGGGACTCAGGCCTGGAACCTTCCAGGGGCCTCTCCTGCAGGAGTGCCTGTCAGTGCCTGTCCGAGGGGCTCTGAGGGCCGGGGCGAGTCCCGGCCTTCACAGGTCGGGGGGGAAGGGGCGCGCCTCTAGGAGGCTCAAAGGTGGGGGTGGGTGGGTGCTGACTGTGCCAGGTGCCATCTGTTTATCTGTCCATGGGCTGTTTCCATAAACAGCCCCATAAACAGATGGGGTTGAGCGTCCCCCCGCGGGGCCGGGGGACAGCTCGCTCCGGGCGCCTGTTTACAGCACTGATAGCGGGAGCCATCGGGGCGATAAGGGCCCACCTTTGGCCACGGCGGGCGGATAAGGGCGGCCAGGATGTCCTGCCAGCCCGCTCCTCCCGCTCATCCCCGGTCCGGCCCCGGGGCCCGGGCACCGGCAGGGCAGGGCCTGGGCAGGTGTCACCCGCACTGGCCCTGCGCCGGCACAGCCTGGGTGGCCGGCACGTGTGGGCGCGGGGACGGAGCTGGGGCTGCGCTTGCCGGCCACCGGGACCCGCGGGTCAGTGTGCGCCCCGAGACCCTCCTGTTCAGCAGATTCCCCGGGCGCCTGCGTGGGGAGGCCTAAGGCACTGCAGCTGCCGTCTGGGACCGGGAGCGGCAGAAACCTGTAACCGCCCCCTCCCATGGAGCCGGGACCTGGCGGGGGGCAGCGGGGGTGGAGCGGGGGACGCTGAGGGCTGCGGGGCACTCAGGCTGGCACCCACCAGGCTGTGGAGAGAGGGTCATGGCTGCCAGGGAGGGGCCTCTGGGGCTGGGGAAAGTGCCCGGGACGGTGCCGCAGCCCAGGCGGCTGGTGGCCGGGTCAGGGGAAGCCAGGCTGCCTGGTCCCGTCTGCTGCCCCAGGGGCTGTTCCAGGCCTGTCTCGGGCCGGGAGCCCCCTCGTCCCCCGGCTGCCCGCTTCCTCGGGCATTGCCCTGTTCCCGCGGGTCCTGGGAGCCAAGGCCGGTGAGGGCTGCGTGGGGCTGGCCTTTTGCGGAAGCTTTGTGGGCGGGGCTCCCACAGGCCCCCTCCACCCCCCCCTGGGGCTTCGCTGGTCAGTGGACGCCGGTGGGCTCAGTGTCCATGTTTGTAACACTGCCCCCCCCCCGCCCCCGCTCCGCACACACACACCGAGAAAAGGACCGGAAGCACGAGAGCCGGCAAGTGGCTCCTCTGTCCCATCCGCGGCCCCCCTCCCCCGTCTGTCCCCGTCCGTCCCCGTCCGTCCCCCGTCCGTCCCCGCCGTCCCCGTCCGTCCCCCGTGCAGCTAGAATTCCGAGGAAGAAAAGCCGCCGTTGCTGGAGTCAGTGGGGACGCTGACTGCCGTCAGAAAGGGAGGGAGAGTCGGGGCCGATTGACCCGGTGGGTTCCCGGCGGCTCGGTCCTCCTCCCTCCGTGGACTTACTGCGTTATGCTCCCCGTGTCTCAGCCTGGGCGCCCGCGGCTCCTGTCGGGCGCGGTGTGCCGTCGTGGGCCAGGGCCTCTGATTCCCGCAGGGGCGGCCCCTGGCTGGTGGGTGAGGGGGGCGCCGTGTTGCGGGGCGCCCGAGGGCGAGAGGCTCTTTCTGGGGTGACTTTGACAGCCAGCCGTCCCAGCAGGGCCGGGAAGAGGGCGGGCAGGGTGCTGACCACCGAGCCGCAGGGAGCAGGAAGGAACCGGCCGAAGAGCCAGGAAGGGAATCGAAAACAAGCCACCGAAAGCCAGGCCGAGCGGCGACCTATGACCCAGGTCAGGATGCGCCTCCCCGTCAGGGCACAGGCCGGGTTGTGGACTCGGTCCCCAGAGGGGGCCTGCGGGAGGAAGCCGACTCCATTCTCTCTCATCACGGATGTTCCTCCTTCCCCTTCCTCGCTGGGATGGGAACGGAGACCAGGCCAGGCTGTGCTCTCCCACATGCCCACCAGGTGGCGCTGTCCAGCCACCGGTGCAGCGGCTCCGGGCTCAGCGGCCCTGGGGCTGGGCTGGCGGAGCCGGGCTCCGTGCCATCCCCACCGCCCGCAAGCTGGTGCCCCCGCGGGCGCCAGCTACAGCCCAAAGCCCCCTCCACCCGCCGTCCTGGGTGCCCAGGACCTGTCCACCCGGCGCTCCTGCAGGGAAGACAGGCGGTAGCTGGGTGCCTGCGCCCTCCCTGACCTCAACGTGGGCCCGAGGTTGGGGGGCCAAGTTGGTGGGGGCGCTGGGTGCTGCTTCTGCCCGGGGTGCATGGTGGGGAGGGGACCCAGGCTCCGCAGGAGTGCACCCTCGCTTTCTGGGGGTCCCCAAGAGGGGCCTTCTGCGTGGGGGCGAGGCAACGCTCTGATTGGCAGCTTGCTGGGGGGCTCCTGGTCTCTGGCCACCGGGGCACCCTCCTTGTTGAGTGCCGTCCTGGGGGCTCAGAGCAGGTGGAGAGGGGGAGCCTGTGGGACCAGGCAGGCTGGCAGCCTCCAGGGGTTCATGAGGGTGGGGGCGCCTCCTCCCTGCGCTCCCAGCACCTCTCACCGGGGAGGACCCCGCCCTGACTTTTCGGCTCTAGGGAGCCATCTTGCTATGTATAAGGGGGGAAGGGAGAGAGGTGGGGGTGTTTCCATAAGTGAAGGCGGACCTGAGGCAGAGGAGGGGCTGGGGTCCCCCTGACACCCCGGCTGCCTGCAGGGCTCAGCCCTCTGTGTGGTGCCTGAGGTGGGCTCCCCAAGGCAGGCCGGGCCCCTCAGCGTCAGCTCCACTGAGCAAGTGGCGGGGGGACTTCGGGGGCTGCTGGGCCCGAGGCAGAACGGGGCTCCGGGTGTCCTGCTCCCCACCAGCCGCCTGGGCCCTGGGAGAGACAGCTCTCTCCTCTCAGCCCGGGGACCTGTTGGGGGGCAGACCAGCACCCCGACCCCAGGGGCTGCCAGCGGGGAGGAGGAGCTGGGTCCCAGCAGGGCCTGTCCAGCCGGGCTGCCTGACCGGGGGGACCTCCCCACTGCCCTGCTCCCCTGCCCGCCTCCCCCTGCCCGCCTCCCACCCAGGCCTCCTCCCTCTGCTCTCCCTGCAAGTGGGGGTGCTCCGTCCAGGCTCCTGCCCCCTTCCCGGCACGGGTGCCAGATGGGCCGGCCCGAGGCAGCAGGCCTGGCTCTGGCTGGCACCCACCCCTTCCTGGGGCCCTGGCGGAGCCGGGAGCAGGGCCAGGCTGTGGCAGATGGAGGCCCGAGGAGGGCTGCCCGGGCAGACGGCTGGCTGTCAGGACAGATGGCGGCCGTGCGGGGGTCTGAGCGGCCCCATCTGCTCCGCCCCCGTGGGCCTTCCCTCCTCCACTGGGGCTGCCCTGGGAGGAGGCGAGGGTGGCGGGACCCCAGGCTGCTCCTGTCCTGCAGGGCCTCCGTCCCGGGGCTCGGGCCTGGCACTGGTCTGGGGTCTGCCGCCCCCGCCTGGCAGCCAGCGTGTGGCCCGCGCTGATGGAGCTGGAGGGGTCCCCGAAGTCCCAGCGCCCGGGCCGGGGTGAGCACCCCAGGCACAGAGCCGCCAGCAGATGGGGCGACGGGAAGCTCTGGGACCAGCGGCACGAGTGGGCGCGAAACAAATGGGGACACGCGTTGGGGACGGTTAACCGAGGCCTTCACGCCCCCTGCCCCTCGGAGCTGACAGGAGCGTTCATGGGCACTTTCTGTTGTTGGTTTTTTTAAAAATATATATATATTTATCGAGTTTTCACAGAGAGGAAGGGAGAGGGAGAGTTAGAAACATCGATGAGAGAGAAACACCAATCAGCTGCCTCCTGCACGCCCACCACCAGGGATGTGCCCACAACCAAGGTACATGCCCTTGGCCAGGATGGAACCTGGGACCCTTCAGTCCACACTCTATCCACTGAGCCAAACCGGTTAGGGCCCTTCCCCTTGTTTCTGATCCTCACCTGAGGGTAATCTCCCCTGATTCTTAGATCAGGAGGGAGCGGGAGAGAGAGAAACATTGATGTGAGAGAGACACACCCATTGGCTGCCTCCCGCATGCACCCTGACCGGGGCTGGGAACGAGCCTGCAACCCAGCTACATGCCTTTGACTGGAATCGAACCCGGGACCCTTCAGTGCCTGGACCGATGCTCCATCTACTGAGCCACCTACTGGCCGGGGCCCACAGGTTCATTTGCAGTGTTGCTCGCTGAGCTGGGCCCGGTGCAGACCCTCGCCTTCAGGGAGGCCGGGTCCTGTGCTGGGAGCAGTGCATGGTGCTCTGTGTTAGAAGGAAGGAGGAGCTGCCGAGGCCACGTCTCCGGGACTTCACCGCCCTTGGCCAGAAGCAAACCCAGGACCCTGCAGCCCACAGGCCGACACTACCCATTGAGCCACACCAGCTGGCGAGCATGTTCATGTCCGAGGGGGATGGCGGAGGGTGTGCCGTGCAGCAGGTGCTGGGAAGAGACGCCCCGCGTGTCTGCCCACACCGCGCCGGCACGGTGGGAGGTGACCCTGGTGTGGGTCGGGTTACGTTTTGATGACGGGAGTGGGAAGGCTGTTCGCATTTTTGTCTCCATTTGAAAACTCTGTGCTTTCTACCTTTTCCGCTGCAGTAAGCTCCGATGATGTTAACATGAGAGACGGGGCGGGAGGTAATTAAATCAGCGAGGAAACCACAGGAGCGGCTTCTCGCCTCCTGAGAGCCGGTTTTCTGTGGGAAAGGTGGGCTCACTCGTGGCAAAACGTTAAAACCGTGAAGAAAAGCTCACAAGCGGAAACTCAGAGCTCCCGGCCCTCACCCCATCTTTGGCGCTCCCTCCCCACGGCCCAGGCGTGGCTGGTTCATTTCCCCAGAAGACGTCTCACGTATAGAACGCCTTTCCTCCAATGTGAGGGAGGTCTGATGTTCTGGAACCTTCCTTTTTGGTGGCACTGTTTCTGAGCACGTGCAGCTCTCCCTTGTCTAACAGGAAGGTGTGCTTTTGCCCGGCGTGGCTCAGCAGTTGAGCGTCGTCCCAGGCACCAGGGGGTTGCTGGTTCGATTCTGGGTCAGGGCACCAGTGGGGGGTGTGCAGGAGACAGCCGATTGATGTTTCTTGTCATTGATGTTTCTTTCTCTCCCTCTCTCTCTCTCTCTCTCTAAAATAAGTAAAAACATGCTATAAATGAATAAAAATGCAAAGAAAAGTTGTTGACAATGCCATCATATGGGTGTCCCATAATTTATTTTCTAGGGCTGTGGTCGGCAAACTCATTAGTCAACAGAGCCAAATATCAACAGGACGAGGATTGAAATGTCTTTTGAGAGCCACATTTTTTAAACTTAAACTATATAGGTAGGTACATTAACTTAATTAGGGTCCTCCTAAGCTGGCCTTTGCTAAGAGCTCAAGGGGCCACAGAGCCACATGTGGCTCGAGAGCCGCAGTTTGCTGAACACTGTCCTAGGGGAACCCCCACGTGTATTTCCTGCTGCGATAACAATATTGCGCGTAGTGTATTGTACGTACACGTCAGCTTACTTTGAGGGGGAATCAGTCTGAGAGAGAGGGTCCTGGAAGTGGAATTGTTCCATCAAAGGCACCGGGGTTCAAAGATTAATACAGAGCGTCTGACAGCCCTTCCCAGAGGCTTACAATATAGCTGCACCCACTCCCATCGAGGTGTCTGCTCGCTCACTCCCGTCAGCACCGAGCGCGGGAAGTGTTTTCTGGCCTCCTGTTAGTTGGATTTTATATATATATACACACATACATAATATATATATAGGGAAGGGAGAGGGATAGAGAGTTAGAAACATCGATGAGAGAGAAACATCCATCAGCCGCCTCCTACACACCCCCCACTGGAGATGTGCCCGCAACCAAGGTACCTGCCCTTGACCAGAATCGAACCCGGGACCCTTCAGTCCGCAGGCCGACGCTCTGTTCACTGAGCCACACCAGAGGGCTTATTAGTTGACTTTTTAAAGTTCTGAGTGGGCGGAGCACAACCCCCGTCCGTGTTTAATGACCGTTTCTATTTTCCAGCGAGCGTGTGTTCCTATAGGCTGTTTGTCCTTTATGATTCATTTGCCATCGCCTTTTATTTATGAAGGATCCATCTTTAGTTATACACGCTACCAACCTCTTTCTCACTGTGTGATTTTTCTTTGAACATTTATAGTATTTACTTTTCTATAGAGAAATTGTTTCTTTAGTAAAAAATCTTTTCCTTTTTGTTTTTTATTTTTGGGGCTTCTAAGTTTTATGTGGTATTTACTCCTTCTCCGCTCCAGGGATTAATATAATTCATCGTGTCGTTCACCTTTGGTCTCCCTAGCTTCGTGCTCTCCGGGGGGAGTTTGGGAGGGGCAGGGAGGCACTGTGTCCTCACCTGGGTGTGCCCTCACCTGGGTGTGCCCTCACCTGCGTGTGTTCTCACCTGGATGTGCCCTCACCTGGGTGAATGGGTGTGCCCTCACCTGGGTGAATAGGTGTGTTCTCACCTGGATGTGCCCTCACCTGGGTGAATGGGTGTGCCCTCACCTGCGTGTGTTCTCACCTGAGTGTGCCCTCACCTGGGTGAATGGGTGTGCCCTCACCTGGGCACGAGGAACCCAGGACGCCTTCCCAGCCGCACTCTCCAGCCTCCAAAGGGGCAGCGCATTCCGGTTGTCACGTGGCCCTGGGCCCGGCCTGTGTGTAGCCGCCTCAGGCCGCCAGGAAGCTCGGGGCCCTCCAGCCCCGGTCAGCACCCGGGCTCTGGGCCTGTCCATCCCCGCCTCCACCTCAGACCGATCACAAAGGCGAGGACCGTGCGGTCGGGGAAGCCCTGGGCCCAGATGCCGGCTCCGCTTCCTGGGGGAGGGAGTCAGGACGCGCCGTCGGTGAGGGGCCGTCGGGAGGCCTGGACGCCAGGCCCGTCCCCAGGGCTGGCCCCTCGCAGCTCACGTCCCCGCTGAGCCTGTCTCCCAGGTGGCTCCCGAGGTTTGACTGCACCTGCTGCTCCTTGTCACCCGCCTGATCAGACTGCGCTGAGCACACAGTGGGTGCTTTATGAACCCCTGTGGATGGGTCATTGGCATTGCAGGCTGGCCTGTGCCCAGCAGGTCCACTTTGGATGTGGGTTTGAATCTGCCTTGGGGAACCGCTGGGACAGGCCTCCAGGTGTCCTGGCGTGGAAGCCGGGGGCACAGGGGGCAGTGCCGGGGCCGGGTTCTAGCTCTGACTGGCTCGAGAGGACCGCAGGGCGGGGAGGGGAGGGGCGTTCGCAGCTGGGCAGGGCGGACCCAGGTCCAGGGCAGCATCCGGAATCCCCACAGGCTCCGGCTGTGCGGGGCTCCGGGATGCAGCTCCTCCCGCCCGACGGGCCGGCCGGCCCAACCCCGATGGCAGAGAGCCATCTACGCCGGGCCCGGGCCACCACGCTTCACGTATTCAATCTGCTCGGAATATTAACGAGTCCCCTCCAGCGATCCCGGGAAATGTAATTAGCGCTGGCCTCCCGAGGGGCCCTCTGCGCTTCGGAGACGTGTGCAGGGAAAGGCCGGGCCGGGGGTCCCTGCTCCCCCCAGACCTCCGCCTCCCGCCAGCACTCACGGGTCCCTCCGGCCCTCGTGGCTGGGAGGTGACCGAGGCCGTGTTCTCCGGGTCGCTGGCCCTGACCCTGAGCCGGCCCTGCTGGCCGGTGTGGGCAGCAATGCCGACCTCCTGCCTTGGTCTTTTTTAAAATGGGTTTTTATTGATTTCGGAGAAGAGGGAGGGAGCGATGGAAACATCAATGGTGAGGTGGTGAGTGAGGTGGAGTGTTGAGGCAGCGTGTGAGGAGGCGTGTGAGGCGGCATGTGAGGAGTATGAGGCGGCGTGTGAGGAGTGTGAGGCGGCGTGTGAGGAGGCGTGTGAGGAGGCGTGTGAGGCGGCGTGTGAGGAGGCGTGTGAGGAGGAGTGTGAGGCGGCATGTGAGGCGTGTGAGGAGGCGTGTGAGGAGTGTGAGGAGGAGTGTGAGGAGGCGTGTGAGGCGTGTGAGGAGTGTGAGGCGGAGTGTGAGGAGGAGTGTGAGGAGGCGTGTGAGGAGTGTGAGGCGGCGTGTGAGGCGGCGTGTGAGGAGTGTGAGGCGGCGTGTGAGGAGTGTGAGGAGTGTGAGGAGGCGTGTGAGGAGGCGTGTGAGGCGGCGTGTGAGGAGTGTGAGGTGGCGTGTGAGGCGGCGTGTGAGGAGGCGTGTGAGGAGTGTGAGGCGGCGTGTGAGGAGTGTGAGGAGGCGTGTGAGGCGGCGTGTGAGGTGTGTGAGGCGGCGTGTGAGGCGGCGTGTGAGGAGTGTGAGGAGGCGTGTGAGGAGGCGTGTGAGGAGTGTGAGGCGGCGTGTGAGGCGGCGTGTGAGGTGTGTGAGGAGTGTGAGGAGGAGTGTGAGGCGGCGTGTGAGGAGGCGTGTGAGGAGTGTGAGGTGGCGTGTGAGGCGGCGTGTGAGGAGGCGTGTGAGGAGTGTGAGGCGGCGTGTGAGGAGTGTGAGGAGGCGTGTGAGGCGGCGTGAGAGGCGGACTCGCACATCTCTTCACACGCCGCCTCACACGCCGCCTCACACGCCTCCTCACACGCCGCCTCACACGCCTCCTCACACTCCTCACACGCTGCCTCACACGCCTCCTCACACACCGCCTAACACGCCGCCTCACACTCCTCACACGCCTCCTCACACTCCTCACACGCCTCCTCACACGCCGCCTCACACTCCTCCTCACACGCCGCCTCACACTCCTCCTCACACTCCTCACGCCGCCTCACACTCCTCACACGCCTCCTCACACGCTGCCTCATACTCCTCCTCACACGCCGCCTCACACGCTGCCCTGTGGCCAGCACAGACGCCGCCGAGCGCCGCCTCCCATACGGTGTCACGCGGAGCTGCTCTCCCACCTGCGACCCACCGGCGAGCCGGCCCTTGTGCGGCCGGTCGGGCGATGAGCCTGTGAGCCGTTCCCGTGTCTCTTCCGGGGAGTTCCTACAGCCGGAGTGAGAGGCCCAACCCTGAGCGCTGAGGGCCAGTCCGCCGCCCTCCTCCCGCCTCCGGCCCGCGCCCGCAGCCCGAACCCAGCCCAGACCATCGCTTCTAAACCCGCGGGAGGCAGCCATGTCCTGATTTGCTTTGCTTTGGTGGCCGGGGACATTGGGCGTTGTCCTGACTGTGGGGGCCTTTTAAAAAAATTGTTATTTCTTACGGAGTTCGGAGAGGAAGGCAGAGGGAGAGAGAGCGTCAATGATGAGAGAGAATCGTTGATCGGAACCTCCTGGTTTGGAGGTGGGCGCTCAGCCCTGAGCGGGCCGGCGGGTGTGGGCGCTGGTTCCGGGGAGGGCGGCCCAGGGGCTCGGGCTGCACCTCTGCTCCCCGAGGACCTGGAGGTCAGACGGGAAATTCCCGTTGTTGTTACAATGCCCCGCCCCCCTTTTCCTTCTAAAGCGTTTCCTGGTCGTAGTCGAGGTTTTAGCGCCCATGTTCCGCGTGGTTCTGAGGGGCTGAGCTGTGAGGATGGAGCAGGTGCGCCCCCCGCCCCGCCCGCCTCTCCACCCCCTGCCCCCCACCCCAGCGCTGTGGGACACACCCATCTCTCTCCCCCTGTCCCCCGCTCCTGCCCCGCTCAGCCACCTCTGGCTGAAGATGATGAGGAAAACGGGGTAGGGAGGGTGTCAGTGAAAAGGCAGGCGTTTTGCCCTCACAGTTCGGGACGCCTGGGCGCTGGGAGCACGGGGAATGGGGTGCAGCTTCCTGTGTGTTGGGCTGTCCCATCCCGGGCGGTGCTCGGAGAGCAGAGCTCAGAGCCGTCCTCACCGCAGGCCCCGAGCGCCGTCCGTGCAGAGCTCGGCGGCCTCCTCCCAGAGGCCCGGGGTTGCCTAGCAATCCGGCAGCCTCGGCAGCACCGGGACGGCTTTCCTATTTTTAATTTGTTTCTGGGCGGGTGTTATAGTGCAACCACAGGCTGAGCTCAGGGATATCCGTGCGGCCCCCTCAGGGCAGGCGGGGCTGAAGAGGAGGAACCCTCTGCACCAGCGTCCGTGGTAGGAGGCGCCTGGGCCCTCCGCTCAGCCCCTCGCTCTGCCCAGGCCGCCATGCGCGCCCTCCGCCCGGGCAGAGCGAGGTGCGTGCCCTGCGGATGGGCCCGGCCGCCCTCCCGCGGACATTCCCATCCTCGCTCGTGGTGGGAGCCTTCCCCTTCCTCCCGGGATAAGTGTCAGACGGCACGCACCCGGGCCGACAGAGCTGCTCGCCCGTACATAAAAGATTGCGTCTGGACTCGTGCATGCCACGGCGGGCACGTGACGGGCTCCCCTGCGTGGGAGATGTGGGTGTGCCCAGCAGAGTCACGGCCCCCAGGCGTGGTCGCTCAGCCTCGGTTTTCTCATCTGTAGAATGGGCTGTGCCAAAGGGCGACCAGCCTCGCCCCCGGCTCTGAAGTGGGGAAGCAATCGGAGGTGCAGAGAGTGGCCCCTGGGACAAGGCTGTGGTGAAGGAGAAGGAAGAACTTTCTAGAAACGGCATGGACAGCAGGGCCACCTGCTTGAAATGACCAAGGGCACCAAGGAGGGACCACGCGCGGTTGCCTGGCGCCACCCCTGGTGACCCCGTTCCTGGGGGGTGTTGGGGAGGAGGGGGAGATCATGGCTCAGGCTGGGGGGGGGTGCAGTGTCTAGTTCCGTGTGGAGGGGAGAGCCAGCCAGCCACTGGGACCTGGTCCACACCGGCCACAACCGGGTCAAGCCCCGGCCCGGCTCAGCCGGTGCTCACGAGCAGCCCCGCACGAGCAGGCATGTGGTGGTGGCAGCCTGGGCCGTCCGTGTGCCGGACGGTGGACGTGTGACCTGCCCTCGTCTGGACCCACCCTCCTGGCCGCCTCCTGCGCCCGTGGGCGCCTCCCGCTCCCGCTCACGGGCCCGCGTGCCCGCGCCCCCGGGGCCTCCATCACAGTGACCCCTGTGCCGGAGCCCATCCCCGGGGCCTCCTGGGAGGCGGTGCCGGGGCAGGTTCACCGGAGCGCGTGCACGCTCACGGTTTTCACTCCCATCGCCCGTGTGGCTGTTGGTTCGGCCCGGGAAGCGGTTCTAGGCTGGAAAGCCTGTCCCCTGGCACGTGGAAGGCACCGCCCCTGCAGACCCTCCACCCCCCATCCCGCTGGGCTCCCCGGTGCATCCTCCTCCCGTGGCTCAGCCTCTTCCCGCAGCGAGTCCTCCTCCCGAGGGTCCTCCTCCCGCGGGTCCTCCCCCACAGTGAGTCCTCCTCCCGCTGGTCCTCCCCTGCAGTGAGTCCTCCTCCCTCGGGTCCTCCTCCCGCTGGTCCTCCTCCCTCGGGTCCTCCTCCCTCGGGTCCTCCTCCCACTGGTCCTCCTCCCGCTGGTGCTCCTCCTGCTGGTCCTCCCCCACAGTGAGTCCTCCTCCCTCGGGTCTTCCTCCCGCTGGTCCTCCTCCCGCTGGTGCTCCTCCTGCTGGTCCTCCTCCACAGCGAGTCCTCCTTCCGCGAGTCCTCCCACTGGTCCTCCCCCGCAGTGAGTCCTCCTCCCTCGGGTCCTCCTCCCACTGGTCCTCCTCCCGCTGGTGCTCCTCCTGCTGGTCCTCCCCCACAGTGAGTCCTCCTCCCGCGGGTCCTCCTCCCGTGAGTCCTCCTCCCGCTGGTCCTCCCCCGCAGTGAGTCCTCCTCCCGCTGGTCCTCCTCCCGCTGGTCCTCCCCCGCAGTGAGTCCTCCCGCAGGTCCTCCCCCGCAGTGAGTCCTCCTCCCGCAGTGAGTCCTTCCCCGCAGTGGGTCCTCCCGCTAGTCCTCCCCCACAGTGAGTCCTCCTCCCGCGGGTCCTCCAGGCCCTCATGCAGGGACCGTGCCGGCCGGGGTTTGTTTCCATGACAAGGGGCCTCCGTGTGGTCCCTGTCCCTCCGTGGAGTGGAGCACGTGGGAGCGCACCCTGGGAGAGTTCCCGAGTTAAATATGGACGCCCTCCCCACCCACATGTGCCGTCCCGTCCTGCACCCTCCCCGCGCCCTTTGGCTCCGCACCCGGACGTGCCTGGCGCTGCGGCCCGTCTGCCGAGGCTCCTCACTGCTCCCCGCACCTAACCCCCGGCCGTTCTCTGTTCGCAGATGTTCTGAAGCAGCACCTGCCTCCAGCCCCGGTGTGAGGAGGGCATAGAACCCTCCGGCGCTGCCCGTTCAGCCCGCCGCCGCCGCCCTCCGGGGAGGCAGGCCGAGCAGCCAACGCCACACTGCACGGCGCCATCCCGCTGGCCGGCCGGGCCCCCGCGCAGGCTGCTCGGCGAGCACTGGCCCCGGTCTCAGGCGCCGTCTGGCCTCCGTGCTCTGCAGGGAGGGGGGGCGGGGAGGAGGCCGGGCACCGGGCACCCAGGAGCTGGGCTGTGGCCCTCTCTTCTCGGCTCGAACCCCTCAGGCCTTGCTGAACCCGGGCTCCGTGTCCAGCTTCGGGCCACACGTGGAGAAGCAGGCGGTCACATAGGGGAGGGATATCGCTGTCCCAGGAGAAGCTTCCGGAAGTGGAACAACCTGGGCCAGGTTTCCATTTGTTGTTATTTATTTTAATTTTAAAATAAATATTTTTAGTGCCGAAAACGGTGTGGCTCAGGGGATAGAACGTCGGCCTGGGGACTGAAGGGTCCCGGGTTTGATTCCGGTCAAGGGCATGTACCTTGGTTGCGGGCACATCCCCGGTGGGGGTTGTGCGGGAGGCAGCAAGTGTATTTTTCTCTCTCATCGATGTTTCTAGCTCTCTGTCTCTCTCCCTTCCTCTCTGCAAAAAATCAATAAAATATATTAAAAATGTCTTTATCGATTTCCGAGAGGAAGGGAGAGAGAGAGGAACCTCAGCGATGACAGAATCATGGACCGCTGCCTCCTGCACGTCCCACACTGGGCTCCATTTGTCTTCAGCTGGAGGCTGTCTTAGGGTGCAGCACCCCGCCCCCGCCCTGCTCATCGGGGCGGGGTCTGGGCACTGTGTCCGTCTGTCTGTCTTTTGCTTAGAAAACAGGGTGGAGGCCCTGCCCCACCTGCCTCCTGTTTGGGACAATCCGGCCTCTGGCCTGCCCAGTGCCCGAGGGCGCCCTCGCTGCCCCACTGCCCCTCTCGGCCGGTCAGCCCAGGGTCCCCAGTTCCTGCCCCCCCCAAGCTGGAGACCCTCCCCGGCCCTACCCCCGGCCCCTTCCCCGGTTAGGGACGCCTGGGAGGGGACAGGGGCTTCCCGCACTTCCATTCTAGGCAAACCCCCAGCTGAGCCCCACTGATGTGGCCCCTGGACCCTGTGTGGCCGGCTGCCCCCGCCCCCCAGGCCAGGGCCCGGGTTTCAGGCCTAAAAGAGGGCCACAGCCCAGCTCCTGGGTGCCCCTAACCCCCCAGGCCAGGGCCCGTGAGAAGAGGGCAGCCTGGCGAGCCGAGCAGTGGGGGCGCCCCCATTTGTGGGCTCCCTCCCTGGGGTGGTCCTCCCTGGCAGCGCCGGCGGGCGGGCAGGGGCCTGGGGGCTGCGGCTCCCACCCGCGGCGGGAGGAGGGAGGAGGCGGGCTCTGGGCGGAGGGAGGGCGGCGCCTGAGGGAGCCCCCCAGGACCCTCCCCCGCCCGCCGTGCCCATCGCCGGGCGCCGGGCTCCGCGGGGCTGGGCTGGGGCCGGGGCGCGTCTGGTGCCGCCGCCCCCCGCCGCCTCCTCCCGCGCGGAGCCCCCGCCCTGGGCCGCGCACCGCCCGCCGCCGCCGCGTGCGCCTCGTCTCCGCTCCGCCGGCTGCAGCCAGAGCCCGGCCGGGGAGGAGGGGGGCGGGGAGGAGGGAGGAGGGAGGGGAGAGGCGCAGCGGGGGAGCGGAGGCTGCGGGAAGGAGCGAGCGGAGCGCCCGCCCGCAGAGCCTCCGAGGACCGCGCCGCCGCCCGCGTGGTCGCCGGAGACGCGGCCGGAGCCTCCCGGACCCGCCGCCCGCGGCCAGGATGCAGCGGGGCCATGGCCGCCCGGACCCCGGGCCCAGCCGCGGGCAGCGCTGAGCGGTGAGTAGCGGCCCCGCCGCGCTCGGTCATTGCCGCCGGGGGCGGGGGCGGGGGCGGCCGGCGTCCGCGGGGGCGGGCGGGGCGGGTGCAGGGCGGCCGGGGGTGCGCCCTCGGGTCAGGGGCTCCGCGTGGGGTCGGGGCTCCGGTCCCTCCGGATCGGGGTCCGGGCACGTGGCCCGGCGGGGCCGGAGGGCGATGCGGGAACGCGGAGGCGGCTCCATGGAGACTGGGATCCCGGCGGCGGCACCGGGGCTGGCGGGGTGCGGGGGGGGGGGGGGCGGGGCGCACGGAGACCCGGCCCTGCCCCGGCCCCGCGGGGGCAGCGGCTCTGCTGCCGGCCAGGCCCGCCGGAGCGCCGAGGGTCCCCGGAGGAGGGGTGACCCAGGAGGCAGGCCGGAGGGGGCAGCGGGGCGGTCCCGGCGCGCCTCCCGCGCGGCCTGAGGGGCTCCACGGAACCCGGGCTCCGGCGGCGGGGGTGACCCAGGGGCGGGCACGGCCCCGGCCAAACTTTCTCCCCGCGGCCCCGGAGTCGGGGGTCTGGGGTGTCCTCGGAGGTCGCAGACGCCGGGCTTGGAGCCTCCCGGGCCGTGTGTCCGCAGCGCCCTGGGCCCGGGGGCGCGGGGGCCGCGGCGCAGGCTCGGAGCCCGCCCGGCTGGAGGGACATGGGCTCCAGTCCTGCCCCAGCGGCCTGGGGTCCGGGCTGACGTGGAGGGTCCTGGGAGTCACCGCCCCTCCCAGCGCCACCGCTCCCGGGGCCGGGCTGTTCCCTCGCCCCTGCGGGCCGCTCCTCCCTGGGCCGGGGGCGCCCCCAGGCGAGTGCTTGTCCAGGGCAGGTCGCCAGTTTCCTGCGAAAGCACAGGCGCAGGGCTGGGGGTGGGAGGGTCCCGGGGCGCAGGGCTCCAGGGCCGGGGCTCCGGGTGTGCAGACGCCGCCGGGAACCGGTGGGAACATCTGCGGCGGAACCCGCGCCTCGTGCGCGCGCAGCTGCGGGGCGTCCTCATCAGCGCGGGGCTGGGGCGGTGACCCCGAGGCCACCGGACCCGCCGGGGCGACCGGCGCGGGAGCCAAGTTCAGGGTGAGCGCCCCCTGCCGGCCTGCGGAGGGCGCTTGACTGCCGGCGGGGGCTTCCCTGGCGGAGGAGCGCCCTGCGGTGGCTTCGGGGTGCGCCGCCCCCCTCCCGTACCCCCACCTCCTGGGCGCGAGCTCTCCCTGTGCGGAGGCCAAGGCTGCCCTCGCTCTCCCTGGAGCCGGAGGGCCCCCCCCCGTGGGCACAGGTGAGGGCGCAGGGCACGCTCCCGGGGCAGCGCTGAACCCCCTCATTCCCGCTGGGAGCTTCCGGGAGGGGCAGGGCCGCCGGGGGGGTGGGGGTGGTGGTGAGGCGTCGGGGCGCAGTGGAGGGCGCGCTCAGCGGAGAGCCTGGGCCTGTGAGCCAGGGCGGGCAGGCCATGGTTGGGGGTTGGTGCTCCGTGGCTGGGGTTTTCGGGAAGATCCCCCCATAGCAAGAGGACTCCGGTGGCCGCTCTGAGCCACCCTCCAGGGTCCCGGGCTTGGAGAGACCTCTGTCCACCCGGGTCATTTCAGGTCGCAAGGAGCCCAGGACAGCCTGGCACAGGCGGCGCCTCTGGCCCGTCCAGCACCCCCAGGCCGGAGTCGGGCTGCAGCGAAGCCAGGGAGCCCCCTGCCGCTGGGGCTGCGGCGGTGACCCTGTCCGTGGTGCTGGGGCGCTGAGCTCCCCAGGCCCGGCAGAGCCCAGGCCCAGAGGCGGGTTGACAGGAGGCAGGGGGAAGCTCCGGGGACCGGGTCAGAGGGACGTGGCTGTTCCGGCCGCTCACTCAGCTCTGAGCATCGCCATGGGGCGCGGAGACGCGGGAGAGAGAGCCCGGCTGACAGGAGGAGCTGGGGTGGTGGCGCGGGGAATACTCCTCTCCAGTCCCGTCCTCGCCTGCCTGGTCCAGGCCGGGGCTGCCTCTCCCCTGCACCCCTCTCTGATAGCCCCCCTCACCTGACTCCAGGCCCCACTGCTGGGTGGCGCGTGGAAGCTGGAGGCTTGCCCCGGGTCAGGGTGCAGGGTTACCCGCCTCTGCACACAGCTGTCCAATGCTGCACCATCAGGAGTGAGAGCAGCTTCCCCCGCGCCCGGTGTCAGGGTGGCGGCCGGGGGGGGGGGGTGGGCGCGGCTCACAGAGGGCCGGGGAGCGTGTGCAGGCGGCTCCCACGCGCGGCGTCGCCTGGGAATGGAAATGTCTCTCCAGGTGGCAGCGCGGGGCCTGCCTCCTGTCCCGGCCTGCGGCGTGCGGCTCCGTGTTTATTTATGTCCTCGCTCCTGCTCCACACTCTGTTACCGAGACAAATGGGAGCTGACACGCCGCCCGCCGACATGGGGTGAGGGATGTTTTATTTTTAAACGAGTGGAGGGGAACAGCCACTTCGCAGCCCCCCCCCCCAACACCTGGGATGGGGTGCTCCCCCTGGCACCCGCCTCTCCCCACATCCAAACGCAGCCAGTCTGTGCCCAGTCTCCTTCACTGGCTGCCGTCCCCCCCCCCCACACACACACCTGCCCCCGTCTTTCACAGAGCGACACGCTGTCTCCATGGGCTCAGGAACAGCCCGACCGCCAGCTCTCTCTCTCTCTGCTGCCTCTGCAGAGCTTCCCCTCCTTTTGTTTATGGAATGGGGCCCAGTGCACGAATTCGTGCACCTCAGAAGGAACTGTGGGTCTCGAGGCTGCAATGAGCAGGGGCAGGTCTCAGTCCGTCCTCTGTGCCCCTGCCCAGCCCCTCCCGCCACAGCCACAGCCCCCTGTCTGCCAGCAGCCCTGCTCCCACTGCCCGCCCCCATACGCAGATGGCACTGGCCCCGGTTGCACCGGCTGACAGCATGGAGCGATTGGGGCCGGCACCAGCAGTGATGTGAGTGGTGGCTGCTGTCCTGATTGCCCCTCAGGAGCAGGGGGAGGTGGAGAAGCCCTCAGGGGTCATCAGGGCTGGCAGCTGCTGCTTGCACCCAGGGATGGTGCCGAGTGATAGGGAAGAATTTTCAGTAATCACCAGAGGTTCGCCCTGATGACAGTGTCCCACCCCCTGCCTTGGTCTCGCACCCCTGCTCACCTGCTCCACCGTCCCACCGGGGCCGAGGACTGCTTTGTTCCACACACGCCCCCTGGTGGTCAGCTCATGTCATACCGACCTGTGGTTCCGTTGTTCCGCTGTTTGGTCTATTTGCACGTTAGCCTTTTATTATATGGATAACGGCTGGCCCCATCCCCTCTGCCCTGGCCGTCCGTGTCTCTCCTTCCTGTCCCCCATCCTGTCTGAGGGGCACCCGTGCGAGGTGGGGCGGGCCCTCAGGGCGTCCCTGGACAGCAGTGGGACCGAGCACGCAGCGGGGTCTTGTTCTGGGTTGGGATCCACAGACAGGAACGGGAGAATCTCGCTTAAGGAAGCACCTGGAGACGTGGACGGATTTGGCTCACAAAATGCATCTTTTTAGGTGCCAGGCACTCCGTCCGTTCATTTGCAATCACAGCTTCTCCAGCACATAAGGTGACATGGGAATATGCCACGGGAGGCGACGAGATAGTAAAGAGCACAAGGCCTGCCGCTTTATTATTGTTGTTATTATTATTAAATATATATTTTACTGATGTCAGAGAGGAAGGGAAAGGGAGCTAGAACCATCAGTGAGGAGAGAGGATCATGGACCGCCGCCTCCTGCATGCCCCCCGGTGGGGATGGAGCCCGCCACCCGGGCCTGTGCCCCGACTGGGAGTGGAACCCTGACCTCCTGGCTCCTGGGTCGGGCTCAGGCGCTGCGCCCGCCGGCCGGGCTGTCGCTGTCGCCTCACATGGCTCTTCGGAAGGTGTCGGGACTTGGCACCGCAGGAGCAAGCCGGCCACCCTGAGGGACGGCCCCTGGTGGGGTACTCGGCGCCTGGGGGGGCGCCGGGCTGGCGGTGTGCCCTGGGGGGGCGCCGGGCAGGCGGTGTGCCCTGGGGGGGCGCCGGGCTGGCGGTGTGCCCTGGGGGGGCGCCGGGCTGGCGGTGTGCCCTGGGGGGGCGCCGGGCTGGCGGTGTGCCCTGGGGGGGCGCCGGGCTGGCTGTGCTGTGACAGGGCAGTGTCCAGTGAGTGCGCTGGCCCCGCTGCTCCGCCGGGGAGGCCTGGAGGTGGCCTCACGGTGTGTTTGGTCGAGGGCGGGGAATTCCATGTGCCGCCCTCCGTCCTGGTGTCTTCTCACCTCAGAGATCCCTCCACCAAAACCAACACCAACACGCCAGGAGGAGCCGACCCCGGTGAGCGCCTCCCAGGCAGCCCCTTCGTGGCACACGGTGAGAGCCTGCGATGCGCCGGCCCGGCCCGGCTCTCAGCCCCGGCGACTCCGCCCGCCCCGACACGGTTCAGCGCGGGGACGCCTGCTTCTCGCTCGGGTGGGGCTCCCCGCGGCTTTGCAAACCCCGGGAAGTGTGCGTGTCTCAGGAATATTAGCCCCCTCACTGGAGGGGCCGCACGGCGCCGGCAGGCCTGGCTGGTCCCGCTGCAGGGACACGGGACTCTCCCAGGCCCCTGGGAGACGGGGTGCTGTGCCCCCTCTGGGGTGCTGGCTGCAGCGCGTGCTAAGATCGGGGACAGAGACGTGGCGGAGGCGTGGACGGTGCGGATTGTTGTTCTCAGGGGAGTGACAGGGTCATCTACACCCAGACAGCTGGTGTCTCTAGTCTTAGCGCCCAGGCGTCTGCCTGATGCATTTGACCCGATGGCCCCTGGGAGGGACAGGAAGCCGTCGCCCTGGTCCTCACCGGGAGAGCCTCGTGTTGGAGTCTGGGAAAACGTTCCGCGTGACTAAGGCAGCTCTGTGGAGCGCGTTTTCCTCTCTCCCGGGCAGGTCTGCCCCGGCCGATGCCGGAGACCGCGCTGAGCCGTGCCCACGCTCTGCCTGCGTCTGGCCGGGCCTGGGTCATGGTGCACCTGTGCCTGCTGCTGGAGAGCGTGCCCGCCACAGTGTGTGCGTCTGACCGCCTGCCGGGCTGAGTGCCACTTCCCCGGCTGGCCCGGACGCAAGCGGGGAGATTGGCTGTCCATGGGGGCTCCCCCGCCCCCTCCTCCCCATCTCCCTCCGAGAGCTGACATTTTTTTTTTTTTTTTAAAGATTTCCAGATTTTTATTTCTGGAACTGTACAGGTATTAAAGTACAGCAGATACAAAATAATGCTAAAAAAAAATCAGTGTTTATGTACAAATATTAAAATCAATGCAACAATAGCAACTTCCTCTTGAATATCTGTTACTAAGACTTGTTCTGATTGTCACTAATTCATTTCATACTCACAGGGTACTTAGCTCAAACTGGGACTATTGGATCACTGGTTTTCCAAGAGGAATTTTAATATCGACCATATTTAATAATAAAACTAATAGCTTCCTCCTTTTAGTGAAAAATTAAGAACTTTTAAAAAAACATAGTAATGTCAATATTCTTATAAATTATTTCAGTTTCCATTTGTAGACAATGTGCTTTGAAACTGGGCAAACAATCTCCGTGGTGGCCGGGGTTCCTCCATTAGTTTACATTCAAAGTTGAGTCACTGGAGACTTTGGTTAAATTCAGTAGTTAAAATCACTCTGCTCTGTGAGAGCCGACGTCCTCAAACACTCAGGACTCTCAGTCGTACAGATTAATAGGAAACAGTTGCACAATGCTTTGACCTAATTGTACACACTTTAGTATCGTTTAAAAATTATTCTACAGCCAAAACCGGTTTAGCTCAATGGATAGAGTGTCGGCTTGGGGACTGAAAGGTCCCAGGTTCGATTCCGGTCAGGGGCATGTACCTTAGTTGTGGGCATATCCCCAGTAAGGGGTGTGCAAGAGGCAGCTGATCGATGACTCTCTCTCATCGATGTTTCTGACTCTCTATCTCTCTCCCTTCCTCTCTGTATAAAATCAATAAAATATATTTTAAAAAAATTATTCTACATCCTTCAAGTAAAGTCAGCAGCTGACCGAGGAGAGCCGGCGCCGAGCGTGGCCGCAGGAAGTATTGCTTTAGTCACAGCACCATCGCACCCACTGCTCTCCCCACGTCTCCCCAGAGAGACACAGCAGCCCACTGCAACCGCTCACCATGGATTTTTGGATCTCCTTTTTTTTTTTTTTTTTTAATATATTTTTATTGATTTTTTTACAGTGAAGAAGGGAGAGGGGATAGAGAGCCAGAAACATCGATGAGAGATCCTGCATGCCCCCTACTGGGGATGAGCCTGCCACCAAGGTACATGCCCTTGACCGGAATCGAACCCGGGACCTTTCAGTCCACAGGCTGGCGCTCTATCCACTGAGCCAAACCGGTTTCGGCTGAAATCTCCTTTTAAAAGGAGATCTTGTGCCTGGCTGTAGTGGCTCAGGGGTTGAGCGTCAGCCCATGAACCAGGAGATCCTGGTTCGATTCTGGTCAGGGCACAGGCCCGGGTTGCGGGCTCGGTCCCCAGTGTGGTGCGAGCAGGAGCAGCCTGTCAGGGATTCTCGCTCATCGTTGATGTTTCTCTCTCCCTCTCCCTCTCCCTCTGAAATCAATAAAATCGCATTTTAAAAAAGAAAAGTGGAACTGGTGCAGCGCAGACGGCAGAGCTGTGCCGGGCCAGCGGGGAGGGCAGTCTCCGCCCCCTCCCCTCCCCCGTGTCCTCTGTCCTTGTCACATGTCACCACGGAGATCAGCCGCGGGAGAAGTGGTCACCCCCCTGCCTGCCGTGGTCGGGGTCAGACGCCACGCTCAGATCCGGAGAAGAACACCCCCAGGACCAGGCGGGCACATGGCGGCCCCAGGTGATCGCTCAGGAAGCGATGAGCGCTGGGAAACGCGCGTCAGAGGAAGCGTGTCGCCATAACAGAGCTGTGATGCTTGCCGCCGGGAGTGCATTAATGTACCTAACATTCCGGAAGGTACTCGCCTGTGGGAGGGGCGGGGCCTGCTCTGGGGCCTGAGCCCCGCCTTCTGGGCAGCGCCGTCCCGGGGGCCTGTGCCGCCTCACGGGGGGGGGGGGGGGGGGGCGCTGTGCCCACAGCCGCGCCAGCTGTCCACAGTGAGGCCGCGGGTGGGGATGTTCTTTCCTCCCCACGGGCTTTGCTCGGGGCTCTGCAGCGGACCAGCGAGGAGAGGGGGTGCCGAGAGGAGACACCCCAGGGTCTGGCTTTGTAGGAGACTCGGCTGCCTGCGTGCGGGGGGCCTGGGAGGCAGGCGCATAGACAGGGCCCGGGAGGCCGTGGCCCGCACCCCGCACACAGCACAGCCTCGCCACCTCCTCTCCAGGCTGCAGAGCAGCCTCTGTGTGTGCGGTCTCAGCACGAGGCCACGCTCCCTGCTCTCCGCCCGCTCGCTCTGCCCTCCTCCCGCCCCATCAGCCTCTTCCCCGCCTGCCCCCCCTCCCTCTGTCACCTTCAGGGTGGCCGCCCGAGCACTGAGCGGCAGGAGGAGGATTTACGGCCTCCTGCCTGCTGAGGCAGTCACAGCGCCGAGGCCGTGGGGAGAGCCAGTCACCGCCACTCAGACTCAGACGGGCTGGCTGGGGCCTCGGAGGCGGAGCCCTGGGAGGGGTGAGGGTCTGATGGACTCTGAGCGCCGTGGGGGTGGGGCCGGGAGACCCGGGTCCTCCTGGCAGTGGGGTGAGCAGCGGGGCCTGCGGGCAAGTCCTGGGTCGCACGTTGAGGGGGTTTGTCTCCTGAGCACCTGGCACCGTGAGAGCCACAAAGTGGGATGTTCGTGGAGCAGATGGTGACCCCACCTGCGATTAGAGTGTGCTCGCGTGTGCGTGTGTGTACATGAGCACCTGTTCACACACACGTGTGCATTATGTGTGCGCGCTCAAGCAGTGACACATAGCATATGCGTGCACACGTGCGTGTGTGCGCAAGAGTGCAGTGCACAATTGTGCATATGTGCATGTGGTGCACATGACACGTGTACGCTCATGTTCTTGTATGTGCACGTGAGCAGGTGTGTATACATGTGTGTCGTGTGTGCTTACCTCCTGGACACCCCCAGACTCCCCTGTATGAAGGCACACTCCCCTGCCGGCTGCAGGCCAGGCCTCTGAGCCCCACTGGGCCCCGCAGTCCTCCCTCATCTGTCCTGTGTCTGTGACAATTCACAAACTTTTTTTTTTTAACTTCTGGACGTTGCCATGGTTACCCGCATGCGTGGTTCCGTCGGCCTCGCTGTAAGCGGGGCGGCGTGGGGCAGGCGCTCAGCCCTCAGCCCTCCACGCGTGGCCGTGGCCAGGGCGGTGCGCTCTGTGGAGGGAAGGCGGGGAACCACGAGGTGTCCTGGGCCCTTGTGCTGCGCCGTTCCAGGTAGGAACGAGGAGGAACCAGAGACAGATTCTGTCTCCCACCCGAGATTAATTATAGCGAGGAGCGGACCACGCCGCTCCCGGCCACAGCGAGGCGGCTGCGTGCACAGCGCTCCAGCCCCAGCCTCAGTGCTGCTGTGGGGGCGGGTGCTTGTTTGCACCTGGCCACGCGTGTGCGGGCCGGACAGCCGGCACCTGGGCACGCGTGTGAGGGCGGGGCAGCCGGCACCTGGGCACGCGTGTGCGGGCGGGACAGCCGGCACCTGGGCACGCGTGTGCGGGCGGGACAGCCGGCACCTGGGCACGTGTGTGAGGGCGGGGCAGCCGGCACCTGGGCACGCGTGTGAGGGCGGGACAGCCGGCACCTGGGCACGCGTGTGAGGGCGGGGCAGCCGGCACCTGGGCACGCGTGTGCGGGCGGGACAGCCGGCACCTGGGCACGCGTGTGCGGGCGGGACAGCCGGCACCTGGGCACGTGTGTGAGGGCGGGGCAGCCGGCACCTGGGCACGCGTGTGAGGGCGGGACAGCCGGCACCTGGGCACGCGTGTGAGGGCGGGGCAGCCGGCACCTGGGCACGCGTGTGAGGGCGGGGCAGCCGGCACCTGGGCACGCGTGTGAGGGCCGGGCAGCCGGCACCTGGCCACGCGTGTGAGGGCGGCCGCAGCCCAGAGAGCATGTGCCCGCACCGCACTACCGGGCGGGAATCTGCAGTGTGTGGGAGCATCCGCAGGGGCCGTGGGAAAGGGGGTCAAGGCAGGAGGGAGCGGACCAAGGTTACTTCTGCCCGGACCGCTCTCCGTGCAGAGGCGGGCCCGCGGGCTGGGCGAGGGGTCCCCGGCGGCCGTGTGGGGCCCTCGGGCTGGGCGAGGGGTCCCTGGCGGCCGTGTGGGGCCCGCGGGCTGGATGAGGGGTCCCCGGCGGCCGTGTGGGGCCCGTGGGCTGGGCGAGGGGTCCCCGGCGGCCGTGTGGGGCCCCGGGGCTGACTCACCAGCTGGAGGAGGAGGCCCAGGCTGTGGCCGCCGCACCCTTGCCCGCCTGTTCTGACGCCGTTTTCTCGGACGGACAGGATGCTCGGCCAGCGAGGCGATGGGGAAGGCAGACGGGCAGGTGTGTGTCCTCCCAGGTCCTGGCAGAGCAGCGCCGTGCCTGGGTGTTCGGGGCCCAGCGCACACAGAGGACCATCCCCGGAGGCCCCTCCCGGCTCCCGGAGCTGACAGCCCGGCTTCCGGAGCCGCACCTGCCTGACGAGGAGGAACAGAAGCGCGTCCTGGCGGGTGCACACCTGCGCGCTGGGTTGTAGATGCTTCGAAGCAGCGTCTCTGCTCCCCCACCTCACGGAAAGCCTCTCTCCTCACGGGTCCCGCTCAGCACTGGGCGCCGGCAGCTGCTGGGCGGGTGGGGACCGGGCTTTGTGCCGTTAGCCCCGTTCTGGCCGGTGAGGGCCCGAGTGGGGCCCGGTGGTTACCAAGCCCGGATTGCGTGGCTAGCGGTGCGTTGCAGCCTGGTGGAGGTGGAGGTGTGTCTGGGCCTGGGTGGGTGCTGCCAGAGGGACGAGGAGGCCTCCGTGGTGTCCGGCCAGAGAGGAAGCGGCCGGTTCTCCCCCCGGTTGGTGACAGCCAGGAGGTGCCCTGCAGGTGCGGCTGGGCTGTGTGTCCGGCCACATCCGCCTCCTTCCCTGCAGCCTGGACGCGAACCCTGGATTGTGTGCCACTGCTTTCCCAGAACCGGGGTCGGCTGCCAAGAGAGCAGCCTGCCTCCAACAGGGGGGTCAGGTGCGTGCCCGAGCCACTCCTCTCTGCTGGGCTCAGTGGGGGAAGTCGATGGAAGGGAAAAGTCATGCCTAAGAAGGTGCCGGACTGTTCTGGAAGGTGCTGGACTGTTCTGGAAGACAGCCTGAGCCTCCTCTAGATGCCCAGCCTGGGGCTGGCTGCGTCCTCAGGGTGCATTGTAGCCCGTCTACAGGGGAGTCAGCTTCTGATTATCGATGCTCAGCCGGCAGCAGCGGACGGGTAACTCGTGAAGGCAGAGGAATCGATATCATTTATATGCGGCGTGCGCTGCATACTTCCCCGCCGGCAGACTGGCCGCCACGATTGTGCTTCTCCAAGAGCGTGCTGTCCGCGGGCCAAGGCCACCCCCCGCGCCCCTCCAGGAGGGCCGCTGGGACGCACGAGAGCCCTCGCGACCTGGCAGCCGGCGCCGAGCGAGCGCCAGGGCCGCCCTCCCCGCACCTGCCCTCTCCCCGCCGGCGCTGGCACCCGCCTCCCGGCCCCCACGCAGGGAGGGGCGGTTACAACCGGTCAGAAAGACGGGTGTCCAATGGTGGGCTCTGCAGCTGCCGCAGGCGGGCGGGGAGGGAAGGCCGCAGGGCAGTCTGGGTATTTTAACCTGGAAACACACACGCACGCACACACACACACACACACACACACCCCCGCAGGGTCCTGTCCTCGGCCATGCTCAGGCTGACGCAGCGCCCGCACACAGTAGGTGCTCAGCACACAGTCAGGTCCCTGAGTCACCTGAAGCCACGGCCACGGGGCTCCCAGCCGTCGGGCCCGGGGCCGGCACCGGGTCAGGAAGGCTCCCGTCCCCTCCTCCCAGCCGCCTCCTCTCGCCCACCCGCCTGCCCTGAGACCGCGGCCGCTCCGCGCTGTAACTGCTCGGCATCGAGGGGAGGCTCCTGGGAAGCAGGGCTGCGGCGCGGAGAGCACCTCGCAGAGCCGAGGCCCCGGGGGGTGCGAGGCCCGTGTGAGGCTCGGAACAGGCTCGGAACTCCCCCCAGGATCTGTTTGCTCAGGCCGAGCCCTCCCGCACCAGCTCCGGCGCCTCTGGCTTTCTCGAAGGCGCTGCAGCGAGGGCTGCGTTTCCATGTTTTCATTCTATTTTTAAAGCCGAGCAGGGAGTCCCTCTCCACAGACGCTGTGAAATCCGAGGGCTCCGAGCCGAGCCGGCCCTGTGGGGATGCGGGGGGGGGGGCCTGGGACCGCGGGGAGCCCAGCCTCTGCCTCGGGCCTCAGGGACAGGGCAGCCCCTGAGCGGGTGCTGTCACCTCCCGGACCACGGCCCCGGGCAGAGGAGAGCAGGGCCTGTGCCCGCCGCCCTCCTGTCCGCCCCGTCCGCCCTGCTCCGTGCCCGGCCGGCCACCAACGCAGCATCGCGGATCAGCCGGGAGTGCGGGGGACAGGCCCGTGCGTGGTCCCAGCTGCTGTGGGCACAGCGGCGGGCTCTCTGGGCTTGGAGGCCGCCCTGGTGGGCGAGCCGGAGGCACCGGGATGGCCAGGTTTCCGCCGCCTCCTCCCCTCCCCCCGCTCCCTCCCCCCTCCGCCGGCGGCCCTCCGGTGAGCGCCGGCCTGCCGCAGGAAGTGGGGTGCTGAGGGCCAGGTGCAGGGGCAGCGGGAGCCGGGCGGAGCGGATGCTTGTGTTAGGAGCTCGTGGGCAGTGCCGCTCACGCCAGGCCCGCAGGGCGGCCCGCAGAGCCGTCCCCGGGCTGCGGTCCAGGGGCACCTCGAGCCAGGGCCCGGGCTGGCGCGGTCAGGGCGTGGGCATGGAGGCACTGCAGCCGGTGCAGCCTCGGTCCAGGGGCCATCCTGCCCTGCCCGGCCCGGCCACCCTCCTCCCCTCCTGCTCCCCCTCCCGCTCCCCCTCCCCCTCCCGCTCTCCCTCCCCCTCCCCTCCCCCTCCCGCTCCCCCTCCCCTGCTCCCCGCCGAGGAGGCGGCGGGTGACCAGCTGCTCCGGAGCCGGAGCCAGTTCCGAGCCGGCAGCGAGGATGCGCACGGGGTGCGCCGGGCGGGCGGGGAGGGGACGCAGGACGCGCGGTCGCTGTTAGCACCGCACTTGGGGGACCATCGGCCTCTGCCCCACCCCAAGTAACGGCATTAAAGTGGTTTAGCCCCGGCTGGTGTGGCTCCGTGGACAGCGGCGGTCGGCCTGCGGACCGAAGGGGCCCGGGTTCGATTCCGGTCACGGGCACGCACCTTGGTGGCAGGCTCCTCCCTGGTCGGGTGCGTGCGGAGGGAACCCAGCGATGTGTCCTTCTCTCATCGACGTCTGTCTCTCCCTAAAAATCAACGGGCAAGTGTCCTTGTGAGGACTAACCAGCAAACAGACCAGAGGTGGTCTAGCGGCGTCTGTGGTTCCCGTGGTGTGGCTCTCGGCCACCTGAGGTCCCCCCCCCCCCCCCCGGCGGCCTGCCCTCCCCCCAGACCCCGCTCCCGAGGCGCCGCCTGCCCGCCAGCAGCAGCCCTGCCCGGCCCTTCCTCCTGCGGAGAGTTCGATTTTTTCCCGAAGGCTGGCCGCGCCCTCCCCGCGCAGGCCTGTGGTGCGGTTTCTGCGGGTATTGATCCGGCAGCTGGGTGCTCAGATCCGCCGTCTCAGATTCCTGAGAGACGCCGGCCTCCGAGCCGCCTGCTGCCCTCCTCCGCCCGCCCGCCCGCCCGCACCCGCTCCGAGGCCCTGGGCGGCTCGGGCCTCGGCTCAGGCTCGCACCCACAGCCTGCTCTGCCCCTCACGAGTCTCTCCTGCCGCACCTGGGCCCCGCCACCCCGGATCCACCCGGGGCCCTGACCTGGGGGCCGGGAGGAGGGAAGGTGTCCGTTGCGGTGGCTCAGGAGCTGCGGGGACGCGGGGTATGAAATGGGCGGCCGTGGCGTCTCCCTCAGGCTCATTCGGGGTGAAGCGTGAGGCCGTGGTGAGAACGAACCAATCCCCCTGCTGCCGGCAGCGAGGGGGGATCTACACCCGGCAGAGCAGGCACCGTGCCACTTCCTTGATTTGGGGGGGAAAAGGGGGAGAGAGCAGAGGAGACCCCAGTGCCCGTGAGAGGGGGCGGCTGGCAGGGAGAGCTGCTCGCCGAACCCCTTCTGGCGGGGACCCCAAGGACTGGGGGGTCCGGACTTCCTGTCCTGGTCCCTGTCGGCTCTGGCCTCCTTGCCACTCCACGTGGGAATTAAAATAAAGTTTACATGCCCGGGCGGGAGGCTCAGGGGCTGGGTGTCGACCTATGAACCAGGAGGTCAGGGTTCGATTCCCACTCAGGACACAGGCCCGGGTGGGGGCTCCATCCCCAGTGTGGGGCGTGCAGGAGGCAGCCGGTCCATGATGCTCTCTCATCAGTGATGTTTCTCTCTCTCTCTCCCTCCCCCTTCCTCTCTGAATTAATGAAATAAAAAGTAAAGCCCTGGCCAGTTTGGCTCAGTGGATAGAGCATCAGCCTGTGGACTGAAAGGTCCCAGGTTCGATTCCAGTCAAGGGCATGTACTTTGGTTGTGGGCACATCCCCAGTGTGGGGTGTGCAGGAGGCAGCTGGTCAATTTTTCTCTCTCATTGATGTTTCTAATTCTCTCCCTCTCTCTCTCTCTCTCTCTCTCTCTCTCTCTCTCTCTCTCTCTCTCTCTCTCTCCCTCTCTGTAAAAAATTGATGAGATATATTAAAAATAAGATAAAGAGGTGAGATTGCCAGCTTGGCCGAGACCTCGGCCGTGAGGGACAGCGGAGCCCCGCCGCCCCCCGCCTCCCGCCCGGAGGCTTCCTCTGTGGGGTGTTCTCGCCGAGGCGACGTGGCGGCGGCGGCGCACGTTTTGTTTTCTGTCCCGGCTGCTGGGGGCGGCGGTGCTCCCGTTTGGGGTGCGGGCGTGGGGGAGGTGTGTGTTCTCTGGGGAGAACAGTGAGAGCAGATGTTACGCCCCCGAGTCTGGGAGGCGGGACTGAGGACGGGGCTGCGTGGGGTGAGGAAGGACCGATTATGCAGGGGGGGGCCTTGGGGACGCTGATGGAGCAGGAGGCAGAGACGTCCGCTCGGTCCCTCCAGGAAGGCGGCCGGGAGCCCGGGCCGTGCTGGACAGGTGCCCCTGCAGGTGGACATCAGGGTGCCTGCCGGCGTGGCCGTGGCGGCGTGGCCGGGGCCGGGTGGCCGTGGCGGCGTGGCCGTGGCGGCCCCGGGCCTGGGGAGCTCCAAAGGAGCAGCAGCCTCCGGGCTGTGGGAGGGCCGTTCTCTCTGTCACCCTCCCCTCTCCCTTCCTGCTCCTCATTCTCCATCTCAGTGCCGGCAGCTGGGGGGCCCCCCCATATGTCCTCGATCCTCCTCCCCCGACACCTTCACAGCACGAGACCAGGGAGCCGCACCAGGAGGCCCCTCACAGGCAGGGCTCGCTCGGACCTTGGCGCTGGGGCTCTGGGACCATGTGCAGCGCGGCTGTGGCACCAGCCCTGCTTCACCAGGGACAACCCGTGTCCCCTCTGCTTCCTGCCTGGAGCCACCGGGGCCCCGAGGACAGCCCAGCCGTTCGCGGGCCGGCGCAGCACGCACAGCAGGCACAGGCTCGGGCGCTGCGGGCACCGCTCGGCCAGGGCGGTGGGCTCAGCTCCTCTCGTCCGTGTCCCCGTGGTGGCCCGTCCCCTGCTCCCCGCCAGGCGCCCTTCCGTGAGGCGGGGAAATGGCTCCGTTGTTCGCTTAGCGTGCGTCTCCGAGGGCTCGCTTCGTCTCGGAGGAACCAGGCTTGCTCCCGGCATGTAATGAAATCGCATAAACGTACTCCGAGCCGGAATCTAATTACCCCTCCTGCTCGTTACGGGCGGAGGCCGTGTGAAATGTGTGGACTCCCCCCTCGGGGGCTGAGAGGCCGGCTGGGTCTGTCTGTGCCGAGGACGCAGCTTAGAGCTCACACGCCGAGCGTCCGGGCAGAGATCAGGGCGGCCGTGAGGCTGGCGTCCTGGCCGGGGCTCCTGGCACACAGAGCCTGACACCACGCGGTTCGGCGAGTTCCGGCAGAGAGTGCCCGGGCCTGCAGCACCGAGGCTGCCCACCCCATGCCTAGCGGCTGGGCCAGGGCTGCCTGTCACTCTTTAGAAGGGCACTGATCTCATCGTGGGGGCCCCACCCTTATGACCTTATGACCTCACCTAACCCCTTCCCACAGGGGTCATCTCCCAGGATCGTCACATTGAGGGTGAGGGCGTCCACCGAGGAGCTTGCAGCCCCTGCACGATGACACCATGTCCTGGTGAAGGTGTGTCCCCGCCGAGGGGTCTCGCTTTTGCGTGTCACGTCCTCAGCCAGGCAGCATTTGTGCTGTTTCCGTCTCGCAGGTTCTGGACTAAAGAGAAAATGTGTTTTTTCAACCCGGCCGGCGTGGCTCGGGCGTTGAGCACCAGCCCATGAACCAGGTCACGGTTCCATTCCAGGTCAGAGCACACGCCTTGGGGGTGGATCCCCCGTGGGGGCGTGTAGGCAGCGGCCAATCCATGTCTCTCTCTCTTCACTGAGGTCTCTCTCTCCCTCTCCCTTCCGCTCTGACGTCGATGAAAACACATTTAACGTCTGTGTTTAAACCGCCCTTCCTGCCGTCACAGGGCTGACCTGTCTGCAAAGGGTGTTTCCTGGGGCGGCGGGGAGAGCTGTTCTCGCCGACCCGGCCTCGATGGCGTGTGCGGGCCATGGAGGCGTGTGCGGGGCCATGGAGGCGTGTGCGGGCCACGGCGGCGTGTGTGGGGCCACGGCAGCGTGTGTGGGCCACGGCGGCGTGTGCAGGCCATGGCGGCGTGTGCGGGCCACGGCTGCGTGGGGGAAGGAGCTGCAGAGGCAGGGCTGGCGGCCGCCTGAGTGGGGGAGGAAGGGAGGGGACCGGACAGAGGGGACCGGGGGGGACTCCAGCGTGGCCGCAGGGACCACTCTCACACGCGGCTCCACGCCCAGGGCCGCCCGAGGCCGGGCCACAGCCTGAGCAGAGTATTTCAAGTGAGTGGGATTCGGGCTATTTTAAACGTTTCTTTTCTGGTACGAGTAGTGTCTGCATTTGCTGCCACGGATGTGCTTTGTTTTATAACGAGGACAAAAGGAGAACCACGGGTCTTGCCAAAAGCAGCTCGGTCTCCCGGACCAGGGGAACCCGGCCGCCCCTCCCACCCTCAGCACCCCTATGCCCCCGGGTCCCCAGGCTCCCCAAGAGCTGCTCTCGCGCCAGCACGAGCCAGAGGTGACCGCGGAGGACCGAGTCTGCCCCGTCCTGGCCGTCCTCCCTCCCAGCCGTGACCGCGTGCCGTGTGCCGTGTGCCGTGTGCCGTGTGCCACGTGCCGTGTGCCGTGCGCGGGCGGGGCTGGGGGAGGGAAGCGTGTCCGGGATGCGGTGAGTCAGGAGGACGGGATGGTGGACACAAACTGTCCTGACGCGCCTTCAGCCGTGGGGCTCTGGAAGGAGCGTCTCCTGGCCCGGCTTCCGGAGCGACTGTTCGGGGTGGAGGGGGATGGGGGTGGGGGTGGGGGTGGGGGTGGTGTGTTTTGCTGCCAGACGAGGCTACATTTTTAGCCAAAAGTGAGAAAGGGAAGGGGTGGGGGGTGGGGCCGAGGTCCCCGGAGGGGACACCGGCCTGCGGGCTGGGCTGGGGCCAGGCCTTGGAGGGCCGTTCCTGGTCCGTGTGGGCGAGGCGGTCCCTTCGGCCAGCGCCCGCGTGGCCGGACACGGTGGCTATAGCCCCCCTCCCCGCCGGCCTCCATGAGCCGCAGCTGCGGCCGCTCTCCCCGCTCGCTCAGCTGCCGTCCTTCGCTGAGTAGCTCAGGTGCCGAGGACGCTGAGGCACAGAGAGTGGGGCCGCCAGCTGCCCGGACCCCGGGGCCTCCGGGGCAGCGGGGAGGAACAGGCCTGGAGCAGCCCTCTCGATGCCCAGAGGCTGTGGCTGGCAGAGCACGCACAGAGTGCCCCCCACATACAGTGGAACCTGCACGCTACCCCCAAGCTGCTTGGCGTCGCTGCTAAGGGGGGGCCCTGGGGCTGTCCTTGTGGCCCCAGCACCACGCTCACCCCGCGGGGGCACACGCCCGCCCGCACGCCAGGCTGCCCTGGGTGATGATTGCTGTGGGCTCCATCGCTGCTCTCCCTCCCCCCCCCCCCATTCCGCCATGGGCGCCCCGAGGCTCCGGCTGTGCAGGCTGGAGTGAGGGGTGAACCCCTGGGAGAGACCCCCCCGTCTCTGCCCGCCCTGGATGGCTCGCGGGGGCGCTGGGCACTCAGCGTGAGTGTCATGGGGGGGGTCCCAGACGGCCTCAGTCCCTGGGTTAGGTTTTGCCTAGACACCGTTCCGGCCACTGGGCTCCCTCTGGACTCGGATGGTCTTCGCTTGGCTTCCTGCCCGAGTCCCACCGGACCCGACCCCACGCCTGGCACGCTCCTTCCGGAAGACACAGGGTTACGTGGGGTCACAGTGCAGAGCTCCCGGCCGCGGGCCTCGTGGGGTCCCCGGGGCGGCTCCTCCTGGCCTCAATGTCTGTGCTCCCCATTCTGTCACCCCTCGGCTGCGGAGGAGGCAGACGTGTGGGGCCGGGACCTGTGCACGTGCTGGGCAAGACCCCGAAGGGTCCAGGCGGCTGGGCCGGACGGTCCCCGAGGCAGCGACGAGCCCTGCCGTGGTCACAGGGAGGCCACGCAGCCGACACGGGAATACATGGCTGTGTCCTAGGGAGACCGTGTGTACAGACAGGTGGCGGGCATGATGGCAGTGGCGTCCTCGGGGTGTGACATGGAGTCTTAGAGAGAACAGATGGGGGTTAAACACAGCAATGTTTCCCGTGTCACCTCCCCCTGCTCGCCTTCCCCTCCCTCTCCTGGGGCGGCCGCTGAGCCTCCCGCCTTCCTTCTGCAGGTGTGTTCCAGCACCTTCCCTGAGGCCCTGAGGCCCTGAGGCGGGAGTGAGGGCACCGCGGGCGTTAAAAATAGACCCTGCCCCAGTTCTGCTGCCCCTGGAGGCCCCGTGGGCAGGGGCTGCGGGGGGCTGGCTGCAGCGGGGAGGCAGGGGGAGGGCGGGCAGTGGGCAGGCTCGGCTGGTCTGCAGCCTCCGGGGAGGTTCCGTCCCCCCTCGGGCTCCTGCTGCTGCAGCCCAGCCTCTGCCTGGCCTCGCCTGGCCTCTCCCTGCGTGTCCTCTCCTTTTGTAAGGGCCCCGGAATACTGGGCCCAGCCTCCGCCAGCACCCCCTCATCTTAACCTGCATCTTTAAAAAATATATATATATATTTTTTTATTGACGTCCGAGAGGAAGGGAGAGGGACAAAGGGTTAGAAACATACAGGATGAGAGAGAATCATGGACCAGCTGCCTCCTGCTCACCCCTCACTGGGGACGAGCCCCCAACCGGGGCCTGTGCCCGGACGGAGAATCGAACCCTGATCTCCTGGTTCAAAGGTCGACGTTCAGCCCAAGCCGCGCCGGCCGCCTTACCTACACCTGGTCACACCTGTGAGTCCCTGTTCGCACAAAGGCGCGGGGTCAGGGCCTCACTTACCTTCCGGGGGGGGGGGGGGCACAATTCAATCTCGACGGCAGAGGGCAGGACTCCGCGTGCTCTGCCGGGACCCGGGTTGCCCCCCCAGCTGGTCCCAGCGCAACCCCCTGCTCGCCAGCCCCCAGGCTCCGTCCCAGGCAGCGCTCTGTCCCCGGGGCTGCCGCGCTCCAGGGCCGACTGGGTTTACAAAACAGCGTCTGCTGCGCGCTGCACCCCGAGCCGGTTACTCAGGGACGTGGGGGCATGGGAGCAGCCAGACGAGCCCGCGGTTTGCACTCGGCGCCATTTGCAGGGCTCGGAGCCTCCTTGGAGGGCTGGATGGGCGCTCACCGCGTGGCCCTGTGGGGAACCAGGCCCCTGGTCCCCGCAGATGCGAGAGACCAGCTGGGCACGGGACCGCCGGGCGCACGGATGGGCCCCTCCCCTCCGCCTCGTGCGTGGCGGGTGGGGAACGTCGGGCCCACGGGCCACAGAGGCCGCGATGTCGCTGGGTCAGGAGGCGATGAGGTGTGTGGCCGCCTGCAGCAGCTCCCCTCAGGCTGACCGTGTGTGAGGCCCGGGGTGCCCAGCGCAGAGACGGCCTGGCCTCGAGCTGCTCAGAGCTGACGAGAGGGGAGCTCCGGTCGGGCAGCCAGTGCAGGGGTGGGGGGTAGGGGGGCAGGGGGGGAGCGCACTGGGAGGCGGAGGTGGTGGGCAGCCGCTCAGGGGGCTCCGAGAGCGAGGGGGCGGTGAGGAGGGTCCCCCCAGTTCCTGTCAGGCCGAGGGAGCGTTTGCTCAGAGCGCCTCTCCCAGCCTGGCTGCATCCTCCTGCACCGCAGATCCAGCACCCCGAGCTGAACAGGCGCACATGCGTGTTTGTGCGTGTGCACATGTGTCCCCCCACGGGTATATGAGCCTATGCACACACGTGTGCGCCTTGCTCAGAGGGATGTGCAGGCCCAGGGGCACAGGGCTGGCTCCACGCCTCCTCCCTCCGGACACCGACGGCAGGAAGCTGTCCTTCCCGGCGGCCCCACCGATTGGTCAGCCCCCTCGGCCCGGCCTCGCCGTCCCCCAGACGGCGGCTCCGCCGAGCTCTCGGGCGGCCGGAGCGAGGCCGGGGCTCGCCATGATGGATCGTGTCCGTCGCCGGCCGGTGATTAATCCCCGTCAGAGTCCCGGGGCGAGGCGGCGAGGAGGGAGCGGAGGAATTAGATTTAATTTCTGGTTAATTGTTTCCACCGCTCAGCTCAGCCCGGAGTCCCGGTGATTTATCTCGGGCCCCGGGGAGGGGAGGGTCTGCCCGCAGACAGGGTTTAATTACACCAGGTCGCCTTATCTCCTTGTAATTACGGCGCCCGCGGCCGCTCCGCCTCCCGCTGCACCGTGCGTCCGGAGCCCGGTCCGTCAGGACCGGGTGAGGCTCCTGGAGCCGCGGTGGAGCCGGGAGGATGGCTGTGTCTCTGGGAAGGGAGCCTCCTGAGGCTGCGGGGACGCTGGCTCTCCTGCCCGCCTCCCGGGTGGCCCAGAGCTGTGCCCGCACTGCCTCATGCTGGTGCTAGGGCGGCCCGGCCAGCAGGAGGCGCCCTCCCGCACCCCCTCCGCCCCTCCAGGGCCCAGCATGCCTGCCGGCGGGTCTACATTCTTCGAGGTCAAACACGCGGTGTACACGTACCGTGTGGCTGTGTTTACGGGCCCAGGCTGTGGCGTTACCTGCACCTCGGCGTGCAGCCGCCCACCGTCCGCCCCACCCCGACATCTGTCCCCATGAGCCACTCCCTGCTCTCCAGTCCCCCCCCCCCCCCCCCCGCACGAGCAGAGCCGTGGCCTGGTCCTCAGAGCCGGTTCCCTGCCCACCTGCCCCTGCAGGACCACGAGCCTCTCAGGCGGGACGCTGGCCCTGAACGGTCTGCCACCCAGCGCCCAGCGCCCAGCACCCAGCGCGGGCTTTTTTGTGCTGGGTGAATGGTGACGTGTCCTCTGCGTGTCACCTGTGACATAAGCACACAGTGCTGTCTCCTCTGCGTGGACGCCAGCACATCCGTGTGCCTGCAAACGACTCCCCTGTCCCCCGCCTGGGGGGTCTGCCCATCATCCTCAGCAGGGTGCCCGCCCCAGGCTCCCGGCGCCCTCTCCTGGCTGGGCAGGCGTCCTGCTGACCTCAATGACGCTGCCAGGGGGCGGCCCGGGCAGCGTGGGGGAGGGCAGGGCAGGGCCATGTCTCGGCTCCCGATGCCGTGGCTCCCGTGGATGTGGCCTTGCCCTGCCTCCCCCTCTGGTTGGGGAGCCACTGCCCGGGCGCACGTGGCTGGGGAGGTGGAGCGAGGCCTGCTCCTCCCTGCCCCCACCCCATCCCCTGCCAGGCCACGAGAGGAAAGGGCCGGAGACGGCGCCACGGAGATGCCCGCTCGCTCCCACCATCAATCACAGCCCGGGCGCCGCTGTCGGAGGCTCAGGAGGTCCGAGGAGAGCACGCCCCGGCCTCCCGTTAATCTGCTCCCGTGACAGGCGCCCGCGGCACCACCACACGCTGTGATTACAGCCACACGCCGGGAATGCTAATGGACACGCCGGCCGAGGGGCTGAGTGGGCACGTGTCCTTCCCCGTGGCCCCGGCGCCAAGGTCCTGGGCCCTGCAGGCCGCGGTGCAGACGTCAGCCTGCCGTCCGAGGGCGGGGCCGGCTGCCGCTGAGGCCACGCGCCTCGCTCTCGCTCTCGCCCCCGTGGCCTGCATGCTGGCCGGGCCCGGCGGGGTGCACTGTGGGCACCTTGGAAAGCCAGGGCCAGGGCTTGGCCGACCAGGGGTCCGGGGGTCAGAGCTGAGTCTCCCGGGGCCGAGAGGACGCCCGGCCTGCCCAGAGCACGCCCAGACCTCCTGCCAGCGGGCGGGCGGGCGGCTCTCCGTGAGACCTCTGTCCACGCCTGGCCACCGGGGCTCCGTCTCGGCTGGGGCGTGGCCGGCCGTGCCCCGGGAGCGTGAGGCCCCGCCATCCTTGGGGGCTGGCGGGGACGTGCGGACGCCCCTTCGCCTGCTCCAGGGCGAGCTGGGTGTTTCTCTGCTTGCGCAGTACCACGTGCTCATTAGAAACTTCCGGCAAACGCCTCTTTTCCGGGGCTTTGGGCCCCACGGGAGGGTCTGAGGGATTAGGTCGATGACCTGGTGCTGGGCCGCCTTCGCAGCTGGGGAAACGGAGGCGCGAGAGGGCCGAGGGCAGCTGTGTGGCGGCACAGGCCGCCCGGCTCCTGCGGACGGGACCGGGGCGAGAAGGGAGTGGGGGCCGGGGGCCGGCACGGTGGACAGAAGCATCTCGACATCGAAGCGCCCCTTGATTCTGAGGCCCCGCAGCCTCCCGAGGGGGCGGGCTTCCGGGCTGTCTCCGGCGGCGGCGGCGGCGGGCGGGAACGTGTGCAGACCTTCGCTCCTCCCCACGCAGGCCCGGCGGTCTCAGCTCCCGCGGCCGTGGCGGGCAGGGTCGGCACTTTTCCCCTCGCCCGCCCCGTTTCTCCTCGGACCCGGCGTTTCCTCCCGCCGGGCCTGCCCCCAGCTTCCCGACCGGGACAGACAGCCGACGGGTGAGGCCCGGGCCCGCTCAGCGCCCCGTCCTGCAGCCCGTACTCTGCCTCACCCTGCCTGGCTCAGGCTGTGGGCCGCCGGCCGAGAGGCTGTGTGGCCCGGCCGAGCGGCAGGAACGGGCCGGCCGGCTCCCTCCCGGAGCGCCCGGCAGCACGTGGAGCCCAGATGGGCCGGACGCCGAGGTCACCGGGCCCGCTTCCTGCCAGCGGGCACCTGCTCCCGCTCCCCGGACAGATGGCGGCACAGCACTCCTGGCTCAGCCACCGGGAGCCAGCCGGGGGCTGCTGGAATCCTGGACCTGCTCTCTGTCCTCTGAAGGGCCCCTCAGGCCCCTCCCAGGCCCGCCTCCTCCTCCCCGCGCTCCCCCCCCGTGCAGCTCCGTGGAGGACAGCCATGGGCACAGAGGTCCGGCAGGGTCTGCAGGAACCGAGTCTCAGTGCCCTCACCCTCCTCCGGGCTCCCTGTCCCTCCTCCAGGCCCGCTTGCAGGTCCCACCTCGTGGCTGCTGGTGGCCTGGGCCCAGTAGGGCCTCCTCCGCCAGAGAGAGGAAGGGGGAGGGAGAGAAACACGGATGGGCTGCCTCCTGCACGCCCTGCGCTGGGGATCGAGCCTGCGGCCAGGGACTGGGAATCGAACCGTGAAGTCCTGGCTCGTAGGTCGGCGCTCGAACACAGCCACGCCGGCCGGGCTGCGTGGGTATCATGATGGCTCAGCCCACCAGCCTCCGCTCCCCACGGTGGGCCTGGGGCAGCGAGCAGACGGGCACACGGTGCCACGCTCCAGCCTCCCCAGCGTGTGGAGGCCCAGGGTCAGGGCCACAGCCTGCAGGGCATGGGGGGAGGGGGTGTGTGCAGTCCTGGGGGCAGGGAGTGGTGACTTCCTGGTTCTCTGGCCCCTCTCCCGCCCTGAGCCAGGCACAGCACCCACAGGCCTCCCCTTGGCGAGCGAGCCCCTCCCGGGAGCACACAGGAGCCCCCTTTTGTTGACGGCAAGCTCTGGGGCCCCCTCTCTCTCTTCAGGGTGAGGCCCCCAATAGCTCGGGGCCTGGGGCTCCTGGAGGGCTGGCTGGGCATGGCGCTGAAGGAGGGCACGGGAGGAGGTCCTGGGCTGGACGTGGCGGGTGTGGTCCGGCCCGGGGTGTGGCAGGCCGGGGGCGGGGTGGGGGAAAGGGGTGGTGGTGGTGGTGTTGGGACCAGAGGGCCCGCCGCCCAAGGGTTTGCTTCATGTCAGAGCAGACCTGTCCCAGGCGCTCAGCGTTTTTCTCTCCTTCTCCCTCAGGTGGGACAGCGGCCCTCTCTGAGCTCTGAGCCTCTTCTTGCCAAAACCCGCCACTGCCCACCGGCTGCCGTCCACCGCCGCCCGCCCCAGGCAGTTCCGTGGGGCCCCGCGGGGCCTCCCAGGCCCGGGAGAGGGCGCACCTGCCCCGCCAGGTAAGGCTGCGGCCGCCGTTTGTGACGGATGCGGGGACACGGTTCGCTCCGGGATGGCAGGGCGAGGACCGGGTGGCTCCGGGGCATCGGCAGGTCCCGGGACGTGTTGGGGAGGTTGTGAGGAGTGGGTGCCCTCTGTACCCCGAAATCCCCAGCTGGCCGCGGAGGAGCGCAGTGGGGACGGAGGGGCCCAGGTGTGGTGCCCTGATAGGTGCTGGCACGAATCGCCAGGGGCCGGGTGGGCCGGACCGGCCCCTGCTGGTGGGCCCGGCGGCGCCTTCACCGGCTCGGAGGGGCCGGGTGCTCGCCCGTGCCGCCTCGCGGGGCTGCCCTCCCGCTGGCAGGCCCAGCCCGGGCCTGTCGCCGGACACCGCGGCCACGCCTCCAGCCCCTCGGGCTCTGGCCCGTGGCTGTGAACTGGGGGCCCACGGCCCTGGCTTCGATTGTTTCTAGAAAGAACCGGGAGCCATGTGAGCTCTGCTCAGGGCTCCGGCTTTACTGCAGAGGGGCCGGGAGGGCAGGCCGGGAGGCGGCACGGAGCCCTCCCTGTGTCAGCACAGCCACCGCCGCACCAGCATCCGCCCCAACAGTCACACCCGCCTGTCCACCCGGGACGGGTGCGCACGTGGCGCCGGGCACCATCCCGGTGGTGGTGGCGGGGGCGGCGGCGGCGGCTGGAGCGGTGGCGGGGGAGGGGGCTCTCTGTGGTAGCGTCGGGGCCAAGGGCATTCCCCTGTCACGCAGATGCACTCCTGCCGCCTGGGGAGCCCGGGTGCCGCGGGGGACAGGTGCCCGAGAGACCGACAGGCTCCCCCCTCCCTGGCACCGTTTGACCCGGTGAGGGCACAGGCCCAGGGTGTGGGCTTGACCCCCAGCGGGTGCCGTGCAGGAGGCAGCCGATCCATGATGCTCTCATCATCAGTGTTTCTCTCTCTCTCTCTTCCTCTATGAAAGCAGTAAAGATATGTACTTTTAAAAAACGGTTAGAAACAGGAGGAGAGGGCGGTGACCTCTCTGTGACCCCATTGCTCCCCTCCGTGTCCCCCTCCCCCCGGCACCGGCCTCCCCGACCCTCCCTGCGTGGGCCACGCTGAGGGCAGCGCTGGGGGCTCATGGGCTCTTCTCCGAGGGCCCCGAGGGCGGGCGTCGTCCTCCCCGGAGGTGGATGCTGGTCTCGCTGACCTGGGCCCCTGCCTCGGTCTCTCCGCGGACACCGGGCGGGGTGACCTCCGGCGGGCAGAGGGGCCGCGGGAAACCGTTTACCGGGTTCGCGCGTCGCAGTGAGAGTTCCCGGCCCGGCGTGTTCAAAGGCACCTGTGCTCCGGCAAAGAGGAGGGAGCGCTGTCAGCCGACGCCGGGGAACAGAGGGAGTTCGATGTAGCGTCAAGGTGAGCCTGCCTGTGTGTGTGTGTGTGACAGGGCCACCTCTCTCCTCGGGAGGAGGGATGGGGGCGGGCGGGCCGGTGACCTTGGCTCCAGGGACGCGGAGCAGCGGCCGGAGGGCAGCACGGGCAGGGGTGGCGCCTGCACTCCCGAGGGGCGAGCAGGACGTCGACCTCCTGGAAGGGCCCGGAAGCGCTCCAGGCACCCCGGGCCCAGCACCGACCTGTGGTCCTGGGTTTGGGGGGATGTTCAGTTGACGTCGCCCAGGTGCTGCCCTGCCCTCTGCCAGGGGCCCTGGAAGGTGGGCATCCGCTCTGCATTCCCCACCGCGGCCTCCTCCTGTCCGTGCCCCTGCGCCCCGTCCCATCCCTGCGTGGCTTTCTTAAAGGCACAGGCTCCACACGTAGTAGGTCTCCAAAGTGCGTCTGGGCCCCCTTTAGTTGCTCCCTTAAAGTGCTTTCTGTAGGCCCGGCCGGTGTGGCTCAGGGGCTGCGTGCCGACCTGTGAGCCGGGGGTCAGGGCTCCCTCCCGGTGAGCACAGGCCGGGCTGAGGGCTCCATCGGGGGGGGGGGGTTCGGAATGAGGTGTCTTCTCCCGCTCCCTCCCTCCCCCTCCCTCTCTGAAGTCAATAAGATGGCTGAATGTCGTCTCTTGTTTGTGGGCCAGCGACGTAGTTATTCTAGAGGCTTCTGTGCTCACAGCGTTCCCCAGGCAAGGGCAGACCGGCTTTTAACTTATTTAGTGCCGCCCGGCTCGCAGGCTCGGCACTCTCTTCCCCCCGAGCACGTGCCGGCCTTGGACTCCGCCCAACGCCCCGACCACCCCACCCCCGGAGCGTGGCCCTGGGGGCCGCCCCACGGGAGACCCCACACCCGGAGCGTGGCACCGGGGGCCGCCCCACGGGAGACCCCACACCCGGAGCGTGGCACCGGGGGCCGCCCCACGGGAGACCCCACACCCGGAGCGTGGCACCGGGGGCCGCCCCACGGGAGACCCCACACCCGGAGCGTGGCACCGGGGGCCGCCCCACGGGAGACCCCACCCCCGGAGCGTGGCGCCGGGGGCCGCCCCACGGGAGACCCCACCCCCGGAGCGTGGCGCCGGGGGCCGCCCCACGGGATACCCCACCCCCGGAGCGTGGCGCCGGGGGCCGCCCCCTCGGGAGGCCGCGCGTCCTCCCAGCCTGCTTGCAGGGCGCGCGGCCCGAGCTCTCTGCGTTCTGCAGGTGCGGGTGCCGGCGAGCTTGCTGGGGAGGCCCAGGCGCGTGGTCTTCCAGGAAGCGATGGGAGCGGCGGGTTTTCCTCGTTGTCTGGGCTGAGGGAAGGGCCGGTTATAATCGTTCTCCCCGTGACGGCGCCCCCGAGCCGGGCCCTTGCGGCTGTGCTGGGCCAGGGAAAGGGGCGGCTGTGCCTGTGGACAGAGGCCACAGCGTCCCACGGCCATGGCTTCCCCTCTGGGGCCGGGAAGTGGGGTGTCACCCACACGGCCGGGCGGGTCCCACCTGCCTGGGCGGGAAGCTTGGAGAGCGCCCTCCTACTTTGGAAGCTCTGATCCTGGGAGACAGGGGGACGCCTGGAGGAGGAGAGCTCAGGGCGGGACGTCCTGTCTCCGCAGTGCGCTGACAGGACCCGACCCCTCAGGGCGGGCGGGTGAGATGCCAGGGGGGACCTGGGCGGGCCCCTCGGAGGGGGTGCTGGCCTGGGGCGCTCCCGCTGGTTAGCATGCAGTGAGCGTGGCGCAGAGACGTGTAGATTTCCCTGCATGTGCGCCGCATGTCAGTGCGGGCCGGGGCCGTCCTGATGGCGGGCAATTAGCGTGTTCTAACGGGAACAGATGTTCCGATCGCCGGGGCCGGTACCGAGCGCCCACGCGCCGTCTGCTCGGGGGCCGCCCTCCAGGCCCGGCGGCGGGACCGGCAGGCGCGGCGGCTGTTGGTGGGGGAGGGAGAAGTAATAATGAAGATGTTCGCGGGTTATAAATAGTTCGCGCCGCCGAGCCGGGCTGGAGCGCTCTCCGGAGGGGCAGCGGCTCCACCACAAACAAAGGCGGGAGCGGGAGGGGCCGGAGGCCGCGGCCACGGAGACGTGGACTGTTCGAGGTTCGGAAGCGCAGAGGACGGAGGAGGGGAGGAGGGGGACGGCAGGGGGAGGAGGCGGAGGCTCAGGAGGGCTCTGCTCAGGCTGGCTCCTTGGAAATGACCCTCAGTCCCTGCCAACAGTGCGGTGGGCGGGCTCGGAGCTGGGCCAGCCGCTTCCCCCCACCGGCCGGGCCCCAAAGCTGTGCCCCGGGGAGCGCGTCCCGGGCTCTGCTCAGGGCGGGAGGCCCAGTGCCCGCTGGTGCCCAGCGCATGACCGGGCCGCGTGGCGCGGGCCGCACGCCCTTGGCTGTCGGGGGGAGGGGGCACACACGGGAAGGCGGGTCCTGGCCTCGGTGGCCGCTCCTGCCCCGCTGTTCCTCCTCCTCCTCCTCCTCGGGCGACGGTGGTGGCCGCTCTTCCAGGGCAGCGGACTCTTGCTCGCTCTCTCTCTCTTTGGCTTCTTAGAGCAAAACCGCTTGTTTGTTTTCTGGCTATAAAAAGAGCCGCCTCCCGCCCGGCCTGCCCTCCCTCCCGCCCTCCCCCGCTCCCCCGGCACGGGGTAACCAGCTTGCGGCCTCCCCCGGCGTCCACACCTCGCACGCCGCCTGCAGGCCGCTGACGCGGGGGCTCCGTGCCTGTCCGCCGCCCCCGGCAGGTGCTCCCGCAGTTAATTGGGGCCGGGCAGCTGGCAGCCTCCTCTGGGTCAGCGGGCATCAGGAGGAGCGGGTCTGGGGTTCAGGCTCCCGCTCCCACGATCTCATGGAGCCACTTGGTCCTTGGAGCCTCCGTTGTCATCTTTCCTCGGAGGCCCCTGCCGCTCCTGGCGCGTCCTGTACTCAGGTCGCTCAAGGTCATCGGAGACTGAAGATTAGGTCGGAGCGGAGCGCAGGCTTGCTGCCCCTCCTCGTTGGCTGACCAGGCGTGTACGTGTGTGCGTGCGCAGAGTGTGTGGGTGCACATGTGCAATGTGAGTGTGCACGTATGGGCACATGAGTGTGCACTGTGAGCACACGTGTGCACAAGTGTGTGCAGCGTGCTGAATGTGTGGGTGTGCATGCAGTGTGATCATCACAAGTGCACGTGTGTAATGTGAGCATGCACACGTGTGCAGTGTGAGGGTGCACGTGCACACACGTGTGTGGTGTGCTAACTGTGAAGATGCCCACACATGTGTGGCATGTGCTTATGTGTGCACATGCTCATACACTTGCATGCACGCTCACGTGTGCACTGTACACGTGTGCACACGTATGTAAAGATGAGGGAGAGCCCAGACCTCCTAGAATCCTCTCAAAGGCCTGGCCCGTCCCCTCCGACGCCGGCCACTGCCGCTGGGCTGGCGGGGCCAGGGCAAAGGGAGGAGGAGAAACGACCGCTTTTATCAGAAATCAATGCACACAGAGCCGCCCACTCTGTCTCCCGTGGACAGTGTCCCCGCGGGAGAGCAGGGGCGCCCTGCTCTGTGAGCCGCTGGCTGTGGTGCCCCCCTGAATGCCACTCACCGCGGCCATCAGAGGGATTTACAGCCGCCCGCGCCGCCCGCCGCTCCCTTCCCGCCCCGTCCCCGCCATCCATCACGGCCGCCGGGCGCCAGCGGGACCGTTAATCACGCAGACTTTCCACCTTGTCACCGGCTCTGCCGGGAGGAACGTGAACCGTAAAATTAAAACCCGGGACCGGGGGATTGGGAAGAAAGATTTCCCAGCCCCCCCCCCCACACACACACACACACCGGGATCCAGAGCTCAGGCCCCACAGGATGGGTTTCCTCCCCCCGCCACCCCCACTGCTCTCCCTGCCCCCGCCCCACCCGCCCCGCTCCCCCCCCTGCCCCAGAGCCAGTCCTCCCGAGGGAAGACCGGACGCCTGGCTGACCTGAGAGGCAGGAGGGGCACCTGGTGGGGGTGGCGGGTCTGACTGGGCTCTGACTGCGGGGAAGGAAGGTCCCAGCACACCAGCCTCTTGGGCCCCTGGAAGCCGCGCCCCGTGGCCCACCCCCGTGGCTCCCCCTCCCCCCGCCCCGGTCTGGGCCAGGCTCGGGGAGAGGGGAGGCTCAGGCGGGAGTGGCCCATGTCTGCAGCAACACGCGTGTGGGCCGGACTTCCCAGCCGCGCCTGAAGATCCAAGCAGCACTGCGGGCTTCTGGGCGGGGACGCTGGGCCTGGCTCCGGGCACTTGACCTTGGAGAGCAGGGCTGGCGGGGAGATGGGACAGGAAGCGCAGTGTGGGCCTGGGCCTGAGTCAGGGCAGCAGCAGAGAGGGGCGGTGGGAGTTCCCTGTCAGCTCCCTGGGGTGCCCGGGGGGTGGTGTGTGTGTGTGTGTGTGTGTGTGCGCACATGTGTGTGTGTAGAAGGATGGGGGTGGCAGGCGCTGGGACAAATGGTCCAGACCCCAGAGGGCACAGCAGCCAGGCCAGAGGCCTTCTGAACCCCCCGCCCCCCGGCCAGGAGACCGGGTGTCCGGGTGCAGCCGATGTCTGCCTGGGGTGGGGGTGTTTGGGGTGGACGGCTCGAGAGGCCCCCGAGAACCTGCCCTCTGACCCCGGAGCGCAGTGACGGCTGTGACCGGTGACAGTGATTGGCAGCTGCTGTCGGAGGAGCCGCGGCCGCCCCGCCCGGCTGCCCTGCGCTCATCATTTATTCACCCGTCTCTCTCTGACTCTGGAGGCGTCAGGGAGAGGGGGGACGTGGACGGGCAGACACCCCAGCCCGGAGGGCGCTCTGAGGGAGCAGCTGTCAGTCAAGGCCAGGCCCCTCCCAGGCCTTGGGCACAGGCCCTGGTCATGGTGGATCTGGGGTGGGGTGGGGACAGGGCCGACTCCAGAAGGCTTGTGGGGGCAGGCAGCTGCCGGGGTGACGCTGGAAAACGGAGGCAGCGGGGAGGGGAGTGGCCGGTGGGCCGGGGCGGGAAGGTGGGGGCGGTCACAAAGCGACAAGCCAGCCTGGGCCTGGCCGTGGCTCCGGGCCTCCGTCTCTAACGGGGCTTCTCCCAGGAGCAGAGGCGCGGCCCAGCGAGGACCCTCCTGCCCTCCCCGGGAGGCCGGCGCCCCCGGGCCTGGGTGGGGGGCAGCCAGAGCCCCAGAGCGTGACCCTCACAAACGGAGGAGGGCGGAGGCCGGCCTCGGAGGGGCCTCTGCCGGCCGGCCTCCTCTCGGCCCCCTCTTCCTCCGGGCGCCCGAGCCACTGACCCTCCCTCCCGCTGCCCCCAGAGGCTGCTCCCCGAATGCGGCACCACGCCCCCCGCCCTAGCCCCCTCCCGGCAGCACCGGCCCCGTCTCCACGGCCCACACGGCAGATGCCGGCGGCTGCCTGCTGCCTGAGCAGCCGCCCACGTTCCCGGGAGGCCCATCTGCCGCTGTACCCGCGGGCAGGAGAGCGCCCGCAGGCCCGGGGGAGGGCGCGGGAGGGCCCGGGGCGGGGGTGCGGGGTGGCTGGGCTGTGGGAGGGTCACCTTCCCAGGCACGATTGGCAGGGCCTGGACCCCAGGACACGGTGCGGGCAGCGTGGGGGAGAGGCAGGGGCGTGGGCCGGGAGAGGGCACTCGGGACGGGGGGGGGGGGGGGGGGGCGGGCCTTCAGGTCTGGGCCGCGTGGAGCTGCCTGCCGAGGACGGCGCGGGCGCGAGCTGACGTGGGCGCCAACACCCGCAGGGCCGGAGGGGCCGGGAGCCGCTGTGCCGGCTGTGCCCGCTGTGGCCGGTCCTGGCTAAGCGCGGTCCTGGATGGAGGGGGTAACCCAGGCGCCCGAGGAGGAGGGGCGTGTTCCCTCCGACCGAGGGCAGGGAGGCATCGGGAGGCGCAGGGCCGAGGCCACCGAGGCCACAGCCTGGTGTGTGACCCGCGTCCTCGGTGACGGCCCGGCTTCCCCAGGGGCGTCTCCCCCCGCGAGGCTGCCAGGCGTCCCCCCTGCCCAACCCGTCCTTCCGGAACCCGGGGCGGGTGTCACCCTGCAGATTCCAACGTCCCCCACGCCTGGCCTCGGAGGGGCCCCTGCCGCCAGGGGAGGGTGCTGGCCCCAGACGGCACCTGTGGGCAGCTGCGGGGTCAGGCAGGTAACCCCGGGGCCTGTCGGGAACCATGAGGTGCCCTCCTTCCTCATCTTTTAAAAACAAATACATTTTATTGATGTCAGAGAGGAAGAGGGGATAGAAACATCAGTGATGAGAGAGAATCATGGATCAGCTGCCTCCTGCACGCCTCCCACTGGGGATCAAACCTGCCATCCCAGCCTGAGCCCTGAGTGGGAATCGAACCCTGACCTCCTGGCTCATGGGTGGACGCTCAGCCCTGAGCCACATGGGCTGGCAGAGGCCCCGCCCTCGGCCCCTTTTCAGAGTTCCCACTGGGGTCCTCCGAGGCCGGAACAGGCCTGCGGGGAGCGGGACGGCATCCTCTGAGGGTCACTGCTTCCCGGTCCCAGCGCGCCCAGCCGCCCCCTGACCCCACGGCCCAGGGCCCTCTCGGAGACACAGGCCCCCGCCCGCGTTCCCCGAGACACGGGCCCGAGGCCAGATGGCGTAGATTGGAAGCGGCGGGAACGCAGCCCACGCTTTCCTGAACCAGACTCGGGCGGATTCGGAGCCTGTGCCTGGGCTCGTCCCCTGGACCGAGTCAGACACCGAGGACCAGGGGTGCTGGCCGAGGGCGTGTCCTCCAGGAGCCTCAGTCAGGAGGGGGAGGGGACGGGAGCGCAGGGGGGGAGCTGTCCGTCTCCTGTGGTTCGTCTGCAGAGCTGAGCCCCTGCCCTCAGCGGGGCCCCTCTGACCGGTCTCCGGTCTGCACGGGTCACCCTGCTCCTCTGAGCCCTTGGCCCAGGAACCCGCTCCCCTGGGCACCCGGCTCCCAGGCCTGCCCCTCCCAGCCTCTGCCAGCAGAGCAGCCGCCTGGCATTGCCCACTCCACCCTCAGACCTAACCCGCACGGGCAGCCTGCCCGTGGGCAGGAGAGCGCCACCAGCTCCTCTCTGGTCGCCAGGGCCCAGGAGGCGAGACCCTGAGGGCAGCAGCGCCTTTATGGCCACCGACAGCGGAGCGCAGGGCACGCTCAGGGGGGGAGGGGTGCGGGGAGGGGTGTGGCGTGGGGAGGCGCAGGGGGCCTTTGCTTCCTCTGGAGGCGCAGGTGGCGGTTCTGATCTGCCGGGGGTCTGGCCAGGCCTGGACTCCTCACTGGGCAGCTGGGTGGCATGGGCCCCGCGGTCCCCCCTCTCCTGCACGTGGGGTGCCCCTCAGGGCTGCTGTGGGAAGTTCTGTGTCCTCACCCTCTTCCCGTGGGAGCAGCGGATCTCTCATAATTAAAAAGTAATAATGAGATCTAAATAGTAAAAAAAAAAAGTGATAAGGATCCGCAGAAGGAACTTAGCTGTGCATTACGCCAGGCTATTTTTAATGGTCTCCATGGCGACAGGTTTGTTTACAGTGATCGCCCCTCTCCTTTCAGCTCTGCAGTCGCCGACTGGCATCTTGTTACCGAATGCCGCCGCCGGCATGTCCGCGTTGTGGACAGGAGCGGGGCCTGGGGCCGGGAGGGACGCAGAGGGTGCCGCTGAGCGCGGGTGCAAGGGTGCGAGGGTTCGAGGCTTCCCTGCAGCTGCCCAGCCCCAGCTCCTGTGCCCTCTGAGCGCTGTCCGAGCCCTTCCCTGCAGGGGGCCTGCCTCGCCCGCCCTGCTGCCCATCCTCAGACGGCCCCTCCGAGCCCCTGCTCCCCACAATCCTCTTCTTTTTAAAAATATTCTTATTGATGTCAGAGCGGAAGTGAGAGGGAGAGAGCAAAACCTCAGTAATGAGAGTCGTGGACCGGCTGCCTCCGGCACGCCCCACCCTGGGGATGGAGCTCGAAACCCGGGCCTGTGTCCTGACCGGGAATCGAACCCTGACCTCCTGGTTCCTGGGTGGACACTCAACCGCTGAGCGACACCGGCGGGCCAGAGGCCCCTCCTCGCTCAGGGCAGTCAGGCAGGTCCCAGCCTCCCCCCATCCAGCGCATGCGAGTCTGGCAGGGCCACTGGCTGAGGGCACGTAGTAGGTGCTCATCTAATGCACACGGCAAGGAACAGCCCAGGGCTCCTGTCACCAAGTCAAAGCCTGCACACAGGGCTCCCTCCGGCCGCCCCTCGCCACCTCCCCCCGCCTGCGATTCTCAGGGGTCCTCCTCCTCCCTGTCCCCCCCCGGAACCTCCTGTCTTCCTGTCACTCCCGCCTCCTGGCCGAACCCCAGCCAGACCCGGGCCTGATTGCAGTTTCGTGTGGTGAGTGAGTGCCTCTCCAGAGGAATGACCTGCTTCTGGGAGAAGGCAGACACGCTTTGCCACATTTCCACAGTCCGCGTGCCCCGAGCATGGAAGGAGGCCCCTCCCGGCTCCCCCAGGCAGCCCCTCACAGTGGCGGGCGCTCCAGACCCCTGCCACCGTGCTGTCACCGCCCGGCTCCCGCCAGAGGCTGGTGTGCCGCTCACTAAGTGTCCGCAGGGGCGCAGGGGCGTGCTGGGCGTGGGGGCCCGTAGCTGGCGCCCCACAATCGCTGTCATCCTTCGGAACACCCAGCCCTGGTCGCTCTGTGTCCCCCAGAAGGTGCCCCTCGCGCAGCAGGTAACAGCTAAACCGCCACGTGACTTGGCGTGTGGTTCCGTGTGGGCTGCTGTGCAAAGCCCACAGACAGGCGCGTTAGCACCGGCTGCCAGCTGGTGAGCCCAGAGGATGTGTGGGCGAGGGTCCTGCTTCCAGCAGACGGAGAGAAGGGCAGGGTCCGAGTGGGGCTCGGGCAACCCAGCTGCCCCCCTGTGCCTGGGGGTGGGGCAGGGCTCCTGGCTGGACGCTGGCCCTTTAAACCGCAGAACGAAGGAGGGAGGCCTCGCGCTGTGGCTGGGCCTCTGAGCCCGTCGGCTGCGGCTGCGCAGGGGGTATTGGTGGCACCTGTGGCGTCCTGCCACGTGGCTGCCGTGTCCCGCTTTGGAGATGAGGAACCGGAGGCTCAGAGAGGCCGTGGGAGCCGACCGGGGTCAGAGTCTCGACCCCAACCCTGCTCCGCACTCAGGTGCCAGGTGCGCCCGGCTCTGCCCCCTCCCCGACCCTACCCCCTGCTCCTGCCCCCTGCCCCTGCCCCCAGGCCCTGCCCCCTGCCCCTGACCCCTGACCAGGCCCTGCCCCCTGACCCGGCCCTTGGCCTCCTCTGCTCACCCCGGTGTCTGCCTCTCACGTCCCGAGGACACTGACAGCCCCCGCGCCTGGCCCAGGGCACCTTCTCTGGAACAGCCGTGTGGCCCGCGGCACCCACAGCCCCTCCTTCCAGGTGCCCCCATTCCAGCGCCCCCACCCCCACAGGCGCCTCGCAGCCTCCCCCTCCCGCGCAGACAAACTCCCGCCATCTACGCCTCGGAACCCTTGGTGACGAGGGTCTGGGTGCCCAGCCTCGCCTGCCCCCCCTCCGGCCCATCCCCCTCCGACCAGGAGAACCCTTGGCTCCCGCCTCACGGCTCCCGGTGGAGAGAATGGAGCTGTCAGCGCTCAGGCTAATGAGCCTCACTCCCACGCGGGGCTCCCAGGAGGTGCCAACTGGGACTGAGCAGCTGCCAATGGGTCCTGCCTCCCGGCCCTCCCACAGCGCCCACAGCACCCCCCAGGCCCCTCCCTGGCACGCACGGCCCCACCATGCTCCAGGCCAGACATGGCCACACCTGCTTCTGCTCTCTCTCAGGCGCCTGGCGCCCGGGTAACCAGGTGCCACCTGCAGGACACGTGTGGGCGTTTCCGTGCCGCCCGAGGAAAGCCCTCACTGGGCCCTGGAGGGGCCGGCTGGCTGCCTGAGCCCATGGTTCCCGGGAGGATTTTTCCGGGCCTTTCTGTCCTTCCTCCCTGTTCTGTCTGGTTCAAAGTTAGTACCTGTTTAGAGCGGTAGTACCCACGGCCAACCACCTGGTGGCGCAGGCGAGCCACCCACAGGGCAGCCTTTGTGGGTGAACCGCCCCGGCTGCCCCGTGGATCGTTCTAGAACCCGCCCCGGTGAAGCGCATGGGTGGCTGCTGTGAACACAGGCCCCGGGCTGCAGGAGGGCCGTGAGCGCCCACGTGGCTGCTCTGAAAGTCTGGGTTTTCAGATGTGTTTTCCTCCCGCCGGCCGGCTGAGTGCGGACCTGTGACCAGGTCACGGTTCATTCCCGGTCGGGGCACAGGCCCGGCTTGTGGGCTCCATCCCCACTGGGGGGCGTGCAGGAGGCGGCCGGTCCATGATGCTCTCTCCTCATTGAAGTTTTTTTCTCTCCCTCCCTCGCTGACACCAATGGAAGACATTCTGTTAAAAAACAAACAAACACGTGTTGCCGGTGCCTGGTGTGCGGGGGCCGTGCCCTCGGCGTGGAGGAGCTGTGCCCGCTCCCCCGGCAGCTCCTGGGCCTTCTGACGTCCCAGAAGCCGGCGTTGGCGGGAAGTAAAGGCTCTCTCTGTCCGTCGGGCCTTGTCGGGGAGGACCTGGGCGAGGCAGCCGAGTGGGCACGCGGAGACGTGGCGATGCGACTGCCTGTCGCCCTGGACGTAGCCGGCCCTTTAATGCTCCCTCCCAGAATTAACGGCAGGTGGTTCCCGCCTCTGTCCACGGGGAGGGCGGCCCCGGGTTTACCTGAGGGTGGAGCACAGGTGCTCTGGGCTGGCCCGCAGGGCACCGACCATCACCCAAGGCGGCGCCAAAGGCCGCGGCACAGGCAGGGCACAGTCTTCCCAGGATGCAGGATGCGCACCTGGCCCCTGCCCTCCGCCTCTCCTCCCGGCAGGTTCTGCCACCAGCCGCGCGGCCTCCTAATGAGCGGCCGGGACGATGGGGCTTGTTGGAAGAGGCGCCCAGGCCTGTGCCTCCCGGCTGTCGGCAGGCGGTCTCGGGGACGCCAGGACGGAGCTGGGGAAGCCGGATGGGCCTCCGGACAGGCTGTAGGCGCTGGGTTCACCGCGTGGCCTCGCCGACGTGACGATGTCTCTGAGTTGCACACGTTCCTGGTGCTCTCGCTCGGAATTCCAATTCAGGAAAAGGAAGTGTGTGTGCGCGCGTGAACTCACGATTACTAGTGACTAAGCAAGAATCATGGATCGGCTGCCTCCTGCACGCCCCCCACTGGGGATCCAGCCCACAACCCAGGCATGTGAAACCTGACTGGGAATCGAACCCTGACCTTCTGGTTCATAGGTCGACACTCACACTGAGCCACGCCGGCCGGGCCACTGCATTCTAAAACCTGTGGGCCACGGAGAAGGTCACTGGGACCCTTTGTGGCTGTCGGAGAGCACTTGCCATCCTTTGACATGCCGATGTCTCAAAGCAGAGGGTGGCTTTGTTTGTGTATTGGCTTCTTATAGGTATAACTGACTTTGTAGCAGAAAAGTAAAAATATTTGCTTATTGCTTTTTTGTAAAAAAAAAATGAAAGCTATGGCAAATTAAAAAAAAAAAAAAAAGGAGGAGGAGGCGGGGAAAACCAGTGGACAAATAAACTCGAGAGCCAGTTTGCGGAACACTGACCTAGGCCAACACTGTTGCGGATGCTGGTCAGCAGCGTTGCCATGGCAGCAGGAAGCCTGGGACCAATTGGCCAAGGTGGGGAGCAGTGCCATGCACGTTTCTTCCACCAGGTGGCAGCAGTGTCTCTCGCAAACCACCTGCCACCTGCCAAGTGAGCTTGGGATCCAGGAAGCGAGGGGGGGGGGCCTTCCATTGGACCCCGTCTCTTACAGTAAAGAAACGGGGGGCTGGAAGGGAGGTTTGCTGACCCAGTGGCCTGGGTCCCTACATCCCCCCCCTTTCCCCCCCCACACGTCTGCCTCAGTCGGGGCCTCATTTCCAATCCATCCCACCTGCGTGGCCGGCATGGAGCGGGGGAAGGGTGGCGATGCTCTGGCTGGGCAGGCAGGCACTGTGGGGCAGAGGGAGGGAGCAGAGCGCCCGTTATCAGGATGAGGAAACAGGCTCAGGCTGCCCCCCTTCCCCACTCCCCTGCCCGTGGGGAGCTGGTTCGAGAGCCTGGATCCGTCCCTCGGTGTTGCTGCCCTCGGGTGGCAGGTGGCAGGTGGCAGGTGCTGAGGTGGTGCAGCGTGTCCGGGCGTGTGGGGCCCTGTCCCGGTGGGAGCAGCAGGCGTGTCTGGGCGTGTGGGGCCCGGTCCCGGTGGGAGCAGCAGCTGGCGAGGTCAGTGCGTCCGGGCGGGACCCTCGTTGAGTGCGCGGCTGTCAGAGCCGTTGCGGGAACCTCAGTGACGTGTCCGCGGAGGAGATAATTGAAAATCAGAAAGACTTTGTTAATTTGATTAGCCGGAGCTGTGGCTGGATTGTTCTCCATCAGAAGCGATTTAATTCTGACACGCAATTAAGTCCTCCTGCTGGGAGCCGCTGGGCGGGAGGGCAGCGAGGGGAGGGGGTGCTCACAGAGGTCGGGTGGGTGCTGCCAGGCACTCAGAGAGGCCAGGCCGTGTGACAGCTGGGGTTCAGGGGGCCGGGCGGCTTCCCCAGAGGAAGGAGGGCCCATGTGGGGCGCCGAGCCGTGTGCCCAGTCCCTGGTGGCCAGAGGGCGGGCTGTTGGATTCTCAGGCGGAGATAAGGGGGAGCCGGGGCTGATGGCAGGTGGGTCCCGGGGAGACACGGCCCTCGGGGGCCCAGGGCGAGGGAGCCGGCGGCTCGGCCCTCCCCCCACGGGGCCCCTGGGCCCCACGTCCTCACGCCCTGGAAGGAAGTGGTGGTCACCTCTCTGGGAGTCAGCGAGGGGTGTCTGTCAGTCACTCACGCCTCCCGGGGGTCAGACAAAACAAAGCACATCGGGCGGGACCTGGGCCCCTCCGGGTGGCGGCGGCTCGTCCGCTGTGCTGCCCCGGGGCCGGGCTGTGACCGCCGCCCGTGCCAGGCGCCGGGGACCCATCAGGGAGCAGCTATAGCCTGGCTCGAGGGCCGCAGGGACTGGAGCGGGTGGGACAGGAGACGCCCTGCCCGGCGAGGTGCTTGGCCGGCGCTCAGGCCCGCCTCCCAGGCCTCGGTTGGTCCCTGCGTTTCGTCAGAAGGACCGCCTGCCGGCTGCAGGGCTCAGGGGCGGAGCGTTGACCTGGGAACCAGGAGGCCAGGGTCCGATTCCCGGTCAGGGCACAGGCCCCGGCTTCTGGCTCCATCCCCAGTGGGGGTGGGCAGGAGGCAGCCGATCCATGATTCCTTCATCATGGATGTTTCTCTGTCTCTCTCCCTTTTCCTTCCTCTTGGAAATCAATAAAATATATTTAAGGGAGAGAGAGAGAAGAACCGACTCTGACAGGCATCCCCCAGCCGAGAGGAGAAAAAAATGCACCAACAAATGCCAACAAAATACCCATAAATTCCCCTGGAAGCCGTGGCCGGGGAGGCCGTGCTGCAGGCTGACGGAGGAGCTGGCCGCCCGCCCAGCGCCGTGGCTCCTGGTTATCCACCCGCCCGCCGGAGCTCCTTCGCGGGCCTGCACACCGTGTGCCGGACGTTACCGAGGGAAGGCTGCTGCGGCGGAGCCAGACAGGGGCCGCCGGGCGGGGCGCGGGCTTCCGCTGCCCCTCACTGCCAGTGGCCGGTGGCGGGTGGCGGGCTTGCAGGCTGCACCCGGGAGTGGACAGGCCTCCCTCCTCAGCTGCTCCAACGGGGATGCGCCGAACAGACCTGGTGAGGGAGTGAGGAGGAGATGGCCTCCGGGGCAGGCGAGGGCCGTGGTGTGTGCCCTGCACGGCTCCGGTGACGGTGGGACAGACGCCCACACCCACTGCCGCCCCTCCTCCCCGCCTCCTGACCCCCAGGGCTGGCGCCAGGAGCATGGAGCAGAGTGGTTACACACCAGGAGGGCAGGGTGTGGAGCCAGACTGACAGAGGGTGCTCTCTGTGCTGACGGCCTGAGCAGGTGCAATGGAAGCTGCAGAAATGAGCTGCAGCCGGTGAACTTTTGGATGTTCCTGTGCGTGTGCGCACACACATGTACATAGGCACGCACATGTGTGCACACACTGCCATGAGCACACGCCTGAATTCCTGTGTGGACATATGTGCAGGTGACCACAGTGCTGTATACATGACTTAGCGCACACGCGCGCGCACACACACACACACACACACACTACCATAAGCACATGCCTGAGTCCCTGTGAGGGTAACCATGCACATGCCCACACATATACAGAGGCCCATGGTGCTATGTGCATGACTCTGTACATGCACACACATAAACATGTGCTTGTCTGAATTCCTGTGTGCACAATTATGCAATGCACGTGTGTGCGCAGCCATGCCTGCGTTTCCATGTGCACGTGTGCACGCCACAGACACACAGAGGTTCATTCATCCTCCATTCAGAGGGCTTTTTGGGGCGCCAGCAGCCGCCACCCCAGCCCGTCCGCATGCCGGTTGTCCTCAAGAGCGTGACCCTCAGACGGGAACAGGGCTCAGTGCTGGGCCCCTCTGCCCGCTCCCCCAGCCTCTTCGACGCGCACTTGGAAAATCCAGCCCAGCCCCAGCCTGCCCCGTGGGTGCCCCGGGCGGTGAGCGGCCTCCTGCTTCCTTCGGGGCAGTGTTTGCAGGTGCTGTGCCCCTGACCTCGGTCCTGGGGCATTTTACTGATGTCAGAGAGGAGGAGGGAGGGGGCGAGAGAGAAACACCCATGACGGAGAGTTGTCGATCCGCTGCCTCCTGCACGCCCCCTACTGGGGGCGAACACACAACCCAGGCCTGTGCCCTGAGCGGGAATCATACCGGGGACCCTGCAGTCTGCAGGCCGATGCTCTAGCCCCTGAGCCACATGGCAGGGCCGTGCTAGCACACGTGTGACCGGGAGCAGGGGACGGGCGGTCGGAGGTGGAAACGTGCTGTTTGTGCTTCTCCCCACAGGAGGTGGAGTCTGCCCGTCCGGGAGCTGCCGAGTTTCCCCAGCTGCCCTCGGCCTCGGCCGGCCCGTCCGAGCCGCCTGCGGACAGGTGAGTGCGAGGCCCTGCCTTCTCCCCAGCGCCGGCTCTCCGGTCCGGCCCGGAGATGTAGGTCTGGGTGCTCAGGCAGGGTGTGGTCACTAGGGGGCGCTGTGGGCCCAGGTGGGAGGTGTTTGGGGCAAGGGCAGGATCTTGGGATGATGAAATGGTGGTCTGGACTAACATGTGTATTTAGACTCCAAAAAAGGCTCCCTCCTCCCCCCCCCCCCCCCCCGCCGGGAAAGAGGCAGCCCCCCCCCCCCCCCCCGTCTTTCCTGGACCCATTTGCTTCTCCTGCTCTTCCTGGACCCGTCACCAAATGCAAATCGGCGAGCGTTTCATAGACAATTAACAGACGACCAGCTGGGGGGGAGGTGAGGCGGGACATAGCTTAGATTACCCTCAGCTGCCCCCATTCCCGCTCTGCCTTTCGTTAAGCTCCGTTTACGGCGTCCTGTGTGCCTGAGTCATCTGGCGGGTGCCTCCCCCGTGCCCCGGTCTCCTACGGCCTGCCCTGGGCTGCACACCTGCCCTCAGGGCCTCACGGGGGCAGCAGCCCCGGCACGTGGCCGAGGGCTCGGGACTAGCACAGATTTAGGATCTGGTTCCAGGATGCTGGGGCGGCGGAGACCAGGCGGTGGCGCTCAGCTCCCAGGCCCGCCGTCTGCCTGCTGCCGGCCGCCTCTGTGGCGCTGCCCAGGTCCCGGCGGACTTAGCGCCCTCTGCTGGCTGGGACTGCCTGTCCGTGCCAGCTCTCTGGCTCCCCGGGGTCCTGGCCAGTGAACGGCCTGGCTGAGGCCCCTCCCGCTCCCAGTGCCAGGGCAGGAAGTGGGTTAACAGATGCCAGAGAAGAGCCCTCCAGAGGGCCTGGCCCACTCTGTCCCCGCCGCTCCCAGAGCGTGGCCGACAGGCCCGGGCGGGGCGTGGGCTCCTGTCACCCCCTTCCCTCCCCCCGGGCCCAGCGCCCAGCCGGCGGGTCTAAGCACAGGGCCCCGTGTGGCCTTCGGGCGGGGGGCGCACAGCAGAGGCGCGGATTGTTTTCACGAGGCCACGTGCCCTGGAGGCGGTGCGTGAGGTCAGAGGTCGGGAGCCTGTCTGCCTGGGAGGGTGGGTGACGGATGACCCACAGCCGGACCCGTGCCTCCTGCCGGCTGGGCCTCCTCCCGTGTGGCCCGCGGGCTCAGCCCCGGCTGACGGCGAGGCCGCGTGGGGTCTGAGGGATGCTTGGGGGCCGCCGGGAGAAAAGGGATGAGAAACAGCACGTGGAAGGGGGCTGGGTGTCTGCAGGCAGGGGGGCGAGTGCACCGGCCCCAGGACGCAGCCAGGCCTCAGGGCCCCGGCACCGAGCCCTCCGGACGGGCAGCAGGTGCTCAGGGTGGACACGGACCAGGAAAGCGTCTGGCGGGTGGGATGAGCCCAGCCGTGGTCAGGAACCTGTGCTGCTGCTGACAGCGTCTCACAGACGTGTTTCCGGTGGAGGCACCCCCACATGACTCCATTTCATCAAGGAGAAGCGCCGTCATTTACTTACCCCCCCTTCCGCGTAGGTCTCCCAGCACAAAACAGGATCAGCTGCTGAGCCTGTACCTCATTTCCCAACCCCCGTTAGCAGGTAATTATTCACCTCGGAGGAGTCAGCAGGGCCCTCGCGGAGAGCATCCGTGATCCAGCCTCAGCTCACTCCACCTGGCCCCTTCCCGAGCTTTCCCGTCACAGAGCACGCCAGGACCACGCCTCACGCCACGTCACATACATCACAGCATGTCACACACACATGTCACAGAGCACGTCACAGAGCACCTTGACCTTACCCAGTGGGGGCACTGGGTGGCTCCCACCTGTCGGCTGTTGTGAGCGCTGCTCTGGGCGGGGGATGGGGGTCCTGCGGCCGGTCCTGCCTGGGGGAGGGGATCTGATGTAGAGACTCACTTCCCAGCGAGCCTTTCTCTTCTCTCAGCTCTCACTCACACTCACTCTCATAGTCGTACACATCATTCACATGCTCACAAACATATATCTGTTCACCCACACACACTCACACTCATTCACTCACACTCCCTTTCACAGTCATACACATTCCTATGCTCACACCCACACACACTCACATTCACTCACACTCATACACAACCCCACACAAATTCACTTAAACTTACACTCACATTTACTCACACTCACTCATACTCATGTTCACTCACACGTCACACACTCACACTCACTCCCTCGGGAGCAGGGCCCCGCCCCCGTCCTGCTCTCTGCACCCCCCTTCCCCCCCCCTCCCCCCGTGCCCCGCGCGGCCTTACGTATTGGCCGGGTCCCGCGCCCGCCGCCTGGCTCCGGCCCAGCTGCACCTGCGGAGCCGGCGGCCAGTGCTGCCTCCAGCAGCTGCCCCACAGCGGCCGCCGCCAGCAGGACGCGGCACGCACTGCAGCCGCCGCCGCTGACCGCCGCCGCCAGCACGGGCACCGTGTCTGCCTGCCGGCCACTGAAGTCCTGCCCGGCCAGGACCCACCCTCACCCTCTTCTGCCCGCCCCCGTCCTCCCACCCCCGCTCTCCGGGGGCAGGGCTGCGGGTCCTACCCTCCCACCTCGCCCGCTCCTGCCGGTGCTGAGGGCTGGCCGCGTCCTGCCGCCCTGCCCTGCCCCGTCCGCCGCCGGGCCCTGCCCAGAGGCGCGGCTTGCTTTTCTGTGCTTGTGAATCCTCACCTGAGGGTATTCCCGCTGATTCTTAGCGGAGTGCGGCGGGGGCTGTGAGAGGCCCACACCTGCCAGCTCCCCGCTGAGCCAGGCCCTGAGCTGGGGAGGGGGCCCCGGGCAGCCGTCCCGCCGAGGCAGGCCCAGCCGTCGTTCTGACCAGAGGCGGCGAGGGCTTGGCGGCGTTGCGGGGAGCTGGTGCGGGAATGTCCTGGCCTGTAAATTAGTCACGAGGCAGATCCACCAGCACCGCCGGAGCCCGCCTGGTGGTTACTGATGAGCCAGGCGCACTCACTGGCCGTATTAAATATTAAACCCAGTGCGACGCTTGTAGCTGTGTTTACAGCTCCCGGTGCAGACGGGGCCCAGCGGCCCCACCCGCCGAGCCCCGAGGCCCCAGAGGGTGCGGGATCGGACAGGGCTGAGTAGGAGGGGGTGGGGGGGGGCACCGGCTGAAACCAGGGCCTGGAGCCAGCGGGCAGTGCCCAGAGGGCAGGGCCAGACCACTCTGTGGCAGGAGGTGGCTCTCTCTACCCCAGGGGCCACGGGGTCCCTGCAGCCCCCCTCTGTTGAGAGGTGGGGACAGAGTGGCGGACGGAGCTGGGATGGTGTGAACCCCGCCATTTCCCTGCAGACAGGGGCCTCCCCACAGCCCAGGGACGGGCTCCACACTGAGGCACGTCAGTGTCAGAATGGGCCGTGGCGCCACGCTGAGCTGTGCAGACACCGAGGATCCATTTCCCGACATGGGGAGGCTGTGTGTGTGCGGCCCACGGAGGCCCCACCAGGTCCAGCTCCCAGGACGCCGGAACGCCGGCAGAGGCTGCCCGCGCGGAGGGAAACGCTGATGATCATCCCAGCGTCATGCGGTTTCAAGCAAGCGTGACCGTGACCGTGGGTGTGGGCGTGGCCTGGGAGCTGAGGTCACCGATGGCACATCGGGGTCAGAGATGGAGGGGCAGAGGGGGCGTCACACAGCCCGTGGAGAGGGAGCAGGGGTGTTGAGGCCGGCAGCCCTGGGAGGGGCTCACTGAGTACTGGGGGCTGGGGGGGAGGCTGGGGAGGGGGGGTGGCAGCCGTTTCCAGGCTGCCTGTCGGGTCCCGCCCAGGAAGCCTCCGGAACGAGCTCATGGAAAATAGCGGGACCTTGAAAGGGATTCAGGAAGGCGAGCCTTTCTGGAAGCTGGAAAGTGCTGACCTGCCCTGAGCAGGGGAAGGGGGGGACTGGGAGTCACAGCCGAGTGGGGGGTAATGAGTTCCCACAGCTCCCGTGTCCGCGAGGAAGCGGCGGGGGACGCGCAGAGCGCTCACCCCGTTATTCCCAGGAGGCCCGGCGGCGTGGGCGGCATTCACCGCAGCTCCCACGCCTTCGTCTTGTCCTTCCCGCGAGATGCGGGGCGGAGGGGGCGGGGGGCGGGGGAGGACGGGCTCGCTGGGGGTTAAACCCTCGGTAACGCGAGGCTCTGAGCCGGCCGGCTGCCCCAGAGCCACCTGCAGACCGTTACAGCCGTGACCCCAGCACCTGCCGGGAGGAAGCCGCCCTCAGCTAACAGACCGCACAGCTCCCGGGCCGGGCCGGGCCAGGCGGGCTCCCGCGGGCGAGGCGGGGCTTCGCTGCTGGAGTTGTCACTCTGCTCGTGGTTCCCGGCGCACGGCTGCTTCTGGACGGGTCGCTGCTGTTCTTTGTTTAAATGTGTTTTTATTGACTTCAGAGAGGAAGGGAGAGGGAGAGAGAGAATCGTTCGCCGGCTGCCTCCTGCACGCCCCCCACTGGGGATGGGGGAGCCAGAGCCCGCGCCTGGCCCTGACCGGGAGCCAGACCGGGACCTCCTGGTTCACAGGCTGACGCTCACCTGAGCGCGCCGGCCGGGCTCACAGCTGTGTTAACTGTTGGCAGCTCTGCCTTCTCCTTGACCGTGGGCCCGGGCAGTGGTGACAGTCGGGCCCGAGCTGTACCGGGGCCCACCCGGATCCGCTGAGGCCAGGGTGGAGGACCCAGGACCGGCGGGCGGGTGGCAGGCGGGCGGTGAGAGGAGCCTGGCCAGGATTCAGCCCGGCCAGAGGGTGCTGTGAGCTGCCTGTGGCCGCTGTTACAGGTGGTCTCAGAGGAGACACATGAACCCCCCCAGCTCTGGGGACCAGAAGCCTGGGAGCGAGTGTGGGCAGGACCACGCCCCCACCTAGGTCTGTGGGGGGGTCCTTCCTGCCTCTTCCATGTTCTGGGGTCCCGGTCGCCCGGGGGTTTGTGGCTCTGTCCAGTTTCCACCTGTGTCTGTCTTCGGTGGGCCTCTTTTTGGCGTCTCTCCCCTTCCCCCCTCTACCTCTCTTCTCCCTCTGCCATGGGCACACGTCCTTGGATGGAGGGCCCAGCCAGACCCAGGACGGCCTCCTCTCAGGCCCTGATTTCGTGCACCTGCGAAGACTCTCCCTGTGAGGCCCCGGGTACCGGTTCCGGGGTTAGGCCTTGGACACCCAGTGTGCGAGGGTGCATCCGCCCCCTACACGGTTCTGCCGTGTGCCGGGCGCCATTCCAGACGCGGTGGCAGTGGGGAGGGTCTTAGGCCCCGGGCAGGGGAGGCGGCATTGGCACCTGTGGTCTGCCTCCCGTGGCCTCACCTGCGCAGCCTGGAGAGACGGTGCGGGGGGAGAGGGACTCGCTGAGGCTCAGAGCGGCCCTGCCTGCGGCGTCTGGGCCGGTTCTCTGCCGGGCGTGGGGCCCACCGAGAACGGTTAACCCCCACCGGGAGCCGCGTCAGCAGAAAGCCGCCGAGTGCCTTCCAGCTCCGAACAAACGGCGTGAATCCGAAGCGCTCCGGAGCTGACAAAGCGCCGAGAACGCCCCCCGTCCCCCGGGGCGCCCTGAGCCTGCTGGCCCCTCCAGTGCGCTGAGCGGGGAGAGGCCCCGAGAGGAAACCCGGGAATGCCCGGCTGCGTCCTCGCTCAGCCCGGTGTCTGCGAGCCGCACCCTCCGAGCCCCGAGGGCCCCATCAGCCCCGGGCAGGGCAGCCTCCGGGCTCAGGCCCAGCCTGCACAGCCAGGTGGCAGCCACCGGAGCGGCCACGGCCCATTCTCGGGCGAGGCCTCTGCTGCCTCCCCGGTGACCCTTACCTTCCCGGTCCTCAGTGCAGCTGCTGCCCTCGGCCTCAGCGGCCAGGGCCTTGGAGGGAGGGAGGGGGAGGCTCACTGGAGCGTTCTGTTCCTGGGAGCTCCGGTCCGGCTGCCGCAGGGCCGGCCTGGCTCTCCCGTGGCCCAGGGGCACGCTGTCACCTTGGAAGGCAACAATGATCTCGGGGTTTCTCGGGAGCAGTGGCGTGCTGACCCCACTTAGGGCCCCACTCCGCTCGCTGTGTGATTCACGGAGATCACTCCACGGCTCCCCTTCAGGGCCGGGCCGAGGTGGACTCTGAGAAACGCTCCATCCTGTGAGCCCCGCGAGGGACCCAGGAGGCCGTGGCCCTGGGCAGGGGGGGCCTGCGGTGTGGGTCAGGGGCCTGCGGTGTGGGTCGTGGCGGCTCCCTGCTCTGGAACCAGGGGGCCTCGGGCCAGGAACAGCCGAGATTTACCCTGAGAATGAACCTGTGATGCCGACCTGAACCCTCAGCCCTGGCTTTCCCCTCCGCCAGCATCTGTCCCCGGGGAGCCGGCTCCAGCCGCCCGCACCGCAGGCCAGTGCTCCGGGACCGAGCCTCCCTGGGCCAGGGCCGCCCACGGCGAGCCTGCCGGGGCCTGCAGCCCGCGTGCCGGCCGAGGGCGAGCCCCACTTTCTCACGGGCAGCTGGACGACAGTGAAGTGCGTGGGCTCCCCAACCTCTCCCACCCCCATGAGACCTCTTTCTTAGAAGGGGGAGCGACAGCAGGTGCCTCCGCCCGAGACACCCGCCGCCCCCAGCCTCTGCCCCGGATGATCACTGGGGCTGGGCCGGGTCGGGGTAACTGGAGCAGGTTTGCAATTAGCTCTCCAAGTGCTGATCTCATTAAAGTAGATGAATTATTGATGGGTGACACTCGGGCTTTTAGTGAGTGGCGCCGTGCCATCGCAGTGCCATTGGCCTCGGCGCTGGGACGTGGCCGCCCGGCATGGCGCTCTGGGCAGGTGGTGTGCGTGTTTCGCCCTAATGTCTCCTCCGCGCTGTTTAGCTTTGGGATCGAGCTGGACTCACACGAGACACGAGGGGCCGGTTTATGGGAACGGGGGCCCCTGAGAGCGTGCTCGCCTCCCGCAGGAAGGAGCTGAGCCCACAGCCTCTGACCTCCGGGCTTAACCTTGGGGGCGTCAGGATCTCAGCCCCCGAGGCTGCTGGGATGGCAGCTGAGCCGGTCCCTGGCGCTGGCAGGCGGAGGGTGCGGGCGCCCGGCCCGAAGCAGAGATGGAAGTCGGGGGCTTGGCTTGGGCTCTGCGTCAGCCCCAGCAGCTCCACTGTCCCCCCGCCCGGGTGTCCGGCAGGGGCTTCCTCTCCGGGGTTCTCTGGGGCAGGTGGGGGAGGGAGGGAGGCACCCAGCCAGCCCGCCCCGAGCCCCCGGTGCCCTGGGGTGGGAGCGGCGCGGGACCCCGAGGCCAGGCGGGTGCTGGCTGCTGAGCTGCGGGCCGCCTGCACCGCTGAGTCAGCGTCTTCCCCTTCCCTTCCCGGGAGACGTGCCGCCCAGGGGGGTGAGGTGCCGTTAGAGGACCCGGCTCTGCCAGCCTCCGCTTCTGGCCCTCTCACTCCCCCCGGGGCCACGGACAGCACCCTGGTGGGGAGAGGGGGTATGGCCGTGCCCCTCGAGGTTACGACTTTGCACGGCTGTCACAGGACAGATGTGGGGGTGCCCACATGTCACTCAAAGTGTCACGGTGTCGGGCCTTGGGCGGGGCGGGGCCTCACCTCGGTCTGGGCGCCGTCCCCCTGACCCCCCTCTTGGGCTGCTGCGTCCTCCTCTCGCCCCGCCCCCAGCCACACTGTCACGGGCTGCCCGCTTCCTCCTGGGTCAGGACCGGGACCAGGCTGGCTGGGAGGCTGTGGGCTTGGGCAGGACCCCAGGAAAGTCCCGGCCAGAGGTCCAGTCTCAGGATTGGCCATGGAGGGGAGGGAGGGGCAGGCAGCGGGAGGGGCAGGGGTTGGCAGAGCCCGTAGTGGGCCCGCAGGAAAGCCCGGCGCACCTCGGGCCGGGCCGACGGTCCCTGCTGGGGCACACAGGTCCCATCAGGCCCCACCTGCAGTGAGCGCAGGGGTGGGTGAGGCCCCTCCCACCGGCCCTGGCGCCCAGGACACCCCCTTAGTCACTGATGACCGGAACGGCAGGGGGCAGGCTCCTGCCCACGCCCATCCTCGGGGGCTGCGTGCGGAGAGGACGGAGGTGGGTCTGGGAATCGGCCAGCCCCACAGGTGAGCTCCCCCCACGCCCCGTGGCCTGGGCGGGGCCCTGTCTGGGCTCTGTCCACGCGAGTTGCCCTGCTGGACATCATTGGGGTCATCGAAGGTGCATCCGTGTCAACCATCCGGGACGGGGCCGGCACACAGCAGGTGCTCATCACTGCGGGGCACCTCCACCGCCGGCCACACCGCGGGGCCTTCCTGGCGTGGCCGCCTCCTCAGCGGGCACAGACCCGGCCGAGACCTGAAACCCCGGACCGCCCTCCCCCGGGACCCGCCGCAGGCCGCACAGCACCGCGGCGGCGAGCTGGTTCGATGTGGCTTTTACAACACGTGTATGTCTTCGCGATGAAAAGAAATGTCATTAATTAAAAACGTGGACGTTGTGTCTGGACACCCCGCCGGAAAAGCCGCTATGAATCAAACGTTAACCTCTAACGGAGCGGAGAGAAACGGCTGTCTGGTTCCGCCTGCGCTGGTGTGAACAGAGAGGCCTTTTCCCCAGAGGGGGGCGCTGTCATGAAGTGGGGCGCCTCCGGGCTCCCCGGCTCTGGGCGGGGTGGGCAGAGGGGCGCGGGGAGGGTCCGGCCGCCCGCCCTGGGGGAAGGCCTGGGCCCGAGGGGACGCCGCCGGGGTGGTCCTGGAACCGTCTGGGGTCCCCGCCCGGGTGGTCCGGGGCCGCGGGCTCCGGGAAGCGGCCGCCTGTCCTCGGTGACGACCTGGGGGCGTGCGCGGTGGTGTCCGGGGTTCGCTCAGGACAGACTGTCCGCTCCCCGAGGAGGGGCCCTGCGGGACTCCGGACAGGCAGAGGCGTGCGTGCGTGCTGCGTGCATGCGTGCGTGCGTGCGTGCTGCGTGCGTGCGTGCTGCGTGCGTGCGTGCGTGCTGCGTGCGTGCTGCGTGCGTGCGTGCTGCGTGCGTGCGTGCGTGCTGTGTGCGTGCTGCCGGTCCCTCAGCTCCCCGCGTCCACAGGCCGCTCCGGCCTCAGGGCAGCGCCCACCCAGCGCCCCTGCCCGGGCCGCGCTCCGCCCGCTTGGCCCTCTGCGGGGCCGGCTCCCGGCGTGTCCCGGGCGCCTGCGGGGCTCGGGGCGGGGAGGAGGGCGCCAGGCCAGGGACGCGGCGGCGGCGCTGACACCCAGGCGGCTCTCGGACCCGGGCCGCGGCTTTTAAAGCAGCAGCAGGGCCGGCCGCCAGGGCCCGCAGCCAGGGAGCTGGACGGCCGCCCGCCGCCCCAGCGGCTCCCTTTCCGCCGAGGGGACGGAGCACCGCGCGGCGGCTCCGGGGACCGCGTGGCGGGGCCTTTGTTTTGCGGAGAGAACCGCCGCCTCAGCGCAACCCGACACCCGAGAGGGCCGCACCCCCAGAGGGCCCCACCCCGAGGGGCCGCACCCCGAGGGCCGCACCCCGAGAGGGGGCCTGCACCCCGAGAGGCCCGCACCCTGAGAGGGCCGCACCCCGAGGGCCGCACCCCGAGGGGGCCCACACCCCGAGGGGCCCGCACCCCGAGGGGCCCGCACCCCGAGAGGACCCGCACCCCGAGGCTGGCGGCGGGCGGTCCGGTCCCGGGTCCCTGTGGTGGCACCTGGAGGGCAGGACCGGCTCTGCCCTCCCGCCCGGACACGACACGTGTCACACGAATGACAACTGTGACACCGGAGCTGCGCCCCCGGCTCTCCTGGGGGGGCACAGCCTGGGGGCCACACTCTGGGGGAGCACAGCGGGGGGGGCTGTGGGGAGCTGCGTGAGGAGACTGGCTGGTGCCCACCCGCTCCAGAGGCGGGTTGAGCCGTGTCCGTCACCGTGAAATAAGAGGGCGCGGGGTCAGCAGACAGACGTGGAGACCAGGGAGCAGAGAGGACGAACCCCAGGAGCAAGCGCCCCTGGGAAGGTCCCGGACCCATGTCCCCCCAGCTCCTCTGCTTGGACCCAACAAGGACAGAGGGCCCTGAGTCATCGAGGGGTTCGGGCCGTGGGGGGGTCGGGTGGGAGTGGAGGGTGCCAGCTCTGGGCCGTGTGAAGTCGCCGGAGATTGGGGTTCCAGGCCAGCCCCTCCCTGCGTGAGAGGAAGCCGTGGGCCGGGAGAGGGAGCCTGGGACTGGTGGAGGGAGAGGGGCCGGGGCGGGAAAAGACAGGGACAGGCAGGAGGCCCGGCACTGCATCCTGGGAAGACGGCGGCCGGCCGGGTGGGAAGAGGTGGGGAGGGGCGAGTGGGAGGCAGGCCCTCAGTCCGCCCCCCTGCCCGCAGTCCGCAGTGCCGCTGCTCGCTCACCAGGCTGCAGGGTTGAATTCAGTGCCGCTGAAGTGAGTTGAGCTGGGAGAACTCGCTCCCAGTGCCCCCGTCGGCACGTGTGGGAGGCAGCCTGTCGGTGTCCTCTCACGTCAGTGTTTCTCTCAGGCCCACGCTCTGAGAATCCACGGAAAGTATCCTCAGCTGAGGATTCACCGATAAAAACAAAACGGTTAAAGTGGTGAGTCTCACGTTCAGGAAAGACATGCACCACACGTGTGCACATAAGCCACGAAACGTGTTAGTAAAATAAACAAGGGGAACTTAGTGCATGACCCCCCCCCACCACACACACACCCCTACACACACCCCACTCCCTCACACTCTCCACACACACACCACACATACCCCACCCCATTCACAACACAACCCCCCCCCACACACACCCCACCCCCGCACAACACCCCCCCACACACACACCTGTCTAATCTCCAAAGTGAAGGGCAGGGTGGTGTGCAGCACCGGAGGCTGCGTGGGTGGTGTCCATCTGGTGACCCCATGCACAGGCCCTGGGGGAGGGCCATCTGCAGAGCAGCAGGGGCCCCACTGGGGGTTAAAGGCCACCATCAGCCCTTGCAAAATCCCAGGGGAAGGTCACCCCGAAACTGGGCGGTGAGGGGAGGACAGGGGACCTTGACGTTTGGGGCCATGGAAGGGGCAGACATGGAGTGGGTGGGGAACCCGGGGCTGGGCAGGGGCCCCGTCCCTTCGTCTGTGTCGGGAGCACGGGCTTCAGCCACGCTCGGTGCACAGGCAGCGGGAGGCTGTGACCCGGGACCAGACCTCCTGGCCCCTGGCAGCTCGCCCATGGAGAAAGCTGTCGGTGGTCAGGGCGGGTGGCTGTCTGGCCCCAATACGCACGCACGTGGGGGTTCGGGCCAGTGCGTCCCTCAGGCTGTCCGGGGGAGAGGAGGAGGGTCAGGGGAGGGGAGATGCCCAGAACACTAACCACCAAGGGTTCCCCAACCCACAGACGTTTCCTCAAAAGCCAGAGCTGCGTCGAACCGCCCCTGGCCGGCCTGCGGGAAGCCAGCTTCGGCTCTCAGTTCCGCCCTGGGCTGGGGAGGGCCCCCACAGCCTCCTCTCGTGGCTCCCGGGTCTATGCAGCGCGGTCCGCACGGAGACACTTACGCCGGGATTGGAGGAGGCTGAGGCAGAGCCCGTGCACATGCATGCGTGCCTGTGTGCGTGAAAGTATAAAACCCGGCCTGGGTGCTCCCCGGGGCATTAATTAAAGCTGCAGAGCCGGCCGGTCGGGCGCTCCGCTGGCCGGAGTAATTTATCATCCGGCTGCGGCAGCGGGGGTGGGGCGGGTCACGGTGCAGAGAGCCGGACCGCGTCTGTCACGCTTACTTCCCGCCGCCCCTGCTCCGGGGTGGGGGGTTCAGGGTTGGGGTGTGGGGGGAGCAGTGTTGCTCACAGCGCGAGCCACAGGCAGAGGGAGAGCTCAGGCGGGGCGAGAGAGGGGAACAGCGTGCCTCGACACCACCGATCCGAGTGGGACAGCCCGCGGAGGGAGCAGCGTGTGCCCTGGGCCGGAGGGAGGAACCGCCAGCCTCGCCTGGACGCCGGCCTCAGTGGGGAGACGGGCAGACGGACGGCACCTGGCCAGCCCGGCTGCCCACACCTGATGCCTTTGGTCCTGAGGCTGGTGTCAGGCTGGGGGCGTGGGTGGGGGCGGGGCGGGACTGGCGTGGCACCGGGGAAGGGGGCTTGGTCCCGAGGGGTGGCTGAAGGCGGCAGCATTTCCTGCCTACGGGCATCGGCGCTGACTGGCCAGTTCAGGGTGGGGCTGTCTCCGCTCCTCCAGGCCGAGGGCGGAGCCCAGGCTGAGTGGCTGCGGACACAGATGCTTGTTGCTCACGGACTGGAGGTGGGGTGTCGGGTGCCGGCCCGGCTGGTCCCGGGGAGGGCCCCCTCCGCTGCGGATCCCTCCCGTGTCCTCTAAGTCTAAGGGCACTAATCCCTTCACGGGGCCTCACCCTCCATCTCAAGAGACCGATCCCCTCCCAAGGCCCCGCTCCTGGGGCCGTCACACTGGGGGTATTTCAACATGTCAATCTGTAGGGACACCCTCAGTCCATAACAGCGACCCAGTAGTGTGTCCTCTGAGCTGGAGGTGCTGTCAGCCAGGGGTGTCCGGCCAGTGGGAGGCAGTCCCCCTCCACAACCCCAGGAAGCCAGTGCTGTTTGGTTGTGTGAGCAGAGGTTTACCGGATGGGGAAGGCAGACTCTGGCCCGGCGACCGGGGACGCGGGCTCACTCTGGGGAGTGCCAGGGGACTGCCGATGAGGTGTGAGCTCTGCGGAGGAGGAAGGCCTGGGCGGCAGGTGCTGTGTCCCGAGGGCGGGCCTTCAGGAGACACAGGGGACCGCTCCATCTGGCTCAGAGGGGCTAAGGCCAGCGAGGGTGCTGGGGCGGGTTTCCAGCGTGGCAGCGGAGGCAGTGCAGGCAGCTGCCGTCAATCACTGCTGGGGAGGAAGAGCCTGCGGCGCCTCGTTAAATCAGACACAGAGCCGGCGGGTATGAGGGCCGAGCTCAGCCTCCTCCCCTCCGCCCGTGCCCCCCTCCCCTCCCCGTTCCCTTCTCCGCCCGCCTCTCCTCTGCTGAATCCCTGAGAGTGTGGGGCTCTGTGGCTGTGCTGGGGGGCAGTGGGAGAGCCAAGTGGGACTGTGCCGCAGCCCAAGGGGGTCCTTCGGGTCCCCTGCACCCCCCCCCCCTCGGTGGAGGAGCTGCTCCCCACAGTCCCTCTCCTCATCGTTCTTTCCTAACTGTTCCAGGCGGAGGTCGCTCTGTCCCCTGCACGCTGCTTGCCACCCGTCGGCAGGGCAGGCAGGGACTGAATTCCTGGCCGACATGGCCTCCTGGCCTGGGTTCAGGGCCACGTCTCGGTGGAGGAAGATCGGGCGGGGAGCAAGCCTGTGGCACAGGCACCCCGGCCTCTGCCGCCTCCAGGGTGGGCAGTGGTGGCTTCATAATTGACGGGCAACTGGCAGAGTTGGCAAAGCAAACCACCTCCAAATTAGCGGTAATTGCTGAGAAATAAGGAGCAAACAGGGCTGAATAGCCTGAAAACGTTTCTTAAAGTTTGCTCGGGCCACGAAGCCGGTTAACCGCGAGCTGATTCCCTGTCTATGCAGAGAGAGGGCTCAGCCTGAGGGTTTGGTCCTCTCCTTTCCCGGAGCCTGGAATCCGGGGCCCCCGGATCTCCAGCCGCCTCTCCCCCACTCTCTCCTTAGGTAGACCCTGGCCCCTTCACCCCCCACCCCCATGGGCATCCATGTTGCTTTCATTAAAAACTAGAGGCCCAGTGCATGAAATGCGTGCATGGATAGGGCCCCTAGGCCTGCCCGGTCCCCCTGCTCTCCCCGACATTCCGACACCTTCCCCGTATGGCCCTTCCCGCCGGCGAGCAGTGGCCGTGTAATTCACTCCGCCGTCCCGGCCTGGACAGGTAGGACCCTGCCGGCCGGCTGCTGCTGCTATAAATACCTCCGCACTCACGTGTTTCTTCTTCCTGCAAACGTGTCCCGAGGACACGGGCCCGGCGTGGGGCTGGCGTGAAGGGTCAGGTCGGCTCTCTGGCATCTGCCAGGCGGTGCTTCGGGCAGACGGGCCGGGGTGGCGGTGCTGAGCGTCCGCCTGCCCGTCCCTCAGCAGGTGCGCGGGGAGGAGGCAGGGAGCGTGCAGCTCGGCTGCTGGGCCAAGCAGGGGTGACCCTGGTCTGATGCTGGCCCACGTGCCCAGCACCCACGGGGGGGACTTGTGGGACAGGTTCCTGGGCAGGCGGAGCGATGTGAGAGGTGGGGGCACAAGGCCGCAGGCGGGGGCTGGGCTTCAGCTGGGGGCGGGGAAGGGAGGGGCAGGGCCGAATCAAGATCTCATCTCAGCGCGGAGCAGCCGCACTGCCCACACCACAGGCCAGCCTCCACCGCCTCCGCCTCCGAGGTCGGCAGGAGCCTCGACCGACCACCAACCGGGACGAGTGTCTGCAGAAGAAGGGCCGGTGCGGGAGGGCAGCCTCACCTGGCAAGGCGGGGGGGTGGGGGGGCAGAGCAAGGTCAAAGGGAGCAACAGCAACCCCAGCGGAGACGCAGCCTGGCCAGTTCTCAGGCCTGGGTGAGCACGGAGCTCTCCGCCATGTCAGGCCGACCGAGACCCCGTGCCAACGGGACAGCGACGCACTCGCCAAGCCCTGTTGGCTCACCAGCCCCGAGGGCTGCTGTGCCTGGCACTCTGCCTCCCGCAGAGGCTGCCAGCGCTGGGGTTGCGGGAAGCAGACATCTCACCTCCCTCTCTCACCTCGCACCTCCCACTGCCCTCTCCACGGCCCCAGGACCCCCTCTCTCAGCGGAGCCACGGAGGGCGGGCGGGCCCACACCTGGGCAGCAGGAGAGGGCACCTGGGGAGCGAGGGGCCGGTCAGGACATACCCGGGCTTCTGGCCGAGTGCGGTGGTTTTCCGCTCGCTCTGTTTGCTCTGTGGGAAGAGAAGGTGATACTGGAAACGAGGAGAGGAGAGGAGGAGGTTGGGGGAGCAGAGGTGTGTGGGGCTGGACGGGGAGGCAGCGGAGGACAAGGTGCCCTGGGGGGCGGGCTGGGCTCCTGCGGGGGAATCGGACGGGCTGGCCCAGCTGCCCACTTCCAGGACCCGCCCAGGGGCCAGGGCAGCCTGTGGACGTGGCTCCTCCGTGGCCTGGGGAAGGGCCCTCAGGACCCGCTCTGCATTGGAGCGGGCAGAGCCCTCCACAAGCCCGTTGGTGTTTCTTCCTTTCCCAGCAGGTTCCCTGGGGCTGTCCCGATGGAGGGATGGCAGGTTTCCGCCAGCCCAGCCAAGCTTCCTGGCCGAGGACTCCCTGGGGGCTGCTCCTGCCTGGAACCCTCCTCGGGCTCTCCCCGCAGCCAGGAGCTGGCGGGTGGAGCAGCTGTCCCAGGGGCTCTGTCTGTGGAGATGTCTCCTCTTCCTGTGTTTGCCCTGAGTGGGGGCAGTATCAGTGGGGTGGCTGGTCCCGCGATGCCTGCCCGTTGCCGAGAGGCTCTGATAGCCCCTGGAGGCCGTTCGCCCACCCCTGGGCCTGGCCACGGTGAAGCACCCGTGTCCTGTGGGCTCGCCACCCTCCTAGACCCAGTGCCCTCCCATCCCCCCCCACACCCAGCAGACGGGCAGCTTGGGCCGAGCCGCTGGCTCCTCGTTTACGCGGGCCCCGTGCTTTGCCGCCTGCTCTCTCGCTTTTCGCTGCATTTGATGATCAGGAGCCTGCACCGTGGATGCCTGGGGAGAGCTGCGGGGTGGGGGGGCTGTCCGACCAGGGGAGAGCTTCCCACCTGCCCCCTGGGCAGCCCTGTGCGCACCTGGGGCGTTGGGGGGGAGGAGGCAGGGCTGGTCTCACTGCATTTCATTTAAAGCGGTAGAGACTGACGTACGAGCATCTAATTCCTTTCAGAGCTGGGACCAGCTAGGCCGTCTGGTCGCCTGTGCCACCCTCAACAATGGAACGGGATCTCCTGGGGCAGGGGGGTAGTTAAGAGAGGTGCCTTAACTGCCCGGGCCGGTTCAGCACCAGGAACAGCGATGGCGCCTCCAAGGCCCTCCTCCTACCTTCCCAGGGTTAAGTTCCCTCCCTGGAGAGAGCCCGGAGGCAGCTCAGCTCAGCTGGGGGCTGCAGGGCCAGGATTTGGAGGGGGGGGGGGCGGCGCAGTACACTCCCGCCCTGGCCTGCCTCCCGCACTTGCTGGAGGAGGCTGCAGAGGTGAGGGTTTGGGGGAAGGACGGGTCCCACTGAGACGAGGAAACAGCAGAGCAGGTGAGGCCCACCTGAGGGGTGTGGGCGCCCCCCAGCGTGTTCCCTGCCCCCCAGAGGGGCCAGGGCTTGGCGGCCTCACGGTCCTGCCTTCGAGAAGCTGGGGCGGCCACAGTCACGTTAGCCGGCAGCTCCCGAGTGGTGTTGGCTCCCCAGCAACTGCCCTGCGGGTGCCCCGCTCCTCCCCCGAACCAGAGCTCCGCTCCTGGCCCCCACAGAGCCGTCGGCGATGTTCGCTCTCCTGGTCTCTGCATCTTTAGGGAGCAGGTGGAGTCTTAACCCTGGAGATGGCAGACTGCACACTCCGGAGAGCGCGGGGCTCAGCGGGGGCTCTGGCATCCCCAAAACCACAAGGGGGACCAGAGGTAAGGGACCCCAGAACCCACCTGGGTGGTGGGTTCTGGGGTCCCTTACCTTCTCTGAGCCTCAGGCTCCCCGTACCCGTCTGTCTCACTGGGTGTGCGAAGGACTCTGAGGTGACATAGGGAATGTGTGTCATGAGCCATGTGTGGGACACAGGTGCGCCCTTGAGAGCTTGAAGGACACCCCAAGTCTCCCCCCGCCCCCCTTGCACCTGTGTCTGTGGATGGAGAGGAGGCAGGCAGGCGGGGCTCCTGGGGCGGTCACTCTGGCCGGGTGGAGGGTGATGGAGGTCCCACCACAGCCTGGGTGCCAGCCGCCCCCACTCTCCTGGCACAGCACGGCCCTGGGGGGCGAGACCCCCAGACTGGAGATTGCTGTGGGGGGGCAGGGGGGCCGAGGAAGAGGCAGGCCCAGGAGGCAGAGTTCACTGTTTTCTCCCCACCCCCACCCTACACTGGGCAGGGGGGGGCGCGTAAAGAGGAGTGTCCAGTTCCACGCGACCCCCTGGGCCAGCGAAGCTCAGGGTTCCAGGGGAAGACAGGCCCACCCCACCCCCCGCCCCCGCGTGGAGAGGTGTCTGTGGCAGGAGAGACCTGTTTCCGGGTTGCCCGGAGGAATGCGCTCGAAATAGAAACAGAACCCGGGGAGGAGGCGGAGCAAGTGACGGAGACGGCACAGACAGCAAGGCCGGGGGAGACAGCAGGTGGGCACGGGCGGGGGTGCCGTGGGGACCCGCTCCGGCGACGCCTCCCGGGACAGAGAACACAGCTCGGGGAGCCCGCATGGCCCCGGCCTCCGCTCGGCCCCCCGGGCCCAGCCGCCCCCACAGGCAGAGCCTCGAAGGGAAGCCTCCGGGGACATTTCAGGACGCAGCCCAGCACCCACGGCTTCATTCTAAGAGGTGTCTGCCGCCCCCGGGGCCTGGGCTGCTGGGCCCAGCCTACTCCTGGCACAGCGCCCCCCCCAACACACACACACACACACACATACACACACACACACACACACACACACACTCTCACTCAGCGGAGGGCTGAGAGCAGACAGGTCGGGCATCACCGGAATGCAGCCGTGGTGGGAAGTTAACTCCCAGGAGAAATGAGCACTGGCTCTCAGAGTCCAGCAGGAGTCACCGTGCTCTCCCGCTCCCGAGTGTGGGGGCGCTCCCTCCTCGGGCGTAGATACGGGAGCGGCGGACTCTGTGCCGCCGCCGGGCCAGGCGCTGTCGCCGGCGCTGCTGACGATGACAAGCGGGTGGTGCCGAGGCCGGGTGTGCACACGGCGTCCCGTGCCGGAGCCCGTGCCTCCCGGCGGACACAGCACACACCACGTGTGCCCACGCGTGACTTCCCAGCAGCCCTTCAGAAAGATGGAGAGGAGTGAGGAGGTGAATTTACAGTCCGCTTTGTTCAACCCCGTTATCCCAGACACGCAGAGCGCTCCCACTCCATGGCCCACGGCCCCCAGCACAGCCTGAACCACACACATGGGAGCCTGTGGCCCTGGCGTGGACCGCCTGCCTCAGGTCCCGAGAAACCTCGCCCAGAACCAGGAGGCGGCTTGTGTCTGGATTCCTGGCAGAACTCCCTCCTCACTCGGATCCCGGGGCCTGGGGCCTGGCGGGGAGAGAGGAGAAGGCGCGGCGGCAGCTGTGGGCGCGGAGGCTGCTCTGGGGGATGGAGAAGACAGTGTTTGTGTTCGTACTAACAACGTCGATGTATTTTTACAATACATACTTTTTTATTGACTTCTGAGAGGAAGGGAGAAGAAGAGAGAGAAACATCAATGATGAGAATCATGGATCAGCTGCCTCCTGCACACCCCATACTTGGGATCGAGCCCACAACCTGGGCCTGTGCTCTGACCTGGAATCGAACCCTGACTTCCCAGTTCATAGATCGATGCTTAACCACTGAGCCATGCTGGCCAGACACCAATTTTTTTGGCTGTAGGGGGGTAGGTAGGGATTGACCCCTGTGGGCAGGGAGGACACTGGGTTTGTCCATCTCCATCCTTCTGCTCAGCTGGTATGAGCCTGCCCTCACTCGCTCTCCTGCCATCTCCACACCAGGCATCAGGGCTGCCCCGCCCTTGGGCCCCTGCCTCCCACCCGCCTCCCACCTGCCTCCGACACCAACCTCCTACCTGCCCCAGACACCTGCCCCCAGCCGCCTCTGAAGGGACAGTGAGCCACTCTTCCCTCAGAGGAGAACCTGCCGCTGCAGGCCCCACGGACCCTCTCCCGGCATTTACCGCCCAAACACACCGGTCAGCCTCCCAGCTGGCTTTCCAGTGGCCGCACCCAGACCGGAGGCCGCCGTGCTGTCCCCATCCATGGCTGCCGCCCAGAACTCCTCCCCACGGGCTGTGCATGTGGCCACTGCACGCAGGGGCCATGCATGTGAGCGGACAGACGCAGGGGGGTGGGCAGTCTGGGGCGAGGTCCCGGGTGTCCTGATGAAAAGGCGGCCGGGGAGGGGGGCACACATGTGCGGCTTCTTCGGCCGCGATGTGGACATTTCTCCCTGGTGCCTGGCGTGGGGGTGGCACAGAGGAGGGCTCGGGCTCTGATGCGGGAAGATCCCGCTCTCAAGTGAGAATGGCTCTGCCCGCCGACCGGGCATCCCCCTGCCCCACCGGGAGGTGATTCACACGGCGCTTCCCACGCAGCCTCCCGCACAGTGCAGCTGCGCGGGCCTTCCGGTATGGCACCTGGGCCAGGTCTGTGAGAGGGTGGGAGAAACGGCAGCCCCACCCCAGCACGGGGACCCCAGTGCTCGCTGAGAAGTCAGCCTGCCTTTCGGGAGATGCCAGCGAGGCAAGTGGGGATTGGATACACTGCGCCAGAAGGGAGACGGCTGGACCCCGGGAGCTGTGGGCACCAGGGCCCAGCGGGGGCCCAGCAGGTAGCGCTAAGCAGCGGCTTCTCTCTGGGGAGGGCTCAGGAGCCCGAGAAGGAAGAAGCCAAGGCTGAGAGCAAGTCCGCCGGCCGAGGCTGCTGGCGAAGGTGTGCAGGCTCCTGGAGGGAGGCCGGTGTGGGGAAAGCCGGCCACCTGGCCATCTACAGGGCTCGCCACCGGCCACCTCCCCTCACAGGGAGGTCACTGCACCTCGGTTTGGCTGAGGAAGGCGGGATGTGCCTGCCGGAAGCCCTGGGCCGCGGGAGCTGTCCCCGGTGCTGACGGGCTCCATCTGCCCAGTTGGAGGGCCCAGTCCTTCCGCCCTGGCTCCTGGCTGCAGGAGGGCTCCCACTGTGGACATCCCCGTCCAGCCCTGGCCCCAGCCCTGGAAAAGGGGGGTGCAGGCTCTGGGTTGGGAGGGTTGTCAGGCAGCGGCAGCGATGAGAAATGGGGCCACGGAGCGACTGGAAGGCCGTGTTTGATCTGTGGCGGGCGGGCTCTTCACAGCTCTGCTCCCCAGGGGGGTGACCAAAGAACTGAAGCCGCCTCAGCCACGGTGTCCGCCGGCGGTGTATTCACCCAGAGGGAGACAAAAGTCACGCATCCGGGGGTTGGGGGGTAGCCGCGGGCTCCCTGTCCGAATGCCGCTGCTCCCGGCAGGGGAGAGGCCGGCCTCCCTCAGTCCGTTCTAACCGCGTGGAGTCCTCCCTCTCCGACTCCCAAGGCGGTAGGGCTGCTGTTGGGCTTGTCCCCTGGGGCACCCGCTTTGTTCTGCAGCTTCTGGGGGTGACCCTGCCCTCCTGGGAGCCACTGTGCCCTCGGCTGCCGGTCCACACTCCCCTCGACACGCCTCTAGGCTTCTCCCCTTTGGGTGAAAAGGAGGAGGAAAAGGTTTGTGTGGGACCTGAGGCAGGATCTCAGGGCGATGAGACCTGAAGGGAGGGAAGACACGCCTGTCCCCAAAGGCAGGCGACTGCTGGGCAGTGTCACCCACATCTCCCTCCCACCCGTCCCACCTGGGTGCCGACCACCTGTCCCCTGTGGGCGATGGGGTGACCTGAGAGGAGCAGGGGCTGAGCTGTCCCTGGTGCTGACGTCTAGCCCGTAGGGGGGCCAAGGTCAGTTTTCGTGCTGGGTTGCCTGTGAGGTGGGGGGGGGAGGCATGGACAGGGAGTGATGTGGGTTTCTCGTGGCCCATGGCCTCCGCCAGTGACCAGCCTGTAACGTGAGCCCTGCCCTGGCGTGGGCAGAGGGTGCCCCTAGTCGTGGCCCACGGGGGACCCGGCCGCCAAGGGCTTTTCGCCTGAGAGCCAGTCACCATCTGAACGCCCCGCTGCCTCCCATGCCTCCCATGGCCTCTGTGGTCACGGCACAGGGCGCCGAGTGGACATGCACAGATGCAGGTGGGCAGAGGGCCCCTGGGGGCACCAGGCTCAGAGTGTGGGGGGAGGAGCCAGGACAGGGTGCACCTCCAGGGGGATCCGTGAGGAGCCCCTCGGTCCAACAAAGTTGCTCTCCTCGGCCTCAGCGGGTCAGCAGCCTCACTGCACGCTCTCCCTCTGGCCTAACGAGAGAGGAAGCGAGATCATCGCCAGGAAGACGATTGGGCAGTGCGATTGGGATAAGCCGTGCTTATTAACGACGGGAGTTAAGAGGTTGGGTGTGGGGTTTGGGAGGGGAGCCCAGGGCTGAGGCCCGGACACGCCCAGGAGGCCCAGCCCGGCCAGCTGTGGCGGGAAGAGAAGCAACGCATCTTGCGTGGGTCCACGGGCCAGGCCTGTTCCGCAGCCTCAACTTGTCCCTTGCGCACGTGACCTCAGGCCATCTCCCTGACGCTGGACGTGTCGTCACTCTCCTTCCGGTGCCTCTTGTGAGGACCCAGCCGGCGAGACGAGGGGTTTGGGAGAGCAGCGAGCGAGCGGGTGCGCGGTGCCGCCCCATTAGTAGTCAGCAGGAAATGGCCGTGGGCCTGTCCTCCTCCGCCCTCCTCCCTCCTCTCTCCTGGGAAGTCGGAGCAGGCAGTGGCTCTGAGGCTCTAGCTGGGCGGCCCACCTCCACTGGCTCCTGTGGTTCTGGGCCGGGATCCTGGATGGTGGCGGGGCCACCGCTGGCACCAAGAGCGCCTTCTGCCGGGGGTGGGGTGGGCCCAGAGGCGTGGAACCATGGGAGCTTCCTGGCTGCCGCTGCCGTGGCCTCTCCCCCACTGGCCGGTCTCACCTGCTCTCCTGGGCTCTGCTGAGCTCCCGTCCCCAGGAGAGGAGGAGAGCGGAGTCCTGAGAGCTCACGGAAAAGAAAGCAAGCCTGGCCGGCGGGGCTTAGTGCGTGAGCGTTGACTTATGACCCAGGAGGTCAGGGTTCGATTTCTCGTCAGGGCACAGGCCCGGGTTGTGGACTCCATCCCCAGTAGGGGGCGTGCAGGAGGCAGCCGATCTATGACTCTCTCTCATCTTTGAGATATATATATATTTTGAGAGATATATTGAGATATATATATATATATATATATTTTTTTTTTTTTTTAAGGAAAATAAGTAAACTTGGTCCAGTACCAAGTGGCAGAGCAGGCCTTCTGCGAGCACCATCCTCGGGTCCCAGGCCCCGAAGGAGAGGAGCCCACCAGGGAAGAAGTGCTGGTAGCTATGAGCCTGTGTGGCTCTGGTTCTGCCCGTGTACCCTGAGCGTGTACCCCGAGTGTGTATCGTAAGAGTCACGAGTGTGTACCTTGAGCGTGTACCGGGAGCATGTACCTCCAGCGTGTAGCGTGCTCTGTGCGTTCAGCCTCGGCATTTATAATGTTTAGTTTTGCTGGGACATGGTTGTACCAGTAAGTGAGATGGAGGACCGAATGCGACTGGCAAAGGCCTCCTAATTCAGCAGATAAATAAGCTTCCTTTACCCGTTGCTACGCTTGCTGCCCTCGGGGCTGGGGCTGGGGGCTGGCATCGTGGGAGGGAGCCCCCTACCCGGCTGGATGTGGGTGCTGTCCGGGCAGCCTGGGCACCTGGGGGGCTCGGAGTGCAGAGGGGCTCAGGGGTGGGGAGCTCTCCAGTGCCCCCTCTTCACAGGCCTGACCCCTGGCGGGTGTGGGGCGCCCTGCTGGATGCCTCCAGAGTGACTTGGTCAGCCAGGGGGCTCCCTCCTGCCGGTTTCCTCTCTCCCTGCAGGGCCTCCCCCGCCACCTTCCCTGCTGCTCTGGGAGAATCAGACACCGCAGGACAAGGCAATAACAGCTCCCGCTCCCTCGGCTGTGGGACGGGGGCTGGAGCTCTCGGGATGGCTCCTGGTGATGTGGGTGTCTGGCCGGTTCACACGAGAGAGTCTGCTCGGGTCCCCCACATCCTCACACAGCACAGGGGCTGTACCCACACTGCCCTTCCCCGTGGGATGCCCCCTGCAGCTCTGCCCGCCCCCGCCCGGTCCCGGCCTGTGCCAAGCGAGCGCCTGAAGTCCGGGCAGGATGGCCTGGCGCTGCGAAGCCGGAGATGACGGCCAGCTGCCACCGGAGACGGTGAGCTCACCCCTCCCGTCCTGGCATGCCTCCGCCGGGCTCCACGCTGTCCTCTCTGCGGGCAGAGCTGCGGATGCCAGCCTGGCACTCAGAGCGGGAAGCAGAGCAGGCCCATGAGCACTCGGCTCCTGCCCCCGCCCGGCTCCCCTACAGGGACCGCAGGGTCTCCCGCTTCCCCAGGCGGGGCCCGTGTACAGCCGTGGAATTCCCCAAGGGCGGGCTGGGGTGCCGACCCAGCAACACCCCCCAAACCATTCGGCCACAGAACTGCCCACATTACTATTTTTTAAAATATTTTTTTTATTTCAGAGACGAGGGAGAGGGAGAGAAACATCAATGATGAGAATCATGGATTGGCTGCCTTCTGCACACCCACTACTAGGGATCAAGCCCTCAACCTAGGCACATGCCCCTGACCAGAATTGAACCCGGGACCCTTCAGTCTGCAGGCGGATGGTCTATCCACTGACCTACACTTGCCAGAGCCCCACGTTATATTTTCAATCAAAGGCCAGGCCGTTGTGAGCACTTTCTGGCACATTCTCTCACTGATGTCTCTTGTGTCACCGAGGAGCACACCAAAGGGCCGAGGTGTCTGCACGGCTCCGTGGGCCTGGGTCTCCCAGCCAGCTCGCCAGGGAGGGAGGACAGCCAGGCCCTGCCCTTGGAGAGCCAGTGCGGGGACAGCGCCTGCACCCAGCGGGGCTCCTCGGGGAAGGTGATGCGGGCGGGGCGGGGGCAGGAAGATCCGGGCGCTCTCGGAGCCTGGGAACCATCTGGGCCGGCGGTATTTATAGGGTGCCCAGGAGCGCAGAGATAATTACACTCAGCTCCTGCCGCCCTAGCAAGCCCTTCTCCGAGTCAGGGCGCACGGGTATCTCTCCCTGGCTCCCGGCGTGCGTCGTGAACATGAGCGCTGACTGACAGCTCTTCCCGCTTGCAGCCTTCCTTCTCCGGGCCTGGCTTCCCCACCTGCCACTCAGGCCGCCCACCTGGCCCAGGAGGCAGAGGGTGTCCAGAGGCTGGGGGAGGGGCTGGAGACTATCGTATCCCCGTCTAACACGCCTCCCAGGCCAGGCCCTTGAGGGCAGGTGAGGAGGGCAAGGTTGCCCACAGTGAGTCTGGGTGAGCGGGGCCGTGCCCTGGGAGTGCCCATGAGCATGTTGGAGGGTTGAGGGGCAGCAGTCCGTGGACCCTGGGACCTCCACCTCAGGGGCTGTGCTGCCTGGGCCCTTGGTCTCTCAAGGGGAGACCGGGGAGTCCAGATGGGCTGCCGAGTCCAGCTGCTCCTCCCTGACCCCCGGTTGCCTCCCAGCGGGCCAGCCTCCTCGCCTGCCGTTCATCACCGGCTGCTGGTGGCAGTCCACAGTCCAGGCGGTCCTGAGGCGTGAGCCAGACATGCACGCCGCTCACGTCCTTTGGGGAGGTTTCTGTCCATCCTGGTGGCCGTCCTGGGCCAGAGCCGGGTGTGAGGAACGGCTGATGGAGGCAGGTGGCTGGGCTGAGCGGCCCGAGGCTGACCAGGTGCCGAAACCCATCTGGCTTTCTGGGGGCTGGGGGCTGAGGGCAAGGGCCCCTCTGGGGACCCTTCCCTGACTGCACCCCAGGTCTGAGCTCCCACAACCCTGGGCTGTTCCGGCTCTCAGCACAGCAGGCTGAGGGCTTGGTTTCCGCACCGAACCGTGTCTCCCTCCGGGACAGAGACCGCCATCACTCCCGCACAGGGCCCGGGTCTCGGTCGGAAGCTGTGTGCTGGGCACTGTTTGGGGCCCGCTCCCCAGCCCTGTAGCGGGAGGAACAAGCCTGGGTCTCCGTGGAGGGGGGGTAGCGATGGGCAGTCCGCGAGGGAATGGTCCCAGGCAGGGTGAGTCGGGAGTCCCAGGTGAGGGTGAACTGTCATGGCCGCCCAAACTCCAGTGTCCGCAGGGCGGAGCAGTGCCGCCTGACGGGCTGGCAGAGGGCAGAGCGGGGCTGGGGGCTTCAGCAGCAGGGGGGAGGGCAGAGCTGTGCCACTGGAGGGGAGGGCTGCCCCTGCTCCTGCAGCCGGCCGATCTGGGCTGGCACACGCCACAGGAGAGCCCTCTGCCAGGTCTCCACTTGCAAACGCGGTGCCCAGCAGTGCTGCTGCTCCAGACGCCTGGGCCTGGGCGCCAGGCCCCCCACCAGCGCCTTAGGCGGTAGGGGCGCCGCTGCAGAGACCACGTCAGTAATCATCGGCAGGAAAGCAGGGGGCCCCCTGGCCAGTCCACAGCCAAGGTGCCCACCCCTCACTGTGTGCCCGAGCCACCCCTGGCGGCATCCCTGCCTGGATTCCAGAAAAGGTCAGGCAGGTGCAGTGACCAGGCCAGGGAGGCCCGCTCTCCCCGGTGCCACTCTCTGGATCTCGGCCCTTCCGGTCCCTGCCAGACACCCTGACCCCCTCGGCTCTCCAGGAGAAAGAGGAGCCAGGAGCTGCCTCCTTCGAGCGGCACGGGTGCCCACGAGAGGGTGTCCAGGGGCCCACACCCGCCCGCTTGTTCAGAAGGAGCTCAGAGGAGGTGCCCAGATTGGGTGCAGGGAGCCAAGGGCACCCTCCCTCCGCCCTCCTCCGGCTCCAGCCTGAGGGGCCCAGTCTGCAGGCGGCAGTGAGGGCCACGGCACGCCTCCCCGCCGGGGCTGCCCCTTGCCAGGAGGTCCCAGGCTTGCCCCCTCCAGAGCGGGGCTTGTTCTCCGAAGTGAGAAGAGGGGGTCCCAGGTGCCCTTAGGTCGGCGGGCGAGTCCAGAGCTGCTGCTGGGCCCCTGGGACGCCCCTTGCCAGGGAGAAGTGTGTGTGTGTGTCAGGGGGGGCATGTTCTGCTGCCGCTGCCTCTCAGCCACGCTCACCTGCGGCTGGTCTTGCCAGAGCTTGGCCGGTGGGCATCTGGCGAGTGAGGCTGCATGGCAGGCCCGTGGGGGGGGGGGTCCAGGTGAAGCTGCAGGTTTATGTGGGCTCGCACACACCTGTCACTGGTGGTGTAGGGCCAGGGGCGGGGACCCGTGCCCTCCTGCGGGGTGGCGTGTGGGTGTGGGAGGAGAGGACGCGTTGTAGCTAGTGCCCTTTGCCCCCCCGCCCATGATAAGGATCCACAGGACCACGTGCTGTGGCAGGCAGGGGGGAAGGGAGTCTGTGGCCAAGGAGATAGGAGAGGTCCCTGGGGCTCCGGCTGGTTCCCGAGCCCAGGGCACCAGGAGGGGAGGCCTCTGCGTAACTGTCCTCATTGCATCAGCGCCATCCCGCCCCGGCTCCCTGAGGAGCGGGCCTCTCCGAGCCGATCAGCAGCGGCGGGCTCCTTTGCAGTGGCTTGTGGACCGGGGAGGGGAGGGGAGGCAGCTCCAGACCCCAAACCTGAGCCAAGGCGGGGTCGGGGGCGTTGGGGCTGCGGGAGGGCGGAGGTGGTGGCCCGGCGCGGCGGGCTCGGGGTTAAGCGCTGGGTCGGCTGTTGTGCAGGTCCGGGTTCCTTGCCCTCCGCGGGGCTGACTGACTCGGAGTCCGGGGACCCCCTCCCCCCTGCACGCGCGCGCACTGGCACACGCACCACTCTTAGCAGACAGGCCGGGAGCTCTAGGGTGGCGCCCCCTATCCTCCACCCCCCCATCCTCCCCCTCATTCTCCCCCCCCTTTCCTCCGCCCCCCCATCCATCCCCCCCCATCCTCCCCCCCCCGCCCGCCGTCCTCTCGTCTCGCGCACAGACCGCTCTGGCCATATTCTCGCGCGCGCTCTCCGGCACCCGCGCGGGCCGGGAGCACGGAGGAGCCGGGGCGCAGGGCTCTCCTCCCGCTCCCCGTCCAGGAGCGCCACGAGGGGAGGAGGGGGCGAGAAGGAGGAGGCGGCGGCGGCGGAGACCCAGAGGGCGCCCGGGAGGCAGGGCGCGCGCACTCGCTCAGGGCCGCGCGGAGGGTGCGGGCGGCGCAGCGAGCGCAGAGCCGCCTCGGCCGCCCGCGGGGCGCCCCCCTGCCGCCCCATGCTGTGCTCCATGGCCGACTCCGGCTGCCTCCTGCTGCCCAGCGCCGGCAGCATGCTCCCGCACGCCGTGCCCTGCTCTCCCGCCTTCCTCTTCCTCCAACAGGTAAGCCCCCCGCCGGCGGCCCGGCCCGCGCCCCCCGCCCCGCCCCGCGCACGTGCCCGCCCCGCCGCCCGCCGCCGCCTGTCGCGCCGGGCCCGCTGCGTCCCGGGCAGCGCGGGCTCCGGGGGGCAGCGCGCCCCTGTGCAGGGTTGTGCGTGGGGGGCGGCGGGCTCGCGCTGCGCCGGGCGGGGCGGGGAGCGGGGGAGAACCGGAGTTTGGGGCTTCGTTTGCAACTTTTCGGAAGGCGCGGGAGGGGGCGGCGGCGGAGTCTCGGGGGAAGCCGGGGAGGGGGCGGCGTCCTCAGCGCCCTGGTCACTTGGTGGAACTTCGCGTCAGCCCGGGGGGTGGGGTAGGTCGGGGAGCCGGGCCCCTCCAGCCGAGCGGGGAAAGCCGGGGTGGGCGGAGGCGGGGAGGCTGCGGCGGACGCCAGCTCTGCTGCAGCGGGAACTGCGTGCTGGGCCTACGGAGGAGGCCACCGCCGGAGGGGCTGGAGGGAGGCCCGGAGCTCCGGGGGGAAGGGGGCTCGGCCAAACTGTGCCATCTGCGGGCTGCGCAGGAGGCTTGGGCCGGCGAGGAGAGCTGGAGACCCAGCCACTCTGAACCCCAGCCCCCAGGGTGCTCCGGGAGGGTGCACAGTCTCAGGCCGCCTCCTGCCGCCAGCCCTCTGGCCCCAGTGGGGGCGGGGACCCTGCATCCCACCCGATGCGGATTAGTGCTGTCCCTGCCCGCACACTGGGCACGGCCAGGGCTTCCCTCGCCCCCCCACCCCCCCAGGCCCGGCCTCTGGGTCTGCGTTTCCCAGCGCCAGGCTGGCCAGAGCCGGAAGCCCGCAGCGCCCTGGCCGACCACCCTCCTCCCCGCCGTGTGGGTGCGGCGCAGCCCCCTTTATGGCTAGTCCCGTGCTCTCTGCGGGGTCTGCAGGGGCCCGGGGCGACTTGGAGAGGCAGGAGAGCTGCGGGCTGCCTGGCCCGGCCTGCCTGGCCCAGGGGGAATGCTCCCGTAGGGCCTGGTCTGCACCCGGTGCTGGGGGTGAAAGTGGGGTGCCGCCTGAGCCCGCGGTCAGGGTCAAGCAGGCCTGGGGTCCCGGAACGCCCCCTCCTGCCCTCCCCGGTGGGTGGGAGGGAGGAACCAGAGTGTGTCCCCTGGAGACAGTGATAGGTTCAGGGGCGGCTGGGCCTTGGCATGGCAGGTTCTTGTCCTTGGCGCCCGGGGGCTCTCCCAGACCCCAGAGAGAAGGGCCCGGGGAGGTGGCTCAGGAGGCGCTTGGACAGAGGGCGCCCAGCCCCTGGGCTCTGGGCGTCGGGCCGGCCCGGCACCAGGACTCACGCAGCAGAACTGCCAGGCGTGTCCGCGACTGCAGAGGCCGGTCCGCACCGTCCCCGGGACCAGCTGTGACAGCTGGGCGTCCTGCTCGCTGCCCAGGGACAGCGAGAGCAGGCGAGGGGCCCCACACCAGGCCGAGGCCGGCTCCCCGAATTCCCCATCGTCATTTGGGGTGCAGACAGGCAGGGGGCACCTCCCAGATGTGCGTGATGGCTGGGGTCCCGAGTGGACTTCAGCTGGGGGCTGAGGCCCTGCTCATGTAACCCCCTCCCAGGGGCAGCAGCGGGCCGCCGGGGGGGCGGTGTGTAGAATGGGAGAGGGGTCTCGGGCTGCGCCCTTAGGTCAGCTCGCGCCCCGGAGAAGGGCGGCGGCCTGAGTGCCGATGTGCAGCTCCAGGCTCCAGGGGGTGCCAGGCAGGGTGCCGTTTGCGCGGGGTCGGACCAGTGCTCATGGTGGGGTGAAGGCCCCGGGCCCTCCAGAGCTGGGTGGAGGCGTCTGCAGTGGGTGCTGGGAGCCATCCCGTCCCGTGAGGGCAGTTGTTGGGAAAAGACAGTTGCCCATCGGGCCAGGCTTCAGAGCCCCGTTTCCGTCACAGCCATCGCAGGGTGCCCTGCGTCTAGCGGGGTGGAAGGTTCCAAAACGCAGCCCCTCCTGGCTCTTCCCAGGGCGCACCTGCACAGGTGCACTGGGCTCTGAGGTCCCAGGATGACAGAAGAAAGGCAGTGGGTCTGTCCCCAGACTGGCTCTTGAGAGCCCGCGGCTCCCCGGTGTCCTGGCCGCGCAGGGTGGCTGAGGAGGGGCCCCTCCCGAGCCAGGCTCGCTCCCCGCAGGCCCCTGGGGAGGGCGGCAGGTCTGAGGCTGCGCGTTGGGTCTAGCAGCGCAGGAGTCCAGACGGCCCCCTCAGACCGGCTCGGGAGTGAGAAGACCAGCCCCGCCAGTAGCTCCACCCCCCGAAGCAGCAGCCTTCACCGGCTGCGTGGGCTGCGCCCAGTGTGCTGAGATGGGGCGCCGTCCCCCCAAGACACAGCAGCTCTGCAACCAGTTAGAGGCACGTGTTGTCTGCCTTCCGCTCGGCCCCTCGACCCTGAGAACCCTCCCGGGCGCCCAACGTCAGGTTCGCACGCCAGGAGGGAGGGCTGTGTTCCTTAGGAGCTCACTCCCGGGATGGCCCTGGTGCCACTCCGATGCCACCCCGAGCGGCCTGGCCTTGGCTTCCCCCCTGCCCGGCCCACTGGGGCTCTGGCTCCCTTCCAGGGCAGCCAGGACACTGATCCCCCCACATCTGGCCCTGGGGTGCGACACGGGAGGCTGTGGTCCCTGTGCACCGTGTCCATGAGGAATGGAGAGTCTGGTCACCTCTGCGGGGAGGGAAGGGCTGGTCTGACATACACACCCTCAGGGGGCGCCCTGGGAGGCCGGGCTGGCGCCGTGGGAGACACTGGGAGAGAGGGAGGAACCCCAGGCAGGGGAACGGGCTTTGTCCGGTGATTACTTACCAGTCCGCTGCGGGGCCCCACCCCAGAGCCTCCCGCTGCTTGGCACACCGGGGATTGCCCCGGGGAGGGAGAGCCAGAGCCGGGGGGGGGGGGGGGTGCAGATGAGGGAGGGGCCGCGGGCCCCCCAGCGGGCGCTCTGGGCCTCCCTGGGGCTGCGCCTTGATGTTCCCCGTCTTGCCATCTTTATGCTCTTAGTCACGGTGAACGCACAGGGGGCCCGGCTGCCATCGCCGGAGTCTCCGGGAGGCTGTGGGGTTCCCATCCCATTTTGGCGCCGATTGTTTCTTGGACCAGCAGAGTCAGGAAGCGCGCCCTCGGGGAGTCGGAGGTCTCGGTGTTGAGGTCGCTAGTAGAGCCTGCGCTGGGGAGCCGGCGCTGCCCCTGGGGGGCACAGCAGCTACTCCCGGAGCGGGCGGAAGGGTGCGTTATGGCTGCAAGGGGAGCCCCTCCCGGGAGCGCGGCCGGCGACTCCGGGGACCGTCCGGGGCCACTTGCTCTGGGCGACATGGGCGCCTGTGAGAGCACCCTGGCTGCCCGAGGGGCCACGCACACGGCTCGCCCACCCTCTTCTTCAGCAGTGCACACTGAGGGGGTCTGGCCCACGGGCCGCGCCACGTCCTGAAACGGTGTGGGTCAGTGGTCAGAGTGTCCATGCTGGTCGAGAGCACGTGCTCTGGTTGCAGGCTCAGCCCCTGGGCCTGGTCAGGGCGGATGCGGAAGGCAACCAATCTGTGTCTCTCTCACATCGATGTTTCTCCCTCTCTGTCTCTCCCATTTCTTTCTACTCTCTCTAAAAATCAATGGAGCCGAGACCGGTCTGGTTCAGTAGATAGAGCGTCTGCCTGTGGACTGAAAGGTCCCAGGTTCGATTCCAGTAAGGGGGTGTGCAAGAGGCAGCTGATCAGTGACTCTCATTGATGTTTCTAACTATCCCTCTCTCCTCCTCTCTGTAAAAAATCAATAATATATATATATATATATATATTTTTTTTTTAAATCAATGGAAAAAATGCCCTCAGTGAGGATTAACAAAAAACAATGAAATGAAGTGACCCTACCGGTAGAGAATTTAACCAGGCATTCTCAATTGGCCCACCTGGTCCGGAGCCCTCCTGCCCTTCGGGGCCCTCCCACCGTGTGTGCTCCCTGTGGTTCCCGTTTGCTCTGGACTCCGCTGAGGGTTCGTGCACGCTATACAGTTGGGGAGACTAAGGCACGAGGTGTCATGGTGAGCAGGACGCGGGGGCAGGAGCGTCACCTGGACTCGGGACACCCTGGCAGTGAGCGTGGCACAGTGCGACGGCCGAGGCAGCGCCAGCCCCGGCGCAGACCAGAGGCGGCCGGACGCCCGCGTTCAGACCCAGCAGAGCTTGAAGGCTGCGCCTCGGGGAGCAGTCTCGGGGCCCCCAATGCACACAGAGATGTGGTATGTGGGACCGAATTGGCGCATCCTGACACGCGTGCCCCTTAGGAAGGCCTGCGTCCCTTTCCTGGGCTTACAGCTGATGGCTAAGGTGCACACCCCACACCCCATATCCCAGAATCTCTGCCATCATCCTTCCCTGCCCCAGGACCCCACGGCCTGGGCAGCGGGCCCCCTGCACTGAGGCTCTGGGACCCGGTGGGCACAGAGGAAGCTGGTCCTGCCTGCTCCCCCTGAGGCCTGAGATTTGGTGGCCATGTGGGCAGTGCTGGCTTCCCCGCCTCTCCCCTCATGGCGGGCCCTGAGGTGAAGCCCACAGCCAGCTGGCATGCTGGGAGGCCTGCAGAGGGCAGGGAGAACCTGCAGCGGGCAGAGACTGGGCCCCTGGCCTCCCTTCCCCCTGGGCACAGCGGGTGCCCACGCCCGCCAGCCGCAGGCCGTGCTGAGCCGCACAGCCTGGAGTCACCGCGTCGTCGTCCTTGGAGGCGGCGAGGCCGATCCAGCCCCGGCGCCCTCTGTCTCCTCCCTCGGCGCCGGGACACGCACCCGCGGGCCACTCACCGCAGAGGGTCGGGGTGCCGGGAGGGCGGGAAGCCGGGGGCCTCACCAGCTCTGGGTGTGCCTGCCTCCCCCGGGCCAAAGGCGGGGTCCCACGGGCAGGCGGGCATTAGGAGGGAGGTTGGCTGTTCCTGGCAGGTGGTCTGACCCAGACCCCGGGCCCCCAGCACTGGCCTCTGTGCTGCCCAGTGAGCCCTCGGCCTCTGGTCCGCCTCCGTCAGTGTTGGCCCTAGAAGGTTCCTCCCTCCCAAGCCTCTCCTGCCTTCCGCTGTCCGTCCGCTTTCCTCAGACCCTCCCCATGCCTGCGCTCCAGCCACCTGTGCACCGTCCCCCCTCCCCCCGGCGGCCTGCCAGCCGTGGTCATGGCTGCGCGGCTCCGGAGGGGCTGTGCTTGTGGCACAGACGCCCTCTCCTCCGGACCGGCAGGCCGACTCCCTCCAGCGCCCCACCAGGTGGTCCTGAGAGGTGCCCTCCGCACAGCCCCACCCCCAGCGAGTGGCGGGAAGGGGCCCGCTGCCCGGGGCCAGTGGCCTGGAGCTTGCACCAGAGCGAGGGCCCAGCCCACGCGGGCAGAGGGCACGGGCACCTGCGGGTTCTGCTGGCAGCTCTGCTCCCTCGCCGCCTCCAGGGCCTCCTTCCTTCCCCAGGAGCGAGCAGAGGGCCGGGCCGGGCGGGGCATGGGCTTAGAGCGGAGAGTGTGTGAGACCTGCCCCGGCGTCAGATCCTGGGGGGGGGGGGGGGGGGGGCAGGGCGGCCTGATGAGGGAGGGAGGGCGGCGCAGCTGGGCTCCCGCTGGTGCCTCGGCCACTCGCAGCGGCCGCCGTGGCTGTCAGGTGAGGGAGAGGTGGTGAGCTCCCCGTCGCCGGAGGAAGGCCGGAGGCTGCTGTCGGCCTCGGAGGCTCCGGGGCAATGCTCCTGTCACACAGACACGGTGCCCCAGCCGGACAGCCGACGTGTGCTCGCAGCCAAAGGAAGTGCTTGGAGCAGGCACAGCGAATTCACTTTCTCCAACCCTGTGCGCCGGATACTCCCCGGCGTGAGGCTCCCGTCCCCGCTCCGCTGCGGAGGCTGCGGAACCAGCGAAGCCACTGCAGCGTCCTCGTGTGTGGGCACTGGTCGCGCTCATGGGCTCGGGCTCAGCGGGTGGTGATGGCCCGTCGGACCGGACAGCACAGCTCAGCTCACTGCTCGGAGCCCAGCTGCAGGCGCGGCGGGATCCGCACAGAAGGGGCGGGAGGGGGGTGCGCACATCGCGCTGCTCCGGAACCTCCGTCTCGGGGGCGTGGACAGGATGGCCTTGAGACCCTCCCGACAACGGGGGGGGGGGGGGGGGGGGGGAGGGAGCTGGCCTTGCACAGGGTCCCAGATCCCAGTCTCTGCCTCCGTGGGGAAATGGGAGAAAACCACGTTTCCATGATACATCCTCGTGTGTGTGTGTGTGTGTGTGTGTGTGTGTGTGTGTGTGTAGTGTGGGGGTATGTGTGTATGTGTATGGGGTGTGTATGTGGGGTGTATATGTGAGGTGTGTGTATGTTTGTGGTGTATATGAGAGGTGTGTGTGTGTGTAGTGTGGGGGTATGTGTGTATGTGTATGGGGTGTGTATGTGGGGTGTATATGTGAGGTGTGTGTATGTTTGTGGTGTGTGTGTGGTATGTGTGTGGTGTGTATGTGTGTGTGTGTGTATGTGTAGGGGTGTGTGTGTGTGTGTGTGGCATGTCCCCTGGGGACTGAGGGCCAGCATGGAGGTCTGGGGGGATGTGAGGGGTAAATGGAGTTGCCCCAAAGGAGCTTGGCCTGGGCCTGCATGGAACTGCTGATGCAGGGAGCTGCCCTGCCCAAACCTCGCTTGGACATCCCCCTCCCCCGCCCCCCCTACTCCCCACCTACAGCCTCTGCCCAGGCCCCCGGGCGGGTGGGATTGCAGCCGAGCCCACCCCCCAGAGCCGGGCATCGGACCGCTCCTGCCGCCTTCCTTCCAGCGTCCCAGGGGCTCTGCCTCCTCCAGCTGCGGGGGAGGGCCTCGCCCGCGGGGGCGCTGCCGGCGCAGAGTCCGGAATCGGCTCAGGCAGGGCGGGCGGGGCGCAGGGCCACCCCCTTGGCGTTCGCATGGCTCAGGTGAGGCTCGGGCCTCGGCAAAGGCCGCAGGAGGCCGGGCAGGGTGGGCCGGTGGCTGGTCGGGCCGCCGTGTGGCCGGAGCTCTGCCTCTGGGGTCCCTAGCGGCCAGGGAGCGCGGGTCCCTTGTCTGCAAGGCGCTCGGTTCCGCTGGACGGGAAGCAGGCCCGATGGACTGGCCAGCGCTGTGGGCACCGCTGGGAGCAGCTGGCCCCTCCCGTGGCTGAGCTCAGATCCCGGCCTGCTCAGCCCTGGCACTGCTGCTCTGCCTGGGGACCCACTGGCTGTCCCCCTGGTGGCGTTTCTGACACCAGAGGGGGCTGGCCAGAGTCAGGAAGAGGGTCTGTGGGTGCCCCCGCCTCTCCACACCCTCCCGCGCTGCGCCCCCGTCCGCAGAGCAGAGCCACAGCCTCCTTCCTGGGGCCTGGGGTTCCCCTGGAGGAGCGCCCGCAGCCGGTCCTCACACCAAGGCCCTGGGGGTCTGTGCCCAGCACTGACCCAAGGGGCCCAGCCAGGCGGCCTCTTTCCCCCAGAAAGGCCCCGGCCTGCTGCCACTCGTGAAATGCAGAGCCCCACTCCAGTGACCTCTAACCCCCGCTAGAGGGGCCCCAAGGAGGACCAGGCAGGTGGGGAGAGGTGGCTGGGCAGCGGGGGAGGTTGCCTCCCGCTCCTCCTCTCCCATCCTCCCCTCCCCAGCTTGACCCTCTGGGTTTGGGGTCGGAGGAACATGGGGCCCTGCAGTTTCTGTCCCCGCTTGTCACTCGCCCTGCTAGCCCCCGCCCCGCCCGCACCGGCTCCCGCACGGGCCTTGGCAGCCAGGTCCCCGTGGCGCCTCCCACGCCAGGTGGCACAGGGGCTGCTCCAGCTCGCTGCAGTGGGAACTGCCGGATCCAGGAAGCCTGTGCCTGGGTTTTTCCATCCCAGCCACCTGCGTCTCCGGCTCCTCCCCCTCCTGCACTGCCTCACAGTCCTTGGGCCTGTGCCAGGCCTGCCTGCCCCCCCCACACCCCCCCCGCCTACCCCCCCCCCCCCCACCTGCAGACCCCGGCCCATACCCCGGCCCGGCCGCCACACAGCCTCACCGCCTGCAGCACCCCGGGGCTGTCAGCACAGCTCGTTCACACGCTGATCAGTCCTTAGGAGAGCACGGGGTCAATTCTCCACAGCGCCTTCCTCTCCATTTAACTAATTTAGCTGCACGATTGTTACAAATCTCATTTTTTTATGGACCCGCTTCTCTGTCCAATTGAATCACTAAACCCTCATTTTCTCAGAAGCGCTGAGCACGTATCTGGAGGGGAAATTATGCTCGCGTCTGCCGCTCAGGACAGCTCATGCATGCGTGAGCCGCATGACATGTATGTGACGGCCACACGGTCGGCCTGTGCGGGGTGGGCTTGGTGAGGGCGGGAAGTTCGCGTGTCCCATGTCAGCATCCTGAAGGGCAGGCCCCGGGCAGGGTCCTGTCTGTCCCGCCCTGTCCCCGAGGGTCTGATCGTGTGTGTGTGTGTGTGTGTGTGTGTGCAGACAGACAGCCCCTGTGGGAGGGGAAGCCACATTAACTCCTGGTGACAAACACACGCTCTCCGTGGGCCTCGTCATTAAAGGGAAATGCAATTCACGTCTAACGCCCGTGACACCAGCTCTGCGAGGTGGGGCAGGACTGGGCGGCGGGTGTGATGGGCCCCAAGGTCACGGGGCGGAGGGCCCTCGGGGGGGGGGCGCGGAGGGGCCCTTTGGGGTACGGCTGGGAGTCATTTCTGACCCGCCGGCCTGGGATTTTCTGTCTCCACTCCCCAAAGGCTCGCTGTGTGGCCGCTTGGGGTCCTCGGGCAGCTGTGGGTTTTTACAATAGTTTTACTGACTTCAGAGAGGAAGGGAGAGGGAGAGAGAGAGAAACATCCATGATGAGAGAGTCATGGATCCGCTGCCTCCTGTGCGCCCCCCATTGGGGATGGAGCTCACAGCCCGGGCCGGGGCCCAGACCGGGAATCAAACCCTGACCCCCAGGTTCATAGGTTGTTGCTCAGCCACGGAGCCACGCCGCCGGCAGCCGTGGGTTGATGTGGCGGCCACTGTCTAACCTGCAGGTCCCGGGTTGTCTGGGGCTCGGAGGGGTGTCCTGCCCGGGAGAGTGAGCGTGTGCAGAGAGCCCCGTGCCCGCGTGGACAAAGCTCTTTACACCTTTCAGCCGCCCAGCCCCTGCCGGGGCCACGTGTCCCCTCTGCAGGGCTGCGGGCGCGGGCGCGGGCGGAGCAGCCTGCCCGTTGTCTGGGAGCGGCCATATCGACCTGCAGGGACCAGGCAATCAGACAGCAGTGTCGGCGTCTCTGCCGGAGGCTGGAGCGGAGACGGGAGCTGGCAGGGCCGTGGCAGCCGCTCTGCTTGGCTGGTGGACGGGCGTCCTGTCCCTGTGTTCTCGCTCGGCGTCCCTCTGGGCGTTGGTGTCCTGACCTCTTCTCACGAGGACGCCGTCAGATTGGACGAGGGCCCGCCCACCAGGCCGCCTCTAACCCCGTGGCCTCCGCTGCAGCCACCGCCCGGTGCCGGCGGGGCGCCGTCTGAGTGTGGAGGGGACGCAGGTCAGCGCGGAATGGGGCCGAGGCAGCCCAGAGCCACCCCCTGCGATCTCTTGTCACGCGGCTACGACCAGCGGCAGGAACTGCTAAAACGTCTGGGGCTGGATGGCCATGTTCAGTGCCTTCGGCCAGCACGGCCAGCGTGTGCCAAGCCCAGCCAAGCACGCTGCCCACGGCGTCCGGGAGGCAGGGTGGACAGTCTGGACCGTGGCAGCTGCCTGGGGGCCTGCTTCTGCCCCACCCCCGCTGGCCTCCCCCGGGAGACGCCTCCTGGGGCTCGGGGCGTCCTCCAGGCTCCGTGCCGGCTCTTTGGGGACATCGTTAACCGCACCAGCCAGTTCTCCTCCGAGTCCGGTCATCAGCCAGGCTTCTAACATGAGGGTCCCCGCAGGGTTTCTGATTCGGGTCCTGCGGCCTCAGGGGAAACAGGAGCTGTCCCTGTTTGGGGAATGGTGAGGGGTGTGTGGTGTTCTCCGGAGGCTGGGCTGAGGGCAGCCCGGGGGCGGAGGGCCGGGACTCTGTTGGCCCGGGGCCAGCAAAGGCTCTTGGCCAGGAGTCAGTCCACTCCCGAGCCACAGGGGCCAGCTGCAGCCTGGACAGTGCCCAGTGCTGATGGCACCCGCCCTGGTCAGAGCAGAGGCAGAGGGTGAGGACAGACAGACGGGGGTGGGGCAGAGACTCAGAGAGAGGACAGACGGAGACTGGACCTGAGACGGAGAGAGACGGGGAGTGTCCACGGGTGGGACAGGCTCTCCCCAGGTCCTGGGGCCCCTCGCCCCTCCCCCGCCTCCGGGCCCACGTGGAGGTGTGTGTGTGTGGGAAGGCCGCCCTTACCAGGGAGGCTGCAGACCAGCCAGTGTGACTCTGTGGTTCGCCAGGAAGGAAATTCATTCTCACCGGTGACCACAATGGAGTCCACCGCCGCCAGCCAAGGGCGTGGAGTCCCTGCTCGCTCCCAGGGCCCTGCGTCCTCTGACTCCAGGAGGGCCAGCTCCCCTCCACAGACACCGAGGGCTCCAGCGAGCCAGCATGCCCGGTCCCTTGGCCCAGCTCGGGGGGCTGGGGGCTCGGGGGTCCGGGGAGGGGCCAGGCCATATCTGGGTCAAGCTGGGCCAGCTGCCTGTCCGTCTCTCACAGTCAGCTCTGCTGCTGCAGCACGGAGACGCCCACGGACACTGTGCAAGTGAATGGGTGTGGCAGGGTTCCGATAAAACTTTATTTGCACAAACAAGCCAAGGGCCAGCTTTGTCCTGTGGACTCCAGTTGGCCATCCCCTGGTCCACCTGACCCTGGAACCCTAGGCCTGCCCAAAAGGGGTGGCAGGGCGGGACACAGAAACCCAGTCAGCAGCCCAGCGGGCTCAAGGGGGTCTCCTGCCTCAGCGGGACATGGGGTGCCAGGTCTCTGGGGTCCTTGTCCCTGGGGTGGATGGGAATGGAGGCCAGGGCAGCCTGGCCCGGGAGACGACACCAGGGCCCCAAGGCCAGAGGACACTGCTCACCCCCTGGGTGGCCCTGCAGCCCAGAGCCAGGCTGAGGTCCCAGGAGGCGTCCAGAGCCATCCAAGGCCAGGCGTCCCTCCAGATCGCGCACAGCGGGCTGGTGCCTAGAGCAGCAGCCACGTCAGCCCCCTGGCCAGAGGAGGGCTCGGCCGGAAATGCCGTTCGCCCGCTGGGGCAGGGCCTGAGGGGGACCCAGGGGCCGCCTTGGGACAGCAGGACCCGCCGAAGCCCCCAGAGGAGCCAGCTGCTCGGGCCCAGAGCGCCGGTGCTGACGGGGCTGAAACCGGAGCTGTCTGGGCCTCAAGGGGAGAGGTGCCTGTGGGGAGCCAGGGGACAGGAGGGTGCCCCTGCCTCTGGCCAGGGGCTGGGGTGGCCGGCTCCTTCCCGGTCCTGCAGCCCCCAGGGGCTCCCTCGCCATGCCCTGCCGGGAGCTGTGTGCACCCCGTCTCCTCCTCACCCCGTTCGGAGTGGCCTCTGCTCTGTGCTCCTGACGGGGATACCAGCTGGGAGCAGGGTGAGGTGGAAACGGGGTACCCCCCACACCCGGCCCAGGCTACCACCTCACAGCCCGGCCCCCACCTGGCCACCCCAAGCCCTGGGTGCGCCCCCACCGCCCGGGTCTCAGAGCCGGGCCGCACATTACCGTTTCATAATTCTCTGAAATATACATGAACTTGGCTGGATGCAGGCAAAGCTGCACCACTTACCGCATGAATATTTCATGCTGGCTTCGCTCTGGGTGTCCGTCTGACAGAGCGGAGCCGCCATCCCGACACCCCCCCCCCCCCCCCCCCCCGTCTCCTCCTTCCCCACCTCCCGCCCGCGGGGGCAGCGGGCCCTTGGCTGAGCTCTGGGTGCCCGGGGAGGTGGGGCCAGGCACACTGAGGGGTTCAGTGGCTGTTGGGGGGGACTGTGGGGCTCAGGAACGTGGAGTGAGTCCTGAGCTGCTCTGGGGTGGCCACACCCCACTTTGTGGGCTGAACGTTCAGGATAAAATCTCCGTGTGGTGGAGAGCCCTGGGGAGGGCGGGAACCACAGCCCGGCTGGCTGATTTCCCACAATGCTCCGGCGCGGGCCGCTGCCAGTCAGTGGGCGAGGCAGACCCCCCCACCCCCCCAGGCCTTGGGAGGGAGCCCATGTTCATGTCTGTGCAGGCACCTCCACTTTGGGCCCCCGGAGCCTGGCACAGCGGCCTTGGGCCCCCCCCAAGCTCTGAGGCCAGGCTGTCCCCTCGCCCCGGGGGGAGGGGTGCTGTGGACAGGACCCGAGGGCCTGGGAAGGGGCGGCTGCCTGTGTGTACACGCACGTGTATGTGTGTGCATGTGTGTATGTATGTGTGCACAGGTGTCTGCGCGCATGCATGCGCGTATTTGTGTGTGTGTGTGTGTGTGTGTGTGTGTGTGCAGGTGGCACAGAAGTGCCCAGGTGCTCTGAGGAAGGTGTCGGGGGTAGGCCCGTCCCTCCCAGCTCTAGGGGGGCCGGGCCTGTGGGGGTCAGCTGAGGGCAACAAAGGATGGTCGGGAAGAAGAGAAACGAAAAGAAGCCGGCCAAAACCAGTGTGGCTCAGTGGATAGAGCGTCGGCCTGCGGCCTGAGGGGTCCTGGGTTTGATTCCGGTCAGGGGCATGTACCTTGGTTGCAGGCACATCCCCAGTAGGGGGTTGTGCAGGAGGCAGCTGAACCATGTTTCTCTCATGGTTGATTCTAACTCTCTATCCCTCTCCCTTCCTCTCTGTGAGAAATCCATAAAGAATATTTTTTAAAAAGAACAGAAGCGGCACATATGGCTCAGTGGTTGAGCAGGGCTGCCTGTGTGGCCGGGAGCACTGACTCACAGGGGCCACGTGGCCAGTCCGGGAAGTGGAGGGTCCCTGGGTGGAGGGTGAGCCCAGAACTCAAGCCTCAGCATGGCTGCCTTGGGCTCTGCCCTGTCCCGGCCTCACTCGCCTCACCCCTCACTGTATCCCTGTGTCCCGTTTCCATGGCGCCTGCAGCCCTGTGGGATGGGGAACAGCACTCCCCCCCCCCCCCCCCCCCCCGCCGCCGGCAACGGGGAAGCACCTGCCCTGCCAGGGTCCTCCCTGGGGAAGTGCTCCCTCCCCATGGCCCCCGACCGCAGAGATGCTCAGGGAGCCCCGTGCTGGGACAGATGGCGGCCGTCCTGCCCCTTGATCAGCAGCCCGAGCCCCTCGGGGCCCTGGGACCAGCCTGGGCTGGGCAGGCAGGAGAAGCTCCAGGGAGCACCAGGCTTGCGGGGTTCTCCTGGCGGCAGGGAGGACGCTGTGAGGCTCTGCGGCAGGAATTTTCCACCGACGCCCCCAGGTCATGCCTCCCGCCCGCTCACACGCCTCGCTGCTCCAGCTCCTCCAGCAGGCAGCTCGTCCCGGGACTGCAGGGCCCGCCCGCCTCTGCGCTCCGCCGCCCGCCCCCCGCCCCCCTGCACCCCTCCTCCCTGCTGCCTGCACCAGCTCCTCTGCAGCCAGGCCTGAACCGGGGAGGCCCTGCCTCCCCCTGCCCGGTGCTGCAGGCGGAGGCCTCTGCAGTCTGGTTTGGAAACAACCCCCCCCCCCCCATGGAGACGGAGGAACAGCCTTGCCCTCGCCTCCCCACAGCTGCAGCTGCAGGAGCTCAGACCCGGAGGGTCTGCTGGTGTCTCAAGCTTAAAGGTGCCCCGTCCCCAGCAGGCCAGGTGCTTGGGCCCTCCCCCTCCCACAGCCCGGAGCAGCGTGGGGAGGGAGGGAGGGGGTGTGTTGGGCGGGGGTCTTGTTAGTGTTTCTTGCATGAGTTTCAGCCCCTTGCAGTTCCTGCACAAAGGCGGCCTGTCCCCTCCCCCGCCAGTCCCGCAAACTCAGTGGCTCAGGGTCCCAGCCTTTCCCGTCCTCTGGGGAGTCCAGCCTCCGCCTCTGCCTCCGCCTGCGCCTCGGAGGCCCTGGAGGTGCAGGGGCTGCCGTGAGGGCCGCCCCCCTCCGTCCTCAGACCCTGTCCGAGGGCCTGGGCAGCGTCTCCCGGTCACACCGCTGCCAGCGGCCGCTCCTCGTCCCCTCGGCACCGGGACGGGTTCCTGTCTCCGTTCACCCTCAGCCTCCATTCACCTGCGGGAGCCCCAGTTTGTAGCCTCGTTTGGGGGCTTGGAAGCGGAGGCCCAGCCAGCATCGGGGTGCGGCACAGCAGTCACGTGGCCAAGCACTGCTCCCCCGCCCCCTGAGGTCACAGAGCAGGGCAGCAGGAGCTTCTGGAAACATCTAGATCAGACCCCCCAAGAGCAGAAAAGGACCGAGGGAGGCTGGGGAGTGACCTTGGCTGCAGGCGGGACCCCAGACCTGGGGCTGGACGCTCAGGAAGTGCTCAGGGCCAGGGGTGCATGAGGTCATGCCCAGGATGCACCCAGGCCTTGGGCCGGTCACTGGGTGCTGAGGACGTGCCCAGGGGACACAGCCCGGAGGGGCACCCACTGCGGGGGCTGGTCCTGGTGGCTCCCGTGCTGCCGCGGCTGCTGTGTGGGCGGCGCGGCGTTCGGTAATGAAATGCTCACAGGCCAGTGCTTCCTGGAGAAATGACGGGATCAGTACGTTCCTTCTCGGAGTCATTGTCTCCCCTCCAGCCATGCTCCGTGTTACTGCCATTAGCACGAGAGGGAGGCCGGATCTAAGACACTTGTCAGAGCTCAGGACAAGCTGAGCCGCACCTGGAGCCTCTTGCAGATTCGGGGGGGTTTGAGGGGACCCCTGTAGGCTTCAGGGCGGCACAGCGCTCCCTGGGACCCTTTTGCCCCTGTCCTGGCCTCGTGATGAGGGCCCAGAGCCAGCCCAGCCCAGCCCATGAGGATCTGCCCCCCTCCCAGCAGGCCGACCCCATGCAGCACCCAGGCCGAATCCAGAAGTGGCCAGTCTTCCCAGTACCGCCAGGAGCCCTGCCACCAGTGTGTGGGGAAGGCAGGCTCTCCACCAGCTGGTCCTCCCACCTGCACGCCCCTCCCACCTGCTGGGGTCAGCAGGCCAGGGAGGGGTGTCCCCAGGGAAGGGGCAACTTGGGGTGGAAATGCTGTTCGCGCTGGCCGTGGGCAGCAGGCCTGCTCGGAGAATACCTCAATTAAAAATTGATTTCTCCATATAAGTACAACCAATAGACACAAAACTCTGGGGAGGGAGGGCATGTGGGGGGGGCAATGGTATATGTACACAGATAATATTGTAAAAAAAAGTTTTTTTAATTTGATTTCTCAGTTGAGTCTCAATCGTAATGAGCCACATTCAGGGTCTCCCCTCCTCCCCGCTCCACCTTCTGGACAGGGTCACTGCCGGCCCAGCCTGGGGGCGGGAGGGCCCGTCCTTCCCGGGGTTTGGGAGTGATTACAGATGAGGTGCAGGGGGCCGGGTGCTCATTTACTGCGTTAAAAGCTGCGATGTTTAATTCCCCTGGTCCCAGCAGTGTTCCTACCACATTGTAAGCAGCGCCGTGTCCCTCCCTCTCCCACTCCCCCAGACTCGGAGCCGTCGGGCTGAGCCCACCAGGCCCGTGCCTCTCGCCGCTGTGTGTGTCTTCCTCGGAGGCAGGTGGGCAGCAGGGGGCTCTCCAAAGGCCCCGGCGCCTGGCAGTGGCATCTTCACACGCACACGCACACACATGCATGCATACACACACGCACGCACGCACGCACGCTGGCTCCCGGCAGGAGCGCTCACAGGCATGACATGGCCTGGCCGCTGCTGACCCGGGTGGCACCTTGGTCTGGCTTGGCCGCCCAGGTGGCCCTGTCCCCATACCTGCCTCCCAGCCAGGAGACAAGCGGCCCGGCAGGCGAGGGGTCTCCCGGGGACCCTCAGCTTCCCAGGGCTGGAGCGCAGGCCGTCATGGCCCCGGCGCATGGCTGTGCCCTCCTGTGCTTGGACCTCAGAACGTGCAGCCTCGTCCTCTGTCCCCGTCCCCCCTCCCCCCACACACCTGCTGGTTTGCTGTGTGACCTCGGGCCCCAGGCTCCGCCTCGGGGTCTGTGAGGAGAGAAGCCCAGCGTGGCTGCTCATGTAACTGCAGTTTCAGGATCAGAGTGAGCGAATTGGCCACTAGCTCAGTGGTCAGCAAACTCATTCGTCAACGGAGCCAAATATCAACAGGACAACGATTGACATTTCTTCGGAGAGCCACATTTTTTTTAAACTTAAACTTCTTCTAACGCCACTTCTTCAAAATAGACTGGCCCAGGCCGGGGTGTTTTGTGGAAGAGCCACACTCAAGGGGCCAAAGAGCCGCATGGGGCTCGCGAGCCGCCATTTGCTGACCACTGGTCTTAGTGCAATGAAATCTACAGAGCCGGTCGGCTCAGTAGAAAGCGTGCCAGCCTGTGGGCCGAAGGGTCCCGGTTTGATTCCGGTCTGCACGCATGCCCGGTTACGGGCTCCATCCCCAGTGGGGGGCGTGCAGAAGGCAGCAGTCAATGATTCTCATCACGCATCCTTCTGTCTCTCTCCCTCTCCCTTCTTCTCTGAGATCTATAAAAACATATTTTTAAAAAGACAAAAGCCAAGCGCTGGCCGAGAGGACCTGGACGGGGAGCCGGGCCAATGAACGCTGACTGACGCGCAGGCGGCCCTGGTGGCCAGCAGGACCCCTCTCGGCCGCCGGGGGCTGCCTGGGGAGGAGTCGGGCGGCCCAAGCGCTGGCAGCAGGAAGGTGGGGGCCTTTTTATAGAACGTTCCAGAAGACCGGAGTCCATGCGCCTCGCAAGTGCTGGCCCGGGAGCACAGCTGGGTGGCGGTGGCCGGGCCTCTGAGCTGTGGGCGCTCCGCTGCACTCCAGGGCCGTGGGGAGGTGACAGCGCCTGCGTGTGATAGGTGCGCCTGGCCCCTTGGGCACTGGGGACAGAGCTGTACAGCCAACGTGCCCGCCCCCCCCACCCCCCGCCGGGTGTCATCCCCGCCGAGAGCAGTCCTGCCCGACCGAAGCCTCGCCTGGTCCCAAAAGCCCCATCTCTGCCTTGGGGCCGAGTCCTGGTCCTAAAGATTGTCCGCTCCTGTCCCCACCCACAGGCAGCTGGCCCCTCCGTCTGAGGCGCAGTGACCGCTGACCACCCGGTCTCCTGTGCACTGTCCGCCTCGTCAGCAGGAGATGAGCGTCTTTAACTCGGGAGCTTTTCGGGAGCCGGCGAGAGGGAGGGCACCACCTCCAGGCCCAGGGCCCGAGCTGGCACCTGGCACAGCAGGGCGGGCGCCGAGGGCAGCCGAGCAGGGTCACGGACCACGGGAGGGCGGGCGGTGGCAGAGGGCCTGCCTGCCGGGGGGGTCGTGTGCACGCTTCCTGCAGGGCTGGCTCTTGGTGGGGTTTGGGTGCGTGTGCACTGCGTGTGGGAGGCGTGAGTGTGGACATGGGTATGAGCGCCCACCAGGGCGGGACTGAGAGCACATGCCCTGTGTGCGCATGTGGGCGAGGTGTGTGTGGGTGCACATGGTAGCTGATACGGCGAGGTGTGGCGTGTGGGTGTGCATGCACAGTGTGAGGGCCCATGTGCAGGCGTGTTGTGTGCACACAAGGGTCCCGTGCAGGAGCGTGTGCCTGTGTGTGCTGGCCGTGTGCACTGAGATGACCTGGGACCATGTGAGCATGCCCACGCATGAGCATCTGTGTGCATGTGCTGCCGTGGCGGCGGGGGCCCGGGGCCTGGCCGTCTGCGTGTGCCAGCCCACACGTGCCGTGGCTGTGGGGAAGCAGCGTTTAAAAATGGAGCTGTCAGCCCCGCGCTGACGGGCACAATCAGCAAAGTGCAGCGTCGGCAGGAAGGCGCTGCCTCCATTACCGCGGAAACGGCTTTGCTGAGGAGGCAGAGCGGCGGGCGAAGCAGTGGAGCGGACCCAAACTTCATTAATTAAAGAAGCTCGTTAATGAGGGACATTTAATCAGCCCGAGATTGGATCCACGCTCGCCCGCCATGAGCCAGTCGGCGCCAAACGGGAAGCAAGGCCGCCGCCTCGGCCGCCGCCCGCCTCCGCCGCCGCCTCCACGGTGCCCGCCGGGCCGGGGCCAGAGGAGGGGCCGGCCGGGCTGGGCGGGGGGCGTGAGGTGGGGGGGCTGTGGAGGCAGGCTCCAGTGACCCGGGTCAGGCCAAGGGCTTTCTCGGGCCTGGTGCTCCCAGCCTGCCTCCCCCCCCACACACACCATAAGGGGCCCCAGTCCCTCCTCGGAGGCTGCGTGTGTGCCCACATCGCTGGTTCCCACAGCACCCCGATTTCAGGGAGGGCAGTGCCCGGGCCCCCAGAGTCTAACCAGCCTCTCTCTCCTCCACAGGGCAGCCAGGACGCCACGGCTCCGCCTGAAGCGATGGCCCAGCCCTACCCCCCCGCCCAGTACCCGCCTCGGCCACAGAACGGCGTCCCCGCCGAGTTCGCCCCGCCCCCGCCGCACCCCACCCCGGACTACCCGGGCCAGACCCCGGTGCCCCCGGAGCACGGCCTGACCCTGTTCACACCAGCACAGACCCACCCCGAGCAGCCGGGCACCGAGGCCAGCACGCAGCCCATGGCGGGCGCCCCCACAGTGCCGGTAAGGACCCCGAGACCGAGCTTCAGGGCGCGAGGCCAGCCCCTGGGTGGAGGGAGGGACTTCGTGGGGGTCCCAGCCTCGCAGCTCTTGGTCCTCATGGAGCCTCTCTCGGTGGCCCCTGCCCAGCCAGGCCCAGCCCTCGCCTCCCCGCTGGCTGCCAGGGACTCAGTGGGCAGTGGAGACACGTGGAGGCGGGCAGCCTGGGCTCGCCGGTGTGGGGTGAGTGGGGGGCGGGCGGCGGGAGAGCCCAGGGCCTCGGAGCTGTTGGTGGCGGGCGCTCCTCTCGCTTCTAATCATTTGTAATCTACCTGCTTGGCTGCCCTCCAATCAGATAGCTTCATTATGTGGTTGTCATGCAGGCTGAGCATGCACTTCAATGTGAGCTTGTGGGGAGAGGTGGCTGTGCCCCGGCCCCCCTCCCGAGACCAGCCCCGGGACCCCAGCCTACCCCGGCCCCCTCCCGAGACCAGGACCTCAGCCTGCCCCGGCCCCCTCCTGAGATCCCCCTGAGACCCCAGCCATCCTGGCCCTGCACCCCCCCCCCCACCGGTCTCCAGCCCCCACCCCCCTGCCCTGCCTCACCACTGTGCTGGGCTGTGGGGCCATCCAACTTCCCTGCTGGCTCCACACCAGCACTGGCTGCCCAGTTCGGGCAAGGGGCCAGCAGCTTCAAAGGAGCTGCCCAGGAGTGGCACTGCCCTGCTCCTGATGGGTGCCCCCTCCCCGTGATCCAGTCTGGTCCCCAGGTGCTGCGTAGACCCAATTGTTAGCTGCCCTTCTTGCGTGGACAGCACCCTCTAGCTCTGGGGAGAGCCACCCAGCCGCCCGGCTGGACTGGACTGGACCGGACCCTCGTCTGGGGCCCCGCCAGGGCTGTCCCCCCCCGGAGTGCTGGCCAGCGGAGTCCTCGGGAAGCCGCCACCTCGGCGCCCTGCGTCCCTGGTGCGGAGTCTCCCACTGACGCGGGGATCCTGCCGGTGGGAGGAGCCGGGCCCGTGGGCCGCCGACCTGGGAGGCCCCACGCTCTCCTGCTCCTGCTCCTGACGCCGCAGCCCGGACTGCGCTCCCGGGAGCGTGCTGCCGGCCGCTGGCCTCCCGACGGACTGGAGGACGGGCGCCTGGTCAGGCCTCACGCCTCCTCACGGACTATGGGGGCCCGGATTCGCCTGGAAAGTGGACACGTGGGAGGCGAGAGGACAGAGCGCAGCTGGCGCCAAAGCCCGACGCCTGACCGGGGCCTGTGGAGTCTGCCTTCCCTCGGCGGGTACGTGGGCACCATGACTGGCACCGAGCAGCACCGGGCAGAAGCAGTGCGCGGCCCTGCCGGTGACGGCCACCGGGCTCACCGGCCACGGACACGGAAGTCGAAGGGGCCAGCCGTGGCCTCGGTGGCTGTGAGAGTCCGTGCCCGGAGGGGACCCCGGAGTCCCCGGGTGAAGTCCCCGAGAGAGGGGAGAGGCTCGGGCACCAGCTGAGTGCCCCGCGGGCCCTCGCTCGGCCCGGGCTCCGGGTCCTACAGAAACTGGGCTCTAGGACAGGCCGTGCCCAGGCCCCGGCCGGAGGAGCACTGGGGACCCCGAGCTGCCGGAGCCTCGTCGCCGCCTCGGAGCTGGAGCCGGGGCCGTGTACACCCGCCTGCTCCGGACTCCAGGAGTCGCCTTCTCCCGGAGGCTGCCCGCCGCCACCTGAGGGCTGAGCGTCTGCCTGGTCAGCGGTCCCTGCCCCGCTCCGAGGTCCTTCAGCTCAGCGAGCCTCCTGCTCAGATCGGGGCGGTGCAGGCCGACGAGCCCCCTTTTGTCCAGACCCCTCTTCTGCATGGGATCCCTGGTCGTCTTCGTGCTTTTGGCAGAGGCAGCGAGGGACGGACACACAGCTCTGTCCAGGAATGGCTGCCCGCGCCCCAGGCGGAACAAGGTGTCCGGAACGGATGGCTGGAGGCCCCCCTCGGGACACACCTCCTCCAGGCCGCCCGGCCCCCGCGGGGGCAGCCCCATCAGACAGCCGGCTGGCGGGCAGCACACAGGCACAGAGGATCTGAAGGAGGGGGAGGGCTCAGGGCTGCAGAGAAAGGAGCTTTGCAAGACCCGCTCCGTCTTGTCACACGTCGGCAAGCCTGGCTCATGGCAGCACCGGGCATGGGTCCGAGTCTGCTGCCCGAGGCCCCTGGCCCACAGCCCCTGCCCACCACCTTCTTGGCCTCCTTCTTCCTGGCCTTGGGGAAGTCCAGGTGGAGGGGCTGCAGGCTCCTCGGAGAGTGGCCGCTCCTGAGGTCCGCCAGGGCTGGCTCCTGGCCCGGAGGGGCGGGGGAGGGGGGATGGCTCCTGGTTCGGAGGGGTGGGGGGGGTGGCTCCTGGCCCGGAGGGGCGGGGGGGGGGATGGCTCCTGGCCTGGAGGGGTGAGGGGGGATGGCGAGCTGACAGAGGAGGGCGCTGGAGCAAGCCACCGAGACCGGCGGTGGCGGCAGAGGTGTGGTGTGGCTCCGTGCCTGTGTGTGGGCGGTGCGCAGGCTGCCTGGGCCGCGGTGATAAATGGTGGGCCGGCCGCGTCTCCCCGCGGGCAGCCAGTGTGCCGTGACCCGCCGGGCTCCTCAGCACATCCTACAGTTTCACACTCACTGAGCCCGCGTATCTGCTGCTTCCTTCCCGGTGTCCCGGCCCCACGCCCCCTCCTCCCGCCTCGCCCTCTGCTGCTCCCTGGGGGCTCGGGGGGGACCTGGGTCTTGTCCACACCAGTGGCCTCCGCCTCCTGTGGTCCTCCCCGCCCTCCCCATGCGGGGCTCCCATCTCCAGCCAGGCCTCCTGGCCGAGTGAACCACTGCCCTCTGCTGGCCGGACGTCAGCAATGCACCCCCTCTCCAGGCCACCAGGGAGACCGCAACCACGTCTGTACAAATTCCCTGTGGGCTCAGGGGGCCTGCCCTCCGCTTTCACTCCCTCCAGGCAGGGCAGGAGGCCCGGGTGGCTTTGCTGGAGGCAGGGGTCCGGGAAGCTGATCCCGAGACAAGGATGCATCCCAAAATAATATGGGGGAGGGGGGCAGGAGGCAGGGCAGAGAGGCAAGAAAGGGAAGGAGGAGGTGGAGGTTATGTTCTCGTCTCGTTACCCCTCGGTGCTGAGCTCACCCCCACGGTGGGGTGTGGGGGCAGAGGAGCCCCATGGCGCTGTCCACCGTCCTGTCTGTCACCACTAAGGATGGCTGCTGGACGGTGACGCCCCACTTGCCTTGCCCGTGGGCAGAGGCAGGAGAGGGAGTCTCCAGCGGTCATTGGCGGTTCGGGCACGTCCCTGTGAGTGGCACACAGCGGGCCTCGGGCCCCGGCGTTCTGGTCCCGGTGAGCTGGCCGGGCACCTCGGTCAGAGCTGCTCACCACCAGCAGCAGTGATGGAGCACCTGCTGGGCCTTTGGCACTGGTGCGTCTGCAGGGAGGGGCCGGGCTGAAGGCCAACCTGGCGAGGAGCCGGCGCCCATCCTGGCCTCGCCCCCTCGGGTAGCGCCTGCTTCCCCCAGACACCGTGGTGCCTCAGGCCTCATCCCAGCCCCGTCTTCACAGGGGGTGGGGGAGGGGGGGCTGGGTGGCAGCATTGCTTCCTGAGGCCAGGCCTCCCGGACCCCCTCTGCAGAAACACTGTTGGAGTCCAAAGTGAGGACCGGCTCCCCGGGTCACTGTGCCTGTCCCCAGCGTGCTGGGAGGCAGCCCCCATGACTGTGGGGGGGCATAGCACCCCCACGATGTGTGTGCCCGGCGGCGGGTTCGGAAACGCCCACTTTGTCATCACCTTGAATGGTCCCGTCAGGGAATGGGGCAAACGCAGGACCCTGAGACCCAGGGGTCCCTGGAGCTGAGGGACCACGGTCAGCTCTGGGCTGAGCAAGGAGGGGACCCAGGGCCAAGGAGGCCTGGCCGGGCGCTGGTGTCCGGGCACAGCTGGGCACAGGCCTGGAGGGGCTGTGTCCTGTGAGCATCCCGGCCCCCGGCAGGTCCTAGCCCGGGAGGAGGGTCCGAGGGGCTGGGCCAGACTGGTCTTGGCCCCCACGCCCTCTGTGGGATAGGAGCTGAGAGGGGCCCTCACCCCGGTCTCTCCCCACAGCACACAGACGAGGCGGCCCAGACGGACAGCCAGCCGCTCCATCCCTCCGACCCCGCGGAGAAGCAGCACCCCAAGCGGCTCCACGTCTCCAACATCCCCTTCCGGTTCAGGGACCCCGACCTGCGGCAAATGTTCGGGGTGAGTGTGTGCGGCCCCCCCGTTCCTGACTCCCCCCTCCTCCTGACCTGAGCCGGAGGGAGGGACGGGGGAGGGAGGCCCAGCACCTCCTCCTGCAGCCTTCGGTTCCCTAGGTCCCCCCCAGGCTGCTGCCGCCTCTGGGTCCGGGGCCGTCTCCTCAGAGGGCGCCCTGCCTCTCCAGCAGGCGCCTGCTCCCTCTGCTGTGCGGGGGGCTGGGGACCAGCCTCTGGGCTCCGGGATAACATACAGTCCACGGGAATCAAGCGCCTGGCCCTGTCCTCCCTGGCTCCTCCCGGGCGGTCCAAGACCCTGCCGTCGCGCCAGCCGGCCGCTGGGAGCCCGGGACCCTGTGGTCCCTTCCTTGGCACTGGCCTGGGCCCCACTGGGTGCGGGGCGGGGAGGCATCCGATGAGGAATCTTCCCCTCCCCCGCACACACCCTGCTCCTGGCCTGGAGCCGAGCAGCTGCCAAACCCTGAGCCTAAGCCACATAGAACTGGGGGGCCCGGGCCCCAGGCCACCCTTAGCTTGCCAGCCCTGGGGGACCGTCACTCAGGGCAGCCTCCCTCTCGGGGGCAGCCTTGGGGTTGCCTTGCTGGCGGCTCCACGTGGCCTCAGTGACCCGGGACACCACCTCCGGGATGTTTCGGGGTGAAGGGGGGCCCGTCATTTTACACATTGGAGACCTTGGGACCTCCCTGGCATTGGGGGGACCGGGTCACAGCTTGAGGGTCTCACGTGCCAGCGAGCGAGTCAGGGCTGCTGTCAGCTCCAGGCAGCGAGAGGGCAGGAGGGGAGGCAGAGTCCGGTGCCCCAGCCAGTGTGTCCTGGCTGGTAGAGGGGCATGGGGTGCAGTCACTGCGGCGCCCCAGCCCGGCCCAGCCACGCAGAGCCCCGCCCGGTGCCCTCTCCCGCCCCTTCCCGTGGGGAGGGCCTTCCCACAGCCCCTTCCCGTGGGTGTGAATAGGGGGCCAACCAGCAGCTGTGGCAGAGCAGAGAGGGACCCGGGTGACAGCGACGCCCTCACCTGTCACCAGGCACAGCCCCAGCTTGTGGGCGGGCCTTAGGCACAGCCCCAGCTTGTGGGCGGGGCCTTGTTCTGGGGATGGGGGAACCCCGTGGGGGGCGGGGGGTCCCTCTGCTGTGCGGAGGCGGAGGCGTCTCCCAGCGACATGGAGGAGGGCCCAGGGCGCAGAGCAGGGGCGAGGGTGTCTGGGAGGCAGGCTGCCCAGCCAGCAGCCCTAACCCACCGTCCCCTGTCCCTCTCGCCCCCTCTCTGTCTCCGCAGCAATTCGGGAAAATTTTAGACGTGGAGATCATTTTTAACGAGCGGGGCTCCAAGGTGGGTGCCGCCGAGGCCGCCACCATTACAGTGCCGTGTAGGGCCGCCAGGCTAGCGTGTGCCATGTGCGTCCCCTTCCTGGAGAGCTGCGCCCGCCCGCCCGCCCGCCCGAGGACCCCTGAGCGACACGGGTGCCTGTATGCCCGCCCCCTCCCCCCCCCCCCCCCCCCCGTGTCTGTGTCTTGTCCTTGCTGCCGCTGCTGCTGCTCCCTTCTCTCTCAGCTGCCGGGACCTCTCTGTCCGCCCTGGGCCTCCTGGGGGCGGGGCCCACCCGGGTCAGCGGAGGCTGGGGTGGGGGGGCAGCAGGGGGCAGGAGGGCAGCAGGGGCAGAGAGGGGGTGCCCGGCAGAGAAGAGCCCTGCTCCCTGATGTGGGAAAAGAAGACACTGCCCCCCCCCCCCACCCCCGGCTTTTAGGGTGAAGGTGGTTGGCTGCCCCTCAGGTCGAAACCCTGGGCCACAGGCCTGGGCCCTGGCAGCACTGGGCCTGTTTCCTGGGAGAGTCCAGGCGGTAAGCTCAGGCCGGGCTTAGGCCCAGCCAAAGGCTGTCCCTCCTGGGCCGCACCCTGGGCGCCCCCTGGTGGCACCAGGGAGACCTCTGGGCCGCTGTCTCTCTTTCAACTCAGCTGACTCACCCCTTCTCTCTCCTCTCTCCCCCCCTGCCCTCCCCCCCCCCCCCCCCCGCCCCTCTCCTTCCTTCTCACCCCGCGTCCCCGTGTCTGTGCTCTCCGCCGCAGGGCTTTGGGTTTGTCACGTTTGAAACGAGCTCAGATGCTGACCGAGCCCGGGAGAAGCTGAACGGGACCATCGTAGAGGGACGGAAGATTGAGGTGCCCAGATCAGTGCACTGTGGGGCCCTGGAGCACCAGCCAGGGTCCCCCCACCACCTCCGCCGGAACAGGGAGTGGGGGCCCAGCCACACTGAGGCCAGAGCCCAGCCCATCACTGTCCTTGTGGGCCTAGAAGCCAGGCTCCCCCCAGGCCCGCCTCCCAACTGGGGGGGGGGGTCAGCCAGACCCTGGGAGGACCCAGAGTTGTGTGTTGGAGGCTTGGCAGCTCCAAGGACCACGGCCAGGCCAGTCCGCCCTCCAGTTGGTCCCAAACCCCCTCACAGGGAGCAGCAGCTGCCTCCCGCCCCCCCCCCTTCCCCTCGCTGCCTGCCCTCACCCCACGGGGTCACAGCAAGAGGCCAGGGCCTCGATGGGACCCAGCCCAGAGGAGCAGCGGGAGGAGGAGGCAGGTCCCGGAGAGACAGCCAGGGCGGGGGCGGGGGGCTCGGCGGCCAGCACGCAGCCCTGGGGAGGGCAGGGGGGAGGGCAGGGGGAGGGCCGGGAGGGTTCCAGGGAAGGAGGCCTGGGGCCCTGGCCCAGCACCTCTTCCCACCCGGCCGCCCCCTCCCGGGGCGGGGAGCACAGAGCAGGACTGGGGTGGCCCCCAGAAGCTCACGCCCCCCCCCCCCCCCCCGAGCAGGTCAATAACGCCACGGCCCGCGTCATGACCAACAAGAAGTCGGCAAACCCCTACACCAACGGTAAGGGGCCCGGGGCCCCGGAGGCTGGGGCCCCGGAGGCTGGCCTCGCCGGACGCTGGCGCCTCCGTGTTCCGGCTCGCCCTGCCGAGAGGGCGGCTCCCGTGCGGGCACGGCCGCCAGAGCCACAGGACAGGCTTCGCACACGGGCTCAGCGGCCCCGCCCTGGGTTCGTTCCCCAGCGCTGAGGCCGCCCGGTCGGAGGTGCAGGGAGCTGTGGGAAGGGCCGGCCGTCCCCGGCCGTGGGGACACCGTGTGAGGTTGGGGCGGCCAGAGCGAGCCCTAACGGCCCCGCTGAGCGCCAGACCCCGCACTGGGCAGGCGGCCGGTCCTCCATCCTGGATCCTCCCCCGAAGATGCCGAGTGCTGGCTGCCCAGAAACGCTGAGGGAGGTTCGCGGTGGCCAGCTAGCTCGCCACGTGTGGGCAGGTGCTGCCATTTACACAAGACAAGGGGCCACCCAGGAGGGTCCCCGCTGCCTCTGACCGGGGCCCTGACAGCACACGGGGCCAGCACCGGCTGGCGGAGGCCCCGGGAGGTCAGAGTGACCAGCGGAGGCCTCAGGAAGTCAGAGTGACCGGCAGAGGTCCCGGGGGGTCAGAGTGACCAGGGGAGGCCTTGGAAGGTCAGAGTGACCAGTGGAGGTCCCAGGAGGCGAGAGTGAACAGGGGAGGCCTCGGGGTCCAGCATCGGCAGTGGAGGCCCCGGGAGGTCAGTGACCAGGGGAGGGTCCAGGAGGTCAGAGTGACCAGGGGAGGCCCCAGGGGGTCAGAGTGACCAGCGGAGGGTCCGGGAAGTCAGAGTGACCAGGGGAGGCCCCAGGGGTCAGAGTGACCAGGGGAGGCTCCGGGAGGTCAGTGACCAGCGGAGGGTCCGGGAAGTCAGAGTGACCAGGGGAGGCCCCGGGGAGGCAGAGTGACCAGCGGGGACTCCGGGGCAGCTGGATCGCAGCCGGCCTCAGAGCGGGCGGAGAAGAGCCTCGGAGGAGCTGAGGAGGCAGCTCGGATCACTGCCTCTGGGGCTCTGCTCCGTCCTAGCCTGGAGGTCTCCCCAGGAGGCCGGACCCAGCCGTGGGCGCGCTGTCTGGATGCCTGGGCGGAGCCTGCCCTCCCTGGAGGCTCCGTTGGGCCCAGGTCCCTGGTGCCGGAGCAGCCGGCCCGGAGTGGCCGGCTCGCAGGGAGGGGAGGCTGGTGAGGGCACCGCTGGGCGGGAGTGGCAGGAACACGGCTGGCTCCGCCACACACCGGCCCTGTGAGCAGCTGCTGCGCCTCGCGGCCTCCACACGTGCGTCTGTGAAATGGGAGGGCGGCTGCCGGCCTCGGGGGTTCTGAACAGCCGCATGGGCGGGAGAGACCTGGCCCCCTGGAGGCTGCAGCTTTGGAAGAGGGGCGGGTGGGGATGGGGTCCCCCTTCCTGTGCCCACCCAGATGGCAGAGGGCGGGGCCCGCCCTTGGAGGGGGGTGTCTCAGGTGCAGCGTGCGGTGGGGGAGGAGGGGGATGGTGACTGGATTCCTTGCTCCTGATCCAGGCTGGAAGCTCAACCCAGTGGTAGGCGCTGTCTATGGGCCTGAGTTCTATGCAGGTAAAAGGCTGGAGGAGCGGAGGGGGGGGGGGGCCTGGCCTGGCCTCGGGGCGGGGCCTGTGGGCCGGGCCGGGCAGGGCTGCCCTCACCCTGCCCCTCTCCTGCAGTGACGGGGTTCCCCTACCCCAGCACGGGCACAGCCGTGGCCTACCGGGGCGCGCACCTGCGGGGCCGGGGCCGGGCCGTGTACAACGCGTTCCGGGCAGCGCCGCCCCCGCCGCCCATCCCCGCCTACGGAGCGTGAGTACTTGGGGGCCGGGAGGGGCCCGGGCGAGCGGATGGGCAGGCAGCCTCTCCATATACGCGGGGGCCTGGGGACCCCGATCGTGGCGCTGCAGCCATGCTGTGAGGGCAGTACCTCCAGGCCCACCCTGCCCCAGGAACGAAAGCCGCTGCATGCGGGGCCCCAGCGGATGTCCTCATGGGTCCTGGCTGGCCCTGGAGTCCAGCGGGGCCCTTTCTGCCCAGCTGCACCGTCTCCCCGGGGTCCCGCCCCGCCCTGTGGGGGGACGCTGCCTGGGGGGGAAGGGCGGAAGCCAGGCGGCCGAGGGCCCTGGGTTTGTGGGACAGAGGAGCTGACGGCAAGGCTGTTACCCTATTGTTGTACCAAACAGGGCGCTGGAGCAAACGCTTGTTAAAATGCCCGTCCCATGGGCAGGCCTGGCACCCTGCCCCCTCCCTCCGCAGCCTCCGGAGCCGGCCCGCCCCTCTCCGGCCTTCCCTCCACTCTCTTGTCCGTTTGCTTCCAGGGTCGTCTATCAGGATGGCTTTTACGGTGCTGAGATTTACGTAAGTGCGGCCGGGGGGGGGGGGAGGGGCGGCCTCGCTCCTCTCCAGGAACCGTCCGCGGCTTCCCGCTCCTGCCCGCTCCCCCCTCCCCCCAGCCCGGCTCTCTCCCCCTGTCCCCTCCCCTCGGAACCCAGGAGGGCGAGGGCACTGTGCCCCTGGGACCGCACACAGCCACGTCGGGGCCACCTGTGCTCACGCAGCAGCCCAGGGAGCCCCCGGCGTGTCCCCCGCTCTGGGCGAGGCCTGAGGGAAACAGGAGGCAGGACTCCTGGGCAGGACCCCCCCTCATGGGGCCGCACTCACTGCTCCTCTGGCTCAGAGCCCCCCCCACACTGACCTGGCCGGCACGGCACCCATTGGTGCCTTCCACCCTTCCCCTCGGCCAGGATGCACCCGGTCAGCCGGGGCTCCCCATGCCCCTCGGGCTCAGGGCCTGGTGACGGGTGCTGCAGCCCCGCACGCAGCCCGGCACCCAGCCCGGCACCCAGCTGTGTGAGCGGAACGCAGGAAGGGATGAGAGAGTGAACACGTGATGTGGGCGGACACGCTGCCCCCACACACACACCCCCCCTCCCTCAGGCCGCCAGCCAGGTGCCCCACCCCACCGGCCACCCACCCAGGTGAGGGGGGAGGGCCGCGCGTCCCTGAGCCTGGGACCTCTCCCCCCTGTGCCCGCAGGGAGGCTACGCCGCCTACAGATACGCCCAGCCGGCTGCCGCCGCTGCCGCCGCCGCCTACAGCGACAGGTGCGCCTGGGACGGGCCCGCAGGCCAGAGGCCCCGCTGCTCGGGCCGGGATGGCTCCCCGCGTGGGCACGGCCTGGGCCGAGGAGAGCGGGTGGGAATGGGCCTGGCGACCCCAGAGCAGCCCCTGCAGTCCCTCCTGCTCGCCATGGGGAGGCGGCGGCCGGGCTCAGGGAGCAGACGGCCGCCCCCGAGCTCCGGGCCCCTCGCTGGCCGTCCTCCGTGGAGGTGGCTGTGCCCGCTGCCTCCAGCTGCGGTGGGACCGGGCATGGGAGGGCATGACCCTGAGAGCAGCGGCCTCCGCCGGGGGAGGCGCTGTGTGGTCTGTGGTCAGGTCCAGGGGCCCCACCGCGGCCCAGCTGGCACCCTTCCCCAGGGGCACTCGGCCCGTCAGCCCCAGAGCCCCAGGGAAGGGCACATGGCCGCGCTGTGAGGAGGGCAGCCCCTCTTGTCCATGGGCGGCTCTGGCCTGGGGGCTGCCTGGCCCTCCCTCCTGGTGGGGGCGGCACCCCGTCCCAGGCCTCAGCCCAGGTGTGCGGTCAGGGTCAGGTAACACTGCTGAGGGGGAGGAAGGTCATGGGGGGCCTGCCCCCTGGTGGCCAAGTCCCTACACTCCACCCCCGTGTCCCCATCCCCAGCCCTCCCTTCTCTGAGCCCCGTCCCCGATCCTGGCCTCCTTTCGGGGTCTCTCCTCCAGGCGAGCGTGAGGCCCCTTTCTGGTCCCGGGCACCTGTGGGCAGCTCCCCAGGTCAGCACAGGGGGCGCCGAGAGGGTGGCCCTCGTGTCCGGCCTCCTTCCACACGGGCAGGGGACAACGGGAGGGCACCGGGGAGGGACCCCGCCCCGCGGCAGGTGCTCAGAACACGTCCTGGAGGAGGTGGGGGTCTGCTCCCCCTCACTGCCTCCCTCGCCCCCCCCTCCCTGTGCTGTCTCCCCAGCTACGGCCGAGTCTACACCGCTGCCGACCCCTACCACCCCCCCATCGGCCCCACGGCCGCCTACAGCATCGGGACCATGGTAAGGGCGGGGCGGGGCGGGGCGGGGGACACAGGCTGGTCCTCGGGAGCCGCCCACCCCGCGGGCAGGGCTCTGGCCTGGAGGCCGGCGTCTGAGCCGAGGGTGGGGACCTGCTCCTCCTGCCCCGTGGAGAGGAGGCAGGTGTGCCTGCCGGCAGCTGCCCAGGGACAATGTCCGGCCCTGACGGGGCCCCCCTCTCCCGCCAGGAAACCCACCAGCCTCCCCGAGGCCGCCCCTGAGGCAGGCAGGGCCTTCATGTGGGTGTGTCCGTGCCATCCCCGCCCCCCCCCCCCCCCCCCCGTCTTCCTGCTGTGCTTCTCCTCGCATGGAGGTGGGGAATGGGGCTGCCCGCTGTTTCTCGTCCCCCTCCCTCCCTGTTCCTGCCTGGAGGCCCTCCCTGGGAATGGGGTGCTGTCCCGGCCTCTGCCAGCTCCGGGTATGGCACACCCGAGACCCAGCATATCTGTGTGTGTGTGTGTGTGTGTGTGTGTGTGTGTGTGTTTTTCTGTGTGTGTGTGTCTCTGTGTGTGTGTGTGTGTGTGTCTCTGTGTGTCTTTGTGTGTGTCTGTGTTTTTCTGTGTGTGTTTCTGTGTGTGTATGTCTTTGTGTGTGTCTGTGTATGCCTTTGTGTGTGTCTGTGTGTTGTGTGTGTGTGTGTGTGTGTGTGTGTGTACGCCTGCTGTCAGCACATAGAGCCCGGCTCACTCTGCCCCGAAGCCGGCTCCCAGGTCCCTGCCCCTGCAGCCCCTCCCGGCCAGGCTGACCGGCAGGCAGGGCGTTAGGCGGTAGCTAGCGGGTCCAGCATCAAAGATGAAACGCCTCGGGTGAGGGGGAGGCTCAGCCACACGGCGTTTTCGCCGCCTCTGGCTTTGGTGAGCCTCCCAGGTTTGGTTTTGTGTTTGATTTTTAACCAGCCGCGGGCACCCCAGGGTGAGTGCTGGCAGCTGGGAGGCGGCCTGGGAGCCCCCTCCCGGTGCAGCGGGCGGAGCCTGCGCTGGGCTCCAGGCCCCGTGGCTCCGGGCCGCTCAGCCCTCCGCTGCTGCCAGCTGAGGCCCTCGTGACCTCTCAGCGGGGCCCCATTTAGGTTTTTCTCTTTTTAAGGTTTTTTATTTCCCCCCAGCTTTCCTGGCCCTTGCAGTTCTCTCGCCTTTTCTGACATCTGGTGGGCGGGGCGGGAGGTCCCTATAGGGCCCCCCCGCCCCCCAGCCCCTGCCCAGGAGCTGAGCCGGGGACAGACAGCGAGTGTCAGAGAGCTGTTGGCCTGAGGGACCCCAGGAAGCTGAGTCCGGGGAACCCTGACAGGGCCGCCCACCCCCCATGTTTGGGGGAACTCAGACCCCACAGCAGTCCTGGGACCCCAGGAGGAGGGCTCCTGCTCAGACCTCCCGGATGAAGGAGGGCCAGGCCAGAGCCACAGTCCCCCAACACCCCACACCTTCGAACCCAGGACCGTGGCTCAGATGCCCCTGCCCCCCCCACACACCCTCCTGCGGCCAGAACAGCCACGCCCACCCTCCCCAGGCAGACCGCGAGGGGGGCAGAACACGGGTTCGCTATTTCTCTCTTTGTTCTTCCTTCTTCTTTTTGCTTTTTGCTTTTCCGCCCCCTCCGGAAGGCGGTACTGATTGGCTGTTTTCCATCTTTGATGTTGCAGGCAGGCCTCTGCCGAGGAGGGCACAGCCGCTTCACCCCCTACTAGCAAGAGGCCCACCCCTAGGCGCAGTCACAGGCTCTAGCACACACCACACCCAGCACCCCGAGCCAGGCCCAGCCTCAGGAGGACAGTGCGCCCCGCCAGCCGCTCGCTGGCCGGCCCCCGGTGGCGTGTGTGTGACCCGGTCCCCGTGTGTCTGAGCCCTGGGTTTGGCTTTGTTGACGTTGTGTTCCCCACCCCCAAGCCGGTTCAGGTACAGTACCCACAGCGGGCGGGCTGAGCCGGCAGGACGTCCCAGCTAGCACCAGACCCATGCCCCCAGGGGCGAGCCACGCCCCTGCCGGGGGGGGGGTGCAGAGTCACAGAAGATGCCGGCCACAGTCCTTGTCCTGCCAGAGTGTGGGCAGGACAATGCCCCCTCTCCTCTCCACCAGCTGAGACTCAGGGCTGACCCTGTCTACGGGCAGTGCCCGCTGCCGGCAGGGCCACACCTGCTTCGGAGGCGCCTTAGCCTCTGGCATCAGAAACCAAAGTGAAGGGAGAAATTCCCCACCAGGAGCCCCTGGGGCGCCCGCCTCCCGGCCCCCAGCTCAGAAATGCCCGTTCCTCAGGGTCTGCTTCCGAGGGGGAGCCGGAGCCAGAGCGGGTCAGGTCAGGAGAGCGGGTGATGCCCACCTGCGCACGGCGCTCCGTGTTGGCGGGTCATCCAGGGAGGCACTGGGCTTAGCTCTGCCCAGTGAGCTCACACCTTCTCAGGCCCGAACCCCGAGCCAGGGAGCCTCCGGAAAGTCCGCCACCCAGGCCCGGCTCTCACCATGCACCTCGTTCCAGGAGCAGGCGGCATGGGCCGGGGGCTTGGCTCCCTGCAGGGGGGGGGGGGGCAGATCAGGCCAGAGCACAGCCTTCTCAGCTGCCTCATGCCACACCGCCCACGTGGCCACGCCCCCACCCCTTCCTCCTGCCAGAGCCGGGCAGGCCCCTGCCCACCTCAGCAGAGCCGCTGTCACTGGGTCCCCAGGCCTCCATTCCTGCCACCTCTGCCCTGGGGACAGCCATCCCCTAACCTCCAGCTCCAGAGAGGAGGGGAGGGGTCCTGAAGGCTGGGCCGGGGACCGGTGGGGGCTGGGGGGGGTCCCTAGCACCTCTCACCTCCCCCCCGCACCCCCCCCCCCGCCTCCGGCCTCGGCCGCCCTCGCGCGGCCGTCCTCCTGGCCCGAGCGGCTTCCGGAACGGCCCGTCCCTCTGTTTCTGTTGTAGTGAAACTTCCTTCTCGGATCATGAAGGACAAACGCAAAAACAAACAAAAAAATCACAAAACAAAAAACACAACAAAAAAAGATGTTAAGATCCAAGCAACAAATCCAACCAAACGAGACACACCGCCATGCCCAGGTCCCGCGTGCAAGGAGCCGTCGGAGGCGAGGGAGGCCGGCAGCGCCCTCCAGGAGCGAGCGAGGGAGGGAGCAGAGGGCCGGCGGCTCCATCCGTCTTCCCTCCGCCGCAGTGCGGGCACGCAGAGGGCCTGGCCCCGGGGGGCGCCGCAGGACGTGATCTCTGCTGCCCACTGCGGACTGTGCCGGCCGAGGGGACGTGGCCGCCGGCCCCGGAGCGGCAGCTGTCCGTCCCGGCTCCGGCCACGCCGTCACCGAGTCCCGCCCCGGGCCCAGCCCTCCCCGCGCCACGCCCCAGCCCGTGTCCGCAGACCTGGGGGTCCAGCCCCCGCACCAAGGGCTGACGTGGTTCCAGAGCCAAGGGGCGCCCAGGCCCCCCACCCTCCACGTGAGGGGCTCCCGGGCAGCCAGCCAGGACCGACTCCTGCCCCCGAGAACGCGGGGCCCAGAGGCTCTGACTGCTGAGTCTGGTTTCCTCTCCGGAGGCGGCTCTGGGCCTGGTCCGGAGGGACGGCGGCGCCGGGCTCACTGCAGGGTTGGGAGCCACGGTGCTATGTGGCTGACGGCCAGGCCAGAGCAGGGATGGGGCGGGGGGGGGGGGGCAGGAGGAAGACCTTGGGGTGGGGGCACCAATGGCAGGTCACAGGATAAAGCCCCAGGCCAGGCAGCGAGCTAGAGTTGGGGCAGCAGCAAAAATAGCAAAAAAAAAAAACACCCCTCCAGGCTCCCGATGGCTCTCTCGCTGACGGGGGACGGCCCAACCTCACTTTGTATCTGCATCCGCTCCCGAAGCGCCCCCTTTTCTACTCCGTGTACAGAGCCCGAGCCCCAATCAGCCCTCTTCCCAGCTGCTGCGCCCCCGGCCGCCCCGGCCTCAGCCAGGCCGGCGTCCTTTCTTACCACGTATGCTTCCCAGGTGTGACCATCCGAACCCACAGTATTAAGATTATTAATAAAGACGTCTTTCTTCAAACCAGGACAGCGCTCTGACTGGGGGGAGGGCAGCGGAGGGCAGGAGACAGCCTGGCTGCACTGCGCCCGGCGGCCAGAAGGGGGTGGGCGAGAGTCCAGCGCCCAGTCCTCCTGCAGGCTGACCCGTCCCACCATTCCAGGCCGGGCGGAGGCGGGCTCACGGGTTCCCACAGCCCTGCCTGGCCTCAGAGCTGGGCACAGGGGGCCGGGGTGGCTGCAGGGGCAAGGAGCGGAGGGGGGGGCTGTTGTCAGTGGAGCTGGGCAGGAGATCACTAAGGCCCGCCCACAGCCTCGCTGGTGTGACTCGGAGCTGCAGCCCCAGGAGCTGCTGGGAGGTAAGCCCTCCTCTCCAGCCAGCGGGTCCCAGTCCTGAGGCCGGGCGTGAAGGCGCGGGGCTGGCATCAATGCCCAGGGGAGAGGAGGGATGACCAGGAGGGGAGCAGCAGACCCTGGACCCTGAGCTTATAAGCCCTGGGCGTGGGGACAAGGGCTGGGGCAGGAGCTGGGGCCGGGGCTGGGGCAGGAGCCTGGAGCAGGGGCAGGGGGCTGGGGCAGACTGACTCCAGGCCAGGGAGCCGAGCCTTCTCTCAGGTAAGCTCTTCCCTTCCTCCAGGCGGCAATTTATTTTGGAGCCGTTACACCTGGGGGGAAGGGTAGGGGGCGGGCTTCAGTGCCACCTGTGAACTCTGCTGTGTGAGCCCTGGGGGACTGGGGGGTGGGACGGGCTGCGCTCCTGGGGCGCAGGGCTGAAAGCTCCGGCCCCAATGCTTGGCGGAGCCCCGTATAAACGCCCCTTCCTCTGCATCGAGCATTCAGGGGCGCCGGCACTTTAAGAAAAAGGGCTTCGTGACATAGGTCCCAGCTGCGGGGGCCGCCTCGGGTGCCCAGCCACCAGGCCCCCCACCCGGCCCGCCAGGTCCCCCGGCGGGGCAAGGCCAGGAGCCCCCTGGCTCAGAACGAGGGGCCAGGTGCTGGGGGGACAGTTAAGACCAAGAAAAGCCGAGCCTGCCGGGGTCTCCGGCCCGGCCCTCCCCCGCCCGAGCCCTGGGCCTCACGTGTGGGCATAGATGTTCCCCATTAGGAAGACGGGAACCGAGGCGCCCGTGCCCGCGGTGGAGGGGGTGGGCACCTGGGACAGTGGGCGGGGGGTGGAGGCCAGTGTCTCCCAGAAGCCCCGAGGCGCCCCCCGTCCAGATGCTGCCAGGGCCCCCCCGCACCCTGCACCCCTCCCTCCCGATGCGGGTGGGCCTGAGCAGAGGCAGTGGCTGCACTGCCACCTGGTGGCCTCCCCCTTCACTACAGCGAGAAGCCACTGGGCTGACACCATCCCCAGCCCTCCACCCCGCCCCCCCGCCTGGACACAGGGCAGCGGGGAGGGACCCAGTGTCCTTGCCTCAGAGCCACTCCGCATCGCGTAGCAGACATCGAGGGCAGCAGGGAAGTCACCCCATGGCCCAGGATGGTGGTCGGCAAACTCGTTAGTCAACAGAGCCAAATGGCAACAGGATGGCGATTGAAATGTCTTTTGGGAGCCAATATAGGCAGGTACTATATTGTTATTAACTTAATTAGGGTCCTCCTAAGCTGGCCTTTGCTAAAAGCTCAAGAGCCGCAGTTTGCCGACCACGGGCCTAGGAGGCCTACGGAGGGACCCCAAGAATGAGGGGCAGGATTCCCCGAGGCCGTGGGTGGAGACCTACACACACACACACACCCCAGGGGGCCCCACAGCAGTGCAGCCGTCAGCTGGGAGCTCGTGGCTGGAGAAGCCCCCCCCACCCCGCCTCCCGGGGAGCCACTGGCCTCCTTGGCCTTTGGAGGGATCAGGAAGGTGCTGGGCAGGAAGGGAGCAACAGGAAGGAGCCATGGTGCAGAGGCTGCCCATACACCCCCTGCTCATGCCCGCCCCAGAGAGATGGGGGGCTTGAAGGGATGGGGGTTGGGGGACTGGGCTGCACGCCTGGGCTTGCCTGGACCCCTGCTCCCAAGCCTAGGCCACACCCACCAGGCAGAGGCGGAGCCCGGGTGCAGATTGCCCGTGCCCGCGTCCCCCTGCCCACCGCTGGAGAGACGTGGCGGGAGCAGGCCAGGGCAGTGCTCAGGGCCCCGGGGACAGTACAAGGAACGCTCAGCCCATGGTGGCCTGGCTCCAGGCTCCCGCCGCTCCGGGGAAGGGCTATCCCGGCACCATCTCCAGGAGCACCCTGCACCCGCCCCTCACTGAACCCCACGGGCCTCTGGGGGCCTGCGCCCTCAGGAATGTCCCGGGGCTGCTCCGAAGCCTCCCGGCCACAATGAAGCTCGCTCCGATCGCTCCGCCGGTGGAATCAAGTGGCCACGCTCAGCACCAGCCGGTTAGGAAGCGTCCTTTATGGAATTTTCTGGACTCAACGTTCCCCAATCCTCCCACTTTCCCCCGGGAACTGTGCACCGCAGAGAGGGCCTGGACAGAGCCGGGGGTCCGGGCACCGCAGGGGATCAGCGCCCAGCACACCGACTCCTCGGTGTTCCTGTCACGAGGCCCCAGCAGGATCGCCGCGGCCCCAGGTCCTCGCCGCTGTCCGCACAGTCCACGCGCCGCGGGCGAGGAGCCCGGGCGCGCGGGGCCGGCGTCCACTGTCCGCTCAGGCGCCGGGCGTGGAGTACAGCAGGGCCGCCCGGCCCCACTCCGCCTGCGGCACCAGGAAGCCCTCCCTGGGCACCGGCTCCACCAGGAACTCCACGCGGCCGTCCTGGCCGGGCCGGGCCTCGGCCACCGCCAGGCCCACGACGCGGTACTGGTTGGCAAAGGCCAGGCCCAGGAAGGTGGGCTTCTCCGGCCCCGGGCGCCCCGTGCCGGGAGGGCCACCGCCCGGCCCCGGGCGACAGTGGATCCGGAAGCAGCGGGCGTGGGGCAGGGGGTAGGACCAGTGCAGGGTGCAGCTGAGCCGGAGCCCGGCCGGGGGCCCCGCGCCTTCTGGGGGGCCCTCGCCTTCCGGGGCCGCCCGCTGCCAGCTGACCCTGGACACGGCCGTGGCCTGCACCTGGTGCAGGGGGCTCAGCAGGCTGTCGGCGTCCACCACCTGGGGGGGGGGGGCGAGAGGGCACAGGAAGCAGTAAGTCCCCACGCCCGGCACCCCACCCGCCTCCCCGAGCCCGGGGAGAGAGGACGGGGCGCTCAGCCGGCGGCGTTCTGCCTGCTGAGCCCCCAGTGAGGATGAGGACGGGGACGGGGCGCCCGGACCCTGACCTGGATCTCTCCGAGGCGGCAGGCGAAGTGCTCGCCCTCCCGGCTGGCCGGGTCTCGCGAGAAGCTGACGAAGAGGTCCTGCAGGCGGCAGCCGCGCAGGCTCAGCTCGTAGCAGCTGGAGGCCAACGGGACGCGGTCAGGGGCGGTCAGGCGCCCCGCTGCCGTCAGAGCCGAGCCATGGGGGGAGGCAGACCCAGCCCTGACCTACACCCAGACCCCTCCGTGGCCTCTGCCCCCGCACAGAGGCTCTCCGCCCCCACCCCTCCAGTCCCGGGGCTTCTCACCGGGGCCGCTCGCACCTCCAGCCCCGCCAGCGTGGGCCCTCCCGTGGGGGGCCGGACGGGAAGGAGAGGGACTCACCGCTGGACCCAGCCCCCGCGGAGCTGCCGGCCACAGCGGGCCGCCCACCTGGCCAGCTTGGTGGGGGGCACCCGGAGGGGCCGGGGTCTGTGCCTGTCGCTGGTTTCTGCTGGGAAAGGACACGGGGCTTAAGGAAGAGGACCTGAGCGGGACCCGGGGCCGGCCAGACCCCGAGGCGCCCGGCGCTCATGGCCGCCCGACAGGCTGAGGCCGCAGCAGGAGAGCAGGGCGGAGAGCAGGGCGGAGAGCAGCAAGTAAGCAGGTGAGTTCTGGTCCCTCCGCAGTCTCCCGGCCCCTCCCTCACCCTGGCTGTCCTCCCTCTCAGGGCCCGGCCAGAAGACGCCGAGAGCCGCCCCCTGCGCTGAGCTGGGCCGGGCGGCGCCGTCCCCTCAGAGGCAGGTGCTGGGCACTGCCCACACCCGCTCCCTGCACCCAGCACCTCCTGGACGCCTCCTCCCACAGCGTCCCGAGAAGGCAGAGGCCTGGAAGGCAGGCAGGAGCCCAGACCCCTCACCGTTCAGCGCCGAGATGCCACCAACGTGGCAGCTGCCCGCGTCCCCGGTGGTGAGCTCCAGAGCCACCCTGACCTTCGCCGGCCCCTCCAGCTTATACACCAGGGACAGGAGGAGCTTGGGCGGCACCGGGACCTGCAGGGAGAACAGCCTGGAGAGGGAAGTCCAGCGATGAGGCCACAGCCGAGCGCCAGGCGGCCAGGCGGGCCCCCTCTCCCTCCGGGGCCAGGGCACTGGGGCGGCCCAGGCTGCCCACGCCCCGTCCTGCCACACTGGGGACTCCCCCAGGCCAGATCCCCTGGTGACCCCGAAATCTCTGCTGAGGTCCTCACTCCAGGGCACCAACCAGAGCGCGGGCTGGGGGCGTGGCCCGGGATGGGGGCGTGGCCCGGGATGGGGGACGTGGGGACACTTACGATTTTGCAAGCTGAGGGGTGTTGGGAGGTGGCACACAGGGTGCAGGGCCCACCTTGTGGACACTCAGAACGCGGTCAGGTGGTCGAGTGTGGGACGTGCTTTTTGCTGCACTTAACCCGGGTCCCGCCCTCTGTCCTCCGGCTCCGCCTCCCAGGCACCTACCTCACAGCCACGTGCCCCTCCTCGGGCGGGATGGTGCCCCGGACCAGCAGGGAGCTGCCCCCGTTCCAGGCGTCGGCCAGGCAGCTGTGCGTCTTCACCCAGCCCTGCCCGGGCCCCTCCGGCCGGTGCTCCCCAAACAGGGGCTGCGGCTCCTGGGCGCCCGGGTGGTACCAGGGCCCCACGGCCTCCTCCTGGGGAGGAAGCGGGGTTGGAGGCGGCTGGGGGCACCCGGCAGGGTGGCCCCCTCCCTCTCCCAGGCCCCGCTGCCCAGCCGCCCGGCGTGGGGCACGCACCTGGCCGTAGCAGACCCTGCGGGTGCCCATGCCCAGGCAGAAGGAGGTGACGAAGGGCAGGGAGCAGATGCTGTGGGTGGGCAGGTAGCGCGTCAGCAAACTCCAGAACCTGCGAGAGAGGCGCGGGCGGCTGGAGTCCGGCGTGGAGGGCGCCCGCCGCCCTGAGCTCTCACTGACGGGCCTTCCCGCGCCCCCACCCCCCGCAGAGACTGCAGCCCCAACCACGGACCACGCCGTGTGGGAGGGCCCACGTGGGATGCAGCCAAGGTGGCTGCCGCTTGTCCTGCCTCCACCAGCGCCCGAGGGCCGGGCCGGGCGGACTCACTTGTCCTGGTTCTGGAAGAACTCCGTCTTCTCCAGACACTCGTACACCCAGCCGGGCGCGAACAGGGCGGCCGACAGCCCGTGCTTCCGGATCAGCTCCAGCGACTGCGGAGACACGTCAGGGCGCTGGGCACAGCAGGGCACCCGGCTCCGGGCGGCCTGGCAGAGGCCCGCTGCCCTCCCCGCCCCCTGGCTTTCCAGGGGAGCCCCGTGGTCCACAGACCAGAGGTGGGCGCCCCGGCGGGGTTAGCGGTGGCCGGGTGCAGCAGGCGTGCCCACAGCGGCCCGTCTCTCCCCTCCCTGCATGTGATCACACGCGTGGCAGAGGGGAGACGCTCCAGGTACCGCACTGGGTCACTGCAGCTCGGTTCACGAGTGGGACCGTCCCCGTGGCACCCATCTCTCCTCTCTCTGCCGGAGCCTCGGCAGATGTTATAGCGGCTCCCACACTGCAGGGGGCGCCTCCGTCCTCGCCCCGGGGCTGCCCGTGAAGGGAGGCTCCGTGATGGTGGTGATGCCAGTTCAGCGAATCGTCCACAGGAGGCAGAGGGGACCCGGGCACGGGGCCTGGGCACCCCCAGGGGACGCACCATCTGACCGCAGAGAGGAGTGGCAGCTAGGAGGCTGGGCCAGCGTGGCAGGTCACCGGTGTGTCCCGGTGCCTCGGTTTCCCACGCTGGGAGGGACAGCGTGCCTGGCTCTCCCTGGACGGCCGCTGGGATGGACGGCCCCCACCCACCTTGTAGGTGTCGAACCGGCCGCCCACGACGTTGCCCCGGGCGAACACGTCCACGCCCACGTACACGTCGGCCAGCCGCTCGCCGGCCGCGGCCTGCATGCGCTCCAGGTGCGCCTCCCCCCAGTTGTAGTTGGTGAAGATGCCGTCACAGGAGTCGAAGAAGACCCTGTGGCATGGGGGCCGAGGTGAGGGCCCCCGGCTCCACTGTCCCCCCGCCGCCCACCCAGACCTGCACCCACTCATGGCCACAGCCCCGGGCTGCCCCAGGCCCCGCGCAGGGCCGGCCCAGCACCGTGGCCCAAACCCGCACGGCGCCGGCGGCCGGGCAGCTCTCCCGGCTGAGGCCGGGGGCCGGGAGGCTCTGCAGCCATGTGCGCCGTGTGTGCAACTGTGTGCAGCCATGTGCATGCAGCCATGTGCATGCAGCCATGTGCAGCCGTGTGTACCGTGCCGCCCTCCGGGGGGCTCACCTGTTCTGCTCGTTGAGTTCATCCTGCCACCTGAGCTGCCCGCTGCTCACCACACTGTCATACCAGAGCACCAAGCCCCCCGGCACCTGCCGGTGGAGCTGGGTGGTCAGGTAGTGCAGGAAGCGGGGCGTGTTCCCCACGGCGGCCGCCTGCAGAGGCCGAGACAAGACCCCGTGAGACCCGGAGGCGTTTGGCACGAGTGCCTGGCAGGACAGACTGGCCCCCGAACCCCACCACACAGCCAGGGCCCCGAACCCTCAGCCCCACAGCCAGCGAGGGCAGGGCCGGCCAGACCTCTGCAGTCCTCCCTGGAGCAGGAAGGACACGGACACAGCGGCCAGGGAGATAAACACGGAGAGAAAGGAGAGGGTCGGGAGAGGAAGCCACACAGCCCGAGCTACGCACAGATGGGGGAGGGGAAGGGAGGAAGGAGGGAAGGGGAGGAGGCGGAGGGGGAAGGGGATGGGGAGTCCCCTGGAAGGAGCTAGAGAAGCAGAGTTCAGCCTCACGGGGTGCCTCACGGCAGCTGGGGAGCGAGAAGTGGCCCCAGCCGCTGCCACGGGGACGGGGGAGTGGGGAGCGGGGAGCGGGGAGCGGGGAGCCGGCCTGGCGGGCGGGGGAGGAGCACCCGGGAGGGAGGGACGCCCGAGGCGGGGCCAGCGGAGGGCCGGCTCACGCACACTCAGGGAGTTCTCGATGTTGATCAGCCAGCCGTCGAAGCGCAGGAACTGGGCCAGCAGGACCAGCCGGTCCGCCACCGCCCGGTACGAGCCGTCACCCCCGGCCAGGAAGGCCTCGCACAGCTGCCCGCCCTCTTTCCACTCGGTGATGAAGGTGCCTGCGGGCGGGAGGACGCGGTCAACAGGACTCCACGGCAGCACGGCCGCCCTGAGCCCCGAGCCCGCTGCTGTCTGCGGGGCCACTTACTGTCTCAGCCGCAGCTCAACAGCAAGCCGGCGGCCGCAAAACTGAAGACAGTGGTCTGCTCCCAGCCCGAGTCTGCCCCCACGGTCCCCCCATGGGGCAGCCCCAGGCACGGCGCCCTCCCGGCACAGCCAGCCCCGCCGCCGCCCCGGGCCCCGGCCAGGCGCAGCCGCGGCCCTTACCCAGCACGCGGACCCCGTGCCGGTGCGCGGCGTTGGTCCAGCCCACCGGGGGCACGGTGACCAGGTGATGGCTGAAGTACACGAAGATGTCGATGTACTGCCAGTGGTAGAAGGCGTAGGGGCTCGGGGCCGCGGAGCCCTGCACGAACCTGGGAGACAGCTCGTCAGGCCCGGGGCGCCGGAGAGGACGCGGCCGCCTCCAGGTCAGAGCCGCCCGAGGGCCCCTCTCCTGGTCCCGCCGTCCACACGCCGGGCTGCGCCGGGCACCCGCGGGCAAGCTTTCCGACAGCCCATGTTCCCCACGTGCGCTCCGTGGACCCTAACTCCTCGGAGACTGTGATGGGGTGGTCGGGCTGTCGTGGAGGGAAACGTCCCATGAGGCTGTGCGGACACAGAGGCAGAAGGAGCCGAGCCGAAGCTCCCGGTGTCGGCGCCCTGCTGGGAGGACGCAGCACCTCCCGGCCGGGTCCCGCAGGGAGGCGCCCATTCCGTCAGCCTCTTCGGCCCGCCGCCCCCCCCCCCCGCCCCCATGGCCAGCTCCCCCACAGCCTCCCGCATGGGGCCAGGCTGTTTTCTGAGGTGGAGACGGTCAGCTGATGGGCAGCACAGGCCCCAGGCTGGGGCGGGCGGGCCTGTGATAACTCAGGCCTGCAGGGCCGGGGCCGGGGCCGGGGGCAGGGCCGGGGCCGGGGCAGGGAAAGAGCCTTCGGGGAAGAGCCAGGTCCCAGCCAGGCTCTGAGGAGGGTGCCTGCGGCTGTGCCCGGCCGAGCGGCTGGATCCGGTGCAGGCAGAAAGGATGGGCTCAGAGCCCACGGAGCCTGGTTACCCCCAACCCACCCCCTTTTTCCGCGCACACCACCACCGAGGCCTGCGCTGCCCTCCGCCGGCTCCGGCCTCCCCCCTCCAGCCGTCCACCCGGCGACCGACCTCCTCGCCATGCCTCACCTGTCCTCCAGGTACCCGCCCATCATGTCATGGCAGAGCAAGGTGCGGGGCCGCCGGCTGCCCAGGGGGGGCTGCCGGCACTGGGCGGGCACCAGCGCCACGTTGAAGCCATCCTCAGGGCCGGGCGTCCACGCCAAGAGCTCCTCCAGGGACGACAGGTAAAAGCTGATGGGCCTGGCGGTGTCCTGGTCATAGTACCTGACTGGGCAGAGGAAGCAGGACAGTGGGATCATCCCTGAGAGCCTGAGGCAGGGAGTGGGGAGCCGGCCCCAGCCTAGCGTGAGCTCGGAGACTCCGGGAGAGGGCGCCTCGGGGGTCCCACCTGGCAAAGGGGGGGCGGGCGCCTCGGGGGTCCCACCTGGCGGGGGGGGGGCGGGCGCCTCGGGGGTCTCACCTGGCAGAGGGTCCGGGGCGAATCGGACCACCTCCCGGAAGACTGCTTCCTCCCGAGCCTCCTCGGGTCTAAGCAAAGAGGGCCTTTCTAAGTTTATGCTGAGCGAAAGGGGAGAAAAGGAACCTCAGAGGCGTGTGGGCCGGCGGAGCCCAGAGGCACGCCTCTCGGGGTTTGCTGTACCCCAGGGCAGGGCGGCTCCGAGACCGGGACGTGGAAGGGCCTCAGAGACCAGGGGCCGAGCTTTCTCTGCCGGCCACGTTTCCCTAAGTGTGTTCCGGGGAACCCTCCCCCCGCCGGGGAGGACGGCGGGGGTTTAGCCGGGTCCTCAGGGGCTTGCTCTGGGGGAAAAGAACCCCTTTGCGACTCGGAGTCAGAAAACCCCGGCAAACACGCCGCTTTCCTTCTTTAAGTGTTTATTCTTCCCAGAGCAGCAGCGGGAAGCCACTGCAGCTGCCATTCGCCGGCCTGGACTTCACGAACCTCCCTCCCCGGCCCATCAAGGTCCCGCTCAGCCCGCGCCTCCGCCCGCGCGGGCGCCGCCGGGGACCCACCGCCCGGCGTCCCGGCTCCGGTCACAGCGGACGGAGGCGCCCGCGGCGGGGCGAGGCGCGGGGTCCGGGACCCCGTCCTGAGCCCGGACCCGCCTGCCCCCGACCGCGGCCCTGCCCGGCCCGCACCTCCTCCGCGGCCGCAGCTTGCGCGGCTCCTCCGCGATCGCCGGGGCCGGCCAGTGAGGCTCCCGGGGCGCCTCCATGACACCGCGCCGCCGCCGCCCACAGCCCGCCGCCGGCCAATCGCAGGCCCGGGCCCGCCCCGGCGGCCAATGGGAACCCGGCGACGCGGCTGCGCTGCTCCAACCGGGCCCGGCCCCGGCCACCGCTCTGGGCTGTGCCGGCGCCGGAGGCGACCTTATACCGGAGGGGGCGGGGCCTTGCCTGAGGGCGGGGCCTTGCCTGAGGGGCGGGGCCAGTGCCGCCTGGGCTTTGTGGTCGGGGTGAGGGGGCGGGGCCTGTACCTAGAGGGCGGGGGCTGGTGGGCGGGGCTTGTCTTGAGTGGGCGGGGTCTTGGCTAAGGGGCGGGGCCTATTGGAGTGGGGTTGCGGCCGGGCGGGGAGAGCCGCGGGCCGGGTCTGAGCCCCTGAGTTTCTTTGAGCGGATTTCCTGTCCGCACAGCCTCCTTCTGCAGAGGCGCGTCCTTCCGGAGGGCACGCAGTCAGCCAGCCAGAGAGGTGAGAGCCGAACTCAGTTCTAATCCCTGTTCCCAGTTTTCAAAACCGGCGAAACCCTGCATCCATCGGGCGAGGGCTCAGGGCTCTGTTCTCCTCGTTGGCCCGGGGCCAGGCCGTCACCACCTGCCGGAAAGGCAGCCGGGGGAGACCGTGTGGGTCAGGAGCAAGGACACACAGCCCGAGGCAGAGCTCCCTTCTTCCACGGCCGGACTCTGGACAAGGGAGCCTGCACTCTGTGAAGAGATGAGGATGGAGCGAGGATGTGGGAGTCCGCGGGGCACAGCTCTCCCCTGTGCGCGAGGGCTCCGCTCGCCGGGCCAGGAGGCACCCCGAGCTGGCGTCTCGGGGCCAGGAGGCCGGACTCCGCTGGGCCCCCAGAGCCACTCAGGCCGCCTCCTCCCCAGCCCAGCGCCTCTGACAGGCCAGCATCTCCCTGACGGAGACCACTTCCTTCCTGACCGGGCCTATTGCCTTTGCATCTAAGAAACAGCCGTGAGGTATCAGGGCCGCTGCCCCTCAGGACACACCGAATGGCGCCAGGGCGGAAGCCACCAGTCTCACTGTCATCGAGTTACCTGTCCACTGTGAACGACCTGCCCCACCTGTTGAGAAGCGTGTGTCCATCATTCACTCTACCCAATCCCGGAGGTTCCCCGCTTTGCTTTCTCCCGCCTCCCTGATCCATCGCCAATGGGTTCCACGTGGCCCCTGACGGCTCTTCCTCTGAGAGTAATGTATAAAACACGGGGAAGCCGAAACCGGTGTGGCTCAGTGGATAGAACGTCGGCCTGCGGACTGAAAGGTCACGGGTTCGATTCTGGTCAAGGGCATGTACTTTGGTTGCGGGCACAACCTCAGTGGGGGTGTGTGCGAGAGGCAGCTGATCGATGATTCTCTCTCTGTCCCTCTCTCTTCCTCTCTGTAAAAAATCAATAAAATATATTAAAAAACAAAACAAAAAAACACAGGGAAAAGCCACCTTCTCTGGAGCGTTATCCTCAGACGTTGAGGTCCTGCTTCCCGGCATTGTCGACAGTTTGGCTCCAATAAACGCACAAAAATTCTTTACAGGTTTGAATGCTTTTTGCATTAACACGGTATGTGAGTAAGGGGGTGGGGCCACGTGAACTTGGAGAAGGGTCATGTGAGGACAGAGGATGAGGTGGAAGGGCCTGGAGCCTCCAGAAGCTGAAGAGGCAGGAAGGACCCTCCGTGGAGGCTTCCACCCCGCCCCCCTGAGGGAGCACAGCCCCCGACACCTGATTGCAGGCCTGGCCCAGAGCGGAGCAGCCCCCCGTTTTGGGAGCAGCTGAGCCCTGTGCCCGGCAGGCGGGCTGCTGGGAGGGGGAGCGCAGGCCACATGGCTCAGGTCTCCCCAAGTGAACTTGGCCCAGGAGGGGCCTGGCGCCGAGAGCTGGGCCTCTAGGCCCCGCTGGGTGTGAGCCTGCACCTCTGCCCAGCTCTGTGGCCAGCTGGCTGGCTTTCCCCGGCCCCGCTCCAGGGAGCTGCGGGAGGTGGCAGAGGAGGGGAGCAGGAGCTGCGGTGGGGAGGGGGAATGAGCGGGGCCCAGGAGCTGCAGGGGGTGGGGGACAGGAGATGCCTGTCCTCAGAGCTTTGTTGGGAGGACCCAGAACAGGGACAGGAGGAGGGTGGGAGAGGCCCAGACAGACAGGGTCAGAGGGGACCGGGGACAGCAGGGGAGAGGAGGAAGGGAGAGGAGGGGAGGAAGGGGAGAGGAGGTTTTAAGCCTTGTGGCCTGGATGGGGGAAACGCAGAGCCGGGTTGGGGGGGGGGGGTCTGGCAGGAATGGCTTCAAGGAGCAGCCAGTGTGGGTGTGAGAGGGCATGTGTGGGTGAGTGTGAGCGTGTGCACACATGTGCACAGGCGGGGCAGGGCCCAGAGGGACCAGCTGGCCCGCATCCACCGCCCACGCCGACGGCCTCATTGCCCTGGGCACTTTGAGCTTTAGGAGGCCCCAGCGCGTCCGTAGCCCGAGCGCGCTCAGGGACGATGGCCGGGGCTGTGGCGTCGGCCTCGGCCAGGCTGCGGGAGCACCGGCCACTCAGGAGCGGGAGGACAGATCCAGAGGCCGCAGTTTGCAGGGGGCGGGCGGGGGCGTCCAGCGGGCGCCGGTGCTCAGGGAGCACCGAGGATGCGTCATCGTTTGGGCTGCACCGAGCCAGGTGTTCTGAGCGCTCGCCGGCAGCTGAGAGGTGAGAGGTGACCGTGAGTCAGTAAACATTCCTCCTCCTCAGAACTGAATCAGCGTCCTTAGACTTTAAATGGGCCTCCCCGGAGTCCTGCTGGAGGGTCCCCGCTGGGCGGGACTCTGTGCACCAGCACAGGCACTCGGACTACCTCATTGGCTGCCGTGCCTGCCACTCAGCCAGGCCCAGCTGGGGCGGCAAGCTCCCTCTGGCCTGTGCTGCCTTCCCCCAGCCTCTCCCTCAGCTTCCCAGGATGTCCGGCCATCGCCGTCACCCGCTCCCCAGGCGGGGCTGTTGCTAGGGGACAGGTGTGGCAGGTACTAACGGCTCCACCATAACCTCCGGCCCCTGCTTCCGGGAGGGAAGCCTCACCATGGAGTAGCGGCTGCCCGCACTGCGCGGCTGGAGGCAGTGTGCCCGGCTGGAGGCAGTGTGCCCGGCTGGAGGCAGTGTGCCCGGCTGGAGCCAATGCCTCTGGGAGGCCGTTGGAGCGGGCTCTAATTCAGACACGCACGGGTGATGGAGTGGGGGTGCCCTCCGCCTTCCCTCTGCCTCCAGCTGGCTGCCAGCTGTGTGCGAGGCGGGCGCCACTGCAGCAGCCTCGGAGGGATGCGGTGGGAGCACTGTGCGGAGGGCGCGGAGCAACAGCAGGGAAGGGGCCTGGGTCCCGGAAGCACCGGCCACGTGCTGCCTGGGCTGTGTGCCTGGGCCGAGGTGAGGAAAGAAGCTCCTGGTAATTACACCCAATGTGGAGAACTCTTGCCCTAACCGGTGTGGCTCAGGGGATAGAGCGTCGGCCTGCGGACTCAAGGGTCCCAGGTTCGATTCCAGTCAAGGGCATGTACCTTGGTTGCTGGCACATCTCCAGTAGGAAGTATGCAGGAGGCAGCTGATCGATGTTTCTCTCTCATCGATGTTTCTAACTCTATCCCTCTCCCTTCCTCTCTGTAAAAAAATCAATAAAATACATTTTTTAAAAAAAAGACTACAAAGTTTCAATTATAGAAGATAAACGAATCCCAGATACTTCGCCCTCTAACGAGGGAAAGCCCTGCAGTCAGTAGGGTCTCTGTAGCCCCCTCCCCACCCTCAGAGACCCCCATGGTTCCCCAGAACCAGCAGCTTGGCCCGCGTCCCTCCCGATGGTTTGACATCATTGTGTGCGCACGTACGGACCGAAGCTACGTAACATGGTTTGTGCTTTGTAACAACGGTATCAGGCCGTACGCACATATATGTTCACTGATTTCCGAGAGGGAGAGAGAGACATCAATGATGAGAGAGAATTGGCTGCACGCCCCCCACGGGGGATGGAGCCCTCAGCCTCCTGGTTCGGAGGTCAGGGCTCCCCCTGAGCCTCCACCGGGCTGTGCTGTGTTCCGCCTGGGCCTGGAGAACGGCCAGTGCCCCCCGGGCCGGTGTCCCGAGCTGGCCCTCAGCGGAGGGGCGGCCGCAAGCGAGAGCCTTTCCCCTGGAACAGAGGCGCCTCCTCGCAGGGCGTCCCGGGCCCGGGTCAGGCTCCTGGGACACCGCCAGGGCCGCCCACAGGCAGGCCTCTCGGGTTTCAGCTTCCTGTTTGGTCTCGGCCGTTCAGACTCCCCGCTTTCTCCCCGGCTGACCCTGTGGACCCTGCTGCCTGGGCGTCCATGCCCCGGGGCGCCCGCCCGCCCGCCCGCCCGCCCGCCCGCAGCCTCTGACCCGGCTCCTCCTCTCCGGGCGCGGCCCTTCGACACCCCGTGTTTGTGCCTCTTTCTTTTTCTGTCTGGACGCCTTTGGCTAGAGGACTCTCTTTTATTCATTTTTTATTTATTTTAAAATGTATTTTATTGACTTTAGAGAGAAAGGGAGAGGGAGAGAGAGAGAGAAACATCCATGATAATCACTGATCGGCTGCCTCCTGCACGCCCCCTCCTGGGGACCGAGCCCACAACTCAGGCGTGTGCCCTTGGCCGGAATCGAACCTGGGACCCTTCCGTCCACAGGCCAACGTTCCATCCGGGCCAGGGCAGGGCTGTCTGTTTTATCCGTCTTTTCAAAGCACCCCCTGAGCTCCCCTCTGTCTTCCCGTGTGGTTCCCGTGTCCGTGTTCCCCGCATCCGTTGCCTGGGTGTATGTTGTTCCTTTTAGTGTTTGACTGGCTGATGGCTAAGCCTCTTGTTTTGCCGTGAGGGCTGCGGGGGGCTGTCCTCTGAGGGACCCCTGTGCCCCGGGTGGCTCAGTGCACCTGGTTCCCTGTAGGAGTGAGGACGGTGAGTCCCTCCCGGCCCCTCCACGCAGCCTCCCGCCCCGGCCAGCGGCCCGCCCGCCTCTCTCCGCCAGACCGTGCGTCTCACGCCGCCCCCGCCCCGCAGCCAGGCACACGGCTCCTGCCGCCCGGGCCCAGGAGACGGCCCTGGCCTTCCCCTCCGGAGGCGGCGCCGGGTCAGGTTGTTTATAATTCAGGGTCGCGCCGCGCTTTGGGGGGGACTGGCTGCTCCTGCGCGTTCCGGAAAGATCCTCCCGCTGCGGCGAGGACGGAGTTGGGGTTTCCTGTCCGCGTTCCCCTCCTGCCGCGCTCTCACCGGCCCCGGGTGTGCCTGACAACCACGCACCGGGAACGGCCCCTCTTCCTCTTCCGGAAGCTCCCGCTTCCTCTGTACAAACACCGCACCGTTCACCCCGGCCACTGAGCCTCCCTCCGAGCTCACTGCCGAGCTCATGGCTGCCTCGGTGCTCACCCTTCAGGGCTCCGCTTCCTCCCGGAAGGCAGGCGTGCGGTTGAGAAACAGAAAGTGGCCCTGGCTGGTGTGGCTCCGTGGATAGAGCGTGGGTTCAATTCCGGTCAGGGCCAAGGGCACGGGTTGCGGGCTCGGTCCCCAGTGGAGGTTGCAGGAAGCAGCTGCTCAGTGATTCCCTCTCATCATGGATGTTTCTATTCCTCTCCTTCTCTTCTTCTCTGAAATCAATAAAAATATATTTAAAAACAAAACAGGAAGTGGTCCTGGCCTCGGTGCTCCAGCGGATGGCCATAAAGTTCGTCCTGATGTTCACTTCCTCTTTCTTCTGCTTCAGCTTCCAGTTCACCAGTTTCCGGGGCTGCTCCCTGCACCCCGCTGACCCCGCTCCGCGCACCCCACTGAGCCCTGCTCCCTGCACCCCGCTGACCCCTGCCCCCTGCACCCCGCTGAGCCCTGCAACCCGCTGACCCCTGCCCCCTGCACCCCGCTGACCCTGCGCACCCCACTGAGCCCTGCTCCCTGCACCCCACTGAGCCATGCTCCCTGCACCCCGCTGAGCCCTGCAACCCGCTGACCCCTGCCCCCTGCTGTCCCCTGCTCCCTGCACCCCGCTGACCCCGCTCCGCGCACCCCACTGAGCCCTGCTCCCTGCACCCGCTGGCCCGGCTCCGCCCACCCCGCTGGCCCGGCTCCGCGCACCCCGCTGGCCCGGCTCCGCCCACCCCGCTGGCCCGGCTCCGCCCACCCCGCTGGCCCGGCTCCGCCCACCCCGCTGGCCCGGCTCCGCCCACCCCGCTGGCCCGGCTCCGCCCACCCCGCTGGCCCGGCTCCGCCCACCCCGCTGGCCCGGCTCCGCCCACCCCGCTGGCCCCGCTCCGGTCCCGCGTCCGGAGTCCCCGTCGGGCCTTCCTCGCTCGGCCGCGCGCTCAGTCCTGTGTCTCTCTCTTCAGAGGCGGGGGGAGGGAGGAGGGGGGGGACAGGACACGGGTCTTCATTTCCGATGGCGATGACCCCACTGAGCCCCACGGGCTGGGCACGGAACCCGCCCCCGGAGTTAGGGAGCAGGGCGCAGGCCCCGCGGGCGGCTGGCCCGGCGCTGCCTCTCCGACCTGAGACATTTCCTCCACCCTCGGGGGGGGGGGGGGGTCCCCCGAGGCACCTGGCGCCCAGCCTCCGGCCCCGTGCAGCCCCCTGGGCGCCGGGTGCAGGGAAAGGCCCCTCTGCCCTGATGGTGTCCCTGGAAGCACAGAATTTTACTTTAAAAAAGTTTTTTTATTGATGTCAGAGAGGAAAGAAGAGGGAGAGAGAGAAACATTGATGATGAGAGGGAACCATGGACCAGCTGCCTCCTGCACACCCCACACTGGGGATTGAGCCCACCACCCGGGCCTGTGCCCGGACCAGGAATCGAACCCGGACCCCCTGGTCCACAGGCCGATGCGCAGCCCTGAGCCGGCCGGGCCGGAGTTTTCGTGCTGGTGATGTCCGGTGTAGCTGCTTTCCCTGTGACTCGGGCCTGTGGAGCCACATCCGGGGCAGGCGAGGCCACTCCGCCCCTCCCCCATCCTGTCAGGCTGTCAGGCCCGGCTGGGCTCTGGACGCCGCCCTTGGCGCCCGCGCTGGGTGATCTCACCGCCGGGCGGTTCCAGCATGCTCGCTGGTCCCCCTTTGGGAGAGGTAACCTCACCCTTCCGTCTCCCTCCCTGACCCCTGACCCCTGACCCCTGACCCCAGCCCTAGCCGCCCAGAGCAATGGGGCTGGCTCTGGGGTGAGGCTTCGGGGCTCCCCGCTTTCCCAGACCCAGCGGAGAGGGACAAGGCGGGCCTGGAGGGGCTTCCTGGTTGGTGGGGGCCACGCGGAGAGGGCTGCCAGGTGGGGGGCTTACAGGACGCCTCGTGGCCCTGGCCGGCGTGGTTCATGGGTAGAGCGTTGGCCCGTGTACCGAAGGGTCTTGGGTTCAATTCCTGGCCCTAGTCAGGGTGCGAGCAGAAGGCAATCAACGAGTCTCTTTCACATCAGTGTTTCTCTCTCTCCCCCTCTCTCCCTCTCTCTCTCTCCCTCTCTCTCTCTCTCCCTCAGGCAGGAGCTGACAGGTTGGGGGGGGCGGGCAGGGGGGCTCCGGGCTCTCGAGGAGACACGCCCAGCCCCGGGGGCGGGGGGGGGAGGTGGGGGGGGCCGCCCATCCTCCGATGAGGATGAGCCTCACCTGTCGCTCGGAGCGGGGCCGGGAGTGAGAGCCGGGGCCACAGCCAGACCACAGCCGGGCCCCAGGGCCCAGAGAGGTAGGTGGGGCCGAGGCCGCGGAGCGGAGGGGCTTGCCGGGGCGGCGGGGGGGGGGGGTAATCCTGACCCAGCGGGGCGCAGGGCTGCTGGGCAGAGAGGAGCTGCCGCTCTCGGAGGCCGAGGAGGCAGACGCTGAAGGCGCCACTGGGGCGGGGAGGGTGCCGGAGCCGGAACTGGAGCCGGGAAGGGGGTCCGGTCTGCCCGTCCACGCGGAGGGGAGACGGGTGGGGTGGTGGGTGCAGAGGGGTCGCCTGCTGCTGTTCCTCGGTAACTAGGTCTGTTACTGAGATCAGTCACCGACCACACCCTCACGCCCTTCACGTGTGGGACTCGAGGTTTTAGTGGGTTCACAGCGACAGCCGCCGCCACGGGCGCCTGAGGGTGCTGAGGCCGCTCCCCGGGGAACCGGGGACTCCGCCAGCCCCCGTCCCCCCTTCCCACCCCCTTGCCGCCCCCTTCCTGCCCTGAGCCGCTGACCCGTCTCCGCGTGGGCACTTCCCCTCAACGGGGCCCGCAGCATGGGGGCTCCTCCCGCCAGGTCGTCTCTGTGGGGCCGGTCTCTGGGGGGCCGGTCTCTGGGGGGCCAGTCTCTGTGAGGTCGGTCTCTGGGGGGTCGGTCTCTGTGGGGTCGGGGCCGGTCTCTGGGGGGTCGGTCTCTGGGGGGCCGGTCTCTGCGGGCCGGTCTCTGTGAGGCCGGTCTCTGAGGGGTCAGCCCTCGGCAGGGTCTGCCCTCCCGCCTTCCCGTTGCTCATACTGGTCAGTCCCTCAGCTGACAGACGCCTGGGTTAGTCCCACATTTTAAAGAACATAATAAACCTCCTCTTACTTCCCTTTTTAAAATATGTTTTTATTGATTTCCTAGAGGAAGGGAGAGGGAGAGAAACAATGAGAGAAAATCGCTGATTGGCTGCCTCCTGCTCGCCCCTCACTGGGGATCAAGCCCTCAGCCCAGGCTGTGCCCTTGACCGGAATCGAACCTGGGACCCTTCGGGCCACAGGCCGGCGCTCTGCCTGCTGAGCCGCCCCGGCCAGGCTCCGCATGTTTGTTTGTCGTGAATATGGCTGCGAGCGCCTGCTGGCGGACGGGTTTTCTCTCTGGGTCTGCACTCTCCGCGGCCTGGCCCGCACCCGGGGCTCCCCGGCTCCCCGGGGGCTGTGCCCGGCTCCCCGTGGCTGTGCCCGGCTTCCTGCAGCGGCTGCCCCTGGACCCCGCCAGCAGCGAGCGGACGCCATGTCTCCGTCGCCAGCACAGACCAGGCCCCTGGGGGTTGTGAAGTGGCGTCTCCTGTGGTCCTGACCACAGGGGCGTTTCCCCGGCGACGGATGATGCGAGCGCTCCGCGTGTGCTCATTGGTCGTTTGGCCTCCTTCCTTTGGAGAGGATATTGGGGTCCAGGGTCCGTTCGCAGGGTGTCTGTGTGTCTGAGGCACAGAGGTGGTTCGTGTCGGTCCCTCCTCAGGTCCACGGTCTGCAGACGTTTCCTCCTCCTCGGACGTGCCTTTCGCTGTCCTGAGGGGTCCCTTGGGGCCTAATGGGGTCCCAGAATCGTACACGCTGATGACATCCCGTCTGTCTATCTCCTCTGCGACTCCCGCCGTGGCGCCACGGCTCCCAATCCCAGGCTGTGACCCCGTACGCGAGCTTCCCTGCACGGTGAAAAGTTCCCGCTCTGCATGCAGAGTGTGCGTGTGAGGCAGCTCCACCTTCCTTCGCACAGAGAGGAGTCTTGTTTTCATCCTTTTCTGCAACTTCCTGGTGTTTGTTGTTTTTCTCGTGGGCTGGGCGAGCAGCCTCATTTCACCCCCGTCCCCACGCCCCCGGGAGCCGGCCGGCCGCCCTGTGGTGGGGTTCCCATGGTGAGCCCCACAGAAAGCTAAACACACGACACACACACACACACACACACACACACACACACACACGCTGACCCCGGAGGACGGGAGCGCCCGCCCCCGCTCTGGCTGCGCCCGGCAGGCCTCCCGGAGCCTCTCCTTCCTGAGTCAGCGCCGCCGGGTCCCTCTGCTCAGCTGGCGTGGCCGCCTGAGCGTGCAGGGTCTCCAGGGACGTCCGCTCCCTCCTGGCGGGGCGGCCGTGAGGAAGGGGCCCGGGAGACGAAGCCGCTCAGGGGGGGGGGGGAGGGTCAGAGGGCACAGGGGACTGGTGACGGCTGGCGCCCAGTCACCTCAGTTAACCCAGAGCAGTCCCCTGGCGGCCGTCCCCTGTGTGTGTGGGTGACCATGCCCCAGCGCCCGGCAGGGAGCGGGGGGCAGGAAGGGGGTGGGAGGTGAGGCTGCCAGGAGGCGTGTGGGAGCTCGGAGGGATGTGTCAAAGGGGCAGAGGGCCCGGCCACATGGCTCAGGGGGTGAGCGTCGACCTGTGAACCAGGAGGTCATGGTTCCATTCCCCGTCAGGGCACAGGCTGGGGTTGCAGGCTCCATCCCCAGTGGGGGGCCTGCAGGAGGCAGCTGGTCCATGATTCTCTCTCACCATTGGTGTTTCTTTCTTTTTTAATATTTTTATTGATTTTTTACAGAGAGGAAGGGGAGGGGCAGAGAGTTAAAAATATCAAAGAGAGAGACTCATCAATCAGTTGCCTCTTGCACACCCCCCACTGGGGATGTGCCCGCAACCAAGGTACATGCCCTTGACCGGAATCGAACCTGGGACCTTTCAGTCCGCAGGCCGATGCTCTATCCACTGAGCCACACTAGTTTTGGCACCATTGATGTTTCTATCTCTCACTCCCTCTTCCTTCCTCTCTGAAATGAATAAAAAATACTTTTTATAAAAAGGGGGCAGTGGGTGGGCCCAGAGCAAACATGGCCTCCTCTCCCAAGCTGGCCTGTTCGGGGCTGGGACTGTCCAGGAGGAGGCTGGCAGCGGCACCTGGTGAAGCTGACTCCTCCGCTCAGCCGGCCAGCTCCCAGCGCGGGAGGGAGCCCTGCCCCGTGGCCTCACGGGGGGACGAGACCTGCCCTTTGTCTGCAGGAAGCAGAGGGCAGTGCCTGCCGGTCTGGCCCCGGCCCCAGGCTGAGCGCCCACACAGCTCACCGGGGACCCAGGAAGGAAGGACGCCCGGCGTGCGGCCAGAGGAGCGGGCGGCTCGGCACTGCCCGTCGGCAGCCGGTCAGGCCCTGGCTGAGCACCCGCTGGCAGGCGCCGGGAGCAGCCACCTCTGCCCGAGCACATGGGCTGCGGGGGCAGGAGAGGGCAGGCCTGGGCGTGGAGGGGGTGAGCCCGCAGGTGGTGTCTCCCTGAGAGAGAAGCCCTATCCTCACCCCGTGCGTGTACATGTATGTGCATGTGTGTGTGCGTGTGCGTGTGCCGCCCCTGGAGCTGCGGGCTGGGCGGAGATCAGGGGCTTGAGGGTTTGAGAGGAGGCCGTCCTGGACCTGGCTGGGCCCCGCGTGAGGGACCAGTGTGGGGAGGGGGGGTGTAAGGACCCGAGGGGAAGGCTGTGTGCAGACAGACACGGCGGAGACGGCAGTGACGCCGCCCCAAACCCCGCAGCGCCGGCCGGACCTGGAAGGGCAGGGAGGACCCCACAGGCCTGGGTGGGGGCGCGGCCTGGCTCACACCTCAACTGCAGGCTCTCAGCCTCCGGGACGGGGGAGAACTGGTCTCTGCTGTTGGAAGCCATCAGATGCAGGGGTCCGAGCCCACCTGCCACCAGGGCTCCTCCACACAGGGCACCCCACAGGCTGTGTCCCCTGAGGCCAGAGGCGGCTCAGGACCCAGCCAGTGCCCACTGGGCTCCCACGTCCCCAGGACCCCTCCGAGGCCCCAGGCCTCCACAGGCGGCGGGGGGGGGGGGCGGGGGGGCGTGCTCAGGGCTGACGATGGAGGTTCAGTGACCAAGGAGGAGGCCGCACTGCTGAACACACGGTGCCAAGTTTAATGTTTTCTGAGAGCGTCGGGGCAGCGGGAAGCGGTGGTGGGCACCCTGCCCAGGGGCACCCTGCTGGGGGGCATGCCAGAGGCACGGAGTCGGGCGTCTGACCAGCAGAGCTCCTTCAGGGGGGAGGTGTGGGCCCCGGATGGTGAAGGGGAGACTCGGGGGCCGAGGCCGGCAGTAGGAGTGGCCGGCCTGGGCATTCCCAGAGCGGGGACGGCTGCCTGGCCACCGGTGGCCGCAGGCCAGAGCACTGATGCCGGCGCAGCCCCCGGGCGCCCACACCCACCCAGCGGGTGTCTGGCCCCAGTGGGTGGGACTGCCTGTCCCTGGAACCCGAGGCAGGCGGGGGCCGAGCTGCCAGCTCCTCCCGCTGCGAGCTGAGACGGGAGGGGTCTCGTAGGAGAGTGTCTGACCGTCTAACCGCCACGGGCGGCGTGTCTGCGGGGAGGCAGAGGTGAGGACCGGGACGGAGTGAGGGGGTCAGGCCGGGCCGTGCCGCTCCGCTGGGGGCCCTGAGCTTTGCTCGAGGAGGAACATCTGCAGTTCTGAGCCCTGAGGTGCCGCTGTGTCAGGGCCGAGGGCGGCAGCGAGCGAGCTGCGGGCCCGGCACAGACCACGGCCAGGCCGGTGGTCCCTCTGCAGCCCGATCCCCCCCCTCCGCTGCCGCGGCTCAGAAAGACCCCGAGCCCTGGCGAGGCCCGGGGAGCCCCGGGAGTGGACACCGGTTGGGCTGGCCCGTGGCTGCCTGTGGCCTAAAGCATGGAGCCGGTGTGGCCGCTGTCTCCTCCTGGGAAAGGCGTCTCCTGCAGCCTCAGAGATGGGGTCCCCGGGGGCTGCGGGCTGTGGGAGGGCAGCCGCCACCCTCCTCTCCCTGCGGTTCCTGGGCTCGGCTCCGCTTTCAAAATCTGCATGATCGTCTGGAGCCTCAGGAGGAGGGGCGGCCGGGGTCACTTAAGGATACGCCCACAGCGGGGAGCGCTGGCCAGCCTCACCCGCCTGCTCCACCCACGATCTGATCTCACCTCCAGAGATGATCCTACCTCCGGAGACGGCAAGGCCCGGCCCCCGGGCCCCCGGCCCCCCAGCCCTCCGGCCCCCCGGCCCCACGGCTGCTCGTCCCTCCCTTTCCTGTGCGGGGCCTCGTGTCGAACGCCAAAGCGGGGACGTGGGGACCCCGCGTGGGGAGAGCTGCGGGCGGCGGGCGGCCCGGCGCTGGGCGGGGGGCGTGGGCGGGCGGGGAGCGAGGGGCGCGGGGCCGGGCTAGGGCTCGGCGGCCGGCTTGACCAGGTAGCCGCTGAAGGTGATGTAGGTGTCGAACTCGTCGCTGAAGACGGCGTTGTCGCGCTCCCCGCGGAAGAGCCGCACCCACACCTCGTCCTGCTCGCCCAGCGCCAGCATCAGGCTCTGGCTCTGCATGATACTGCGGCCGCTGACCTGCGCGTACAGGATGGCCACGGGCTCCGCGTTGCGCATCACGTGCAGGTAGGTCTCCTTCTGGTTCCACGTGTGCACGTTGAGGCTGAAGAAGTACACGCCGGGCACGTAGCAGTAGAACTTGCCGGTGAACATGTTGAAGTGGCCGTACAGGTTCACGAACTCCGTGTCGAACACCACCGTCTGGTAGTAGTCGTTGCTGTGCAGCGCCTTCTTCCTGCCCACCGAGAAGGCCGCGTAGTGGCTCTTGCACCGGTCGCCGGGGGCGCCCGCCGAGCCCTTTTGGCCCTTGGGGCCGGCGTGGCCGCGCACGCCCGCGGCGCCCGGCCGGCCCAGCTTCCCCTGCAGGCCCCGCAGGCCCCGGTCGCCCTTCTCCCCTGGAGCGAAGGAGAGCAGGGCGTCAGGCACGGCCGCCCCCTCCCCACCCCCGGACGGGCCATGCCCGGAGGCGGCCGCCCGGTCCCTGCCGGAGCCCTGGCCCCGGACGGAGCTAAGGGTGTGTCTGTCCTCCGGGGCGGCAAGGCCGGCCGCTCACGGCACAAATGGACGCAGGTGTTTGGGGCGCAGGGCCCGGACCCTCGACTTCCCGGCACGACTTTGCAGCGCGAGGGCACGCAGATGGCCTGCTGGGGGGCGGGGAGCACCAGGCCCCCAAACAGGGACCCCGAGGCCCCGCGTGTGAACGCAGGGGGGGGACCCGTCCCTCTGGGAAAGGGGCCCGGAGCCCCCCAACGGCACCTCCTCTCCCCCAGACAGCCGCCCGCTCCGGCCCCGTCTGGACAGAGCAGCCCCGGGCCCCACCTTTCAGGATGGTGATGTTGATCTGCGGCACCGGCACCGACGGGTACAGGGGGGCGCCGGGGTCGCAGCAGCGGTAACAGCGGGAGGCCGGGGGCTCCTCGCCCTGCCGGGGGCCGTACCCGCCATGCCTGTCTTCCGCCCTGAGGAGGCAAGGACAGCACGGTCACAGGGGCAGCCGCGAGCCAGGGGGCCGGGACCCCCCTCCGCCGGGCCCGGCGCCCCGGACGGGCCCCCTCACTCGCCCTGTCAGCCTCCCCTCTGCACAGACCCCCAGGGCCTGCAGTGAGACGGGGAGGGAGCCCCTGCCCTCTGCAAACAGCAGTCAATAGTGATGGACCCTGGCCAGTGTGGCTCAGTGGACAGAGCGTCGGCCTGCGGGCAGAAGGGTCCCAGGTTCCATCCCGGTCAAGGGCCTGGGCCTTGGGTGCAGGCTCCATCCCTGGCCTGGTGAGGGCGTGTGTGGGAGGCAACCGATGGATGTGTCTCCCTCACACCCATGTCCCTCTCTCTCTGTCTCTCCCTCTCTCCCTCCCACTCGCTCTAAAAGCCAAGGAGAGAATACCCTCGGGCGAGGATGGACAGAAGAAACTGATGACAAAGCAGCCATGACCGGAGGCTTTGCAGGAGGGAGGCTGCGGGAGGACGGGCGGAGACCAGGCCTTTGGGGCCGGTGACGGGCCGTCCCCCTCGTGCCCCTGGGCTTCCAGAAGATGCTCCAGCTTCTAAGCGGACTCACTGTGAGCGAGAGGGTCCCGCGGAGCCACAGGAGCTGGAGGTGGGGGGTACAGCCTGACATGGGGGACCTGGCTCCTGGCTGAGGGGCCGGTGGCGGCCCCGCGCTGCCACCGTGTGGCCGTGGGATGCGCTGCACCCTCATTTCCGCACTCAGGCTCTGGGGCCGGACACAGTCCCTCTGGGCGGCCAGCTCCTTACGTGCCCCCTCTCCTGCCCCGCACCCAGAGCACCCAGGAAGCTGGGCTACAGGCCCGGGCTCAGCCACCCACACCCTGGCCAGGATTCCATCCGGAGACCCACCCGCCCCCAGGGGTGTGTGTGTGAACTGTGGGCCGATCCCCCCTGCCCCCGGAGGCTCCCTCTGTCCCAGGCACAGCCCCCCTCGGCTGAGTCTCCCAGCTCCCCACCTGGCACTGTGGGCCAGGCTCTGACTGGTCTGTGTGTCTGCCCCCCACACTGAGAGTCCCCGGGGCAGGGGTGCCCGTGTGTCTGCCGGGGCCTGGGAGACGGCGGCCACAGCAGCCACTCAGTGTCCGCGGAGTGAGAAGCAGAAGAGGGGCCGGAGGAGCGGGGGGGGGGGGAGGAAGAGAGGGGGGGAGGGAGAGCGGGGGCTCCTGTGCCCCGCCCCCCAGACCCGCTGCTCCCTGAAGGAGCCGGAGCGGGGCCAGTGAGAGCCGAGCCGGCTGCCCCGGTGTCAGCGCCGCCCCTTCAGTGGACAGTTCATGACAAACCTGCACGTTCTGCATTCCCGCCCCACAGAGCCGGCCGCACTGAGGGACAGTGCGGACAGTGCCGCTGGGGAGTTCATCACTTCCGGATGGTTTAATCACTTCACCTCCACCCGCACCCTCACCCTCACCCACACCCGCACCCTCACCCTCACCCGCACTCTCACCCTCACCCTCACCCTCACCCGCACCCTCACCCTCACCCTCACCGGCACCCACACCCTCACCCACACCGGCACCCTCACCGGCACCCTCACCCTCACCCTCACCGGCACCCACACCCTCACCCTCACCCTCACCGGCACCCTCACCGGCACCCTCACCAGCACCCGCACCCTCACCGGCACCGGCACCCGCACCCGCACCCTTACCCTCTCCTGCACCCACACCCTCACCCTCACCGGCACCGGCACCCGCACCCTCACCGGCACCCGCACCCTCACCGGCACCCGCACCCGCACCCGCACCCTTACCCTCTCCTGCACCCACACCCTCACCCTCACCAGCACCGGCACCCGCACCCTCACCGGCACTCTCACCCTCACCCTCACCCTCACCGGCACCCTCACCCTCACCCTCACCCGCACCCTCTCCTGCACCCACACCCTCACCCGCACCGGCACCCGCACCCGCACCTCTCTGCAGGGTCCCGGTCCCGCAGCGGCTCCTCGGTGCCCTCCGGCTCCTGCGGCTCCTCCTGGTCAGGGGGCACGCGGCCCAGCACGGGGCCACAGGCGAAGGCCAGCAGCAGGCAGCACGCCACCACGCGTGCGGGTCCGCGGGAGCCCATGGTCCCAGCGCCTGGGGAGACAGCGGGGCGGGCGGGCGGGGCGGTCGGCAGGTCTGCAGACACAGCCCAGGAGTGTTCCCGGGCCGGACATCGCGTGTCCCCGCTCCTGCCGGGAGGGCGGCCACACACACACGCTGCCTCCCACACACGCTGTCACACATGCTGTCACACACACACACTGTCACACACACACACGCTGTCACACACGCTGTTACACACACTGTCACACATGCTGCCTCCCACACACACTGTCACACACGCTGCCTCCCACACACGCTGTCACACACATGCACGCTGTCACACGCTGTCACACACACACGCTGCCACACACTGTCACACGCTGTCACACACACACCGTCACACACGCTGCCTCCCACACACGCTGTCACACACACACTGTCACACACACACACTGCCACCCACACACGCTGTCACACACATGCACGCTGTCACACGCTGTCACACACACACGCTGCCACACACTGTCACACGCTGTCACACACACACCGTCACACACGCTGCCTCCCACACACGCTGTTACACACACACTGTCACACACACACACTGCCACCCACACACACTGTCACACACGCTGTCACACACACACGCTGCCTCCCACACACGCTGTCTCCTACACACGCTGTCTCCTACACACGCTGTCACACACACACACGCTGTCACATACACACTGTCACACATGCTGCCTCCCACACATGCTGTCACACATACACGCTGCCTCCCACACACATTGTCACACACGCTGCCTCACACATACACACACACACACACACAAGCTGTCACACACACACACACAAGCTGTCACATACACACACACTGTCACACACACTGCCTCCCACACACACTGCCTCCCACACACACTGCCTCCCACACATGCTGTCACACACGCTGTCACACATGCTATCACACACGCTGTCTCCTACACACACACACATGCTATCTCATACACACACTGTCTCACACACACATACTGTCTCCACACATGTTGTCTCCCACACACACTATCAGACACACTGTCACACACGCCCTCACACACTAACTCACTGTCACACGTTGTCTCCCACACACATACACAAGCACACTGTCTCACATTCACACAGCCAACACACACTGTAACACATGCAACACACACATGCACAACCCTCAGTTTCCACTCACTTAAGCACACTCTCACAGACAAGCACACACATGTTCACACAGGTGCACACACTTGACACCTCGGTCCACTTCTACATGCACACATGCCCTGCCACATGCACACACATGCTCACACACTCCGCACACGCACAGCACACTCACACGCCCTCCCACGAGCCCTCCCGGAATCCATGTGCACACAGCTCGCCCCTGAGCCTCAGCCCCAGGACCCCTGGGGGCACCCAGCTGCCCGGGCCCACAGCCGCCGGGAAGGGACCCGCAGCTGCGGGGCCCCAGAGGGGTGTTACCACCCGATTAGCACGATGAGCAAAACGCAACGCAGTGAGTAACCGGGTCCCACAATCACGTGAGCAGGCAGGTGGCTGCACGGCGCCCTGTGGCCACCAGGGGGCGCCACCAGCGAGCGTCCGGGAGCATCGAACTGGGAGAGGGGCTCAGGCCCAGGCCCAGGCCCGGCCTGAGGGGCTGTCTCCCTGGAGGCCAACCCCGCGTCTGGCTCCGGGTGCTGGGGGGGCTTTGGGCAAACCACGCACAGCCCTTCAGGACGACTGTCCCTGGGCCCCGAGCCCACGGAGGGCGCAGCTCGGGCTCCCACAGGCACAGCCCCCGGGGCTCGTGGGGGCTCCTGCCCGAGCACAGCACCCACCTGGGCTCCAGCTTAACCCGAGGACCTGAGGCCGAGTCCCCGGGCGGGTGCCCTGGGAGGGAGCGGCCGTGGGAACAGGAGCCGCCCGCCGGGGGCTCGGAGGCGGTTTCGCGGTCAGTGACGGTCTGTCTGCCCGGGAGGCCGCTGTCACCTGGGCCAGGGCCCCTCACCCCGACAGCCACGGGGGCCCTCACCCCGACAGCCACGGGGGCCCTCACCCCGACAGCCACGGGGGCCCTCACCCCGACAGCCACGGGGGCCCTCACCCCGACAGCCACGGGGCCCCTCACCCCGACAGCCACCCCGACAGCCATGGGGGGCCCCTCACCCCGACAGCCACGGGGCCCCTCACCCCAACTGCCACGGGGGCCCCTCACCCCGACAGCGGGAGGCCACGGGGGCCCCTCACCCCGACAGCCACGGGGGCCCCTCACCCTGACAGGACGAAGGCCCGTGGGGGCCCCTCACCCCGACAGCGGGAGGCCACAGGGGCCAGGGCGTGACCCCAGGGCGAGGCTCGGGGCCGGCTGGGGGAGGGGGCCTGGGCAGGCACAGAGCCGCACAGAAAGGGCACATGTGACAGCTCAGACCCAGAAAGGCCGCCCCGGGACCCCCTTCTCCCTGCACCCACTCCCCGCATGACCCACCTCCCCGCTGGGTGTCAGCGGGCCCCACCGCCAAGTCCCCCACCAGCCCAGCATCGGGCCCAGGGACCCTCCCAGGCCCCCGCCCCCCCATCCCTGCGCCCTCAGTCCACGGCCAGAGGTGCACACACTTGACACACCTCAGTCCACTTCTACATGCATGTTAGTCCCTCTGCCCAGCCCGGCGATTGGCTCAGGGGGGGAGCGCTGACCTATGTGACCCAGGAGGTCACGGTCTGATTCCTGGTCAGGACACGGGCCCGGGCTGCGGGTTTGGTCCCTAGTAGGGCAGCCAATCAATGATTCTCATCATTGATGTTTCTCTCTCACCTCCTTTCCTCTCTGAAATCAATAAAAATATATTTAAAATGAAAGAGAGAAAGAAAGAAAGACCAGGATGAGCGGTTAGCCAGAGATTCCCTAATTGTTAGGCGCCAGGGAAGGGGTGGGGGTGCAGACTCCACAGCTGCCCTCCTGTCCCACCAGAGGCTTACCGGCCCTCACCCTGACCCGGTGCCTGCCCCACGGCGGCTGGAGGAGCCCTGCCCTCCGGCTCCCGTCTGCTCTGCCCTCCGTCCGTCCGTCTGCTCTGCCCTCCGTCCGTCTGCTCTGCCCTCTGTCCGTCCGTCCGTCTGTGCTCGCCCTCTGCGGGCGGGTCCCCTCGGCGGGCCTCGTGTTCCGGGCCGGCTGCACGGACTGCTGAACAGGCGCCGTCCGATGGGGTGCTCGGCGGCGTTTCCTGTTTTCCTGTCGCCTCAATAATCACGCTTTTTTCCCTTTTAAATGCCAACTTGCATCCCTTGGAAGGAAAGAGGTTTTCCTTTCTTCAAACTGGTGTTTTGTTGGGGGGGGGCGGCGGGGCGGAAGGAAATCCAAATCATTCGCTTTGGAACGGGGGGGGGAGCGGGGGGGGCAGCAGAAGCTCCTCTGTCTTCAGGCGGGGGCGGGGGGGGGGCGGGGGCGGGGGGGTGGCCCGGGCTGGACTGCGCTGTTGTGGGGGCCGTCCTGGGCCACGTGGGAGACTGAGCAGCATCTCTGACTCCACCCCTAGGGGCCCTCAGCACCCACCCCAGAGGGGACCCCAAAACACAGCTCCCCCATCACCACGTGTCCCAGGGGGACCCCTCTGAGAAATGGGGCCCCTGTCCCTCCCTTCCTTCCTTCCTTCCTTCCTCTCTCTCTCTCTCTCTCTCTCTCTCTCTCTCTCTCTCTTTTCTTTCTTCTTCCCTCCTTCCTTCCTAATATGCTTTTATTGCTTTTATGTCAGGTGGAGAGGAAGGGAGAGAAGCATCGGTGAGGGAGACTGGCTGGCTGCCTCCTGCGCGCCCTCTCCTGGGGATCGAGCCCGCAACCCAGGCGTGTGGCCGCCCGGGACCCGGGCCGGGACTCGCTGGTCCGTGGGGCGATGCTGCCGGTCCCTTCTCATGAGGAAGGGGTTTCTGTGCCGGAGGAGGAGGGGCTGGGGTGACGGCCCCGGGAGAGGCGGGCCGGGCGGACCGTGGGGCAGCAGGGCCCCGCTCAGGAAGCCCCCTTCTCCAGACACACCTTTGGAACCGTGTGCGAGGCCTCTGTTCCCTGCGTCACGGGCGGCCGGACCCGGGCCCGCTGGCTGCAGCCCCGCCGAGCCGGTGCCCACCCCCGACGTCGCCGAGGGACAGGCCTGCGGGAGGCGGCTCGCAGAGGCGCAGGCTCGGGGCGGGCGGGGCGGGCGGTGCTCCCGGGAGACCGGCCTGCATGGCCTCCGCATCTGGGGTCCCTCCCAGCGTGACTCAGGCCTGGACTCGCCTCCCGAACCCGGGGAGGGGAACCCAGGGCGCCCTCTCCTCCCGCCCTGCGGCCCCAGTCCCGGCCAGGGAGCAGCGCCCCCTCCCAGCGGGGGCGGGGCGGGGCCACCGCAGGGCGGGAGGAGGCAGGAGGCCGCAGACCCCTCCTCGTCCGCCACCTGCCTTCTCAGTCCTGCCTGGGCCTGGGCGCACCCCTTTTCCTCTCCTCCTCACCCGAGGGTCTCTTCCCACCATCCTTAGGGAGAGCGGAAGAGGGAGACACGGAGAAACATGCATGTGAGAGAAGGGTTGCCTCCCACACGAGCCCCCACCAGGGCCCGGCCCCAGGAGGAGCCTCCGTGCCCTGGACCCGAATCAAACCCGGGACCCTTTGGTCCGCAGGCCGAGGCTCTACCCACTGGGCCACACCGGCCGCGGCTGGGTGCGCCCTCCGAGGAGGTGAAGCTCATGGTGACCGCGCGAGCTTTCTTCTGGCTAAAACCCGCCGGCCGGCACCTTTGGCCCCGCCCACCTCCGTGAGGTCACCCCCAGGCTAGGTCACCCCCTCGGGGGCGAGGGGCTCACTCAGCACCACACGTGGGACCACACCCAGCCCAGCGCCTGGTGAACGTGGCGCTCCCACCTCCGCCGCCGTGGGCGCCGGCTGCTCCGCGGGCGGGCGGGACCTCCGATCGCCGTCGCACGGCAGACGGGCCGGCTGCCCGCAACGCGCCCGACGCCCGCGTGGCGAGGGCCCCGCAGGCGGCCCGCACGGCCGGGGGGCCGGGGGCCGGGGCCGCCACAGCCTCCCGGGGCCGCAGTCTCGGAGAGGGGAGGCGGCCAAGGACGGCGCCGGGCGGACGGCCCGCGTGCAGTTGGAATGGCGAGTGGGTGGCACTCGGGGCCGGCGCTGCCCAACGGGGAGCTATTTCGTGGTAAATGATTGGCACGGAAGCAAAATTCAAAATCAGTTCTTGGCCACGCGGCCACGTCCAAGCTCCCGGGAGCCACGCAGGGCGCCGGGCGGGCGGCGGGGCAGGGAGCGCCCGTGAGCATGTCCTGGCGCCGTGCGGCCGGCGGGCGGGGGGAAGGGGGCCGCAACGCAAGGGCAGCTGGGACTCTGGGTCCGTAGACGCCTGCCCGTCCTGCACCCCAACCCCATCCGCCCCCGACTTCGGTCCAGTGTCTGCCTGGCCACAGGGCCCAGACGTTCCCCAGATCCCACCTGTGACTCCCGAGGACCCTCGTCCACTGGGACCTCCGCCCACCCCGTGCCTCTGGGTCAGGAGCCCTCAGCCCAGCGTCCCTGCCAGCAGCCTCCTGTGCCAGGCTCAGTGCCCACTGCTGCCCTGCCCCCGCCCCTGCCCCCGCCCCCGCCCCCACCCTGCCCCCTCCTGCCCCGGTCCCCCCCGCCCCGCCCCTGGCTGCCATGGCCTCCTCCGAATTCTCTGTGGACATCGGTGCTGCGGGAAGTCTCTGCAGGAGGCCTCCTGGACTCAGGCCCCGAGTGCCCAGAGGGAGAAGGCGTTGTGTTGGGGTGTCCCTCGGCCCCGATGACCATGGGGTTTCTACCCAGAAGCCGGCCCGCACACCCGGACCCCGGCAGGAGGGGCAGGGAGACGCCAGGATGATGGGCCCCCAACTTTAACACCCGTCCCTTAGCCCGTTGTCCTCCTGCCCGGCAGCCCCGGTCCCGGCCCTCTCCCGTGCCCCCAGGCCTGCAGAGGAGGGAGGGGACGGGGGCCCAGGTCACCGGGGGGTGAGCGGTGCTTTCCTGAGAGACGGGGTGACCACACACTGACCCCCCGCTTTCCGGGAAGCGTCTGCTCCTGAGGCTGCCTGTCCCTCGGCCCGTGGCCAGGGCCGGCCGGGGCTTTCAGGGACTCGGGGCGGCTCTGCTGGGGACAGAGCAGCGAAGGAAAGCGGGGCCTCGGCCCCCGCACCCTAGAACATCCCCATTCTCCTGGGCGACTCCGCCGGGAGCGGCTCCCCGGGGCAGAGAGCCAGCCTGCTGCCCAGGCCCGGCCGGGCCTCGGGGGCAACTGCCAGCCCGCCCGGCGCTCGCTCCCGGCCGCGCACACAAAGGGCTCCTTGACGGGCGTCCTCAGCCGACCTCCCGGCTGTGGTCTCGGCGGCGCTGGCCGCTGCCTGGAGAGCCCGCGGAGGGGAGCCGGGGAGCCGGGGAGCCAGGAGCCGGTGCTGCACCCTGAGCCGCCGCAGGTGGCTGCCCACAGCTCACCCCCGCCGGAGCCAACCGCATGTCCGACGGGAGCATGGACGGGTCTGAGCCTGCGCCCACCGCCCTCCGCTCAGCGTTTCCGTCTCGGCGTTTCCAGGGCCTGGACAGCACCTTCAAGCTTTGCAGCCGCCACCAGGGGAGCCGGCAGAGACAGGGCCCTGAGCCGTGCCAACGGCTGCCGGCAAGAAAAGAATCCAGCCCGGCGTCCGGTCAGCCCACGGGCTGGCCCGGCCCGGCCTGGCCCGGCCCCGGCTCTGGCTGACAGCGCCATGTCCTCCGTCCCGCCTCCATCGGCCGCAGGCGCGGAGCGGCTGCCTCTGAGGGACGTGGCTCTCTCGCTGAGCCCTGGCCCTCGGCGCCTCTCCCAAACACCCGCCGCCCGTCACTCCCCACGTGGCTGCCGTGGCCGAGGCCGTGGCCGTGGCGTCGGTCCCGCCCGCCTGGGCTGTGCTCTCCAAACAGTAGCCTGAGCCCCCGGCTGCTCACTGAGTCAAAACAAACAGACGGAGCTCAGCGGACGCGCTGACGGACGCCCGGGGAGGGGGACGTGCTCTGCGGAAGCTCTGCCGGCAGCGCTGGGCTGGAGCCAGGCCCGACCACCCCTGAACCCCTCCCTGCTCCTTAGACCCGCGCCCACCGTGCCCGCTGCCCTGGGCCCTCCGCGGTGGAGACGGCGCCTGGCCCTGTGCCCGCCACTCTGACCTGTCCCCTCGCTCCGGAGGTCTCCGTCCTCCCCCTCGGCCTCCTCAGCTCTTCGCTGCCCCCGCTCACCAGGGCGGCGGCCACCCTGCAGGCCCAGCCCCCGCCTCGGCTCCCGGAGCCACGGGGAGATAAGGGCCGCCTCGCCCCAGCTCCCGCCTCACCCTGCTGGACCCCCTTCCCGACACCCGTGTCCTCCGCTCCTGGAGCCACTCGCAGTCCCCACTCCAGTCCCAGCCCCACCCCGTGCCTCTCCCTCCCCCAAGGCACTTTTCAGACTCCTGCCAGGTGCCACCTCCGCAGGGCAGGCCTCCGGGCGGGCCGTCTGTGAACGCTGCTTCCGCGCCGGCCCTCGCACCCGGCGCTCCCCTGTGGCGACCGGGCCTCAGTCCCGCAGCCCGGCGCCGGCGGCTGGCTTTGGACCCGGTGGGCTCCACGCCACCTCCCGGCCATTCCCGGCAGAGCCGTCCTCCCGGGGGCTCCGGGGCCCACACATGGGCCCGGTGGCTGGACAGACAGACGGACAGGGGCGGGGAGTGACGCAGGGCACAGGACACGGGATCCTGGCGCGGCCCGCTGACCGTCCTTTCTCCAAACGCGCCTCTTCCCGCTCCGGAACGCGGCACCGCCCACGCCCGTGGCCACGGCCCCCACCCGTCTCCTGACGCACCGGTGAGCTACGTAAACTGGGGGGCCAACACCTCCCGCTGCCCTGGCTGGTGCGGCGTAAAGGGGGGCAGAGCTGCGAGCCAGCACACGCACCTCAGTAAGCGGTGACTGATGCGGGGGGTCCGCCCGGCCGCAGCCCTCAGCGGCCTCTGCAGACAGACGGCTGTTCAGGGACGCAGAGAGGCAGTCCCAAGTGGTGATGGTGAAAGCACGGGCTGCAGACACGTGTGTGTGCGCGCGCACACATACACGCACACACATACATACACGTGTGCACACACCCACACACATGCACACACAGGACCCGGCGGCCACCCACCTGGCCCCGGCGGCCGCCCCTCGGGCGATCAGCCGGGGTGTGCCGCACGCCCGCCCGCCCGCGCCTCCCTGGGTCCGGGCACAGCAGGCCCAGCTTGTCCCCATTAGTCCCGTTGTTTCCCGCCCAGAGGACAAACAGCCCCACCCTGGGGCTCCAGATCCCGCGGATTCGCCTCCAGCACAGAGCAGCGGGGTGGGGGAGGGGTCCGGGCCGGGCAGATTCGCCCGCGGGAGATAAATCACCGTCTTTCCGGCGTTTGGTGACTGCGTGCCGGGCAGGGTGGGCTCTGACGCCCAGCTGTGGACCGTCAGGGCGAGCACCCTGAGCCACGTAAGCACCGGCCAGGGCCGAGGCAGCTGCGATTTCACACACCTGTCGCCCGTGACCCCTCACCCGCCCCACAGTGGGGAGGGGCTGGGGCTAGGTGAGCCCCAAGATGTCTGACCCTTCACCCTGAGGGTTAGGGAACGTATCGGGCATCACCAACGGCAGCAGCCACCAGGGACCTGGCCGGGCCTGGGCCCTGGATGTCCTGGTGCCCCGCCCCCCCTACCCGCCCTGCTCTGGCTGCCACCCCCCTCTGCTTCTGCCCTGCCCTGCCCGCAGCCTCCTGTGTGGCTTCCTGTCTTTTCAAGGAAAATTCCTGCAGGAGCCAGGGACCCAGGGACCCAGGGAGCAGGGAGCCAGGGCCGGTCAGGCACCAGGGCAGCCTGCCCGCGGCTGTCCCTGCAGCCTCCTGGACGGGCGGATGCCCAGGCGGCTGTGCCAGGCCCGTGCCAGCTGAGGAGGGCTGGCTCAGAGGCCTCAGGGCAGGCGAGGAGCACCCGTGGGGAGTGGCAGGGAGCCTCCCGTACCCCTGCCCGCACTGCCCCCCTCGGAGCCCAGCTCTGGGAGGCGAGCGTGGGGCTACCCGGGACGCTGAGGGCCACTCGTGCCCCTTCACGGGCATCTTTCCGTTCGACCCAAAGGCAAGGGGGCGTCCGAGGTCACAGAAGCTCGGGGAGAGGGGACCCCCAGTGTGCCCGGCCGCGGTGTTTGTGGTTCCAGTGTGCAGACTGGCCCTGCCAGGCCAGGGACCCCGCACAGACCCGGGCAGGCTCCTGAGGGTCCTGAACCCTGGCCTCATGGTTCCAGCTCTTGGGGCTGCTCCCTCCCCCAACCCCTACCCCCCGGCGTACACCGCCCTCCATGCGGCAGACTCCTGGCGCTGCCTGAGGCGGGACATGCCTGAGATCTTGTTTGGGGAGCTGCCTGGTCTCGCTTGACCTTAAGGGAAGGCAGAGCTCACCGGCCAGTGTGGCTCAGTGGTGGAGCTTCAACCTATGAACCAGGAGGCCACGGTTCCATTCCCGGTCAAGGCATGTGCCAGGTTGTGGGCTCGATCCCCAGTTGGGAATGTGCAGGAGGCAGTTGGTCCGTGATTTTCTCTCATCATTGATGTTTCTCTCTCTCCCTCTCCCTTCCTCTCTGACATCAATAAAAATATTTTTAAAGCGAGAGAGAGAGAGAGAGAGAGAGAGAGAGAGAGAGAGAGAGGTGAGAGAGCGCGCTGAGGGCAGAGTTCCACAGGTGAAAACAGGACAACAATAACACCCACAGGGTCCGTAGCACTGGGAGGAATTGCTGCGAAGGCCAGCCCCCGATTAAACATTTCTGGGTCTCGGGCAGGGAGACGGGGCTCCCCCACAGAGTGGCAGGCGGCGCTGCCTGGGGCAGTGGGCCGGGCTGGGGACCCGGAACTCCCAGGTTCCAGTGCCAGGCCCGGGCGGCACAGGGACCCCCTGGCCTCCAGGCCCCGAGGAAAAGGGCAGCGAGCCGCGGAGTCCCGGAGGGCGCCAGCAGCCCGGCTCTATCTGCTGGATTCCTTTCATCTCTGCTCCGATGGGTGACGTTCACGGCCAAATGCTTGGCTGGTGAGTCATGCTAATTACAGCTGGTGGCTGGGGGCGGGCAGAGGCACCGGCAGAACAACAGAAAGCAGCAGATTCCAACAGAACCGTGAGGGGCTGCCCCACCCGGGGAGGAGCCTGGGACCGCCCGGCCACGTCGCCCGTCTGCTCCCACCTGTGGGTGCCCCTGGCCGCCTGCTCCCGGTGCCCAGATGGGCAGCACCAGCCGGTATGGAGCGCCGCTGCCTCTGGGCAGATGCCGAGTACGGGCACTGGCCTGGGCCTCTCCGGAGACCGGACCGGAGGAGCAGGAGAGAGAGCAGGAGAGAGAGAGGAGAGAGAGAGGAGAGAGAGGAGAGAGGAGGAGAGAGGAGGAGAGAGAGGAGGAGAGAGAGCAGGAGAGAGAGCAGGAGAGAGGAGGAGAGAGAGCAGGGTCCCGGAAAGCAGCCCGGCCTGCCCTGTGCCCCAGGCCTGTCTTGGGGGCAGCTGGGACGAGGACGTTGGGAGTGGGGAAGCGCAGGTTTCGGCCTGAGCTCGGGTTGCTCAACCCCATGCCTTCCTGGGCCCAGAGAGCAGGCTGGAGAGGCGCCACTCCGGGCAGCATCGGCGCGAGGGGTGAGCCTCTCGGAGCTTCGAGGCCGAAAGTGCCACGGGTGGGATTGCTGGGAATTTTGTTCTGGGCCTGCTTGTGTGAGAAACACGCCCACGCACATGCACATGCACACACACGCACACGCACACACGCACATGCATGTACACACACGCACACACACGCGAGCGCACATACACCTCCAGGCCGCCACTGTTTTTATTGCCGTGATGGCAGCTGGAGCTCCTCTCTCCCCCTCGCTCCCAGGTCCAGGGGAGGAGGGAGGAGACAGGAGAGGAGAGTCCCCTCTGACCCCCGACTCCCCCCCGGTCACAGGGACAGGGCCCCGCGGCCTCTCCCCTTCGCCCAGCAGCAGGGCCTCGGTTTGGGGCCTGGGCCTGGCCGGCCGCTCTCGGCCTGGGAAAAGCCTCTGAGGACCTCACAGCCCCCGGGGACCCTGCAGCAGCGGAGGAAATCCAGTTCCTCAGGACTCTGCCTTTTCTGTTTGTGTTTTCTGTTAATTCTCACCTGAGGATAATCTTTCCATTGCTCTCCAGAGAGAGTAGAAAGGAGGGAGGGAAGGGGGGGGGAGAGAGAGAGGAACATCAATGTGAGAGAGACAGAGACACACTGGCTGGTTGCCTCCACACTCGCCTAACCAGGGGCCGGGGAGAGAACCTGCAACCAAGGTACCTGCCCTTGACCGGAATCGAAGCCGAGACCCATCTGCGCATGGGCAGGCGCTCTGACCATTGGGCCACACCGGCCAGGGCCACTCCTCATTTTCAAAGCTCCACGTGGGCCCAGCGGCCTCCATGCTCAGAAACTAAGGGACAAAAGGACAGAACCAGTCCCCAGCGAGGCGGCTCCCTGCCCCCCGGCAGGTCAGGAGGGGGGGGTTGGAGCTTCCTGGGAGACACGGGCTGCCCCCCATCGGCATGTGGGCAGGCGGGCCGGTGCGGGGCCAGGACAGTGGGAAGCGCACCTGCAGCCCGGCCAGGCCCGGAAGCCCCAGAGGCCACGCACCAGCGGCCAGGGCAGGCCAGGGCCGCAGCCGGCGGCCTGGAAAAGGCACATGCATCTCCCACCCCGGCCAGAGCCCTTCCGGGAGACCCCGCTCAGGCCGGCACTTCCTGTCCGGTGGCGCCCCGTGGCCCCGGGCAGGCGGGACAGACCTGCTGTCAGGGCCCAGGTGGCATCGGGGTGGGGGCTCCGCACAGGAGCAGAGGGGGACGTGGGTACCATCCCTTTCCCTTTCACACCCTCCGAAAATTGCAGAGAAGAGAGACGCGAGAGGAGCACCCCACAAAACACAGGGGGAGACCCCCACTCCTGGCAGCACCCACGGCCACCGAGCCCAGCCCCTCCCTGCAGGACCCAGGCTCCCCCCCAGCTCCCAGTCTTCCGGACGCTTTGCCACAACTGCCACCGGGGCCCCTCCCGCCGGCTCCGGCCGGCCTGGCAGCTCAGGCGGCTGCCCGTCCTCCCGCCGGCTCGGCTCCCGCTGAAGCTGCCGAGGAGCCGGAGCGGAGCCGGCAGCCCTGGTGCCGCCGCCCGTCCCCGCCACCTACCTCCGCCTCCGCCAGGGCCTCTTAGGGCATCCCGGGCCGCGGGCCGGCGGCGGGCACAGGCGTGCCGGAGAGCGGGAAGCGGAGAAAGTCGGGGAAGGCGGGAGGGGAGGCGGTGCAGGCGGCGGGCGCCTCGGTCTCCTGGGCTCCGGTCTCGGCCAGAAGCGGAAACGGGTTTCTGGAAAGTGAAGGCAGAGCCGGAGGAGCGCCCGCCGCGTCAGGAGCGGAGCCCCGCCAGATGTGAGCGCTCCGGCCCGCGACCCGCCTTCCGAACAGCAGCCCGCCGAGCGTTAACTGTGTGTGTGCCTGGCGGGCGGGGAGCCGCCTCCCCCGGCCCCCGGGGAGCGGCCGCTCCGCTCGGAGTGCCTGCAAGTCCACCGCGGGCCGGGCGCCTGGGGACCCCGAGTTGCCTGGTGGCACGGGGGCGGGATTCCGGGAGCTCGCCGGAGGGATGGAGTCTCCCCCCGGCTGCCCTGAGACACGCCTTGGACCAGGGCCTCCCCCTGGGGACGGGGCCACGGGGGTTGGGGGAGCCTGCGAACCCCCACACAGAGCGCAGAGGTGCTGGGTGCAGGTGTCTGTACACACGAGCCTCTTCGGACCGGATGGTCCGTTGCCCTGGTCAGAGCCAGGAGGGCGTGAGGGAGCCGGGAGGGCCCGGCACTGACTTCTCAGCCTCGTTCTTCCCGCTTTCCTCCCTCTCACACACCGTCTTCCTTTTTTAAAACGTTTTTTATTGATGTCAGAGAGGAAGGGAGAGGGAGAGAGAGAGAAATATCAATGACGAGAGAGAATCATCCATCCATCTATCCTGTACGCCCCCTACTGGGGATGCAGCCTGAAACCCAGGCACATGCCCTGACAGGGAATCAAACCAGCGACCTTCCGGTTCCAGGTCGCTGCTCAAACATTGAGCCGCACCGGCTGGGCACCCGAGTGCTTCCCCAACCGGTCCCTTGGTCCTGCCTCCCGGCCTCGGCGTCCCGGATGCTCCCCCGCCAGCCCGAGCCAGGCCAGCTCCTTCTGGGATCCATCCCGTCACGGAGACAGGGTCTGCCCCGAGAGGCAGGCGCTGCTGCGGTGACCCTTCTATTTCTCCTGCATCTTTCCCGACCTGCGCCCACGCCCTCTCCACCCGCCCCTCTGTCCCCTCCCCACACGGGGCCGCTGTCCCTGGGACTGGGACAGAGGACGTAGGCCCTGGGACGCGGGTTCGGGAGCCACAGGACAGAGCAGAGGGCCCACGACGCACCCCCGAACCCTCCCCCCACCCCCCCGCTGGCCTTCAGAGTCCTCCCTCCTCTGCCCCACGTGTCTGCCTGGAAGACATCAAGGCGGGGGAAGGGGGGGCTGACATCCACCGGGCGGGGAGCAGGGAGGTGGAGGGAGGGGGGGCTTCTGAGGGGCCAGAGAGAGCCCAGCGGCCACTCCACAGAGACCCAGAGCCACGGAGATGCCGGGCCCGGGGGCCTGGGGCCTGGGGGCGCTCTGGCGTGACTGAGGAACCCCATCGTCCCTGTCGGAGGCGCTGCTTCCGCGTCAGAGGCCTTGAGGCGGCTCCCGGTCTCCGGTTTGTGCCTGAGGCTCGGCCCGGCGATGCCCCTGGCTGATCAGGGACAGGAAGACCCCGATAAGCCGGCCTTCACCCCGGGCCTGACGGGAGGCCCTTTCCTGTCAACAAGCCCGGGCCCCACGCTGACCTCCCCCGGAACTCTGTCCTCCATCCCAGGCGCGGCCCAGGGGTCCAGCGTTGACCTATGAACCAGGAGGTCACGGTCTGATTCCCGGTCAGGGCTCCTGCCCAGGTTGTGGGCTTGATCCCCAGTGTGGGGTGTGCAGGAGGCAGCCAATCCACGACTCTCTCTCATCATGGATGTTTCTCTCTCTCTCTCCCTCCTCCCCCTTCCTCTCTGACATCAATAGCAATAAAACACACATATTTAAAGAACAAAGTGTGAGTAAGGAAGAGGGGAAACTCGGCCAGCCGGGGGCGGTCTCCCGGACAGCTTGGTTCTGGTCCATGGCCGGCCAAAGGTCTCCCCAGAAACCGGGGCGAATGTTCCCCGATCGGCAAATACCTTCCTGCAGGACAGTGAGTCCTGGCCGGCTCCAGAACAGGAGTCAGGACAAAAAAAAACACACAAAAAAAACAAAAATCCCACAAAAACAAAAACCAGACATTGACCAATCAGAGCCGGAAGCGGCAGCAGTGCCTGGGAGAGATTTCCCAGCTTGGGGCGGGGCTAACCAGCGGCGAGGCCCCGCCTCCCGAAGCTGGGCAGGCCACGCCCACCGGGATTCCTGAGCTCAGGCCTCCTTCACCAGGATGTCTGGGCTCACCCAGGGGCTGCCTGAATATCCCCAGGACAGGGCAGCTCCTGGCCCCCCACCCCTCACCCCCGAGCCCCAGACTGTCCCCACCCAGACCGACCAGACATTCCGGGAAGAGGAGCCGGGGAGCCCACTGGGTCCCCCGTGAGCCAATCCCTCGGCCCCCCTGAGCCACTGCTCCTCACCACGTCTGTCCGGGAACGACGTGACCTTTGGCTCAAGTCCGTCAGACTCCAGCTCCCCGCCACCATGGCCCCTGGGGCCTCCCGCCCCCCAGGCCCTAAGGGCCTGCCTCTCCCAGCTATTTCGGGCCGGGCTGCCCAGTGGTCCCAGGAGCGCAGAGTCTGGAATTGCAAACTTCTGAATTCCGTGCCAAAGGGTAGCCACGGGCAGTCAGATGGTGGGACCCACGGCCAAGGGGCGGGGCGGGACAGCCTCCTCGGAGGTCTGGAGAAGCGGCTGCGATGGAAGCTTGGCAGCCAGGCCCGGCTCCCTGGCGGCCCGTCCTCGCCGGTTGCTCCCGAATGGCGGTGCCCGAGGTCTAGAAGGTTTGGGGCACGTGGGGATCGGGACCGGCAGCTACCGAGCCCGAGCGGGCCGACCAGCTGTCCTCTCTCTCACACCCGTAGAAAGGTCTTTCCGGGGACGCCCCCTCGGCCCGCCGGAGGCCCAGACGGACGGTCTTGGCGGCGGGGGGGGGGGGGGGGGGGTGTCACTGCCCAGGCTCACGTTCACCATTTATGGGCTTTCTGGCCCGAATCGAGCCACCCGTGCCTCCTGCCTTGGTTTCCCCACTCTCCATGCTGGCATCCCTGTGGGGGAATGCTTTTTAGGGCTTCGGGTTAGACAGAGGTGGGCAGTGGCCGAGGTGCTAGGCCTGTGGTCGACAAACACATGAGCCCACAGAGCCAAATAGCAACCGTACAACGATTGACGTTTCTTTGGAGAGCCACATTTTTTAAACTTAAACTTCTTTTAATGCCACTTCTCCAAAATAGACTCGCCCAGGCCGTGGTGTTTTGTGAAAGAGCTGCACTCAAGGAGCCAGAGAGCCACAGTTTGCCCACCACGGTGTTAGGCAATGTTTTCCCTAACAAGTGAAATGGGAGGGCCCCCTAGTGGAGGGCCCAGGAGCCAGCGCTGGGCTGGGACATGAATGAGCTACTGAGCTGAGTGGCTGAGTGATTACAGCCAAGAATTTTTAGTCTTCTGCAGATCCACAACCCGGAGCAGAGAATTCCCGGCAGGAGGCGGGGGCGAGGGCTCCCAGGACGCAGAGGGGCCCAGAGAGTGGGAATCGGAGGAAAACCCAGTGCTGGTGGCCGCGGGGTCATTGCTGACAGTGAGGGGCACCGGTTTGGCACAGCCTGACCACGCCCACAAGGATGCTACACTCTTTTTTAAAAATATATTTTTTTTATTGAGTTTTTACAGAGAGGAAGGGAAAGGGATAGAGAGTTAGAAACATCAATAAGAGAGAAACATTGATCAGCTGCCTCCTGCACACCCCCTACCGGGGATGTTCCCGCAACCAAAGTACATGCCTTTGACGGAATTGAACCTGAGACCCTTGAGTCCGCAGGCCGACCCTCTATCCACTGAGCCAAACTGATGAGGGCTAGTTTTCATTTTTTTAAGCTCAGGAGGCATATAAAGATACCAGAAGCTCACCTGGTCCACGGATCCGAGCACCAGTGGGGTCCCTTGGCCTGGCCTGCGCCTGCTTGCAATCCAGGACCCCTCGGGGGATGTGGGAGAGCCTCAGGCCTAGAGCCTTTATTTTTTTTTTAAATATATTATTTTGTACAGAGAGGAAGGGAAAGAGATAGCAAGTTAGAAACATCGATGAGAGAGAGCCATCGATTAGCTGCCTCTTGCACACCCCCTACTGGGGACGTGCCCACAACCAAGGTACATGCCCTTGACCGGAATCGAACCCGGGACCCTTCAGTCCCCAAGCCGACGCTCTATCCATTGAGCCAAACCGGTCTCGGCAGGCCTAGAGCCTTTAGTATGCATATAAGATCATTGGTTAATCTCTTCCCACCCTCCCCTCTCCCCTCTTCCCTCTGAGATTCATCAGCTGTTCCATGTTTCCATGCCTGTGGCTTTTGCTCCTGCATTGAGCATCTGCCCCCTGGTGGTCAGTGTGCATCATAGCTACCGGCCAGTCGGCCAGTCGCTTAGGCTTTTGTATATACTGTATGCTAGAGGCCCAGTGCTCAAATTTTTGCACAGGTGGGGTCCAGCCAGCCTGGCCCCAATCAGGTGCATCTGGGCTGGGCCTGTCGGGAGGTTGGCCAGCAGGCCCCGCCCCCAGTTGGGGTGGGGTGGGCCAATTGGGGGTGAGGCCAGCCATGGGGCGGGGCTGTGGGCTGGCCAGTCCCACCCCCAATTAGTGTGTGGGGGGCAATCAGGGGCAGAGCTGGCTGGGAGGAGGGGCCGCAGGCTGACAGGGTGGTGGGGGCTGACCGAGGTGAGGCGCCATGGGAAGGAGCCATGGGTGGTTGGTTGGCCAGCCCTGTCCCTGATTGAGTTGAGGGGCCCATCGGGGGTGGAGCTGGCTGGGGGAGGGGCCGCAGGCCGATGGGGTGTTGGAGGCCCATTGGGGGTGGGGCTAGCCAGGGGGAGAGATGGGGGTTGGGGTGGCCAGCTGGCCTCACCCCCAGATTTGGCTGGTTCTGGCCCTTGTGGACATCACAGCGACTGGCTGTTCCGGTCGTTACTTTTTCTATATTATATAGATAAAAGTCTCAATAATTTAAAGTAATTGCAGTAATACACGATATACGGTTGGGACGTGGTTTAGAATGATGGGAAACACAACTGAATAAAAACAGACTTGGCCCCTTGCCTCTTCCCCCTCCCCCCAAAATGCAGAACCGTGTGTTTAGCACGTTTCCATTTGTTTTTTTAAAAGCTAATGTAATATATGTGTTTATGACTTGTTTGTGCGCCACAAACTCTCTGCAAGAATAACCGCAAGAAACTAATAATAGCGCTTGCCTCTGGGGAGGGAATGTAGGGGGAGGGGGAGGGGAGGTTATTTTTCACTATGCACCGTTTACATAATTTGAAATTTCCTTTGTGCCTGTAACTTTAAGGAAAGGCTCCTGAGAGGCCCAGGGTTTGCAGGCACACACACACACACACACACACACACACACACACTCACACACTCACACACTCACACACTCACACGCTGAAGGTGCAGGCCCTGCCTGGCTCCACTCCCACCAGGCTTTTTTCAGGATTGCTGAGATGAGCATCCTTGCAGGACTTGGGAGTGAGAGGCAGGGATGTCTAAATGAATTCCACTGAGATAACTTGGGGCTGGAGAAGAGGGATAAACCCGAGACCCTTATTTAAAAAGGGGTTTGTCAGAGGAACCCCCGCCCAGGCCGCTGGAGCAATCAGACCCTCAGTCTTTGCTTTGGAAACTGATCAACATTCCGACGCGGGCGCCCGGAGGGCCGGGGGAGGGGGTCTCTGAGAAGGGGCTGGCAGAGAGAGGCCCAGGCAAGGGGCCCTAGAGCCTCAGCTCGAGGAATGACAGCCTCCTCGCTGTAGCCTTCCCCGCCGCCCCCTCCCGTTTCTGCCCCGGGAGGTTCCTGAGAGACGCGGGGGAAGGGGCCAGGGTAGGCGGCACAAAGTCCCTCCCGCCCTTCCCCCGCCCGCGCCTCCTCCTCCGGGACCCGCTAGCTGAGCCACAAAAACTACAACTCCCAGCAGCCCCTGCCGCGGCCGGTGCGCAGCCGCAGAGCAGAGGCTGCCGGGAGCGTGTTGCTCGGAGGCGGGGCGAGCGCGCCGGGCGGAAGTCGGCCCTCCGCTGGGTCCCGGTCCGGCCTGCAGAGAGGCCCCCGCGTCCGCGGGCCCGGAGCCGGTCCGCACCGGGTGAGTGACCGCGACCGCGCTCCGCTTGCTAGGGGCCTGCTGCCTCTCCGCACGCTCCCTCCCTCCCCGCCGTCCGCCCTCCCGCAGACTCTGGCTTGAGGGTACTTCCCCCTTCTGACTGGGGCTCCTCCCCCCTCTGACTTGGGGCTCCTCCACTCTCTGACTGGGGCTCCTCCCCCCTCTGACTTGGGGCTCCTCCCCCCTCTGACTTGGGGACTCCTCCCCCCTCTGACTTGGGGCTCCTCCCCTCTCTGACTGGGGCTCCTCCCCCCTCTGACTTGGGGCTCCTCCCCCCTCTGACTTGGGGCTCCTCCCCTCTCTGACTGGGGCTCCTCCCCCCTCTGACTTGGGGGCTCCTCCCCTCTCTGACTTGGGGGCTCCTCCCCTCTCTGACTTGGGGGCTCCTCCCCTCTCTGACTTGGGGCTCCTTTCCCCTCTGACTTGGGGGCTCCTCTCCCCTCTGACTTGGGGCTCCTCCCCCCTCTGACTTGGGGGCTCCTCCCCTCTCTGACTTGGGGGCTCCTCCCCTCTCTGACTTGGGGGCTCCTCCCCTCTCTGACTTGGGGGCTCCTCCCCTCTCTGACTTGGGGCTCCTTTCCCCTCTGACTTGGGGGCTCCTCCCCCTCTGACTTGGGGCTCCTCCCTCCTCTGACTTGGGGGCTCCTCCCCCCTCTGACTTGGGGCTCCTCCCCCCTCTGACTTGGGGCTCCTCCCCCCTCTGACTTGGGGCTCCTCCCCCCTCTGACTTGGGGGCTCCTCCCCCCTCTGACTAGGGGACCTCGCCCGTTGACCCTGGCGGGTGCATTCCCTTCCTCTCCCTGAGGACAGCCCTTCCCTGCCCCTCTGACTTCAGTCCCGACTCCGGCCTGTCAGGCCTCTCCTGAGGGATTGGGGCTCCCCATCTGCCTGACTCTCGGTCACGCCTGCAGCAGGCCAGCCTTCTCACCCCCAGGCCCAGGCCTTCCTCCTTTGCTTCAGACTGTCACCGTCCTCCCCCGCCCCGCCCGCCCGCCCCCTGGCCTGGTCCCTTCACCCTGGGACCAGCACCTCCCTCTCCCGTGTGGCTCGGTGCCTTTCCGTGTCCTCTGTGTCCCAGGCTTGTGTGGCACTGGGATCCCCTTCCCAGCTCCCTGTGTCCCCCGGGAGGGCGGTCTCCCCGCACTGTCTCGGGGGGGTGCGTGGCAGCTTTCCTGCCACATTTCCAACGAAGCATGCGTGCGTGCGGGACACGCGTGTGCTGGTTCCGAGTCCCGCTGGCTCTTCCGCGGAAGGGATGCATTGGAGCGGCGTGGCCGCCGGAAGGAAGCAGGGGCGCATCCGTCGGGAGCCGCGGGCTCTCTGCAGCCCTCGGTCCTCGCCCGTGAAGGAGCTCCATTGACAGACCTTCCTGCTGGGCCGTGGGCCCTCCCAACCCCTGACCCCCAACCCCTCCCTACGACCCCCCTCCAGAAGTCCAGCCCAAGCCTGCAGACAGGGTGGCCTCCTGGCGCCCCTCCTGCGGCCTCAATGAGCCTCTGTTCAGGCGGACGCCTGCCCGCGCGAGGGCTGGGAGGCTGGGAGGCGGTTGGGGGCCCGCCCTCACCTCCTGGCAGCCCTGAGCAGAGCGCCTGCCAGAGGCTGCCGCCGTGGTCGGACGGAGGGTTCCCGGTCTCCCTGCTCTTCCTGGTCCAGGTGAAGCTGACCTCACAGGGGGAGGGGGAGGGAACCCCACGCCCCAGGGAGACAGGTGCCACTGGTGCCCCATCCCGCTCCGGCGAGGCGATTGGATGCCTCCCCTGAGCTCCAGGCCTCCTTTCTCCCCGGAGCCGTGCCCCAGACCCAGCCACGCCCTGGCTTTATGGCCCACAGCCACGCAGGAGCGTGGCCATTCCTGGATCGCGCTTGGTGCGTGCCAGCATTAGGGCATTTGAACTCTCCTAGGGACTATTGAGGACTTTGTGTTGACTTAGACCGGGGTGGGGAACGGCCCGCGGTCACGTGGCCTGCCCTCGCCTCAGGGCGAGGCAGTGAAATCTTTGCCAGGTACAGCAGGCTGATGTGTACGTGGGTAACTGTGTGTCCGGTCAGCGGTGTCATCAGTATCCACGGGGCCCTGAGTTAGACCAGGACAGTTGCTTGGGAAGAAGTCTTTTTGCCAGAGGAACCTGGGAACATGTGCGTTTCTCTCTGGGGTGCCTGCGTGGACTCCCACCCCTTTATCTGTACCCAGAGGCCCGAGGCACGCCGATCCCTGCAGGAACGGGCCTTCCCCGGGCCGCTGGCACCGCCTCTGCTCCGGCTGGAGCTGCCCCTCCCTCCGCCTTCCCACGCTGCCCAGAGGCCCAGAGGGGCTGGGGCAGTGTGGCCCACCTGTGTCATCGCCATGGCGACCAAGGAAGCATCCTGCCCCCCAGCTGCTCTGCACCTGTGTATGCAAATTAAACCTCCATCTTTGTTGGGTTAATTTGCATACTCCTGACTGTCTGGTGGGTGTTGCGAAGGTACGGTCAGTCTCCATCTTTCTCTCCCATCCGTGTAGATAGAGGCGTAGGTAAGGGCCGTCATCGGCGGTGGATGGAACGCACCGCTCCGGTTCCCATCCGCGGGCGCTCAGGGTGCTAGTCAGCTGACCTTAAACTGGGGTCGCGCTGGATGCCCGAGAGCACCCAGGTGACCACGGGGTCCTTCCCAGGAAGCGGAGGCACGGAGATGCTGGCTCTAAGGTGGAGAGGCGGGGCCCACAAGCCTAGAGGTTCGGGCGGCCACGGAGGCGGGAAGTGAACATGCAGGAGGCGGATTCTCTGTCCAGGCCCCGGAGGGACCGGCCCTCCCTTTAGTCCAGCGAGAACGCCCTCCGGCTGCGGCCTGCGGGGCTGCAGGGTAGCTGTGTCCCAGCTGTCGAGTCCGCATGACGTGACAGCGGGAATAGGAGCCTCCCGCACTCCCCTAGGGTGGGGGCTGAGGACAGGGGGCGGCCCAGGGAGCGGTGCATGCTGGGGTGCCGGGGAAGGGGTGCGGCGGGCGAGCATGCTTCCGGGTGGTCGGCTGGCGGCCTTGGCCTCGGAAGGGTCTTGGAGGGCAGGGGGTTCAGCTCTTCTTTCCCATCAGGGCGGGCACTCGGGCTCTGTGGGCGCAGCAGAGGCCATGGCTGGCCACAGGGAGCTGGGAGGAGAGCGCTGCCCAGTTCGGGGCAGAGGCCGGGAGCTGGGAGCCGCCCCTTATCTCAGATCCGGGATGCCCTCCCTGCCCTGAGGGCAGAGCCGCTGGGCTGTTTGCTCTGCCACCTGTTGGACCGTTCCTGGCACCACCCCGGCAGAGCGGGAGCCGCCTCTGGGCTGCGCCTCCTCTGGGCTGCGGCTCCCGCAGGGTCTCCTTTCGCCGAGCCAGGCCTGAGGCCGGGGCCGCTGAGCATGGCCCGGGAAGGTAGGGCCTGAGCCCGCTCACTCTGAGCCGAGGGTCTCCCGGTGTCGCCCCGGGGCTGGGAGCCTGTGCCAGGCCGGTGCCGACCGGCTCCACCAGGAAGAGCTGGTTGTCGAGAGCCACGAACAGGCGTGTCCGGGAGCCGTTCTCCCTGGAAAGCGGGAGCCGGGGGAGGGGGTGGGGGGAGCTTTGCCCTGCGGGGGTGCGGGAGGGTGCCTCCCCGGTCCTCCTGAGCGGGAGCCGCCAGGTGGGAGCGGTTACGGAGCGGGCGCCCTGGTTCCGGCCGCCGCTGCCGTGAGGTCGGCCTGGTGCGGCAGGAAGGGTTCGGGCCTCGGCCTCGGCCGTGTGGGCGAGGACCCGGCGGCGGCGGCTGCTGGGTTTTAGAAAGATCCGGGCCCTCCTCTGCCCCGGGCTCTGGCGGCCGCGGCCGGCAGCTCACCTTCCTGTGCCAGGTGCCCGCGGGCGGCGGGCACGCGGCCTGGAAGGTGTGGGGAGCCCTCGCCGTGAGGGTTACGAGGTCGACTCAGAAGGAGGGACGGGCGGGGCTGCTCCTCCAGGACGGGGTGGCAGGTGGGCCACAGTCACTGGCGTTACCGACCCGCCGGGAGGGAGCGGACAGAGGGCAGAGAGTGGCCAGGGCACGGGGCCGGGGGCTGGGGAGAGGCGGGGGGTGGAGAGGGAGTCGCCAGGCGGTGAGGATGACCGTGGTGGCCGCCGTCGCCCGGCAGCCTGCCCACTGGCCCCCGTGCCCGGCGTGGGGTGGGCGGGGCTCGGAGGAAGTGGTGTGTGCCTCCTCCTCCTTAGGGCCGTGAGGCGCTGGGCTCCAGGCAGTGAGGCCCTGCGGGCTCTGGCCCCTCCCGTCCTGGGCATGAACAGGAAGGTGCCAGGGGCAGATGTTGCCGAGAAACAACCATTTCTGCTTGGCCTGCAGCTGTTCTGCGTTTGCACTCGAAGCCACAGATCTAGCCCAGGAGGGGCCACAGCTCACCTGCTTGGCAGGCAGGCGTCGGCCGGGGCGAGTGGACAGGGTGTGTGCACCGTGGTGTGCGCACCGTGGTGTGCGCACCGTGGTGTGTGCGGGGCCGGGGAGGGGTGGAGGTGCTGTCAGGAGCAGGGCCTCCAGGAGGGCTTCCCGGACAAGGCGGCATTTGACAGGACGCAGCCCTGTGCCCTCAGCACCTGCCTGCCAGCCCTCTGGCAGCTGTGGGGGGGGGGGGTTGTGCTGTGGGAGGCGGCCCCTCTTCCTGAAGAGGGTGCGCAGATGTCGCCGGAGTCCGGTGTCAGTAAGCTGTGCTGGGCCTGCGTTTGCCGGTCATGACCTCCCTCTCTCCCTCCCTCCCTCCCGTGTGCAGGTCCCGCCAGCCCCGCACACAGCCGCCCGCCAGCCCCGCCGCCCCCGGCATGGAGTGAGTCTATGCCCCCCGCCTGGATAAGTGCGGGGCGCCTTCCCGCGCTGGCGTCCATGAGCAAGCCCGCGGACCCCCGCTTCCGCGTCCGCTGGAGGGTGCTCCTGCCGTCCGCCGTGGGCGTCGCCGTGCTCTGGCTGCTCTGCGCCCACGGCCCGGCCCCGGGCAGGCCCCCCGCGCCCAGCGCCCACAACTGGCGGCTCGGCCAGGCGGCCGCCGAGCGCTACAATGACACCTACCCCCTGTCGGCGCCCCAGCGGACGCCGGGCGGGACCCGCTTCCGCATCGCGGTCATCGCCGACCTGGACACGGACTCCAAGGCCCGGGAGGAGAACACGTGGTTCAGCTACCTGCAGCAGGGCTACCTGACCCTGGCCCACGGCGGCGACCGCGTGGCCGTGGAGTGGGACCCGGCCCCCCGGGTCCTGGAGTCCCACCTGGCGGAGAAGGGGCGGGGCATGGAGCTGTCCGACCTGGTGGTCTTCAACGGGAAGCTCTACTCCGTGGACGACCGCACGGGCGTGGTCTACCGTATCGAGGGCGCCACGGCCGTGCCCTGGGTCATCCTGCCCGACGGCGACGGCAGCGTGGGGAAGGGTGAGCGCCGCTCCGCCTGCGCCGGCGCGGGGGCACACGGGGGCGTGGGGGGCACACGGGGGGAGCACACAGGCATGGGGGGCGCACGGGGGGTGTGGGGGGCACACGGGGGGCGTGGGGGGCACACGGGGGGCGTGGGGGCACACGGGGGGAGCACACGGGCATGGAGGGCACACGGGGGGGTGTGGGGGGGCACGGGAGGAGCACATGGGCGTGGGGGGAGCACACAGGCGTGGGGGGAGCACACAGGCGTGGGGGGCGCAGGGGGGGTGTGGGGGGCGTGGGGGCACATGGAGGCATGGGGGGCACACGGGGGGAGCACACGGCGTGGGGGGCGCACGGGGGGCGTGGGGGCACATGGGGGCGTGGGGGGCACATGGGGGGAGCACACGGCGTGGGGGGCGCACAGGGGGCGTGGTGGCACATGGGGGCGTGGGGTCACATGGGGGGAGCACACGGCGTGGGGGGCACAAGGGGGGGGACATGGGGGGGTGTGGGGGCACAGGGGGGGCGTGGGGAGCACACGGGGGGGGCATGGGGGGAAGGGGAGCACGTGTGGGGGGAGGACAGGGAGGGACTGCAGGGAGAGCAGGTCCCGCTGGGGAGTCTGCTGAGGAGTGTGCCGGCTGCTGACCCTCCAGGATGGGGCTTGAGCCAGGCTGCCCTGTCCACTGGAGTCCAGCCCGGTGACCTCTGACGCCCGGGGCGGCCGGACCCCCAGACCCCGGAGCCGGGCGCCGTGGGCAGGGGCCGCGGGCTCAGTCCCTCGCGTCCGGTCCGCAGGCTTCAAGGCGGAGTGGCTGGCGGTGAAGGATGAGCACCTGTACGTGGGCAGCCTGGGCAAGGAGTGGACCACCACCACGGGCGAGGTGGTCAACGAGAACCCCGAGTGGGTGAAGGTGGTGAGCTTCCGGGGCAGCGTGCACCACGAGAACTGGGTGGCCCGCTACCACGCCCTGCAGGCCGCCGCCGGGATCCAGCCGCCAGGTAGGCCCCCGAGGCAGGCCCCCGGGGAGCTGGGCGGGAAGACGGGCCGGCGGGAGGGCCTCTGGGGGCTGTCCTGTCCCTCCTCGTTGCTCCGGGGGCGCAGGACCCAAAGGAGGGCAGGGCTGGGTGTGTGTGTGTGTGTGTGTGTGTGTGTGTGTGTGTCCGGATCTGCAGCAGCCAGTGCATGCTGGGCCCGCCCTGCGCCCGCAGGCTACCTCCTCCACGAGGCGGCCTGCTGGAGCGAGGCGCTGCAGCGCTGGTTCTTCCTGCCGCGCCGCGCCAGCCACGCGCGCTACCACGAGCGCGAGGACGAGCGCAGGGGCACCAACCTGCTGCTGAGCGCTGGCCCCGACTTCACCGCTGTCACCGCGCGCCGCGTGGGCCCGGCCGTGCCCACCCACGGCTTCTCCTCCTTCAAGTTCGTGCCCAACACCGACGACCAGGTCATCGTGGCCCTCAAGTCGGAGGAGGACGGCGGCCGCGTGGCCACCTACATCATGGCCTTCACGCTGGACGGGCGCTTCCTGCTGCCCGAGACCAAGGTCGGGGACGTGAAGTACGAGGGGATCGAGTTCATCTGATGGAGTTGCAGGCGGGGGCGGGTCGCTCCGTCCGGACCCGCGCTCTGCAAAGCCGGGGCTGCCTCTGCTGGTGTTTGTTTTGCTCTTTTTCTTCCGGGACTCGGCGCTGGGTCTGGGGTTGGAGGCTCCAGAGTAGGGAGTTCGGGCCCCGGGAGCGGCCACCCTCAGGGCAGGCTCCGGGCGGCCCGGCCCTGCCTTCCCTCTGGCCTCCGTTTCTCTTCTCTTTTCGCTGAGTGTGTCTTGGCTCCTGCCGTCGGCCAGCGCCGAGCCCGTCTGGCACACGGCAGTGACGGGGGATCTGGAGTGCCCCTGCCCACCGGGACCTCAAGCCCTGCTCCATCCCGAACCTCTCCCGCCCGGAGAGGGCCTGTTGGCACTGCGGGCAGACGGACGGACGGACGGATGGACGGATGTGGCAGGGCTGTGAGCAGGTCCCAGCCTCACATGGCCGTCTCTGTGTCCTCGGCCGGTTCCATCTCCTCCTCCAGGGAAACTCTGTGGCTCCGAAGCTCTTTGAAGCTTTAATTATTAACTTACTCGAATTAAAGCAGTTTCCTTCCTTATAAAAAGGAATGGCCAACTCATGACACAGAGCGGAGTCCCGCAGTGAGACCCCTCCCCGAGGCAGCCGAGGGGAAGTCAGAGCTGCAGTGAGTGAGGCGGGTTTTACCCTGGGCCCGTGCCCTAAAAGCTCCCAGGAGCGGCTGGATTTGGTTTCCTGGACGAGGTGCCAGGCCCTGCCACACTTCCTGTCCCTCCTGTCCTCTCTCCTCTTCCCGGGAGCCAGCAGCCTGTCTCTGGGGAAACTCCACACAAGCCCCCGTTGTCTCTGCCGTCCCTGCCCCGGGCCTGTCCCGATGCCACAGGGAGCAGGCGGAGAGCTGGGACGGGCCAGCCAGACGGAGCGGCGGAGGCCTTGGCCAGAAGCTGTCTCAGCCCAGGAGAACTCCGGACCTGCCCTGCGAGGACCTGTCCCAGACTTCTCAGCTTGGAACTGACCGCCGGGTCCTCATGCTTCGTGCAGCTGAGCACCCGCTTCTTCTCCGTGAAAGCGAGCGAACGGAGGCGAGCTGTTGGCGGTGCCTGTGTCCCTGGAGCGCGGCTCCCACTGGGCCGCCCGTCCCAGTGCCCAGGCCTCCTGAGCCCTCCCTGGCGGGCGGCAGCGATGGGCACTACTCCCGTGGAAGGTGCAGGTGGAGCTGGGAAGCCGGGCCTTCGTGTGCCGCCGCCATGCCGCGGGGCCCACCCCTCAGGCTGGCGACACCGTAAAGCCCCCCCACCCCGTTTGCCGCTGTGACCGACAGTTCCTCCCTGCGGGAGCCGAGATTCCGTGAACAATAAAGCGCAGGGGGCCGAGGTCTGGTCTGGTCTCCTGCTCCGTGTGGCTGCCCAGGGCTCCGAGGGGGGCGCAGCAGAGGCCCCGGCGCCTCACGGTCACCCAGGGCGGGCTCAGAGCCGGAGGGCCACCCGGGAGGCTCAGAGCCAAAGGGCCACCCAGGGCGGGCTCACCCCAGGGGGCGGGGGGGCCCAGTCGCTGCTGATGGGCAGCACCTTCACAGCCAGGCCTCTGGCGTCGGGCCTGGCTTTTCCCAGGTGCTCGCTGTGGCTAGGTGCCTTGATTCCTTGTCCGCGTGGGAACAAGGCAACAATAGAGCCACTCACGCCAGCACCTGTGCAGCGGCTGGAGGTGCGGGAGTTTCAGGAGCCTGGAGCCTGGGAGCCGCGCCGGGCAGAGGACCCCACACAGGCCCAAAGGAGGCCGCCTCTTCCTTTTGTCCCTCACACCACTCCTGTGTGTGTGTGTGTGTGTGTGTGTGTGTGTCCGTGTCCCCAGAGGCTGATGGGGTGAGCCGCCGCCTCGGGGCCCTGGGAGCCCTGACCCTGTCCGGGCAGCGCCCTCCGCACTCTCCGGCCCTTGTCCCTCCCGGCCTGCGAGGGGCCACAGCTCCAGGTTCCACACTTTGTAAACAGCCCACCCCTATTTTCAGATGATAGAAGAGCATTTAGCCCAGGCAGTGTGGCTCAGTGATTGGGTGTCCACCTGTGAACCAGGAGGTCACGATTCGATTCCCGGTCAGGGCACAGGCCCAGGTTGCAGCCTCCATCCCAGTGTGGGGCCTGCAGGAGGCAGCTGATCCGTGATTCTCATCACTGATGTTTCTCTCTCCCTCTCCCTTCCTCTCTGAGATCAGTGATTTTTTTTTTTAATTATATATATTTTATTGATTTTTTTTTAGAGAGGAAGGGAGAGGGATAGAGAGTTAGAAACATTGATGAGAGAGAAACATTGATCATCCGCCTCCTGCACACACACCCCCCCCCAACTGGGAATGTGCCCCCAACCAAGGTAGATGCCCTTGACCGGAATCGAACCTGGGACCCTTGAGTCCTCAGGCCGACGACGCTCACTCACTGAGCCAAACCGGTTTCGGCTGATTTTTTTTTTTTAAGAACGTCTATGTAGAAAGTTTCGGGGTAGAGTGAGCCAGCTGGGCGACGTAGGCTCAGAAAACAAGTCAGAGCAGAGGAGGCCGGGCACTCAGGGGAGAGAAAGGCAAAGGTGAGTGCCCGGCGGGGAGGTGGCGTGTGCGGGAGGCGTGACCCTGCCCCCTAGAGGGGAGCGCCTGTACCCCTTAGCGCCCGCTGCTTCCTGCTGCAGCCTGACGCAGTGGACGTCCAGCGCAGCCGAGGTCAGTGAAGCGGCCTGGAAGGCCGAGGGCTGAGCAGGAGGACGCGGGGACCTGGCGGTTCCAGGGGAGCGGGGCCCTGGGGCAGAGGCGGGGCTGGGGCTGCACGTGTTGCCCCAGGCACCCGAGGCAGCCCTCACACGCGGCTCACACTGCAGGGACTCAAGGCCACGTGGCTGGCGTGCAAAAAGTAAATTAGTGGGCTCAGTGGTTAGACCACCCGCCATGGACTGAAGGGCCACAGGTTCGATTCCCGGTCAAGGGCACATTCCTGGGTTGCAGGTTCAACCCCAGCCTCTCGGGTGCGTTTGGGAGGCCGATGATGTTTCTGTCTCCGACCCCCTTCCCTCCCCCCTCCCTCAGTAATCAACGGAAACACCCTCCGGCGAGGACTAACGGAAAGAAGAGGAGAAGGCACGCTTTTCATTAAAAACGAACGTGCAGCCGAGACCGGTTTGGCTCAATGGATAGAGCGTCGGCTTGGGGACTGAAGGGTCCCGGGTTCGATTCCGGTCAAGGGCAGGTACCTTGGTTGCGGGCACATCCCCAGTGGGGGGTGTGCAAGAGGCAGCTGATCGATGGCGCTCTCTCATCGATGTTTCTGACTATCTCTCCCCCTTCCTCTCTGTACAAAATCAATAAAATATATTTAAAGATAAATAAATAAAAACAGCAGTTTCTAAAAAAACAAACAAACAAAAAAAACGAACGTGCAAGTCCCGTCACCCGCTAAAGGGCTTGTATCCAGAACAGGTGGAGCGTAGCGTGCTCAGCTCAGGGACCAGACCGCCCGATGAGCGTGGGGAGATCAACGGGGCCTTCGCCAGAGAGGGTGCGTGAGCACGGCGCAGGCAGAGCCCGCCCGGAGAGCAATGCCGCTCCCTCCGGACCCCGGGAACAGGGAGACACAGGCCGCAGGCCGTGCGTAACCAGCCGTGCGTCCCGCGCAGCCGCTCCGCAGCCGGACGGGGAACCACGCCGCCCGCAGGGAGGGGACGGCTGTGCTGGTGCCGGGAATCTGCCAGCGGACCCCTGGCTGCCAGGGCGGGCACGGTGAAGGGGCCTGCGGAGATCTGGGGGTGATCTCCAAAGTCCCCTCAGAGCCAATCCTCACAAAAGGGCCAGTTAGCTGCCAATTAAGCTGCTCAGCTCTGGCCAGTGTGGCTCAATGGATAGTGTCAGGATGGTCCTGGGTTCGATTCCGGTCAAGGGCACGTACCCTGACTGCAGGCTCCTCCCTGGCCGGGCCCTCATGCAGGAGGCCTCCAGATGATGTCTGTCTGTCTGTCTGTCTCTCTCTCTCTAATATATTTTATTGATTTTTTACAGAGAGGAAGGGAGAGGGATAGAGAGCTAGAAACGTTGATGAGAGAGAAACATTGACCAGCTGCCTCCTGCATACCCCCCATTGGGGATGTGCCCGCAACCAATGTACATGCCCTTGACCGGAATCGAACCCGGGACCCCTCAGTCTGCAGACTGACGCTCCACCACTGAGCCAAACCGGCTTCGGCAGGTGTGTCTCTCTTGATGTTTCTGTCTTTCCCGCTCTCCCCCACTCACCCTAAAAACCAACGGAAAATACCCTCGGATGAGGGTTAGTGAACCAACAAGCAGCTCATGTCTGAGGTCACGCAGCGCGGCTCCTGCCTGCTGTGGGGCCGGCTGGGCACGGAGGAGCGTCCCAGAAGCCCCGGCGCCTCAGCAGCGGCTCCGTCCGGCAGCGCCAGCCACACTGTCACGCGGACGCAGATGGCCTGGAGCTGCCGTCTCCCTGGTGGACCGGCACACGCTCCCCCACGTTCCCTCTATGGGGGGGGGGGGGGGCCGGGAGCGGACCCGTCGGCTTTGGTGACGGGTAGGGCTTTCCTGGGACCTGGGGCTGAGGACTGAGCGGCTTGAGGTTTGTAAGCATTTCCACCAGCTGTTAGCAGACCCAGCCCCACCCGGCCTCCTGCCGTTCCCCTCCCCTGGGGCCGGACAGCAGGCTTCCCTTCACCCCATCTGCCTTCACCCACACCCACGGGCAGAGCGGGGGGTGGGGGGGAGGAGAGGGACCCCAGCCTGAGCAGCCAACCCCAGGAGAGCCCCCTGTCACGTGGCTTCTGGGAATCGAAACTCCCGGGTGTGGGGAGCGAAGGCCGTCTCAGAGGCCCTGCAGCCAGGACCCAGGGCCACCAGCGTCGCTCAGGCCGTGCGGGTGCCTTCGAGTCCAGGTGGGTGCTGCCTGAGGGGCCTTGGCGCTCCCTGCCCCCAGCCCAGAGTCATCGCCGGGTCCCGGGGGGGGGGGGGGTCGCCGCCCGTGGACACGGCCGGCTCAGAGGCAGCTTCACCATCCCTGACCCGCACACAAGCCCAGGCTGCACCTCCGGAGGACCAAGCCCTCTCGCCAATTTGCAGAGGCGGAGGCCTGTCCCCGCTCCTGGCTGCCCAGGGCCTCTGTCCCCCTGGCCGGCTGGGATGTCGGGGCCCCCCATGCACCCCCCCCAGCCTGCTCTTGCTCCCCTTTCCCCCAGGGTCACGGAATGTTCCGTCTGCAGGACCTCCAGCCACTCGTGCAGGGCCTGGGCCTCTCTGCCTGGCCCCGCGCCGCCCCGCCTGGCCCTCCCCACCCGCCCGGGCCCCCAGCCCCGGCCCCAGCCCCCCAGGGCCTGGTTTCTGAGATGAGCTGTTTCCGTTCTTGCCCAGAGACGCCAGCCCCTTCATCCGGCAGGTCCTGCAGGTCCTGGGAGCACGTCTTCCAGAAGAGGCCAGGGACTCCTGGGGCACCCGCACCCTCCCTGCTCTGCGTAGGGTCCCCAAGGCGCCCTCTGCCCTCCCCTCAGTGAGGCTCACTGCTGCCTCACTCCGCCTCCTTCCGCTGCAGGGCGCAGCCCCTGCCGCCATGGCCCTCTCCCGGCTCCTCTGCCTGTGGCTGCTGGTCGTGGGGACTCAAGGTGAGCTGGGCCCAGCGCCCCGCCGGTGTCTCCCTGGCTGGGCAGGCTTAGTCCCTGCAGGCGGCCAGGCAGCGCTCCACCGGTGCTGGACACTAGGTCAGCTCAGGTCATGGGTCAGATCAGGTCACAGGGTCAGCTCAGGTCACGGGTCAGCTCAGGTCATGGGTCAGTTCAGGTCACAGGTCAGCTTAGGTCAAGGGTCAGCTCAGGTCATGGGTCAGCTCAGGTCAGGGATCAGCTCAGGCCATGGGTCAGCTCAGGCCATGGGTCAGCTCAGGTCACAGGTCGCTCAGGACACCTCTCACTGAGGCCCAGGCTTCACCTTCTGGGGGAAACTAAGGAATTCCCCCCTCCCTCCAGCTCCCAGGGGAGGGATGGGGGGCAGGGACGGTGGGTGCGCACCCAGCCAGAGGCGGGGGTGCAATGACTTGCAGAGTCCGGCGCCTGCCTCACTGCGGCCCCGCAGAAGCCCGCAGGGCCCACCTGGGCACTGCCCCCGACGCCGTCCACTACAGCAGGGCTGAGCCGGGCGGGCGGCACTGGGCCCGGGCCCGGACGGCTCTCTGCGCCGGCCTCGGCCGCCCCCGCCCCCAGCCCTGCCGCTGCCGCTGCCCCGGGTCCCCGGGAGCCCGCAGGCGTGAGCGATGGTGACGTGCGGCTGGCCAGCGGGGACGCCCCCACGAGGGCCGCGTGGAGATCTTCTATGGGGGCCAGTGGGGCACCGTGTGCGACAGCCTGTGGGACCTGCCGGACGCCAGCGTCGTCTGCCGCGCCCTGGGGTTTGGCAGCGCCACCGAGGCCCTGGGCGGGGCCGCCTTTGGGCCAGGTAGGCCCCGCCCCTGCCCCACAGCAGCCCGGCCCTGGGGGGCGGGTCGCCTGGGACAGGAGGGTATCCGCCTCCGCCCTGTGCCCGCTCCCGGCCCCTGGCTGTGACCGGGCTCAGCCCTCCCCTGGGACTGGCCTTCACCCCAAAGGGAAGCTCGGAGCAGGAAGACTCCTAAAGGGGGTGCCTGAGATCCCAGCCCCTCGCTGACCACGGAGCGGACAGGCCCGGAGGAAGGCCAGCTGGAGGCGCAGAGAGAAGGGGAGCGGCCCTCCAGCGCCCGCCCTCTCCGTCCACAGGGACCGGCCCCGTCATGCTGGACGAGGTGCAGTGCTCCGGGACCGAGCCCTCGCTGGCCAACTGCTCGTCCCTGGGCTGGATGCGGAGCAAGTGCCAGCACAGCAAGGACGCCGGCGTCATCTGCAGCAACGGTGTGCGCCCCCCGCCCCAAAGCCTGGGCCCCCGGGCTCCCCCACCCCTGGCCCCCCAAAGCCTGGGCCCCCGGGGCTCCCCCACCCCTGGCCCCCCAAAGCCTGGGCCCCCGGGGCTCCCCCGCCCCCCAGGAGCTAGTCAGGGGGCTCCCTGCCCCGCCCAGCACTCCGGCCTCCGAGCTCACACACACCTGGGGGCGGGCTGGAGGGAACTCATGCTCCAGAGCCCGCAGCCCGGCCTGCAGTCCCGGGTCGTCCCCGAGCCACGGCCCCGCGCCCAGGGGCTGAGAGTGCAGGCCTCGCTCTTTAAGCGCCAGCGTTTCATTCCTGCAGCCTCACACGGGCCCTGGCTGCCCGGCCACAGCTGCCCGTCCTGGGGCTGAGGGTCGGGGCTGAGGGCCTGTCCTGGGGCTGAGGGTCGGGGCTGAGGGTCCGGCCTGGGGCTGAGGGTCCGTCCTGGGGCTGAAGGTTCGTCTGGGGTTGAGGGACCGCCTGGGGCTGAGGGTCCGTCCTGGGGCTGAGGGTCCACCTGGGGCTGAGGGTCCACCTGGGGCTGAGGGTTCGTCCTGGGGCTGAAGGTTCGTCTGGGGTTGAGGGACCGCCTGGGGCTGAGGATCGGGTCTCGGGCCTCGGGTCCAGCCTGGGGCTGAGGGTCCGTCTGGGGCAGAGGGGCTGGAGGGTTTTTTCTTTTTGAGAGAGAAAGCAGGGAGAGAGAGAAACATCGGTTGCCTCCCGTACCGCCCCAACCTGACCACCCTTCAGTACACAGGAGGGTGCTCCAACCACTGAGCACGCCAGCCGGGGCTGGGGCATTCTTTTTTTTTTTTTTTTTTTTTTTTAGGAAGGAGAGGTAGAGAGAGAAACATCACGATGAGAGAGAGATTAGCTGTCTCCTGAATGCCCTCCCCCACTGGGGATTGAGCCAGGCCGGGGCGGGTGCAGGGGAGCACCAGGCAGGGCCAGGGTGTGGGGCAGGAAGCTCCTCCCGCGGCCCCCCGTGCTGCGTGGGGCACACAGGACGCCCCGAGAGGCGGTGGGGAGGGCGGGCGCTGAGCCCCCTGGGTGTCGGGACTGACCTAAGCCTTTCGGGGGCGAAGGAGGGGCAGGCAGAGTTAGTTCCTGCTGCGGGGCGGGGGAGGGGGCCCCGCATGCCCGCAACCGCCCCCGGCCTGAAGGAGGCTCCGAGGACCCCGTCACAGGAGGCGTGGGGTCAGAAGGTAGCCTCGGGGTGATGATCCATCCATCCATCGACCGCTGGGAGTTTAAAGGACGGGCCTGGCTGTGGAAGCTGCCCCTCGGTCCGCCCCCCGGAGGATGGGGCCGCTGTGGGCGGCAGCACCCTGACTCCGGCAGACGCCATGGCCCAGGAGCCGAATTGAGTGGGGGGCGGGGGCAGAGGCCGCAGTTTAGGGGGCCCTGACTCCGGGAGAAGCACTTCCGGGTCACAGAGCCGGCTGAGCTCCCCGCGAGCGTGCCTCCCGGCCCGTCCCAGAGACCGGCGGCGCCCACGCGCTGGACCTGTCCGCGGCGCTGCCCGCCGCCCTGGCGCACATCTTCGACGGCCAGTGCGGCTGCGACCGACCGTGGCCGTGAAGGGGAGGGCGCCCACAGCCTCATCCTGGCCAGCAGCCCCGAGGCCCAGGCCCTGTGGGAGGAGCCCGGCAGCTCGGTCACCATGGGTGCCTGCCCGTGGTCATGGACTTCATCAGGTGGGCGTCCTGGGCGGCTGGGCACACGCGCACACACACACACACACACCACACACGCACACAGTACACACACATACCACACACACACAAACACACCACACACGCACTACACACATACCACACACACTATACACATACCACACACACCACACACACAGACACAAACACACCACACACACACTACACACCACACACACTACACACATACCACACACACGCACACACGCTACACACACCACACACACGCTACACACATACCACACATGCGCACACGCATACAGACACACACACTACACACACATAGCACACACACCACACACACTACACACATACCACACACATGCACACACGCGCACACGCTACACACACCACACACACGCTACACACATACCACACATGCGCGCGCACACACACACCACACACACATAGCACACACATACCACACACACTACACACACTACACACACACCACACACACACCACACACGCACTACACACATACCACACACACTATACACATACCACACACACCACACATTATACACATATCACACACACATGCACACGCACGTACACACGCACGCACGCATACCACACACCACCACCACCACCATCTCCCTCCGTCCCTCTCTCTCTGGCAAGGCCTGCTGGTAGTGCTCACATGCCACCACCAGGGGGCGCCGCGGGGCTGTTGGAGCCGCCTCTCCCCTTGGGCCTTGGGGGACCGGCCGATTCCAGCTGCCCTGGCGGTGGTTTCCAGGCCTCAGGTGGCGCTGGGGGCGGGGCTCTCTGCCTGTCTGTCTCTCCGTCCCCGTCCCTGCTGCCGTCCCGGCTCTCCACAGGGCCAGCCCACAGGCACCCCCTTCCGCTGCTGAGACCTGGCAGTTACCGGCCCCTCGCCAGTGCCGTGGTTTCTCAGGGCCCTGACACCCACTCCTTTCAGGGTGCTGGCTGGGCCCGGGTGGGGGGGGGGCTCGGGGCATGAAAGCGGTCATGCCCAGGGCAGCCGGCAGGTCCTGGCACCGAGGCCTTCCGAGGGTGGCGGGGAAGAGGGAGACAGGAGGCGGGGGCCTCTCCTAGCCGACCAGGCCGGTCCGCCCCGGGCCAGGCCCAGGGCTCTGAGCAGACTCCGTGGGATGGGGGCTGACCTGGGACAAACCAGGGAGGATGGGGGCAGGCGGGGGGCAGCGGGTCAATGGCAGACGCGGAAGAGAGGAGGCGGCTGCCCGGGCACCCCGCCGTCGTGCTGCGGGGCGAGGGGCGGCCTGGGGCGGCCCGGTGCTCAGCCCCCTGCCCCTCCAGGTACTTCTACTCCCGGCAGATCGCCGTGTCCCTGCGCACCGTGAAGTGCTTCCACCGGCTGGCCTCGGCCTTCGGGGCGCGGCAGCTGCAGGCCTACTGCGCGGGCCTCTTCGTCTTCCTGCTGCCCCAGGACCTGTCCTTCCAGACGGCCCTGGACCTCCACGCCTACGCGCTGGCCACGCGGGACCCCGCGCTGGAGGAGCTGTGCGTGCGGTTCCTGGCCTGGAACTTCGAGGCGCTGACGGCGGCCGCGGCCTGGGCGCGCGTGCCCACGGCCCTGCTCCGCGCCCTGCTCTCCCGGAGCGAGCTGGCCGTGCCCAGCGAGCTGGCCCTGCTGACGGCCCTGGACGCCTGGAGCCGGGCCGCGCCGGGGGCGTGGAGGGCCTGGTGCAGAGGTCCGCTTCCCCATGATCCCGCCTGACGAGCTGTTCCGGCTGCCGGGCAGCCTGGGCCTGTGCCGCGGCCACCGGCGCTGATCCGGGAGCCGACCCTGCAGGCGCCGGAGTTCCACACGGTGCCGCTGCCGCTGCCGGCCCAGCTCCTGGGCCAGAACCTCAGCCAGGAGGCCTGCCGGCCCCGGCTCTACACCTCGCCCACCTGGAGCTGGGCCGTGGACAAGAGCGCCCCCGCCCGCGGCAACCCTTATGCCTCGCACCGCTACCGCTACGGCTATGACCCTTACGGCCATTACTTTCCCACGTCCGCGCCCACGGGGTCCTTCCAGACGCCGCCGCACCCCAGCTTCCTCTTCCGGGACAGCCGCGTCTCCTGGACCCTCGTCTACCTGCCCCGAGGGCTCCTTCAGCAGCTTCCGGGGGGTCATCCGCCCCTTCTACCTGACCAACTCCTCGGGGGTGGACTAGCCAGGGGCGCCCTCCCCCAGGGGCTGCCCTCCCCCAGGGCCACCCTCCCCCAGAGGCTGCCCTCCCCCAGGGGCACCCTCCCCCAGGGGCACCCTCCCCCAGGGCCACCCTCCCCCAGGGCCACCCTCCCCCAGAGGCTGCCCTCCCCCAGGGGCACCCTCCCCCAGGGGCACCCTCCCCCAGGGGCGCCCCCAGTGGGCGCTGGGCCAGCTCCTTCCTCTCCACAAGCAGCCACCTCCACCGGGGCCTCCAGGTGTCCCCCTGCTCCCACCCGCCTCTCTGAGATGAAATAAAAGAAAGCGCCAGAAGGTTCCAGCGGGACTCACCCTGCCGAGCACCCCTAGTCGAGAGGCCCGAGCCGCCCTCCGGCTCAGTCCCGCTCAGCCCCGTCCGGCGATTCAAGTGCTCAGCGGGGGTACGGAGTCCCTTCCTCCCGCCTCAGCCGGCGGTGCTGGCCCCGGCTAGTGGGTGGCTCGGGTGGTTGCACGGGAACACACACTGACTGGGTCCTGGAAACCTGGGGCTGCGCTGGGGGCTGCGCTGGGGGCTCCTGTGAGACAGGAAGACGGGGAGCAGGGGGGTCCCCGGGGTAGGGACAGCAGGTCCAGGAACCTTTCCCCGTTAACGGGGGTGAGGGACACAGACACGCCACATCGGTGGCAAGAGCCTGGAGGTCGGGTTAGGATGGCGGCCCTGGGTCCGAGAGCAGGGGCAGGGCTCTGATCCCCTCTCCCCCACCGCCCCGTCCCCGTGGTTCCTGATCCAGGCGGCGCAGGGTCCGGCCGGAGCATCTGGCTGGGAGCCCAGGCCCCGGGCTTGGCCAGGGCCTCGGGGGACAGCATCTGGGCTGACTGGCCTCGGGAAGGAGGCGGCTCAAGGCCCGCCCCATGGGAGGGAGGTTCAGGCGGGGCAGCCAGGATGGCAACCTGTCCCCCCCAGAACCCCTGCCCCCCAGCTCCAGCCCCTCAGCCACCTGCACAGCCGGCCATTCCTCAGCTGTTTTCCTCGTTCTGGTGGTGGTTGTCCATCCTCACCCCCAGGGTGTGTTTCCATCGGCGTTTTTGAGCGAGGGGAGAAACATCGATGCGAGAGAGGCACAGCGATTGGTTGCCTCCCACACCCACCCCGACCAGGCCGGGGACTGAACCTGCAACCCAGGCATGTGCCTTGGCCGGGAATGGAACCCGAAACCTTTCAGTGAAGGGGGTGACGCTCTAACCACTGAGCTCACCAGCCGGGGCTGCTGTCACAAATGGCCACAAACGGGGGGCAGGGGCCACCCGGCCACCACCGGTCCACGGCCCCTGCGGCTCCCTGGGAAGCCTCCGGGGAGCTGAGCCAAACACCACCCGGTTCCACAGGGAGGAGCCCGGCCGCCCGGGGACCCTCCGCCGGGCACACTGCGGGTGGGCACCGCGGGTGGGCAGAGCGCGCCCGTGTCCGGGATGGAACCCTGCCCTCCGGCCTCAGGTCCACGCTCAGCCCTGAGCCCCGCCGCGGGCGATCCTTACAGCCGGGCCTGCGGCCTCTGACCTCTGACCTCTGACCCCGCCCCACGGGGTCCGCTGTGCTGCCTCTGGGGCGGGAGGGGCGGCCTCTCCAAGAACCGCCTGCGGGCAGGGCCTGCGCCAGTCGTGCCGCGTGCGTCGCGTGCGTGGCGTGCGTGGCGTGCGTGGCGTGCGTGGCGTGCGTGGCGTGCGTGGCGTGCGTGGCGTGCGTGGCGTGCGTGGCGTGCGTGGCGTGCGTGGCGTGCGTGGCGTGCGTGGCGTGCGGAGAGGCTGTGCCATTAGGCCCCGCCTTCCCAGAGGCCGCGTCACACACGCAGACCCCGTGCGGGCAGCGCTGCCGCCGTCACCGGGACTGAGGGGCCATGGCCGCGAGGCTGCTGCGGGCCTCGCACCGCCACCTCCGAGGTAAGAGGCCTCTCCCTTCCGTCCCCCACCCTCCCCCGGCCCAGTCCCCGCCCTTCCCCTCCCCCCGCACTCCTCCTCCCCAACCTCCCCCTCCCCCCCGCACTTTCCCCCTCCCCCTCCCCCCGCACTCCCCTCCACCTCTCTCCCGCTCCCTCCCCTCCCGCTCTCCCCCCCTCACTCTCCCCCCGCCCTCTCACCCTCCGCCCTCTCACCCTCCGCCCTCTCACCCTCCGCCCTCTCACCCTTCGCCCTCTCACCCTTCGCCCTCTCACCCTCCCCCCCGCCCTCTCACCCTCCCCCCCACCCTCTCACCCTCCGCCCTCTCCCCCCCGCCCTCTCACCCCCCCCCGCCCTCTCACCCTCCGCCCTCTCACCCTCCGCCCTCTCACCCTTCGCCCTCTCACCCTCCCCCCCGCCCTCTCACCCTCCCCCCCACCCTCTCACCCTCCGCCCTCTCCCCCCCGCCCTCTCACCCCCCCCCCGCCCTCTCACCCTCCCCCCGCCCTCTCACCCTCCGCCCTCTCACCCTCCGCCCTCTCACCCTTCGCCCTCTCACCCTCCCCCCCGCCCTCTCACCCTCCCCCCCACCCTCTCACCCTCCGCCCTCTCCCCCTCCCCCCCGCCCTCTCCCCCCCCGCCCTCTCACCCCCGCCCTCTCACCCCCCCCCGCCCTCTCACCCTCCCCCCCGCCCTCTCACCCCCCCTCCCGCCCTCTCTCCCCCTCCCGCCCTCTCCCCCCTCCCGCCTCTCCCCCCCCCGCCCTCTCACCCCCCCTCGCACACCCCCCCTCCCGCCCTCTCACCCCCCCCGCCTCTCCCCCCCCCGCCCTCTCACCCCCCCTCCCGCCCTCTCACCCCTCCCGCCTCTCACCCCCCCGCCCTCTCACCCCCCCCCCCGCCCTCTCACCCTCCCGCCTCTCACCCACCTTATCCCGCTCCCTGCTTCCTGGAGCGCCCGGCCCCCAGGCCTGAGACACAGGCCCCCGGGCTCCCTGTCTGCTGTGTGGCCTCGGCGGAAGGCTCCCCGCTGAGCCTCTGTACAGCGGCTGCCGAGGGCGCCAGAGCAGGTCTGGCCCTGAGCTTGCTGGGGAGGGGGCGCCCCCCTGAGGGGCAGAGAGGCCAGCGCCCCTCCCGCAGTCCGGCGGCCAGACGCCGGGCCCAGGGCGGCCGTGGCCGTGGCCGCCCCATCCTGGCACCTGCGGGCGGAGGCGGCCGCGGAGGGAGGAGCCTCTGAGCCCCCAGGGCCGGAACCGCTACCAGCTGTGCGGGGCGGGCAGGCGGGGACCAGCCCGGAACCACGGGCAGAAACGGAGAGCCCTGGGTTCGAGGCGGTGGGCCCGCCACGCAGCGCGCAGGCGGAAGCCCCACTTTCCAGCCTTTTCTGAATCCGGGACTGTTAGCCCCTCGTCACAGGCGACAGTGAGGACCAGGGAGGGGGAATCCCGTCCGGCCTGTCCCCCGGGAGCCGGGAGCCGGGAGCCGGGAGCGGCGGGAGGGGGTGAAAGTCCCTCCCAGTCGCTGGCTCGCTCGCTGTCTGTGCAGCTGGATGGAGCCCGGCAGCTCTTTCGGTCCCGTGTCTGCCAAGCACCGCACCGGGCACTGTCCCCGGGCACAGGCCCCGCGGGCCCTCACCTCCCGCTGGAGGTTCCGCTCAGCCCCGGGCCTGTCCCCCAGCCGCACAGCCATCCTATAAAGGGCTGGAGCATCAGCCTGGCCACTCAGGGTCCTAATTAGACGCCGGCCAAGGGCCCACGCCTGGGCGGCAGGCTCGGACCTTCAGGTTGCGGGCGATGCTCTGACGCCGAGCCCCACGCCAGGGCCTGCTTCCAAAGCCCACACAGCCTGGTCACAGCTGCCCCGGGGTGGAGGGGTGGAGGGAGAAAGGACGGGGAAGGCCCTCTTTGGGGGGCAGGGGAAGCCGGCACGGGGACCCCCTGGCAGAAACCCAGCAGGAGGGCCCCCCATGGACTGTTGTGGGCTCGGGGGACTCTGACGGAGGCGAGCCTGGGTGTCCACGACCCCGCGTGTTCCGTGCAGGAACCAGGCCCCTCCCGCGAAAGCCCCCCGGACTCAGCCTCTCCGCTTCCTTTGTTCAAGGTTAGCTCTCCCAAGTCCACGCCCCTCCCGCGCCCGCCCGCCCGCCTGCCCGCCCGGGGTTTGGCACCGGCTCTGCTGAGCACGGGGAAGGCGCCTCAGGCACAGAGCCGGCCTCTGAGGATCTTCCCGGCAGAGGGCCCAGCCTCTCCCGCCCTGAGCCTCCCCTCGCCCAGGGCGAGCCCCCGGTCCGGCGCCCGAGGCCGGCCCGGCGGGGTCACCCTCCCGTCCTGAGAAACGGGCGTGAGGAGGTGGCCCTCTCTCCGGAAAGCTGGCTCTGCTCTGGCATCGCGCCTCCGTGGGGTTTGCTTTTCGCTACACATAAAACCCCGGCCCCTCCCCGCCGGGCCCGTGTGGTTCGGGAGTTGAACATCGACCCGTGACCCAGGAGGTTGTCTCCAGAGCTTGTCTGGCCCGTCTGGCCCGGTCCTGCCCCGCCGGCCGGATTTCCTTTCACTGAGTGAATCGGTGCACAGGCCACTCGTATACGTATCGTTGTCTTTGCCGAGGTGACCGGACAGGTTCTGTAAAGGCTGGGTGTGTTCGGGATGGTCTGAGCTAACGTGGAAGCCAGACAAAGTGCAGGGCTGAGATCCAGTGGCGGGGTCTTTGGCGGGGAGGGGCACAGGGAGGGCTCTGGGTGCTGGTGATGGTGGTCATGCAGTGTCTCCAGTGCGGGGTGTATCAAGCTGGACCCTTAAGATCTGTGTCCTTCTCTGTGTATAGTGGTGCTTGAATGTTTTAAAAAATGTCTTTCGGTATCTGCCTAGCAGGGGACCCATGATGCTCCTTTTTAAGAAAAAATAATTTTATTGATTTCAGAGAGGAAGGGAGAGGGAGAGATGGAAACATCAATGATGAGAATCATTGATCAGCTGCCTCCTGCACACCCCCCACTGAGGACCAAGCCAGTAACGCAGGCATGTGCGCTGACCGGGAATCTAATCTCAACCTCCTGGTTCATAGGTCAGCACCCACCGCTGAGCCACCCTGGCCGGGCCCATGGTGTTCCTTTTAAGGGGTGGGTTGAGGTAGGCACTCATCCCCCATCCACATCCTTCCTCTCAGCCTCCTCCTGGCTACAGGATGCGCATGGGGCTCAGGCCTGGCCAATCAAGCCCCCAATTCTTCTGCTTGCAGTGACTGGCTTAAGGATGGGCTTAGGAACCAAGCCTGGCCAATCAGGGCCTTTCTCGAGTATTTTGCCATAGTAACGGCTGAGGACACCTGCTTCCTCTGTGGGGCTGGGAGCTGTAAGGACCATTGAGCCTAGAGCTGCCATGGGCCACTGGGCCCTGCCTCCTGGGATGGCCCCCAGCGGAGTGTCCTGCACATGTTCAGGCGTGTCACAAGGAGCTAGGGACACGCAAAGATGCTCACGATCCTTCTGGGCTTAAAGCAACAGAAGCAGCTACACAATAGTGCACCTAGTATTTCGTGTGTGTGTGTGTGTGTGTGTGTGTGTGAGAGTGTGTGTGTGAGTGTGACTGTGTGTGTGTGTGAGAGTGTGTGTGTGAGTGTGACTGTGTGTGTGAGAGTGTGTGACTGTGTGTGTGTGTGTGTGTGAGAGAGAGTGTGTGTGTGAGTGTGACTGTGTGTGTGTGTGAGAGTGTGTGACTGTGTGTGTGTGTGTGTGAGAGAGAGTGTGTGTGTGAGTGTGACTGTGTGTGTGTGTGAGAGTGTGTGACTGTGTGTGTGTGTGTGTGAGAGAGAGTGTGTGTGTGAGTGTGACTGTGTGTGTGTGTGAGAGTGTGTGACTGTGTGTGTGTGTGTGTGTGAGAGTGTGTGTGTGAGTGTGACTGTGTGTGTGTGAGAGTGTGTGACTGTGTGTGTGTGTGAGTTTGTATCTCTGTGTGTGTATGAGTGTTTGTGAGTGTATGTGTGAGAGTTTGTATCTGTGAGTGTGTGAGTGTGTGTATGAGTTTGTATCTGTGTGTGAGTGTTTGTGAGTGTATGTGTGAGAGTTTGTATCTGTGAGTGTGTGAGTGTGTGTATGAGTTTGTATCTGTGTGTGAGTGTTTGTGAGTGTATGTGTGAGAGTTTGTATCTGTGAGTGTGTGTGTGTATGTGTGAGAGTTTGTATCTGTGAGTTTGTGTGTGTGTGTGTGGGTGTGAGTGTGTGTGTGAGTGTGTGAGAGTTTGTATCTGTGAGTGTGTGAGTGTGTGTATGTGTGTGAGAGTGTGTGAGAGAGTGTGTGTGTGTTTTTGAGTGTGTGTGTGTATGTTTGAGAGTTTGTATCTGTGTGTGAGTGATTGTGAGTGTATATGTGTGAGAGTTTGTGTGTGTGTGTATGTGTGTGTGTTTGTGAGTGTGTGTGTATGTGTGAGAGTTTGTATCTGTGAGTGTGTGTATGTGTTTGTGTGTGTGTGTATGTGTGAGTTTGTATCTGTGAGTGTGTGTATGTGTGTGTGTTTGTGAGTGTGTGTGTGTGTGTGAGAGTGTGGGTGTGAGTGTGTGTGTGTGTGTGAGAGTTTGTATCTGTGAGTGTGTGTTTGTGAGTGTGTGTATGTGTATGAGAGTGTGAGTTGTGTGACTGTGTGTGAGTGTGTGTGTGTGTGGTTGGAGAGATGGATAACAGATGCCCTATGTTAACCAGTTCTCTCTCTGTGAGCATTGGCTTCATTTTTCCTGTTTGTTTTCCTGAACGTCCAAAGCTGCACCTGGTTCCCGCCGCCGTCCGGGCGGCCGTTCCTGCCGGTGTGTCAGCGCTGAGCTCGCGCAGCCCCGGAGGGGCCACTCCCAGTGCTCCTCCGGGTGCAGGCGCCTCGCCGCGGCGTTCCGTTTGCCTGTCTGGAGCTCAGCTTCTCAGCGGCCCACGACCTGCCGGGTCCCAGGCCGTCCTCCCTTCACTGCTCTGCTCCCGGGACCCCCTGGGCCGCCGCCGGCCCGCAGTCCCCACTGAGCCCGGTGACGTCATCCCGGCTGCTTCCAGCTGCCGAGAAAGGGGCCTCCCCCGCCCCCTGCCAGGCCTCTGCTTTCCGCTCAGCTCCCAGAAACCTGCAGAAGATATTTCCTCTGGCAGCCGATGAGAGAGTCGTCGCCCCAGACATGCCTTCCAGGCGACGTCCGGGCCGAGTGGCCGCCGCCGCCGCCGCCGCTGCCAGCAGACGCGGTCACGGACACGGCGAGAGCCCGGGCCGCACCGTCTCCAATGGGCTCTCTCTCCCACGGGGGCTGGAGAGATCACAGGCCTGGGGGCGGGGTCCCAAGGGACCCTCTGGCGGACCTAACCTCTCGGAAGCCCCTGGCGTGTGGCCACCGTGCCAGGGGCGTGGCAGGCCCTCCAGGGGCCCGGACCCCGGCTCCCTCCTCCCCTGGCTGAAGGGCCTAGCAGGCTGGCAGTAGAGGGCCTGCCGCACCCCCACTCCACATGCCTGCTTGTGGGGGACACTCCCTCCAGAGGGGTGTCCGTTCCCACCCTCTGAGCGGGCCTGTCCGCCCACCCCAGGCTCTGCCTGCACATGGCCCTGGAGCCAAGTGAGGGTGGCCACCTGATCCTGCACCACAGGCCGTGACCCTGAGGGGGAGGACCTGGGAGAGGTTTGAGCTGGAAGGGCGGGCGGGCGGAGCAGGAACGCGGAGAAAGCCGGCCAGGGAGGGAGAAGGGAGTGAGGTGCTGAGATGGGACACGGGCCCGAGGCCTCCGCATTCCTGTGTCCGGCGGTCACCTTGTGCGTAAGTGACCACATTCCCCGCATCCTCGGAATAACAGGCTCCTCTGGACGCCCATTCCGAACCCAGACCAGGTGGGGGTCACAAGGGCACAAGGTGACGGTGAGTGATGGGTCCCTGTGGGCCGTGGCTCCCACGAGGTCTGAGAACCTCGGCCCCGTAACTGCCTCTCGGGACACATGTTTCCAATCACTCTGCCCGCGCTGAGTCACCAGCGGAGCTGCCCGCTCCGGCCGGCACTCACCTCAGCCGCCCCCATCCAGGGCTGTGCGCAGCCCGCTGCCCCGGCCCCGCGGCTCTGCCCGCCAGCTCCCGGCCCCGAGCAGCAGCGGCCCTCGAGGCGGGTACTCTGGCCTCCAGGCCTCCTGTGCCCCTTCCGCCTCCGAGGGGCCCAGCACAGGGCCCGCAGGCACCACATCACCATGGACTGTTTTTGCTAACGGGGTGGCGCCGAGGGAGGAAGGACTGTTCCCGTCCCCGGCACCCGTACCTGGTGCCCAATACCTACCTGTTGAATGGATGGATGGATGGATGGATGGATGAGTGAGTGGATGGATGAGTGAATGAGCTGTAATCTTAGGAAGCAGAGAGTGAGGGGGAGACGGGCAGGAAACAGTAACCAGGAGAGAGGAAGTCCAGATGGGGCTGCAAAGGGTCTGTGTACTGCGGGGCCTGGGGCAGGGAGTTCTCATGGGGAACCCTCTGCTTCCCCCAGTCGGACCCCATGGGGAGCCCTGGGGGGACCCACAGCGCCTGAATGACTGCAGGAAGCCCGGCGTGGCTCGCAGCTGGAGGCCGGGGTGCCCAGACCCGGTGCCTTCCCTGCGGGCCACGGGGCACCTGTGAGGGGAAGTGAGCAGGGGAGACGGGGAGGCGGCCAGGCGTGCTCCCGGCGGAACCTGCAACCGTGGACCCCAAGGGCGAGGGGCCAGGCAGCAAACGGGGGCGGGACTGACTGCTCAGCACCCCTCTCGGCCAGGGGCTGGGCAGGCCTGGAGCGGAGAGCGGGCGCTGCAGCCGCCCTCTCGTCTGAAGGGCTGGGCTGTCTCCGAGGAGGAGAGGCTGGAGAGCCAGAAAGAGAGTCTGCGAGCCAGACCCACACTCTGGACAGCTGGGAGCGCGGTCAGGCCCGGTGACTCACTTTCCCAGCAGCCCCATCCTTGCCTTTCTCACGGCTCGCCCCCTCTGATCTCTTTGTTGGGCCCGGAGCGCCCCCCCGCCCACCTGCTCTTTCTGTCGCCAGCGTCTCGGCTCAAGGAGGAACGAGGGCCTTTCAAACCCGTCCTGACACCCCCACCCCCTCCCCGGGCTGCCTAGGGGCTGGGACCCATTCCGTATGCTCCCAGCTGGCCACAGCGGGGTGTGTGTGTGTGTGTGTGTGTGAGAGAGTGAGGCGGGTTGGCATATGAGTGGGTGAGCAGGCAGGAACCTGGACTGGGGCTGCTGATGGAGGGCGGGCCTCACGTTTACCTGGGGCCCCCAGGGAAGAGGGAACAGGAGGGTGGGGGCGGGAGGGGGCTGAGACCAGGTCCAGAGCAAGAAGACTGGGCCTGGGGAGAGGGTAGGAGAGGCCACTGGGCACAGCCCTAATCACAGCCTGCGAGTGAGGTTACTGCTGTGCTCAGCATGGGACCCGCCGCACAGCCCCTGGTGTTTGGATTAGGGATGACATCATGGCCACGGCCTGTCACTCTGGCTCCGAAGGAAGAGGAGGGTGGTGGGCAGGGGGACGGGCCTCCAGCCTCCCGGCATCCAGGGCAGGAAACCCAAACCACAGGCACTCAGCCTAATCACCCAGCGAGCTGGGCAGCGGCTCCCAGGTGCCCGCCCCCTGCCCCTGCCAGCCCGGTCCCCAGAACGCCGGCTCAGGCTGCTGGGGTGGAGGAGGCCTGGGCTCCGCCTCGCTGCTGGCCCCGCTCCCTGACCGCGGGCAGGAAGCACATGACCACGTGCCCGGGGCCAAGAGGAAATGCCGGGCAGGAGCGCACGCTGCTCGGAGCCCCGCTTCGCCCCGCCTCTCCGCGTCCTTTGTTTTCACAGGACCGAGTGTAGGGGCAGGTCCAGGGGAGCGGCGAGGCCAGGGTCAGGCAGGTGGAGAGGAGGGCAGACTCAGGTGTGTGCCCACGGACCCTCTCCCCCACCCTGTCTCCCAGAAGGTGCAGGAGGACCTTCCATGTCTCAGGGAGGGGAGCGCAGGCCCCTGGGAGGAGGTGTGCGCTGCTCTAAGCCGGGCTGTTGGCTCTGGGGTGCCATCTCTTCAGGCCAAGGACTTCCTGGGCTCCCTCTGACCCCCCGGACGGCCCTGTCCCCCCCTATCTGGGTCAGGACAGCACGGTGGTGTGTGTGTAGGGGGGTGCCCGGACCTGCTCCCCACCTCCTCAGCCATGCCCTCCCTCCGGATAGCCCGGAACAGCCCCGCAGGCTGAGCCAGAGCTGCGGGCGGGGCGCCTCTGACAGGCAGTCCCCAGGCAGGCGGGGGCCGTTTGTCTGACTCCTGTCCAAGGAGCAGGACGCCACCTCTGACCTCTGGCCTGTCACCTCCTTTCCCACCGCCTGCAGCCACTCCTCTGACTCTTCGGTGAAGGCCTTTCAGAGAGCTCTTTTTTTTTTTTTTAATTTTAAATATGTTTTCTATTGATTTTGGAGAGGAAGGGAGAGGAAACCGAAACCACAAACACTCAGCGTCAATCACCCCTGTGAGCTGGGCAGCGGCTCCCCTGGCGCCCACCCCCTTATACCCCCCCATAATCCCCCACCCTAGCCAGCCCGTCTGCAGAACGCCAGCCCGTCCGCAGGACACCACCGGCGCAGGCTGCTCAGATGGAGGAGGCCTGAGTGCCCACCTGCCCCCTGAGAGAGAGAGAGAAGCATCCATGATGAGAGAAAATCAATGACCAGCTGCCTCCTGAATGCCCCCCTACAGGGGACTAAGCCTGGGCATGTGCCCTTGACCGGAATCAAACCTGGGCCCCCACTCTACACACTGGGTCCGCAGGCCGCCGCTCTATCCACTGAGCCACTCATAGGATCCACGCACAGGTTTAATTTCCCCATAAATGGAGGCAGGTGCATGCTGTTTGCCAGGCACACTTTAGATGAGCACGCTTTAGCACCCCCTGCCCCCCTGGAGCCTTGTTTACGTCCCTGCGTCTCGCTTTCTCACGACCCAGGATCTTTATGGCTCAGGGCTTGTCAGCCAGAATGCGTTGGCCTCCCTCTCCCTCCCTCCCCCCCAGACATTGAGCAACATCTGGACAGATGCCGGGGCGGTGTGCTGTCAGCATCTGGAGTGGGGAGGCCAGGGGTGTTGCTCAATACCCCGCCGAGCCCAGGATGCTCCCCGCCAGAGGGCGGGCTGGTGGGGTGAGCAGTGCCGGGTGAGAAGCCAGGCCTGGCCGGAGAGGATCCGTCACAAAATGAACCAAATGGGACGGGAGTCGAACTCGCTTCTGAAGGCCACCGCTGGCCACGCAGCCATGACATGGGCGCGCCGGGGCCCGGCCCACCTTGTACTGTAGGAGCTCGGCATTCCTCCTCCCTCCTGTGCAGGCAGCCAGGCCGGGGGTGCTGGGACGGGTCTGCCGGTGGCACCGCCCGCCTGCGTGGCCGCGAGGCTGTGCCCAGCGTTGACAGGGCCCTTGTCCGCCCTGAAGCCACTGCCAGGCCCTGAGCTCACCCTGACTCTGTTTATCCGAGGAGGGCAGCAGGGCGTGCGGCTTCCTCTGGCCTTGCACAGCGACTCCACCAAGCTCAGCCTGGGCCGGCAGGCAGGGCGGACGGCAGGCAGGGCGGACGGCAGGCAGGGTGGATGGCAGAGAGGTGATGGGGGGGGGGCAGTCTGCTGTGCTCTGCTGGGAAAGTCTCTTGTGGTGCGGAACAAGGTGGGTGCTCCTGGTGGGAAGTGGTGACTCCGGGACTGTGGTCTGAGGGTCCTAGAAGACCCTCCCCCAGCAGGCCTGCTCCCTCCTTTCTGACCACGGGGAGCCACAGGTGCAGGCGAGGCCCAGCAGCATGGTCAGGATGCACGCGGGGAGGGTCCCGGCCTGCTCTCCTGCTGGCCACGGCAATGCTAAGGCAGAGGAGGCCGGAGGGAGAGCAGGTGACTACCAGCTCCCGGCTCCAGGTCCCCTGCCTCCTTCCCTCTCTTGCCGGGATGGGAGGCAGCCTGGCCAGGGCCTCCCTCCGTGGGCCTCCCTCCGTGGGCCCAGGTCGGAGCTGTAGCCCTTCCCTGGATTCCTCCTGCCGCGTTGCGCCCTCTTGGAGCCGGAGCAGAGAGCAGGTGACACGGTTTTGTATGAACAAAAACGGGAAAGTGACTCTGGGCTCGAAGGCCGCTCAAAACATTGCTCTGCCCGCTGTCCTTCCTCCCAGCGAGCCCGGGTTTCCCGGTTTCTCCCCTCCCCTCACGGCTCCTCCAGCGGCGCCTTTTCCTCCCTCCCCTCCTCAGCCCGGCCAGGTCCCCCCCCCCCCCAAGCAAGCCGGAGGTCCCCGGTGCAGCTGCCCGCCCGCCCAGGGGCTCAGAGCCGGGGCAGGCAGGCAGGTCACACTTTGTCATACTTCACACGCCGTCCACACCCCGAGGATCCCCGCCCTTTCTGGCACCTGAGCTGTTTGGGGAGAAGTGCTTTGGCTCCCACATTGGGGGCCACGGGAGGGCCCGGTGAGCGCAGCCCGGCCAGGGCCTCGTCCAATCCCACCGCCTCCTGCGCTCCTGGGCCCAGCCCCTGGTGCTTGTTGGCTGGGCACGGACATGGCCAGTTTATATAAAGTCTGTTTGTTCCTTAACCACTCCCCCAGCCTTTCCAACCCACCGTTCCAAGGCCTCCATTTGAGGCAGGGGTCTCCCTCCCCAGCATGGGCGAGGCCGCAGGAGGTGACCTCTGCCCTCAGCGCACACCCTTCTTGCTCAGTCCCCGGCCCGAAGGAATCTAAGGGTTCTGGGGCCCAGCTGGGGGGAAGGGTGGTAGGTGGGCCCCCTGAGCCCTGGGAGCGGGCTGTGAGTCCCAGGTGCTGAGTCAGGGCCCCCCTGGGCGCTGTTCCGCCCGCATCACCCCGCGCCCGGGCCTCGGGCGATTGGGGCGGCTGCGGGGCGCGGCCCGGGGCCGGGTGGAGGGTCGCGGGGAGAAGCCAGGTGCGCAGCGCTGAGCCCCCGCGCCCGGCACAACAAAAGCGGGGTTTGGGGGAGGGCCGGGCGGCGAGGGCGGCGGGGGGCGGGGCCTCGGGGGTCCTCGAACCCCATTGGCCGGCGGCGCGCCCCGAGCGCTATAAAGCCGGTGCAGCCGCTCCCGCAGCGCACACGGCCCCAGAGGCGGACGAGGACCATCCGGGCTGCGCCGCGCCGCCCCATCCTTTCTTCTCCGCCCGCGCCCCCGCGCCTCCCGCGCCTCCCCGGCCCCGCCCGCGAAAGTTTGTGCGGCGAGTGCGGCCGGGCGTGGAGGGCGCCGCGGGAGCGCAGCCAGACCGCGCGCCCCATCCGCCCCGGAGGCAGCGCCCCGACGCCCCGGCCCGCGCCCCCGCCCGCCATGGGCGCCGCGGCCCGCAGCCTGCCTTTGGCGCTCGGCCTCCTGCTGCTGGGGCCGCTGCTCCGCCGCGCCGACGCCTGCAGCTGCTCCCCGGTGCACCCGCAACAGGCGTTTTGCAACGCGGATGTAGGTAAGGACGGGCCCCCGGGGTTCGTGGGGACCCCGCCGCCGCCTGCGCCGGGGGGAGGGGACCCGGCGCCGCCCCGGCCCGGCCCTGCAAGTTGACGCCAGAACCGCACTTTCCTCCCCGCCTCCTCCCCTCCCTCCGCCGCGATGCCTCCGACCTCAAAATTCCTCCGAAATTCCGCTGCCGCTCTGGCCGGAGCGGGGAGCCTGGAGCGGGAGGCGGGGAGCCGGGAGCCGGGAGCCGGGGCCCGGCCGGGTTTGGCGGGCGGAGCGCCCGGGGTGCCAGCGCGGGGGCGGGGAGCGGGGACGCGGCGGGGCGAGGCGGGCGGGGGCGCGGGAGGGAGCGGGCCGGCGGCGGGAGGCCCGGGCCCAGGAAGAAACTTTCACTCTGACACGGGGCTCCTCGGTGGGGCTGGGTGGGGAGGCTTTCTGCCTGGGCCTCTCCCACCGGCCCAGTTGGGGGCTCGCTGGATGATGGGGGTTTGGTGCGGATGGACGGTCCCTCCCCTGGGCAGGCCCTGGGCTCAGGGGGCTGGCCAGGCGACATTGCACCAGGGCTGGGCAGGAAGGAGGGTCCAGGAGTCCACGGCCGCTGGGGACCCCTTTCCGGACCCCCACAAAAGCTAGGGATTGTGACTTGAGCGGCGGGGCAGCTGGGGGGAGGGGTCATACCCCCAGGACTCCTTGCCCTTCAGAGGGGGGCGCTAGCGAGGGAGGAACCCAGGCATTTGGCCAGGGAGGGGCATGGCACTGGGGGGGACCAGCGGGCACCCTGAGGGACCCTGACGCCTCCATCCGGGTCTGCAGGCCTCACAGCCCCCGCGGTGGCCTGCGGGTCCCACTCACTCTCAACAGGTGTACCTCCCGCTGCTCCACCCAGCTACCCCGCACCCTGATCCAGGCCAGAGGGGTGCCCCAGGCTGGCTTTTCTGGGTTCTCCCCCTCCACCCCCCAGATAGCCACACCCCTGGAGCCCCCTGCGCACCCCAGCTTCTCTGCTGCCTGGCCTGGGAGGCAGCTCTCCCACCTGGGCGCCCTGGCTCAGGGCCCCTGGGCGGGCTGGGCTGTGCTTGAGGAGCAGTTTGCACACAGTCTGATCTGGAGAAGTCGGTCTGTTTGGGGTCCGGCATGATTTGAGGGGGAGCCTGGATCAGCCTTCCCACGGGGTGTCCCCTGGGACCAAGGCCTGTCCAGGCCCCTTGATGGAGAGAGAAGCCATGTTTGTGAGCTGAGGGGCGTGGGGCACCAGGCTGAGGCTGGGCTCCGGGAGCGGAGTGGGAGGGGCTAGGGACCCTGGGTGCTTGCCCCTGAGGCTGGGCTCTCTGTGCTTGGGGTTTGGAGCCTGGGCCGCCAGGGGCCGGAGCTGGGAGCTGCAGGATATCCGGGCTCCCCTCCTTGCTTTGTGTGTGACTCTCCTTTCCTCCTCAGTCTGTGTCCAAATCGTCGCATCAGACTCATCCCGCAGCTAAAATGCTCAGCCCCGTCCGCGCCCCGGCCCGGGGCCTGCAGACGAAGTTGGAGCCGGAGCTGGGCGGCAGAGCCCCGAGGGTTAGGTGCCTGGGGCGGGATGGGGTGGGGAACCCGCAGAAACCAGCAGGAACGGCTTCTCCGAGCTCAGGTCTGACATCAAGGTGGGCAGGCCCGGCACCCTCCGGGGCCCCGAGGGAGGACTGGGCACGCCTCCGCTCCGGGCACCGGCTCCGCGGCCATCCTGGGCCCGTGGGCGCTTCGCTGCCCCCCGGCTCCGTCTCCCCCGGCGACATCCCTGGTGTGTGCGCCCACGCGCCCCTTCCTTCGGGCACCGTCACTGCGTTAGGCCCACCCACACCAGCATGACCTCATCGTCCCTCGCTCACATCTGCAAAGACCCCCGCTTCCAAATAAGGCCGGTCTGGTCAGACGGGAGCTTTACCGGGTGCAATCTGAGCCCGGCTGCCGGGCGTGTCCCACACTCAGCCCTCTGGGCTCAGGCAGCCCGGGGTGCAGAGCGGGGCAGCCCCACGCGGGTCCTGGCGGCCTGGAGTGACCTCCCGGAGAAGGCAGTGAGCGGCCCTTCCAGGCACTTCTCCTTTAAGGGGCACAGGTTCTCCGTGTCCTCCGACCCCCACTCTGGTTGAGAGCAGAACTGCCTGGGGTTGAGCGTGGACCTAGGAACCAGGAGGCCACGGTTCGATTCCCAGTCAGGGCACAGGCCCGGGTTGTGGGCTCCATCCTCAGTGGATTGCCGTTTCTCTCTCCCTCTCCTTTCCTCTCTGAAATCAATAAAAACACTAAAAATAAATGAAGGTCACTCAGGCCTGGGTCCCCAGACCTCAGCTTTTGTCGTTTCAAAAGCAGCACAGGTGGCCGAAACCGGTGTGGCTCAGTGGATAGAGCGTCGGCTTGGGGACTGAAGGGTCCCGGGTTCGATTCCGATCAAGGGCATGTACCTTGGTTGCGGGCATATCCCCAGTAGGGGGTGTGCAAGAGGCAGCTGATCGATGACTCTCTCCCATCGATGTTTCTAACTATCTCTCTCCCTTCCTCTCTGTACAAAATCCATAAAATAATTTTTTTTTTAAAAAGCAGCACAGGTGATATTGTGCCACGAGAGCTGTGGCCCGGGGTCTGGGGTGGGGGGAGGGTGTGGTCTGTCCCCTAGGGGTGCTGAAGGCACGCTGGCTGGCAGGTTGGCTGGTTACGTGGCTCTGTATCTGCCAGTGGCCAAGGCCAAGTCACAGGCTGCTGCCGGAGGCTCAGCCCCCCCCTCCCAGTTCTGGCAGGAAGGACGGCGACTGCAGCTGTCAATGGTTCAGTGCCAAGTGCTTTGAATCGCATCCCACCGTTCCTGGGTTAACTCGGCTAATGTTTGGTTCTTATCCCCATTTTACAGGTGATCAGACTGAGGCCCAGGTCGTTAGTGACTTGCAGACAGAGTGAGAGGACTGTTTCAAAGTGAGAGGAGCCGGGTCCACGCTGGCTTGGCTGGGGGTCGGTGGGGGCCCCTGGGGAGCGGATGGTGAGGGTGCAGGGCCCCTGGGGAGTGGATGGGTGAGGGTGCAGGGTCCCTGGGGAGTGGATGGGTGAGGGTGCAGCATCTCTGGGGAGCGGATGGGTGAGGGTGCAGGGTCCCTGAGGAGTGGATGGGTGAGGGTGCAGCGTCCCTGGGGAGTGGATGGGTGAGGGTGCGGGTCCCTGGGGAGCGGATGGGTGAGGATGCGGGGGTCCAGGCAGGGAGGCTCCTGAGGCTGGCTTCGTGTTTGAGGGGCTCTGTCCCTTGGCGATGAGCTGAATGCTCGGAGCTCTGTCCTGATGCAGAACATGGAGCCATGGTCTCACATCACGTGGTGGGTCTGTGTTCATGACCGAGGAGAATGTTGGAGTCATGGGCACAGCTGTGAGGCGCTTTTGGCAAACGCCAACAGGCCACAGCCAGGCCGGACCAGCACTGGCCACCCCGACCTCTGCTGCCTCCGGCCCCTCCCGTGGGGAGGCCCGTGCTGGTGTGAGGGGACGACCCCAGCTCCGTGCGCGCTGCGGTGTGGACGGGGGACGGCGGAGCGGGGAGCCCGGAGGCCGGTGTCTCTGCTCGGCTTTCTCTGAATGCTCGGGGTGCCCGTCAGCAGGGAATGATCTAAGGCCTCGGGGCGGGCGTGGAGAGCTGGGGGCGGCTCCCTGCGGGCGGAGAGGCAGGCCAGGCTTTTTGTCTGCCCTGCTGGGGGTCGCACCCGCCGTGCAGGTCCCCTTTCCGTGTGCAGGTCCCCTTTCCGTGTGCAGGTCCGTGGTCGTGGGTGCCAGCACCACTGCTCCACGCAGAGGACGGGCTGGGTCTGCCCGTCTGTCTGTCAGGAGGCCAGGAGGTGGGTTTCTGCCTGGGCCTCGGCGCCTCTGTCCTCCCAGCTCCTCACCAGGGCGGACACGTGACGCCCCGGGCCTCCTGACCCTGGCTGGCCCTCAGGGCTTGGCAGACCGCCCGCCTCGCCGCCCGCCGTGGTAAACAAGGTCCTGCTGGGAGGCTGCAGCCGCCGCTGGCTCAGCTCCCGCTCCCGCTGCAGAGCTCAGACGCAGCTCGGACCCCAGAGGCCCAGACCCCCCAAAGGCTCATCCCCCTCAGAGGCCCAGACCCCCCAAAGGCTCAGATCCCGCCCAGAGGCCCAGCCCCCCCCAAAGGCTCATCCCCCCCAGAGGCCCAGACCCCCCAAAGGCTCAGATCCCGCCCAGAGGCCCAGCCCCCCAAAGGCTCATCCCCCCCCAGAGGCCCAGACCCCCCAGAGGCCCAGCCCCCCCAAAGGCTTATCCCCCCCAGAGCCCCAGACCCCCCAAAGGCTCAGATCCCCCCCAGAGGCCCAGCCCCCCCAAAGGCTCAGATCCCCCCCCAGGCCCAGACCCCCCAAAGGCTCAGATCCCCCCCAGGCCCAGACCCCCCAAAGGCTCAGATCCCCCCCCAGAGGCCCAGCCCCCCCAAAGGCTCAGATTCCTCTCAGAGGCCCAGCCCCCCCTAGAACCCCAAAGCCCTAGGCCCTCCAGAGCCCCAGAGCCGAACGGCTGCTCTCTGGTCCTTTAGGAAAACTTGCCTGGGCTGAGTCCCAAGGATGACCCCCCAGCCCCAGCTTCCTGGACAGCTTGCCTCGCCCCTGCTTACCTGCTCCCCGCTGTCCAGAGCAGGGGGACCGGGGAGAAATGATAGCTGTGGGCACCCTTCCCCACACAGACCCCAAACGTGCAGCGACTCTGCCCCCCTTTTCCGGGCTCTGGAGCCGAAGCACCGTGGCTGAGAGCTCTCCCGGCAGCCCCGCCAGGCAGGCACCTTCCCGGACTCGGCTCAGCCCGGGGGCATTGCGCCGGCTTGCCGAGGCCCCTCCAGGGCGAAAGCCCTTTCCCAGCTGAGCGTCCGCTGGGCCGGAGGAGGGAGTGGCGGACACGGCCACCCACCCGCAGCCGCCGGGACAGGAGGGGGCCGGACGGCCATCGAGGCCCCAGGAGCTGTAGGCAGTGCCGCCGTGATGTCCCCGCCAGAACGGGCCCTTGCTGGAGGGTGGCCGCTCAGACCGTGCCGGGGCAGAGGGGGCGGGTTCTCCGGGCAAAGAGCAGGCAGGCTCGGCGTCTCAGGCCAAGAGGTGGGCACTGGGTGGGGTGGACTTAGGCTGAGACGTGGGGGTCAGGGCCACGTGACATTGCCGCGGCCCTTCGGGCCCCAGGGGCAGGCTCTGCTCCAGGGTAGCTCCTGGGGACGCCACGCCCTCGATGCCCACCGCAGCCCGGTCCCTGCCGTGGGCTCTGGGGAAGCTGGCCTTGAGATGGGTTTGCTCTGCCTTCTTGGGGTCCACAGGCTGCTCCCCCAATTACATTTTCTTTTTTTAGAAAAACATATTGATTTTTTACAGAGAGGAAGGGAGGGGGACAGAGAGCTAGAAACATCGATGAGAGAGAAACATCCATCGGCTGCCTCCTGCACACTCCCTACTGGGGATGTGCCCACAACCAAGGCACATGCCCTTGACCGGAATCGAACCTGGGACCCTTCAGTCCGCAGGCTGACGCTCTATCCAGAGCCACACCTGTTAGGGCCCCTATTACGTTCGTTAATGGTCAGCTTGGTGGAGGGTGCCCCTCGCCCGAGACACAGGTCAGGCGTGGTCTGTCTTTGGCAGGACACATGGGAGGAGTGGGGGAAGGCGGGCCAGTCCCATCCTCCGCCTCCTGTGGGCTCCCCGTCCCCGAGCTGAGGGGGAACTGAGGGGACAGGTGCTCTCCCTGCGGGGAAGAGACAAGCTCTGACCTTGAAAGGCACCGGCTCACAGGAGGCCCTCCCCCCGTGAGGTGCCCGCTGCGGGAGCCGAGTCCTTAGGACTGGTGGGCCCCAACAGGTGTCCTGAGGGGGCTGGCCCTCTGGCCGGCTCGTCCCTGCCCCTGACTTCACCCCTGCTCTGATGTCACAGCACAGCAGCTCCGCTGTTGCCATGGCAGCGGCCCGCCCCGGTTCACCAGCTGGGCGGCCGAGGGCTGCCAGAGGAGGCGGGAGCTGCCATTCCAGCCAGCCTGGGTCGGTGGCCCGGGCTGAGGCCCGGTGTGTCCAGCCCCGCGCTGCTGTGGGACGGGTTCTCTGTGCCCAGCTGTTCGGTGAGGCTCTGGACAGGCCCCCGGGCCCCCGTTCAGAGGCGGCCGGATTGCCAGTCCCTGACGGGGCTCTCCCCAGGCAGCTCGATGGGGAGGACGGAGCAACGGGCTGGGGATGAGGTGGCTGGTGGGACTCCTGACCCAGGCGGGGGCGCTGGAGCCTGTCAGGTCCGGGGGACACTGAGATGGACAGGAAGAGAGGGAGGAAGCCGCCCGTCGGCTCGGCCGTAAGTGGCCCGCCTGGTAGCCCGGTGCTCCCGGGGGCGGGGACCGGGCCTGGTGTGTGTCTGTGAGCTGGTCCAGGAGGTGAGGTGACCTGGTGAGCCCCGGCTTGTCCCCGAGGCTCCTGCCGGCCACCTCGGCCTCCCAGGACTGTCCGGTGGGGAGATGGCTAGAGAGCCCCAAGCCCCGCCCGGATGTGGTGGAAACCAGCTCAGGGCCTGGTGCGGATGCCTGTTCTGCCGTGGCCATCCCCCCTCCCCCCCGGTGATTCTGATGCAGCCTGCCCAGCACCCAGCCGGCTCGAGGTGCCGCCCGCCCCCCAGAACTCAGCCGAGAGTGAGGAAGGGGCCGGGAGCGGAGCTCTGGGCAGCAGGCTGGGGGCACAGCTAGTTTTTAGAGGCTGGGGTCCCGGGAAAGGTTTTAAACGTTTCTGATGTTTGTTTTATCTGGACTTGGCTTGGATGCCTCCAGTGATGGGTGTCTCACTACCTACCAACGCAGCCCAATGATTTCAGCACAGCCCCATAGAAAGCGCTTCTTTCCAGCCAGCCACTTCCGCCTCCGATGTGCTCTCAGTGGTCTCGCTTGGTCATCTGGAGGCACGCACAGTAAGTACCCCCCTCCTCCTCAGCCCGCTCGCCAGGCGTGTGGGTACGAGTGCTGGCCTCCCTATAGGTGAATGCTGCTATAATTTTTTCTGATGATGTATTTTTTTATTTTATTTTTTACAGAGAGGAAGGGAGAGGGACAGAGAGTTAGAAACATCGATGAGAGAGAAACATCGACCAGCTGCCTCCTGCACAGCCCCTACTGGGGATGTGCCCGCAACCAAGGTACATGCCCTTGACTGGAATCGAACCCGGGACCCTTCAGCCCATAGACTGATGCTTTATCCACTGAGCCACACCGGTCAGGGCTGATGTTGCTATTACTATGCCCGTCTTACAGATGAGCAAACTGAGGCACTGGAGTTAAGGAGCTTACCTGGGTCACACAGCTAGCTGACACGCTCTGCCCTCCCGGCGTGCTGTCCAGACCTCATTCTCGCCTGCAGGCCCCTCTGAGACATTCTTGCTTCCTCGGGCTTTTCTTCCGGGGGGCAGCTTTTCCATTCTGTCCTGACCCCCGAGGCCACGGCCCCTCCTCCGGCCTCCCCACTGCCTTTTCTGACTCCGTCTGGGGGACACGGCTCTCCGTGACCCGGGGTCTTGTCCGCCTGCAGTGGCACCGAAGTTCTCATCTCCTGTGTATTTCTAACCAGGCTGATTCCTAAGCAGCCCCGGAGGTGCATTCTGATCTTGAAATGCACCCCCCCCCCCCCCCCCCCCCGTGACGCTGTATAACCGGGTGTTGCCCGATCCCGGCAGCTCTTACCTGTGCACAGTTCGCTAGACACGCGTCCGACGTCAGCCCTTTGCGGTGGTCCGTCCTTTTTCTTCAACCCAAGTTCCTCTCCCCATGTTCCCGTGCTCCGCGCAGGGGGACGGGCTGCTGGGAGCAGCTGTCATCACGCGAGGTGCGCGCTCTGAGCTGTTTCTACGTGTTTCCGAAGGAAAACGGCGCCGGCCGCCGCCCGCTGAGCGTGTGGGCCGAGGGCAGAGCTTCCCTGTTGCTGCTGAGGCCGGGGCGGGAACGGGGCGGGAACGCGGTGGCGGAAGGAGGTGGGGAAGGAGCAGGGCCTGGGCTGGGCACGTGGGGCTGGGGTGAGGGTGGGGTGAGGAGGTGCCCGTTTGAGGAAGAGGAACGGGGGAGTGCCGTTCAGGCTCCAGACCTGGGTGTGGGCATGTGACTGGCACGGCGCCTGGCAGCGAGCCCAGCTGGGAAGGGTGTGAACCGTGACCTGCTGGACCGGCCCCCAGCGCGCGGCCAGGGTTGGCCCGCGAGGGAGATGGTTAGCCGGGCGCGTTCCTGGGCGCCTCCCGCGGAGGCGGCCACGGGGCCGGCCTGGGGTGGGCCCGGGATCTGCATTTCAGCCAGCAGCTCGGGGGGCACGGGTGCCGTGGCCTCCTGGTGCCGGTGCCGACGTCACGTAGCTGGATGGGGAGGGGCTGTGGCTGTGGCGGGTCGGGTGTGGGTGTGGCCGGCCTGATTGGCAGTTCTTGAGGGGCGCTGGGGCAGAGGCGGGGGGAGAGCTGGCGAGGAGGGACAGATCCAGACGCGGGTACAGAGTGGATACCATGTCCCGGCTTCGCTCTGAGTGTGGTGCTCCGAGGCCACCGCATCTCACGGCGCCCAGGCCTGCTGGGCCGGAGCCAGAGGAACGGGGGGAGTGCCTGGACCTCCTTCCCGGTGCAGGCGGACACTCGGAGGGGAGGGGGTCTGCCGTGAATGCACCGGGCCCTTCGTAGCACCTGTCGGTCTCGGGAGGTCAGAGGTCAGGGGAGGACACATCCTGGCTCCCAGCTCTGACCTTCACCCTCACCAGCACTTAGGGGCGGCTTGTTTTGTGTGCTTTTAAAATAATGTATTGTTATTGCTTTCGGAGAGGGAGGGGGGCGGGGTGAGGTAGAGAAACATCCATGATGGAGAGTCCCTGATCCGCTGCCTCCTGCACATCCCCCTCCTGGGGTCTGGCCTGCAGCTCAGGCGCGCACCCTTGACCGGGAATGGAACTGTGACCTCCTGGTTCCTAGGTGGACGCTCCACCCCGGGGCCACGCCGGCCGGCTCAGCCGTGGGTTTCAGCAGCCGCGCCCGGGGCCTGACGTCACGGCTCACTGTAGCTCCGGGCAGCCCTTCCCTCGTGGCGGCTGACCTTGAACATCCGTGCCTGGCCTGTCGGCGCGCACCTGTCTTCTTTGTGTCCATCTTGGCCGTGGGGAGCAGCTGCTTGTGCTCCGAGCGCGTGTCCGGGCCGGTCTCGGCGTGTGATCCGTGGTGTCGCCTCCCAGCCGGCCTGTGTTGTTCCCGGTCAGGGACGTCGTCTGAAACGTGAAGGTCATTCAGGCCGGCGGGTGCCTGGGTGCTGGTTGCTCGGTTTCCCGTGCCCTGGCGCTGCCGGTGTGGCACGGAGAAGCCGTGGCTGACCCAGCTGTGGAGGGCACGGCCGCTCCCTCCTGAGCATCTGCCGTGGGGACCTCCTGGGAGGCCCTGCCCACGCCGTTGCTGTTGTGTGAGGGGCGTGGTTCTGCCTCTGGGGACATAAGCGTCTGGAATCTTCTTTCTCACACGTGGGTGGCCAGCGGAGCCAGCAGCATTTTTTTTGGGGGGGGACTAGGATGCCCTGCGGCCCCCATTCGGTTGCTGTCAGAACCCAGGTGCTGTGTCCGCTGAGCCCACTTCCCCTCCCCTCTCCTCATGGTGGCTGGAGGCCTCGTGGCGTCGGACAGGAGACCAGCCGAGGCTGGTCACAGCCCTGGACTGACCTGAGCGGCAGAGGCCTGTCTCTGCCGCCTGCCAGCTGTGTGATCCAGGTTCCCCTGCCTCAGTTTCCCCACCTGTGAACCCAGAGTGACAGTAGCTCCTCACCTCAGGGCTCACCTCACAGAAGTGCCCAGAGCGGCTGCAATCACCATGGCGGCTCCGTGGTTGAGCTGGGGTCCCTGGGGCCCTTTGGGGGCCTCCTGGGTTCTGCTCCATGGGTCAGCCCCCCCCCCCACACACACACAGACCAAGTGAGGGCCCAGGGAGCCCTCCTTAGCCCGCAGGCGGGTGAACGCACCCCTCCCCTGGGCGGGCCCGAGCCCGTGGCCCTTCCTGCTGCCTGAGAGCCCTCCGGAGGATTCCACGAGCAGAGAGCTGGGAGCCATGACAACAGGAGTAACTCCAGCCTAGGCTCCTCTCTGATTGGTTGGCATCGGATTCTAGTACCCAACGTGCAACACGCAGACTCAGCCTGCACGCACACATGTACACACATATGTACACACATGCACTCCCACCCTCACACACACACCTGCACAGGTCTCCCCAACTCCCTGCACACACACACACACACACACACACACACACACCCTGAGTAGCAAGCTGCTTCCCCTCCACTCCATTCTCCTTTATTTTTTTGGTAAAGAATCTTTATTGGTTTCAGAGGGAGAGGGAGAGAGACAGAAACACCAGTGAGGAGGGAGAGGCATGGATTGGCTGCCTCCTGCATCACCCCAGTTGGGGATGGAGCCCACAACCCGAACATGTGCCCTGACCGGGAATTGAACCATGACCTCCTGGTTCACACGTCGACGCTTAACCCTTGAGCCACACCACCGAGCCCTCCCTCCACGTATGATAACTCTCCCTACTGAAGGCCCTTTGCTCCGGCCACCGGGTTGAAAACAGTTCTCCGGGACTGTGTGAAGGTGTGCAGCACAGACACGGGGAGACCGAGAGCAGGCCGGGGGCAGGTGTGGGGGAGGGGTGGCAGGGGCCCCTCGGCATGGTTCCCCTCACCCCGAGCCCCTGTGCCTTGTCCCCAGGGCCTTGCTCGCGCTCCGGGCAGTGGCGAGCGCCCCCCTGCCCTCGCGGGCCTGACGTGGACCAGCCGTGGCCTCTGTGGCTCCTCGGGACCCGGCTCCCACCAGCGTCCCTCTGATGCCATGGCCTCCAAGACCCCCCACGTGAAACGGGGGGCGGAGAGAGCCGCCCACCAGAGCCCCCATCCCGACGACCAAGCCCTGCTCCCGAGGCCGAAGCCAGTCCGAGAGAGGGGCCGCCTGGCCGTGCAGAGGCGGCCGGACCCGGGGCCGTGGCGGAGCCCGCAGCCGCAGCACTGGGCCGCGGCGCTGTGGCCCGGCTGGCAGGACGGCCGCCAGCAGCGCGCCCGCGGCCCGGACCGGCTGCACGCGGCGCACCTGCCCGGTCCGGGGTGCGGGTGGCCCGCGGGGGCGCGGCCTGACCCGCAGGGGCCGGCGAGGCGAGGGGCCGCCGGGCGGCCGCGGGCCCGGGAGAAGCAGAGAGCAGCCGGCCGCGGGGAGAAGCGCCGGCAGGAAGATCTGGTCCGGCTGCGGCCCCGGCCGCTCAAGTCCCGGAAAACCGCGGCGGGCGACGAGGAGAGGAAGGGGGCCGGCAGGGCCATGGGCCTGCCCCGCCTTGCCCCGGGGCCCCCCGAGAGGGGTAAGGGGAAGCGGGGGCCCTCGAAGACCAGCAGCGGCGGCCGCCGCCCCGAGCCACAGGCGCGGGGAGACCTGGACGTGGGGGCGCTCTGGGCCGCGGCGGGCGGCGGCGTGCTCCTGGGCGACCGGGAGGACGGCGCCCCGGGCGGGATGAGGTTGCTCCCGAGGTCGGCTCACCTGTCTCCGGGCCCCAAGGACGGTCTGGGCCCGGACCCCCGGGGCCAGGACGACGACCTGGGGCCGTGGTGGCCGGGCGGCGTGGCCTGGGGACGGGCGGCCTCGCCCCCGCCGTCCCCTCGCCCACGCCACGAGGGCAGCCAGTGGAAGCAGGAGCTGGAGTCCGTCTTCCGGGAGCTGTTCAGCACCAACCGGAAGCTGAAGACGCACCTGAACCGCTACCTGGAGTCTCGGTCGGGCACGGACACCTGCCCCAGCGAGAAGTGGGCGGCCGACCCGTTCATGGAGCTGGGCCTGGGCCCCGCCGCGCCCGCCGCCCGCCCCGCCGCGCCCAGCGCCAACCTGAAGGAGCTGCTGCGCCAGCTCAAGGACCGGCAGTACCTGAGGATGGTGGAGCCCCTGTTTGCGGACGAGGGGGGCCTGGCTCCGCACCCCGAAGAGGAGGCCCCGCCCTGGTGCAGCCTGCCGCCCCTGTACGAGCCGCCCAGAGCCCACCCGCTCCTGCCGCAGCTCCCCCCGCAGGCGCTGGCGGGCAGGGCCGGCCCGGCGGCCTGGCCGAGGCAGAGCCCGGAGCAGAGGTGGCGGCCGCAGCTGGTGGAGGTGCACGAGGTCCCGCAGCGGAGCTGGGAAGCCCTGGGCACGCCCCTGGGGGCGCCAGGAGAGGAGACGGAGATGACGGAGACGGAGACGGAGCTGGGGGCCCCGACCCGAGCTCTCCCCCCTCGCCCCGCTCACCTCGCGGGGTGCACCCATCTGCACCTGGAGGAGCCTCGGGGGTGTGAGTACGGCGCCCCTGCCCCTGCCCCGTCCCCGCCGGCCGCCAGCAGCGAGGAGGAGGAGGAGGAGGAGGACGACCGTGGGCACAGCCAGATGATCCATGACCTCCAAGAGCAAATTCTAGAGCAAAGCAAGTTGCACAAGCAGTTTCTCGACCAAGCCCGGCGGCGCCTGAAGGAGTTCCAGACCGAATGTTAGCGAGCGCTCCCGGGCAATACAGCACTGACCTCTGTGCCGGCCGACCGCGTGGTGAGACGGCCCTGTGTTGGCGTCGCCGGCCCGTTACATGCTCTTGACCGGAATCGAACCCGGGACCCTTCAGTCCTCAGGCCAACCCTCTATCCATTGAGCCAAACCGGTTTCGGCTGGTGACATTCTTATAGTGAATATTACTAAGTTGGAGGAAGCAGAGAGAGGGAGGAGGAGGAGGAAGAGGGGGAGAGACCAAACAAAGGAGGAAGGAGAGGAAGAGGAGGAGGGAGACAGAGAAAGGAAGATGGGTCCCAGCCACTTGCACTAGGGGGTGACCCTCCGGGCTGCCGCTGGTGGGAACTCGGGTGTCTGGTCAGTTCCCACCCCCACACACACACACACCCTCCGCTGCCATGGAAACCCCACACTGGGACACGGGTAGGGCTGGGGACTGGGACGGGGGGACAAACATTTCCTATGAAGAGCCCGAGAGAAGCTAGTGTAGGGGCTCAGGATCCACAAAGACAGGTAGGGCTGGTCATGATCGGGAGCCGCAGCCTGCTGACCCCGGGCGAGCCCATCAGGAGACGGTGCCCGCCCCCTACCCCGAGGTCCCCCCTGGATCGCACACCCTCACCAGGACACGCATTGTCTGTGAGTGGCCTCCAAACCGGGAAGAGCCCGGAGCCCCCGTGCACACCCGTGCACACCCGTGGGACCTGGGCTGCTGGCTGCAGAGCGGCTTCTGCCTGTGACGTCCCTTCCTGCTGCTGCCCGGGTGCAGGCCTGCTTTCCCGGGGCTCCCCTTCCACCAGGGCACGTGGACACACATGCGCGCGCTTGCACACACACACACACACACACACACACAGCACGGAGCACGGAGCTCTTGTGTTTACTTGTGTTTGAGCTTCGTGAAAAGGCCGTGATGTCATGTGTCCTGGGACTCAGGGCAGCCACTTCATCCATGTCACACGTGGGTGTCCGTTACCCGTTTGGCTGCCGCCTCCTGCCCCACGTGACGCCCTGAGCCTTCTTCCCGGGGTCCCAGCTTCTCCTCTGCTGAGTCTTTCCCCCAAAGAGAAGCGCACCCCTAAAGCCTGTGGGGCCGGGGCTGGGGCCGGAGCGCAGGGGGCGGGTCCGACGGCTGAAGGTCCGGGCTGCTTCTCTTCCACCTTCACCTTTTTAAATTCCCCCGGGGTGCGTGGCTGGACACAGAGGGGCAGGTGCTGCCCAGTCTCCGGGGTCACGGGGTGCACGCACTGGCCACCCCACACTCGGTCCCGGTGGAGGGGACGAGGTGACCGTGGTGAGAGGCACCGGCAAGTCCGGTGACTGAACGGGGGGTGTCCCCGAGGAACCCTGAGGAGAATCCGAGCCCCCACACTGGCCCCTGGGGAGCAGCCAGCCTCCTGAGAGGTGGTGTGGGTTCTGGTGTTCCATCGGTGGTATGGGCGCGGCTCCTCCCAGCGGTCCCCGCTCCATCCTGGGGTGCCACTGTCTGTCCGGCTTTCCCCTGGCCGTGGGGAGAGCGGGCTGCAAGCACCTCCTGTGGCCGGGAGGGCTGCTAGGGGGTGGCTGCGGGCAGGGCACTGGCTTTGGGCTGAGGCTCAGCCCCCTGTGTTACAAGACTCCCTGCGGCTCCTGGCTGCCCAGGGGTGGCCCTTGGCCCAGGGTGCTGTGGGGTCCCCACCTGCGGCTCCTGGCTGCCGGGGGGTGGCCCTGGGCCCAGGGTGCTGTGGGGTCACCAGGTGTAAGCCGCAGCCGCCGGCACCCAAACACTGACTCACGAGGCCACCTCACAGGGCCTGGAAGCCCGCCCGGGTGGGTTATTTTTGTTCCCAATTTCAACGGTGTTTGTGGCCCCCGCATCGTAGGGGAGAGCGCCCCTTCGGAGCTAAAAGGGGATGTGGGGGGCGGGCAGCGAGACGGTGCGGGCTGACTCGCCTCTGCCCGGCAGGCCCGCCCACACGGGCCCGGCAGAAGGACGGGCCCCCGGCCCTCGCACCGCCCCCCAGAAGGCGGGGTTGGGATGGGACGTGACCCCGAGCTCCGGGCACTGCCGTAGTGTGAGCGCGTCCAGAACTCGGACATGTACCGAAGGGAAGAGCTGCGGGCCTGGGGCCTCTCCCGCCTCCGATTGTCCTCCCGGGAGCGGGCGGACCTGTCTCCGCGCACAGCACGCCCCCACTGCACCCTGCATACGGGGTGTCTGGCCGGCCCTGCCCTGGCTGGAGGCGGGGGTGGGGGTGAGGCGCTGCTGGGCTGTCGGGCACCCCACACACCCCGCCCTGAGGCTTATCTGCAGAGCTGAGCGACGAGGGCCAGAGAGAGCCATGGGCATGAGCCGCCCTGCAGGGTGGACGCTGGGCCTCGGCCTCCACGTCCCGTGTCTGTCTCCTGCCTGAGACGCAGCGGGTGACGGAGGACCCTGAGCGCTGGCCGGTGCCTGGCTCGCCGCCGAGGGCACGGGGGCACAGCACGCGGCCTCAGAGCCAGGTGCACCGTGAGCGTGTGTGTCTCCGTCCCCGAACGAGGCCACTTGGAGAGGGCAGAGCTGCCGAGGGCACAGCCACCCTGGCAGCGCGGGCAGGACCCGGGCTGCTGCTGCCCCTTCGCTCCGAGCCGCCCGCCCTGCCTCTCCGGCCCCTCCCAGCCTGTGGTGGAGGGGGTGAAGAGAGAGAGAGAGAGAGGGTGGAGGAGGAGAGGGAGGAGGGCAGTCCCTGTGCAGCCCTCCTGCCGCGGCGCCCGCCCGCCTGCCTGCCCGCCCGCCGCTGCAGGCTTGTGGCTTCCAGGGCCGAGGGGCCGGGCTTGGCGGAGAGGGAACGCAGCCCCCACAAAGCCGCTCTGTTCTCGCAGCCCCTCCCCGGCCGGTGCATTTTTCTCCCATGATTCAGCAGCACGTGAACGGCAGGCCGAGCCCAAGGCTGCGGGCATGTGACCAAGGCCTGTGGCATGAGGTCCCGCTGGGCCCGCGGGAGAAGGGCGGAGGGTGCCGGGCTGGGGTCGGGGTCATGCCAGGGCCCCGTGGGGGGTGGGGGTGGGCATGGGATGTGGACCGTTCCCTCCAGCTCCAAGGTCGGGGCTGGGGAGCACAGGGACAGGAAACGGGGATGGGAGAGCTGGTCTCCATGGAGACGAGCATCCTGTGGACGGCCGCTCACGTGTGCGCTGGGATCCTGAACGGCCCTGGGCAGCCTGGCAGGCCCCAGGTCCAGGCTCACAGGCAGCGGGGCTGGGGCTGCACCAGGCGCCCTCCTTGTCCCCCTCCCTCCACCCCTCTGCTCTGAGCAGTTCCTGTTCTGGCATTCCTGCCCCTGACCTGGGTCACTCCGGCCAGTCTTGCCCTTGCCCTTGCCCTGGATGGGCAGGGCCCTGCCCCAGAGCTGGGCACCGTGGTCGGTTCCTGAGGACGGGAGGGTGCGGGGCCCTGCGGGGGGTGTGGCCTCTCGCAGCTGCTGCAGGGACCTCGGTTCCCCCTGCTCAGGGCTGTTTCTAATTACTGAGCGACAACCCCTTTTTCTGCGTTTCCCTAACAGGAGTGGACTCGGAGGCCTGCTCCACCGCTGACCGAGGGGGCTGGGGGAGGCCGGGGAGGGCTGGGGCAAGTCCCCCGTTCCCGTCCCCCCCCCCTGCGGGCACCTGGACAGCGGGGCTGGGTGGGCAGTGGGGCTGCAGGGGCAGACGGGGCCGGTGGGGCTGACCCTCCCTCGGACTCTCGGCACCGAGCCAGCACTGATGTCATGCCTTCCTTGTGACATCTCCGGGCTGCTCAGCCGCACCCGTCCCTCATGCCGCTCAGGGGCGTGGGTCTGTGGTCTGCGGGCACAGGCCCCTCTCCAGGCCCCCGGCCCCTCCGGCCCGGGGCAGCCCCCCTGCTCGCGAAGCAGACGCGGGCCCACGGGGAAGGTGCGCCGTGTCTGCTGTGCCCCCCACGCCCTCGGCGGTGAGCCAGGCACAGGCCAGCGGCTCAGGGTCCTCCGTCGCCGAGGCAGGGACCCTCCCCAGTGGCAGCACGGAGCTGGGTGCAGGCATGGGGGGCCCGGCACCCTGTGGTAGAGGGTGGGTGTCTCTGCCCGGTGCCTTCTCTGGGGAGCGGAGGCAGGAGCATGGAGCTTTCCCGCCCGCCAGCCTGGAGCGCATGGGGGCTGGTTCCCACCGTCTGGGAGGAAATCGTTTCTGAACGCCTGCGACGTGACTGGCACGTCCTACCCAGAGGCACAGGAGTGGCCATGTGACGGACGAGGCCAGGGCGCAATGCCCCCTGCCCCCTGCCCCCAGGAAACACCCCTGCTCTGCGGGCACCGGCCATGGCCGTGCGGCGGCTCCCGCGCTCAAACCCGGCCCCAGGTGCCGGCCAGCGGTCACTCCGGTCGCTGCGGGGATGCCCCGTCCTCCCATGCTCCCTCTCTCGATGGGGCCAGCAGGGTCTTTGGCAAACGTGCTGGCCAGTCCCCCAGGTTCCTCCCGCAGGGAGTAGCACAGGAGCCAGGGCCCCTCGTGGGGGAGCCGCTGGACACTCCCCCGCAGCACCTGTCCCGTCCCTCTGGAGGCCTGGGGGAGGGGGCGGCAGGGCCGCGACGTGCCCTCTGCTGGCCCTGAGCCACCCTGCCCGTCTGAGTCAGGGCCTGGGCTCTGACCTCGCAGGAGACGGATGTTTTTCCGAATCCTGAGATTCTCGCACCTCATCTGGGCAACCCCGTGACTCCCTCCGCCAGGCTCTGCCTCCGGGCGGGGGCCGGGGCCAGGGCCCAGGCCGTGGCGCCACATGGCACGTGTGAATGCCCAGGGCCCTCCCGCCCTCGGGGGTGGCAGCCGAGCCAGAGCAGCCAGGGAAAGGCCCCCAGGTTAGCACCGCATGGGGCCCCGGTGTCCCGAGCAGCAGGCCCGTGGTGAGATAATGAGGATATTCACACCGAGCTCTCCACCCGGGCCCCCCGAGAGTGCACACGGCTTGTTGGGGCGCAGCAGGGTCAGAGGTGTTGGGAGGGGCGGGAGGGGGGCCCCGAGGCTTCCCCAAGCCCCCTCGCTGCCCCCTCGCCGTCCCCTCTCTGTCCCCTGCCCCTCGTGACGGTGGCAGACAGCCTGGCCGGCCGGGTCTCCCCAGGGGCCCTGCGGCCACCCGCTCTGCCCGTGACGCTAACTTTCCGCCGTCTCCCCGCCCCCACCCGCGGCCGGTTGTTTGTGCAGCTCCGGGAGGAAGCGGCGTCACGCGGGCCGGGCGGGGGCGGGGCTGCGGCGGCGTGTGCTAGCTCAGGTGGCCGTGCGGCCCAGTAGCCGGCCTCTGGCGGGAATTCGTCAGCCCGCGGTCACCCTGGCCCAGCCCAGCTGCTGGGCGGCCGGCGGCCGGGAAAGAAGGAAGCGGCCGGGGGGACTCCCTCCTCCTGTCCCTCTGCCTCCTGCAGAGCAGCCGCTGCAGGGCCAGCATCAGCCCCAGCACACAGTACGTGTTCAGTAAACACGAGTCCAGGCCTGGGGTTTAATTTTTAAAAATGTTTTTGCTGATTTCAGAGCGGGAGAGGGAAACATCAGTGACGAGAGAGAATCATTGGCCGGCTGCCTCCTGCACGTCCCTGGCGGATCGGGTTGAGCCCACACCCCAGCCGTGTGCCTTGGCCTGAAATGGAACTGTGACCTCCTGGTTCATGGTGACACTCGGCCACTGAGCCACACTGGCCGGACTCCCCATTGACGTCTCTCTCTTCCCCCCTCCCGCTTCTCTGGAGCCAATAACGAGTAAAGGGAGAGGCAGAGGGACTGGCTCCGGGGAGACCGTCCCGCAGCCCCGGCAAATGCCTTCCGGACACGGGCGGGCACCCCTGTCCTGCCGGTGCCAGGGGTCGACGGGGTCAGCACTTGGGGCGGCAGAGACACGCAGGGCTTTGGAAATGGACCCTCCCAGCCCGACCAAGGCAGCGGCAGTGGGCAGATTGCAAAGCGTTGCCCGTTTTGGACGTGGGCAGCGGGCAGCCGAGGTGGATGGGTGAGCGGGGAGGGCCGTGACCACAAGCCCCTGGTGCTGGTGGGGGAGACGCCGGGCGATGGCTGCTTCCCAGGAACAAGCCCTCGGGGGCGGCCCGGGCGGCGTCTCCCAGCCGAGGCCTCGCAGACTGGATCCGTCATGGCTCGGCTCCCACAGAGGAAATATAATAGAATGGGGGTTGGGCCTGGGCGGGGCGCTGGCCCTGGTGGGGGGCTCCGGGCCCAGGCTGAGATGTAGAGAGAACTTGGGGTCCTGAGACCTGAGTCTGCCTGGGGGTGGGAGTGGGGGGGGTGGGGGCGGGGGCAGGACGCTCCCTCTGCAGGAACTGACCTGCAGGGCCGCGTGTCGCAGGGCGGAGCTGAAAGCCGTGGAGACCAGCCGATGCGCCTGGGAGTGAAAAGGGGGTGCGCTCTGCCCCGTGGCTGCATGCGCCCTGGTCCCCGAGTTGTCGGGCTACGGGGAGCAGCCGAGTCCTGGCCTAATTGCCTCGCTGCTGCCCCTTCTGGTGCCGTCCGCCCGCCCGCCCGCCCCCTCACGTCCGCGTCCTGTGCTTTGCAGTGATCCGGGCCAAGGTGGTGAGCGAGAAGGAGGTGGGCTCCGGCGAGGATGTCTACGGCAACCCCATCAAGAGGATCCAGTACGAGATCAAGCAGATCAAGGTGAGGAGGGGGGCGGGGGGATGTCAGAGTGAGGAGACCCCGCGGAAGTGTTCCACCCCGGATCCGGATCCCCCCACCCGCCCACCCCGATGGGAGGTGCTGCTGGGCCCTGCCTGCAGCCAGCTGACCCAGGAGCGCCGCCTGGGCCTCAAGCACCCGGCGGAGTGATGCCCCTTGACCAGGAAATGCCGGGGAGCTGATTGGACCTGCTGTGGCCCTGCCCCCGGGTTATTTCGGAACCGGGTTCTCTCCATTTCGACGGGTGTGGTCCAGGAGCCCACATGCCGCCCCCTTTCCATGCACCCAGCTTCCCTGGGGCTGCACCCCAAAACGGCGTGGAGCCAGCGTTCTCAGTCCCACTCCCGTCCTGTCCCTGCCTGTGGCCGCCCGGAGGGGGGGCGCTCCCGGCGTGGCTTTCTCATGTCCTGCTGGGGGGCCTGGTCCCCCCCTGAGCCTGGAAGCATGCAGGGCGGGGAGGGGGGCCCTCCGTGTGGTCACAGTCCCCGGAGACCACAAGTCCCCGCAGAGATCCCGGAATGACCCCCGGGGGCGGCTGGCACAGGGGTGTCCGAGGCGGGCCCTTCGGTGTCATTAGCCCGGCCTGTGGGCAGCAGCCACGCTGAGCGAGGAGTGACCCCGGGCGTCGCCCGCAGAGGGACCGGGGCGGGGGGGGGGTGCTGTCCGCCCCACGGGCACGTGCTGGGGTGCACGGGCGGGAGTGGGGTTGGCGGCTGCCCGGCCACCCGCTGACCTGGGCCGCCTGGTCTTCCCAGATGTTCAAGGGGCCTGACCGGGACATCGAGTTCATCTACACGGCCCCCTCCTCCGCCATCTGCGGGGTCTCGCTGGACGTCGGAGGCAAGAAGGAGTATCTCATCGCAGGTGCGTGCCGTGTGGACGCGGCGAGGGGCGGGGCGGGGCGCTGGGCGTGGCCTCTGGGCTGCCCTGCCTTTTCTCTCTTCCTCCGATTTATTCACTAGCGCCGGGCTCAGCCCTCCCAGCTGTGGCGGCTTGCCTCGGCCCTCGCAGCCCCGACTTCACCAGGGGTCGTTAGGCCACCCGGTGTAATCAGCATATTACCCTCTTACTATTACAGATTGATGTTAGAGAGGGAAAGAAGGGAGGGGAGCGAGATCGCTTTGCTGTCCCACTATGTGCGCATTCATTGGTTGCTGCTTCTTTGTGCTCTGACCTGGAACTGACCCCCAAACCTTGGGGTGCCTTTCCCCGGGGAGAATTCCTGGTGCACGGTCCCCTCCCGCCCTCCCCCGGGGCACCCCCCTCTGCTCCTCACACAGTGGCACCTGGGGCTCGATGGGAAGAAGCAGGGACCAGGAGGGGCCGGGAGGTCGGGCGGAGACAAAGGGGCCTGGGAGATTGCTGGGGGCCTCCAGGCTGGGCCGGGGCCAGGAGCGGGGCGGGGGGAGGGGAGAGGGGAAACCCCGGCTGGGATCTGTCTGTATGATTGTGCACCCGCATCTCCGAGGTGCATCGTGGGCAGATCCACAGCACGTGCATGAACTGTCGTCACCGTTTCTAAGGAGGGAGGGGGAGGGCTGTGGCCTGCCCGGTCCCCCCTCCCGCCGGCGCCCACGCCCGGCGCCTGCCCGCGTTTCTCCCTGCTCCTGAGACTCGGCTCCTCTCCTCGGACGATGGAGGTTCTGAGGGCAGCCTCATTGCGACTCGATCCGCACCCCTCAGTTCTCCCATAGACGGCGTGACTGGTTTCGGTGTTGACAGGGCTGTGCAGCCACCACCCGAGTCCGGAAGTGTTGTACCCCCGCTGTTGCCCCCCCCAAGCCTCCTTCTCCCCCACCTCACCTCCACGGAGCCGCTCCTGATTCAGACCCTGCTCCAGACCCTGTGTGGTGGGACCGCGCACTCCGGGGTCCCGCAGCACGTGCTTTCGAAGCTCACGTGTGTGGTAGGCGGGGCCAGCCCTCCCGCCTTCCGCGGCCCAGTGATGCCCATTGCACGGCTGCACCCCGTCCCGCCTCCCCATTCATCCTCGGACGCGGGGTGTTCCCACCTCGGGGGTTGTGGGCGGTGTTGCTGGAGCAGCCGTGCACGCGGGTCTGCGTGGCCGTGTGTTGGCACCTCGGGCGGATGCCCGCCGTGGAATCGCGAGGCAGATGGTGACTCTGTTTATCGTTCGAGGAGCCGCCAGACGGCTCTCCGCGGCGCCGCGCCGGCTTCCCTCCTGGCTCGGCTATTTTCGCAGGGAAAGCGCCATCCCATGGAGCGGGGCGCGGGACAGGAGGCAGCGCTCGGAGCCGAGGCGGCCGCCGGGGCAGGGAGGCGGGAGGCTGCTGGTGCACCGGCACAGGTGCAGGCGTCCCCGCACCTTAGGGGCCTGGCCCGCCCAGCCTGCGCCCGGGACAGCGGAGGCAATTCACCGTCACTCACGTCTCCTTTTCGGTTACTTTTATGATGCGCTCCAGAGGGAAGAGAAAGAGACTAAGCCTCCCGGCGTGCAGGGAGCTTGCTGCCGTGGCCATTCGGCGGTCACTGGTTTGCGGGTCCTCCCAGTGCTGCTCCTCTCTGAGCTGCTCCCTCTCGGTGCTGCTCCCTCTGGGTGCTGCTCCCTCTGGGTGCTGCTTCTCTCTGAGCTGCTTCTCTCTGTGCTGCTCCCTCTCGGTGCTGCTCCCTCTTGGTGCTGTTCCCTCTCTGTGCTGCTCCTCTCTGCTGTTCCTCGCAGTGCTGCTCCTCTCGGTGCTGCTCCTCGCGGTGCTGCTCCCTCTCGGTGCTGCTCCCTCTCGGTGCTGTTCCCTCTGGGTGCTGCTCCTCTCTGTGCTGCTTCCTCTCGGTGCTGCTCCTCTCGGTGCTGCTCCCTGAGGACCCACACAATGAAGCGAGGGGCAGAGCCGGGGTGCACACTCCATCTCTGCTGGGTTGGGGTGTGGACAGGAGGCACTGTCGCGTGTTTCTCTCCTATGGATGATTCTCTCTGTCGCTCCCCCACCTTCCATTGTCTCTAAACTTAACGGAGCCCGGGCCTGGGTGGCGCAGTCGGTTGAACGCTGTCCCGTGCAGCAGTCTCCTGTTCCATTCCTGATCAGGGCCCCGGGTGGCAGGCTCCGTCCCCAGGAGGCAGCTGATGACTGTTTCTCTCTCTCCCTCTCCTTCTCCTTCTTTCCCTCTCCCTCTCCCTCTCCTCTCCCTCTCCCCCTCCCCCTCCCCCGCCCCCGCCCCCGCCCCCTCCCCCTCTCTCTAAACATCAATAACAACATTTAGAAAATGAGACTGGGAAAATATCCTTGGGTGAGGAGTAACCAAAAACAAAAATAAGATGAGCGCCTGAGAGGTCGCACTGCCCTCTAGGGGCTGTCTGCCCAAACTGCAGGGCTGCAGGCGCTGGCGAAGGAGGCAGTGGAGTGACCTTGGTCTGCACACTTCCCTGTTCTGGAAACCTCTGTGCCCTTTGCCACCCGACCCCGTCCCTGGCTCAGTGGCCGCTCCGGGTGAAACCGGCGTGGACCTGCTCAAGCAGAGGTTCTAAACCTCTCTCTCCCAGAGCCAGGGGGCTCCCCAGACATCACGGGGAGCAGCCCCTGGCCGCGCTGGCTGCCGCCGGGGAGTGACCCCATGGCCCGGGCAGCTCGCCCCCTTCAGGGCTGGTGACTCACCGGCACCTGTCAAGTTGGACACGCATGTTTGGGGCCCCTCAGAGAAGCGGCCCTGTGGTTTTCTCCCACAGTCCTCTCCAGCCCCACAGGAAGAATAAACACGCAACCCTCAGCTACAAATTGTAATGGATCCCTGTGTTTCTGCACCCAAGACAGACTTCATTTATTATTAATCGCAGACGCGCATGGAGTGTTGTAGCAGGTGCTCGAGCCAGGCATGCCCACGCGTCTTTTTGTTTTTATTTTATTTTTTATTGAGAGGGAGGGAGGGGGATAGAGAGAAACATTGATGAGAGGGAAACATCAATCGGCTGCCTCCTGCACACCCCCTACTGGCAATGTGCCCACAACCAAGGTGCATGTCCTTGACCGGAATCAAACCTTGGGACTCTTTAGTCTGCAGGCCAATGCTCTCTTCACTGAGCCAAATCGGTTAGGGCTTTTGTTTTTTTAAAAATATGTTTTTATTGATTTCAGAGATGAATAGAGGACAGAGAGAGAAACATCAATGGCGAGAGAGAATTAATGGTGGGCCGCCTCCAGCACGCCCCACACGGGAGAGCGAGCCCACACCCCGGGCCTGTGCCCTGACCGGGAATCGAACCCTGACCTCCTGGTTCATAGGTCACTCAACCACCGAGCCACACAGCTAGGGCATGACTCTGCCCTCCGCCCATGGCGTTGTCAGCCCGGGCCACACCGGCTGCTGGAGGGGCAGGAGGGAGCCGGCGGCGTGCCCGTGCTGAGCTCGGCGGCCCCCTCTCTCCCCAGGAAAGTCCGACGGGGACGGCAAGATGCACATCACGCTCTGCGACTTCATCGTGCCCTGGGACACCCTGAGCACCACGCAGAAGAAGAGCCTGAGCCACAGGTACCAGATGGGCTGCGAGTGCAAGGTGAGCCGCCGCTCCGGGCGCACGCCAGGCTTTCTCCCCGGGCTTTCCCGCCTCCCTGCCCGGGGCCTCCCCGTGCCTGGGGCCTCCCCGTGCCTGGGGCCTCCCCGTGCCCAGGGCCTCGCCCTTCCCAGGGCCTCCCCGTGCCCAGGGCCTCGCCCTGCCCAGGGCCTCCCCGTGCCCAGGGCCTCGCCGTGCCCAGGGCCACCCGGTGCCCAGGGCCTCCCCGTGCCCAGGGCCTCGCCGTGCCCAGGGCCTCGCCGTGCCCAGGGCCTCCCCGTGCCCGGGGCCTCGCCGTGCCCGGGGCCTCGCCGTGCCCAGGGCCTCCCCGTGCCCGGGGCCTCGCCGTGCCCAGGGCCTCCCCGTGCCCGGGGCCTCGCCGTGCCCAGGGCCCCGACTCAGCTCAGGACTCCGGGAGGTGTGGGCTCCCCACGGGTGGGGCCTTCGGTGGGGACACAGCCCTGAGGCGCGCCTCTGCCGAGGGGGGCCTGGCCATGTGACCACAGCTTCCGGGAGGAGCAGTTTGGGGGAGAATGGGGGCCCCTGGGTATTTTCTGCCGGGAGGAGTGTCAGCACTTGTTCCGTGACGGCCCGGTTACAGCTCTGCAGCGTCCCGGCCATTTTCACCCGTGGGCCCTGGTGAACGTGGGCCCTGCACCCCAGCCCCCCTTCTCACTAAGTGGCCAGAGGTGGTGCTGTACAGCGAGAGCGTTACCAACGCTCTTTAAAAAATGTTTTAAATACATTTTTATTGGATTCAGAGAGGAAGGGGGAGGGAGAGGGAAAGAAACATCCATGATGAGAGAGAATCATGGACTGGCTGCCGCCTGCTGCCCCCTCCTGGGGATCAAGGCCCCAACCAGGGCCTGTGCCCTGACCGGGAATCGAACCCTGACCTCCTGGCTCATAGGTAGACGCTCAGCCTCTGGGCCCCCTGTTGCTGTGACTCACCTCCCCCCGGAGGGCGGGCTCAGGCAGGGCTGCTGTGCCGGCTGCAGAGAAGGTAGACCAGTTGCCCAGCGTGGAGGCGCCCCCGTGGCGGGGGTCCTGACGGAGTCCCCCTCCCCGCCCAGATCACGCGCTGCCCCATGATCCCCTGCTACATCTCCTCCGTGGACGAGTGCCTGTGGATGGACTGGGTGACGGAGAAGAGCATCAACGGGCACCAGGCCAAGTTCTTCGCCTGCATCAAGAGGAACGACGGCTCCTGTGCCTGGTACCGCGGGGCGGCGCCGCCCAAGCAGGAGTTCCTGGACATCCAGGACCCGTAGCGCCCGCCGCCCGGAGGCCCGCGCGCAGGCCCGCCCCCGGAAACCGCATGAATAAACCGTCCTCCAACGGGTCTAAGTCCTGTCATTCCCCCTACTCCCTGTGTGCGGCCTCCGCCCTGGCTGCGGGCAGGGGACCCGGCTCCCTCCCAGGCCAGCCTGGTGCTGCCACAGATGCTGAGTGAGCAGCACCCGGGGTGGGGGCAGAGCCTGGACGTGTGCATTTTGCAGAAACTTGAGGGTCTTAGCAAGACTGTGTAGCAGGTCTACCAGGTCCCTCCCTCCCCCCCACAGGGGCGTGTCCCTCGTTTCTTGCAGCTTCCGCACCTCTGGCCCTGGGGTGTCATCCCCACCCCTGGCCAGTGCCCCCGCCCCCCAGGCTCCCCAGCTGACCTCGGGCTCCCACGCCAGCGACTCCCGTATTCCGGAGCAGCTTGGTCTGGAAGGAGCCCCGATTACTCTCCGGCATCCACGGAATTCCAGGGGGACCTCCCCCTCCCCCGGGCCTTGCCCCTGCCCTCCCTCTCCAGCCCTGGGGGGCGTGAGACGCTCTGCCCTGAGATTGGGGGGGGGGCGCTTGGCTGCCCTTGGCTTGTCCTTGAGCTTCTGAGGTCCCTCAGGCTCCCCTCCCCTCCCGGCACCCGTGTCTGGACGGAGTTGCACAGACTGGCTTTTCGGGGCCCGTGGCCGGAGCTCCTGTGCCGTCTGTGTCCCTTCCTGGGGACAGGAGAGCGGGGTCCCCCGCCTGCGGGTGCGGGGCTGTGCCTGCGTTCTGCGGGGACGTGTGTCTCCGGGGAAACGCCTCCCTCCAGGGCCCCGGGGCTGCGGCCGGCCGTGAGAGACGCCTCTTTTTTCTATAGATGAGTTCTCAGACCGCAAGCAAATCGAGGTGCAGGTGTACCCCCCTCTGCTGATTTCCCTTCTATTACCAGCATGTCTCCATTAGGAAGCCTCTGTCAGAGGGAACTCGGGGCCTGTTTGTCCCCTGAACATGGTTTTCTGATGCCAGCAGGAGGGGGTGACACGGTCTGCTCGTCAGAATAAAGAGAATCCTCTTACTTCTGCTTGCTTTGTAAACACACCCTGTCCTAAGTTGACCGTGCACATTAGACAAACATGCACCCACACACGCACAGTGCACGCGTACGCACACACCGCAAAGCAGGTCTGCTGGCCCGCGAGCAGCCGGTGTCTTCAGCCCGCTCTGTTCTGCGGGGACCCCTGTGCCCCTACAAGGCCCCCGTCTTCCCAGTGGCCGCCCGGGACCTGGTCAGCACAGACTCGGATGACCCCTCCTTTTGGGACAGACTGCGAGGTCCGGCCTGGCCCGCCCGTGCTGTGCGGGGGTGCGGTCCGTCGGGACGGACCAGCCCTGGGGTCACAGTGTGACCAGAGCGCCGTCCGCCCGCCTCCCGCCCCGTGTCCGGTGTGACACTGACTCCCGCTCCCGCCGGCTCAGCGTGCCGGTTGTCTCTGACCCAGGGTGGCCGTGTGGCCGCCCCCGTGCCGTGTGCTCGTCACCGTCCGTAGGTGGCGGGCACTTTGTGTTTTTAAGTTTCCGCATCACGGAAGCATGTGGCTCAGCGTGGTGAGCACGGCGTGGCCCTCCCCTCCCCTCTGGTCCCAGTTGTTACCAAGAAAAGGATGGAAAGGCCAGCCCTCCTGTTTAACACAGGCACGTGGCCTGTCAGCCGTGCCCAGCGGGAAGACACCAAACCCGAAGGGCAGTGGCCGGCGGCCCGGGTCTCGGCACAGCATGTCCCGCAGCCCATACAGCGGGCCCTCCCTCGGCCGGTCACTCCGTCACGCTCTGCCCCTGCTCACGCTGTTTAAATCAAGTTCCCGTGTAGTCCTCCTCTGCCTGGTGACCGTGTGGGACTCGCTGCCATGTGTCAAGCTCTGTGGACGCTGTGGGATTCTGTGTGTCTTTAAGGGACTCGTGGGGGGCACTGTGTTTTGCTGGGACAGGACCTTCCCGTGCTGGGAACACGCGTGAGCCGAACGGACAGGCAGCCTGCGCATGTCCCCGATGCTTTGTACATTCCTGTGAGCGCTGGTCAGTGGCCAATAAACAGTATTATCCAAGCGAACTGCTCCCTGCGTGTGGCTGGGTCTCATGTTCGGAGCCGGGCAGACACCCCGGACAGGATTTCCTCGAATTGGCAAATAACAGAGCGGGGGAGGGGCCCCTTCATTGACTGAGCACAGGCCTTTCTGTTCACACACACACACACACACACACACACACTCCGCTCTGTCACAGCATTAACGCCACCCATTTGGTGTCACCGGCTGCAGAAGGAGTTCAGGTGGTGGTGGTTTTCTGTACGGGGAGCCGCCTCCTGTGTGCAGGTCACACGTGCTTCCCATGAACACTGCCAGTGGTGGGGAGCTCCCGTAACGGACAGAAACGGAGCCCGCTTTCCAGCCGGGCGCACCGCGCTCAGGCTCCGGCCCCGAGCCCAGCCGCCTCGGTCTTTGCAATCCGTTGGCAAGCAGAGCAGTCTGCAGGCCACAGATGGGGCCAGATTGCCAGGAGCCTCCCAGACACTGTTATCCCCTCAGTTTTGCTCATTCTGCGGCAGGACGGGCTGGGCCAACGGAGGACAGCCTGGCTCTCGGGTCAGAGCTCCAAGCAGACCTGGGGTTGGGGGTGGGAGGGGCAGTGGGGCCGGGGGCTGAGAGCGGGGGGGGGGGGGGGGGGGGGGGAGCCGCCAGGACTGGTCCAAGTGCTTTAAAAGTTGGGTGGCCCTGTCTTTCCCCTCCTGCTTCCTAGTGGATACCTTTAAAAATCCAACCCAAACAGTGGGCCTCCAGACTGTGCTTCGCTGGGGTCAGCTACATCGCGGGCAGCTGGCTGTCACCATGGGTTTTGCCTTCCGAGTTGAAGTTCATGACCAGGCCCACCTCCACCCCCATCCTGCAGGGCGAGGGGGCGGAGCTTTGATCAGCTGACGGGGGGGGGGGGGGGGGGGAGCCGACGACGCCATTCAGAAACCGTGCCGGCTGGGAGGGCTTCCCACGGAATCCAGGCGACACTCCAGCCCCAGCCTCACGGAGGGCGAGTGCGAGGAGGATTGGGTCGGGGATGGGGTGCAGAGAGCACGCTGCCTGGGTCACCCTGGAACGGAGAACGCTGGACCTCTTACTTTGAAGCTGTGTCTTGCTTCGCCCCTTCAGGCAGGTCCGGGTGGGGGAGGAGCAGGCGCAGGAGCAATATCCCCCCCTCCCCCCCCGTGTTGTGATGGGGTGCTGGTCATGGGGGCGCCCTCTGCCCAGCAGGTGGCACCCTCCAGGCTCTTAGAAGGAAGGTGTTCAGCTCAGCAAACGGTGAGGTGAGACTTGGGAGCAGCAGATGGGGGGCGGGGGGAGCTTTTCCAACCCAGGTTCCCAGACACCAGCCCGTGAGCAGGCTCTGGCCACGAGGGTGGCTCTGGCGGGCACAAGCGCTGTCCCTTCCCTTCCACGGTCCTTCCCCCGCTCAGGGCCCCGCTCCCAGCCCCCGAGGACGACGGCTTAGGCCACCACCCGGCTCCCCGGCAGTTCCAGCGCAGCTCACGCTGGCCACGCCGGGACTTATGCTGAAGGTTCCACGTATGGCACCTCAATGAGCATGTGCCAACTCCCATCTTCCTCATTTAAAAAATAATTTTAATATATTTTTATTGATTTCAGTGGGGAAGGAAGAGGGAGAGAGGGAGATACATCAATGATGAGAGAGAATCATGGACCGGCTGCCTCCTGCACGCCCCCCAGTGGGGATGGAGCCCACAACCCAGGTGTGTGCCCTGATGGGAAACTGAACCGTGACCTCCTGGTTCATAGGTTAATGCTCAACCCCTGAGCTGCGCCAGCTGGGTGGCCCGTCTCCTTGTTGGCTAGCATTTTGGGCTCAATAAAAGCTTTCTTAAGAGTTTCAGCTCTGGAAGTTCCACGTTTTGTTTAACAGAAGCAACTCCCCGAGGAGCCGGCGAGGGCCCAGGGGAGCTGTCGGCACCTCGGGGTGGCAGGGCCGCGGGGGGAGCCACCCGGGAGCCCGGGGCGAGCACACGTGGGGGTTCTGATGGAGCCAGAGCCCCTGCCACAAGCGCCTCTCAAAACGGAGCAGAAGGGATGGCCCTGCTCCTCCTTCCTGCGCCCTCTGTTCCTGCAGGAATTGCCACGTGGCCAGCCGGACTGCCCCCTCACACCCCCCCCCAAAAAAAAAAAAACCAGTTCCCAGGGCAGCCTGGGAAGAGTGGAAGAGGCAAGGATTTGGTGAGTGCCAACAGGGTAGAAATGGGGAGGCAGCGGGGGGTGGGGGGAGGGAGGCGGTTTCTGGGCACGGCGAGGGTGAGGTGCCCCTGGGCCTCCGGGGGAATTGTCCAGGAGGCACTGTCTGGACCCCGATGCCAGAGAGGGGAGAGGGCTGCCTCGGCCCGCGGGAGCCTGCCAGCCCACAGCCCGCAGTGGCAGGAGCAGGGCATGTGCTCACAGGAAAGTGCTCCTGTTACAGAAAACACTCAGATTCACTTCCCGAGAGGGTGCTTCGTTTTAGGTCTGCAAGCTCCGTTCCGTTCCCTCCAACTTCCATCTGAGTCACGTGAACATTCCTCCGGGCTCCACCCACAGCCTCTGGTGGGAAGGGGGGGGAGCACAGATGGAGTGTGGGTGGCCCCAGGCCCGCCCAGCATCCAGCACTCAGATTACATTCCCCAGCAGGGAGCAGGGCCTGGGCTATTTCTGTCACCTCCTAAGAATTTCTGGGTGACCTGAAGGTGTGAACTTGGAGAGCCCAACAAACACCTGGCTTCCACCCCCAGGTCCTCCCCCGGTGCTTGCTGGGATACCGCACACATCTGTAAGACGGAACCCTATCTCTTTGTAGGATTAGATCGGACAATGCTGGCCAAGTGGCCACCTCGGAATTTAGCACATGTGAGCTCAGCAATGGAAGTAAATGTCGTTGGCTGTTATTGGAAGGATGAAAGAGAGACTTGAGGCCCAGTGCATGAAATTCATGCACGGATACCTTCCCCCACCCAAGCTGAGCTGTCGGTCTCTGTCTCCCTGTTGGTCCTGAGCTCTGGCCAGTTGAACTCTGGCCAGAGGGGACACTTTGCACACTAGCCTTTTATTATATAGGATAAGGAAACTGAGGCTCAGAGTTAGTTCAAAGCAGTGTCCAAAAACCTCTGCTCATTAGAAACAGTTGGAACAAAGTCTCCTCATTCCCTTACCAGTTGCCCCCACTTGTAATCACTCACATATATTGTGACCTGGCCCACACTGTGATCACTCACATATATGGTATCCGGCCTGGGACAGTGAGAACTGTTTTTGAGTCACTCTTAGGGCACAGAGCAGGGACAAATCTCAATCGGAAGCTTAGCAGAGTATTCTCAGATAAGGAATAGGCTCCTAAGGTTTTGTTTCTTTTCACTTGGCTTTAAAAAACAAACAACAACAACAACAATCTCAGCAAAACTCACGTGTTAACTACAGGGCAGCCTTGTTCCAGTCACACCCATTCTCTCTCTCCACCCCCATTTTCTACCTGGGGCCTGTTGGTGGGGCCTGAGACAGGACAGCAGGTAGGGTTGTGCACCCAGGGTTTGCCTTTGGGGAAAATCCTTTATTCGAACCCTTTGCCAAATGGGAGACCACCACCAGGGGTCAGGCTAGGAACGGGTTTCTGAAGCTGCTTCAAGAGGAGGGATGACAGACAAATAAATAATGCAGCCTGGTGGTTGGGTGGACCCATGCACCAAGAGGTCTCCGGTTCAATTCCTTCGGGCTCCATCCCCACTAGGGGACGCCTACCTCATGGATGTTTCTCTCTCTCCACTCTCCCTTCCTCTCTAAACTTAAAACACCTATTTTATTTTATTTATTTTTTTTAAATCAATCTTTATTGTTCATACCACTACAAAGGTTCCTCATTTCTTCCCCCCTCCACCAGGTTCCCACCCCACCCTTCGTTCCCCCCCCCCATTGTCCCCATCCATAGGTGCAGTCCATGTTCAGTCTCTTCCTCCCTCAATTTCCCCAATAGTAAATCCCTTTTCAGATAGTAAATCAATCTAAACTTAAAACACCTATTTTAAAAAATACTGCAAACGCGGTGCATATTTGCAAACTTTCCACCAAAGCCTTAACGTAGTCTTCACGGGATGATGCTTTGGAGGAAGGGAGTCAGGGGGCCGCGCCGGCCTCTGCGGGGTCACCGGGGGCCCAGAGGGTGAGACCCAGCGCCGCACCGTGGCGGACCCGCGGGGGAAGGAGGCGCGACCCGCACGCAGCGCCAGTGAGCGTGCCTCCCGGGACCCGGAAGTGGGCCCCTCACGTGCTCTGCGGGAACTCGGCGAGCGCGGGCCAAGGGGGCGGGCGTTTCGCTCGGCGTGCTTGCGTCATTGCGTAGGCTGGCGGGGCCGCGGCTGGGGAGGTGACGTTTCCTGTGGGCGGGCCCAGGGAGCGCGGCCGAGGCCAGCCCCTCCTCTTAAAGCCGCCCGGGCATTTCCGTCTTCTTCCGCTCCGGCATTGGGGCCGCGGCGCCTTTAAGTGTCGCGGTGACACGTGTGTGGAGCGCCGAGGGCCCGGATGGTGAGTGTCGGGCCCACGCCGAGCAGACGCCTGCGCCGGGGCTGCAGCAGCGGGCGGGCCGCGGGCCTGTAAGTTGGGGCCGAGTCGGGGCGGAGCGTGGGCCGGGGCAAGGCTGCGGTCCTGCCGGGGCGGGAAGGCCTCCGCCGGGCCTGCTGCGCGGGAAGCCGCGGCCCGACCGGGCGCGCCCGGGGGCCCTGCGGGGAGACGTGGGCGCGTGTCCGTGATGGGTGCGGGTCCACCGGGAGGGCCCGGGGCCCGCGGGGAGGCCCTGGCTTCAGGTGCCGCCCCCGCGGATCCGACCGGAGGCGGAGCGGCGAGCAGCCCCGGGAGCCAGGCGGGAGGAGCGGCCTGTCCGCGCCGGGCCGCGCCGTCGCCACCGGAGCCTCCTTCCCCGGGGCTGGCCCGGCCCTGGGCGCTGTCAGGCCGCGGGGCCGGGCGGCGGAGCCGGGCGGTGGTTGCTCCCTCAGTAGCGCGTTGGGGACCCCCCCCCCCCGGCCCGGAGAAGGTGGGTCCTGCCGTCATGGACGTGGGGTTTCAAGTGCCGCTGCCTCGGGCGGTCCCGTGGGGTCTCCCCTGGGTCTGAGGAGCTAGCGTGGCCCCCGCGGCCGGACTTCCTGTGCGGGTGCGGGTGCGGGTGCCTCAAGGAGAGGCGCTCAGCTCGCGGGCCGGGCCGGGCGGTGCTGGCGGGGCAGGGAGCCCCCGGCGGCCCAGCGCTGCCCTCCGGCTCCTCCCGCGCCCCGGGGGTGACTTCCCGCTGGGCCTTGGGGTGCCTTCGGGAGCGGAGAGCCTGTTTGAGGAGCGGGCGAGCGCTCTCCGAGGTAGAAAACCCGGGAGGAGGAGAACCGTGGCCTGGAGGGCGTTCCTTCCTGGTTCCGGTGTGTCCGTCCAGCTGTGGGCCAGGGGATGCTGTGATGTGGGTCCCGCTCTCCCTCCCAGGGAAGCCCTTTTCAGGGTACCGCTTCCTGGGGGGAGAGGGGGACCAGGACCCGAGACACAGGCCGGCCTTGCCGTCGGAACTGGGGATTACGTATGTGGAGGAGTGGGCTCTGGCAGGTGGTTTCGGGTCCTGATGGCCAGTGAAGTTGGGTTCAGTCTCCCAAGCTCTTCATCCTCGAGCTGCTCGGGTCCCACACATTCGCCCTTGGACCCGAGCTGGCCCGGGACCAGGGCTCCCCTGTCCCCCCGGGCCCTCCTGTCCTCCCCCCCCACCCTCCTGTCCCCTCGGACCCTCCTGTCCCTGGGCCCTCCTGTCCCCCCGGGCTCTCCTGTCCCCCACCACCACCCTCCTGTCCCTGGGCCCTCCTGTCCCCCCGGGCTCTCCTGTCCCCCACCACCACCCTCCTGTCCCTGGGCCCTCCTGTCCCCCCGGGCTCTCCTGTCCCCCCCCACCCTCCTGTCCCCGGGCCCTCCTGTCCCCCCCCCCCCCACCCTCCTGTCCCCGGGCCCTCCTGTCCCCCCCCCCACCCTCCTGTCCCTGGGCCCTCCTGTCCCCCCGGGCTCTCCTGTCCCCTCGGACCCTCCTGTCCCCGGGCCCTCCTGTCCCCGGGCTCTCCTGCCCCCCCCCCAGGCCCTCCTGTCCCCCCCGGGCTCTCCTGTCCCCGGGCCCTCCTGTGGGGAGTGTTGACTGCAGCATGGACACTAGGCAGTTCTGCTCTGCTTATTCTCGGAGAGGAGACAGAATGTGTCGCACTGGCTGTCAGGTGCTGTGAGGCAGGGAGGGTCCTGATGGGAGAGTGATGGGTGACATGCTTAGTAATAACTGCTGACACTGAGTAAGGGGGTGAGGGGGCCCTGTGCTGTCCTCCCCACATGGTGAGCCTGAGCATTTTCACACTAACGTGCTTGAGAGCACCTCAGTGTTACGTAACCATAGCGACTAGGGTGGTAATTAAAGGGGGGAAATCCACACCACGCAAAGTGAAAATTTGGCAATTCTTACCACTCCTTCAACAATCTCTTTTATTTTTTTTAATTTCGCTGGTGCAGCGGGAAAGCCAGAGAGCGTTCCCTGGTCGTTCTGTCTTCCTCCCAGAATGCGGTTTAGACGGCGGCCTGGTGGGTGGGAGGTTTTGTTCATGAGTCTTGTCATGACGTGCCGGTACACATAGCATGTTTTCCTCTCCTGCCCCGGGACGGATTTGTAGCGGTGACTCAGCCCCCCTCTAGGTCCACGCCGCTGCTGTGTCTCCATCCTCAGCGACTGTCCCGGAGGCGTCCGCCCTCCTGCTCCGCACTTAGGCCGAGGGGCTGGGGAGACGGGCGGGACTCCGCCTCACGGTGCTGTTCATCTCGCAGGTTCTGATGCCGGTTCTGGACGTCAGCCTCGCAGCTCCGGTGGTTTAACGGCCGAACTCGAGGAACACTTGCAGTGGAGGGCCCGGCCCGCCCCGCCCCGTCCGCCCGGAGCCTGATCCATGCTGCAGCCTGGCGCGCCCCGGCTCCCATGTCCCGGGTAAGCCGTGTCCCTGCCGCCTCATCATCCATTCCTGCGTGGGCCGTTCTGGGGTGAGGGCTCTGAGAGGATTCCCCCCTAGGATGCTTTTATTTTCTCAAAGAACATGTACTTTCTTTTTTAAAGATACATTTTACAATTCTGTACTTGACAGACATTTTGACGGACAAACAGACTTGATCCATGTGTGAAGTTAGATGCTTCGTGGCCATAAACTTGAACATCTCTCACCAGAGCCGGGGTCCGGGGTGCTCCTGACTTAGTCAGGGCTGCTGTGGCGGGCAGGGACCCAAGGGGGTTGCCATTGTTCTGATGGGAACCTGTTTTTCCAACTGGGGCTGGGACAGAGCTGAGCTGTGGCTGTGGGGTGGGGAGGAGAAGCTGGCAGAGGTGTGGGCTTCCTGTCTGTCATTTCTGTGGCCGCCCACCAGCACCTCCCTCTGGCCGGCGCTCAGCCCTCATCCAGTGCTTTGTCACCCCTGTTCTAGAAAGGCCAGGGGACTGGGAAGTCCCAGTGACTGTCCCCGGAGTTCATAGCTGAGGACAGCGAGGCCTGCCCTATCCAGAGCCGGGCTGCCACTCTGCTTGCATTTGGGCACCTTGCGTTGACCATTCTAGTCCCGTCACCGTCCCTGCCCCCACCGTTATGCAGGTGGTCTGTTCAGAAAGGCCGTCGCGGATACAATTTCAGGTGTTACACGAGCCACGTTAAAAAGCAGGAAGCGGCCCGGCCGCGGGGCTCGGGTTGAGCATTGACCTAGGAACCAGGAGTCACGGTTGGATGCCGGGCTGCAGGCTCAATCCCCAGAGTGGGCCATGCAAGAGGCAGCCCATCAATGATTCTCTCTCATCACTGATGTTTATCTCTCTCTCCTTCTCCTTTCCTCTCTGACATCGTTAAAAACATATTAAAAAAAAAAAAAGAAGAAGAAGAAGAAGAAGAAGAAGTTGAAACGAAGCTTCATGGTCTATTTTATTTAACCAAATATATGTCAAGTATAATTTCCCCATGTAGCAGGCGTATAAGACGATCCCCTAATTTTACAGTTAAAACATAGGTGTAGCCGAAACTGGTTTGGCTCAGTGGTAGAGCGTCGGTCTGCGGACTGAAGGGTCCCAGGTTTGATTCCGGTCAAGGGCATGTACGTTGGTTGCGGGCACATCCCCAGTGGGGGGTGTGCAGGAGGCAGCTGGTCGATGTTTCTCTCTCATCCACGTTTCTAGCTCTCTATCTCTCTCCCTTCCTCTCTGTAGAAAAATTAATAAAACAAACAAAAAAACATAGGTGTAGGCCTATATTCGCTGTATAAGACTACCCCCCACTTCAAAGAAAAGGCTTACTTTGCCATCAAGATCTGCAAGTAATTTTTGTGCAATTTTGGTCTTTTGCCCCCGATTTTTGGTTGACTTTTTTTCCGTTTCAAAAGTCGTCTTATACGGTAGGCGTGTTTTACATTCCCACACTAAGTCCTCGAAATCTGCTGTATGTCACACTCACAGAACAGTTAGAAGCAGCCGCTTCCATGTGGTCTGGGCCAGTGGTCGGCAAACTGCTGCTTACGAGCCACATGCGGCTCTTTGGCCCCTTGAGTGTGGCTCCTCCACGAAATACCACGGCCTGGGCGAGTCTATTTTGGAGAAGTGGCGTTAGAAGAAGTTTAAGTTTAAAAAATGTGGCTCTCCAAAGAAATGTCCATCGTTGTGCTGTTGACGTTTGGCTCTGTGGACTCATGAGGTTGACATCACTGGTCTGGGCTCCTTGACTTGCCTCACTGACCCTGTGCTACGTGGACGTGGGTGTAACCAGGGTGTCCAGTGAGAACTGGTGTTTCCCTCGTTCCGAGCACACGTTAGGACCCCGCGTGCCTTTGGCTGGACCATGCCCAGAGCCCACACTCCCTGAGGGAGAGGCACACCAAGGTGCCCGGCCTCCTGGGGCCGCCCTGTCTGTCCAGCGCGCTCTCGTCTCTGAGAGGAGCAGCGTGGACCCTGTGCGTGGTTCCGTGGATCTCCGTGGTTTGCGCTTCCTCCGTAGGGTTGGCAGCCGCTCAGAGGAGCCTCTTGGTGGCTGGGTCCACAGTGACCAAGGGGCTCTTCCATCTGTTCTGGGCACCTGGTCACCAGAGCCCGCGTTCTCGCCCGCAGTGACGCCATGCCCATCGTCGACAAGCTGAAGGAAGCCCTGAAGCCCGGCCGCAAAGACTCGGCCGGCGATGGCGAGCTGGGGAGGCTGCTGGCCGCCTCCGCCAAGAAGGTGCTGCTGCAGAAGATCGAGTTTGAGCCGGCCAGCCGGAGCGTCTCCTTCCAGCTGCAGGCCCTGCGGAGCAAATACGTGCTGCTGAGCCCCCGGCCGGAGGGCGCCGGCCGCCCCCACGGGGAGGGGCCGCCTGCCCGGAGACAGGGTACAGGCCCCTGCGGCGGCACAGGGCCTCGCTGGGCCGTCACCGGTGGGTGGGCGAAGCGCGGCCTGATTAGCAGGAACCAGAGCAGAGTGGTCAGAGCTGTCAGTTCCTGTGGGGTCCGTGGACCTTGGTGGCAGAAGCAGTGACCGGGCTGGGCAGAAAGATCTGTCCTTAGATTTCCGGGAAAGCGTTCCACAGGCCTGGGCGTGGACAGAGCAGGAGGAATGGTGGCTGCAGGGGCCGGGCCCAGCTCCTCTTTCCCGCGTGTTGTTCTCCCGCCTGTGGGAGGCCTTGAATTTCAGGCCTGTGCCCTGGGGCAGATCCTGGGGCGGCAGGCTTCCTCCTGGGCCGTCCGGAGCTTCCAGTAATGGAATGCCAGTTACCCTTCGCCGCCGCGCTCCGGCACGTGCCTGCTAAGCGCACGGCGCAAGTCCTCTCTGTGCCCAGAAGTGCCATCCTCCTCTCCCTGCCCGCCAGGCAGCCAGCGCCTGTACGAGAGCAGCGGCGACGGCGTCCCCGCCCCGCAGAAGGTGCTGTTCCCCGCGGAGCGGCTGTCTCTGAAGTGGGAGCGCGTCTACCGCGTGGGCGCCGGGCTCCACAACCTGGGCAACACGTGCTTCCTGAACTCCACCGTTCAGTGCCTGACCTACACGCCGCCCCTGGCCAACTACCTGCTCTCCCGGGAGCACACGCGCAGCTGTGAGTGCCGCCGGTGTGTGTGTGTGTGTGTGTGTGTGTGTGAGCGCGCGGTCCATACAAAGGAAGCTTGCCCACAGCTGCCGGGCCGGGCCTGGGTGCGGTACATTCACATGAGGCGTTCGGGATGGCGATGGCCTGGCTCGGGCTGTGGTCTGTGATGGGGGGAACATTGGGAGGGGTGCAGGGTTCCCAGTGCTTCACTCTGGAAAGCTCACCTGAGCTGGGTGGGGGACAGCCTGAGCTTCTCTGCTTTTCAGTATCTCTTAGCTTTAAATGTAAGTCATGCCCGTCTGGCCGCGAGCCTGGGGAGGAACAGTAGTGTCCGTGATGGACTCGGCCTGGCGGTGTGGCTGCTGCCAGCACTCGGGCACGTGTCTGCCACCTGGTGGTTTGGTACCATGGACCAGGCTGGGTGCCCACAGACAGGACTTGTTAACCACATGGGGCTTCACAGAAGTTTCCTGAGCCTTGACACGGAGCGGACATCTCCTGGGAGCAGCGGGCAGGCGGGGGGCAGGAGACTAAGTGTTCTGGCTGTTGTCCTGTGTGCAGCTGGGGCAGAGAAACATGGCCCAGACTCCGCCTTGAGCACCGGGCCGGGCCTCTAAGTAAATGTGCTGAAGAAACAGGAGCACCTGCAGGGGCATGGCCCTGAGGCAAGAGGGGAGCGTGGTCACGGCCTCTGCGTGCGTGCGTGTGAGACTCACCTTAGGCCTTGCCCGCAGGTCCGCAGGGCAGCTTCTGCATGCTGTGCGTCATGCAGAACCACCTCGTGCAGGCCTTCGCCAACAGCGGCAACGCCATCAAGCCCGTGTCCTTCATCCGGGACCTGAGAAGTAAGTGGGTCCGGCCTCCCGCTGCTGGCTCCGCAGTGGCTGCTGGGAGTGAGGGGGACGGTGCCTGGGTGTGGAGGGCTGGCGGTGCACACTGAAGGGCTGTGGGCTCGGACTGCTGTGGCCGGGGTCGGGGTCGGGGTCATATCGGGGCAGGTGAGCGGGCGATGAGGTGGGGGCCGGACTGGTAGCTGGTGTGGGAAGCCAGGTGGTTGAAGCTAACGGATTCAGGTGCTGTGTCGGCTTGGGAACATGGGGTCAAGGTGGGTTTACGGTCGGTGTGGGCACCCCAAGCCTCTGCTCCTGTGTAATGAGGAGGGTTTGAGCCCCTGGTCTCACCTGGAAAGTTGGGCCGTGAGGGGCTGTCACGTGCGTGGGCTCACTTCCTCACTGTCCTCGCAAAGGTCTGCCGCGGACCGGCCGCGGGGGACGGGCGTGCACCTGGGGCGTTGGAGAAGCGGGGTCCCTCCCATCTGACGACGCTCCCTCTCCACAGAGATCGCCCGGCATTTCCGCTTCGGGAACCAGGAGGACGCACATGAGTTCCTGCGGTACACCATCGACGCCATGCAGAAGGCCTGCCTGAACGGCTACGCCAAGTACGTGCTGCCCTCCTCTTCCTCCCAGGGGCGGCAGGCCTCGCTCGCACCCCGTCCCCCTGCGCCGTGGCGTCCGGTCCAGACTGCTGGCCTCTGTCGGGCTGCACGTGCTTCCTGGGAAAGGGCCCTGTGCGGGCCAGAAGGCCACCGCGGGGGCTGCTGTGCGGGTGGGTGCAGCACGTCTGTGTGCCGGGCCCAGCCCTGCCCAGGCGGGGAGCTCAGGACCGTGGCTGACCCTGACCCTGTGCCAGGCGGATGAGTGGACCCTGGAGGCGGGGGAGTTGGGGAGGCTGGGCGGAGTTTGGGTTTGGGCTGAGGTGGGGAGGGTTCATGTCTGGGAACGGGCTTCATCTGAGCTCTCCTGCAGGGGCACTTGCAGCTCAGCCTCGGCGTGGGAAACGAGTCTTTTCCCGCGTCCTTCCTGAGTTCTGCCAGCTCTTTATCCGAGTTGGCAAGTGCCTCGCACCGGGGTCTTTGCCCCCCGCTGCTCTCACTCAGCTAGGAGCTGGTTGCGCCTCCCCGCTCGGTGCTTGTGTCTGGGCTTGCTTTCATGGAGGGCAGGGCTGCTTCTGGTTTCCTGTTTTCTGCTTGAACCGCAGTGGCTGGGATGGAAGCTGTTTTCATCTGTCCCGGAATCAGGCACACGCAGGGCTTTCAGCCGGCGCCCCCTCCTGCCGGTCCGGGGAAGTGCATCGGGTGGAGGCCCAGGCTGGGAGATTTTCAGGCCGAGTTCCTCTTTCGCTTCTCTTGCCCTTCACCGCCCGCTTTCCCACTTTCCCGGGGAGCCCTGCCTTTGCCTTCTGGCTGAGGATCACCGTCTTCGGGGGCTGCCTCCCCACTGTGCCCTGGTGCCCCGAGGCTGAGAGCTCAAACTTGTGGGTGTCTGTGACTTGGGCCACCTCTGGCTCTCTGCCGCCCCCTCACTGTGTTTCTGAACCCTTCGAGACCTGCACCGAGGCAGGGTGGCAGCGTCCCGGAAGCTGGCATTGCTTCCGTTTCCTGCTTACTGGTAATCTGGCGTTGGAGGCTGCTTCGGGCCGCATGGAGAGGGTCCTGTGGTTCCCTTCGCTCCATCCAGCCCCTTTGGGTGGCCCGGGCAGCTGCCGTCGCACTGAGGGGGCCAGTGAGGTTGGCTGTCCTGGCTGCCGTTGGAGCGCAGTGAGCCTTCTGATGGGGTGGCGCTAGGAGGGGTGCTGCTCCCGTCCGCTTCCTGGCTTCGCAGATAAGATTGGTGACTGTTGGTCCCCATGTGTCCTGGAGTTATCTCCTCACTGAGCTCCGGGTCTGGGTGGCCCTGCTGTCAGCAGTCACTTAGATGGGACAGCAGGCTGAGACGGGGGCCTTCAGCACACTCTGCGGGTGGCGGAGGCCATGCAAGCATGTTCTTGTGTGTGTGTGTGCGTGTGTGTGTGTGTGTGTGTGTGTGTGTGTGAGAGAGTCAGTCCTCCAGGCTGCTACATGTGCTGAGAAGCCCTGGCGGGGAGTCGTGTCTGGGGAATTGGTGGAGGGGACGCTGTCCTGGGAGGGAGTGGGCCGTGCTGTGTGTTCCCTGTGGAGTTTTCATCTTTTCCTAAGACTAAGGGCCGATTGGACACAAGTCCTGGCCATCTTGGTGGCTCTGAGGGACTGGCAGGTGCAGGGGCAGAGGCTGGATAAGGTGTTGCCTCGAGAATCTTCCTTACATGAGCACTCAGGCGTTATGCTCCGCGTCCTGTAGTTAGTAAACGGGTGGGGGACTTAACGCAGTTGCCCGATCCGAGCCCCTGCCTGGACCCCTGCTGTTGTGCGGAAAGGACCTCCCGGTGGCCCCTCTCAGGTGGAGGCTGGTACCTGCCCCGCCGGTGGAGGGTGCGGTGACCGTGCAGGACTGAGTGGGACCTGAGCGGGGAGTGGAGCGAGGCCGCTCACTAAGAGCAGCTCAGGCTTACGGGGTGGGGGTGGGAGTGGGCCATGTGGATCCGGGCACTGCGGGATCCTGCTGAGACTGCTGTGTGCGCCAGACTGGGGGTGGGGGAGGCCTGGGGTGTGCAGTGGGCGGGGCGCTGGGGGGGTGCCAGTGCTGCTCGCTGTGTCCTATGGCTGTGGCTGTGGCTGATCCACAGGTTGGACCGCCAGACGCAGGCCACCACTTTGGTCCACCAGATCTTCGGAGGCTGCCTCAGGTCGCGCGGTGAGTGGGAGCTCCTCCCCCCTTCTGGTCAGGACTGGGGTGAAGCGGGCGGTGCTGAGCTAGCGCCAGGCCGGGCTTTCCTAGGCAGGCCCCGAGGCCTGAGTCTGCCTGATGGGCACCCCGATCCCGGGAGGAAGTGTGAGCTAACAAGTAGGCGTGTGTGCAGTGGGGGCCGCAGCTCTTCCCGTGATGCCCTAGCCCCTCAGGGCAGCATTGGGGACCTCGTGGCTCTAGGGCTCGGATACCTGGTGGGGGTGCCTGTACCCACCACCGCCCTCTGCTCTGTTGCAGTGAAGTGCTCGGTGTGCAAGAGCGTCTCGGACACCTACGACCCCTTCCTGGACGTGGCGCTGGAGATCCGGGTACAACCCCACCCTCCTGCCCCCGTCTGTTTGCAATAGGACCCGAGGGCAGAGGGCGAGAAGCCCCACACCCATGAGGCAGGCGCTTAGCATCCTCCTCACAGGAGGAACCAGCATGTTCACACATTTCTCCAGCCTTTTTTCTTATGCACCCTTCTCCCTCTCTCATTCCAAAAGCAAAGATAGCGTGCAGGTGTGTGGAACCCGGGCCAGTCCCCGGTCAGCTCCGCTCTGAGCCTGCCCATCGGGGCAGGAAGGGCAGCCTGGCTCCCCTGTCCCTTTGCTGCGGCTTTCAGTCCCAGGGGCAGCCGGTGGCCAGTTTCTGTGCCAGCGAAGTGTGGGCTTGCTGCTCGGCCTGGCGGCCTGGCTGGCTGTGGAGGGCGCCTTCCGCGCTCACGCTCCGTTTCCGCCCGCAGCAGGCGGCCGACATCGTGCGCGCGCTCCAGCTCTTCGTGAAGCCGGACGGCCTGAGCGGGGAGAACGCCTACATGTGCGCCAGGTGCGTTCCCGGTCACCTGGCCGGCCCCGGCTGCGGCCCCTCCGCAGGGGGCCTGCCCTGTCCTCCAGCCGGAAACTGCAGGCCACGGACACACTGCCCCCCCGTCTCTGACCCCCGTTCGCGCGGCGCTCCCTGCCTGCAGGGCCCCGCTGCCACCCCGCCCTGAGGTGACCCGTTCCTCGTCTGCCATTTCTTCCCTTTTCTTGGCATCTTTCCAGCCCCGCAGATGCAGCCCTGGCCGTCCTTGGGCAGGTGCAGGCTTAGTGTAGGGGTGTTGTTAACTGTCCAGTCAGGTCGCTTAGAAGCGGTAAAGAACAGTGTCCTGAATTCTGCGCTCGGGCTGACCGTTCTGTGCCCAAACACTGCCTGTAGCGCCCCTACACCCGCCCCGCGCTCGGGAGCTGCCTGTCCCTGCGCTGCCCCTCGCCCTCGTTTCGTGTCTGGCTTTGTGCAGGGAATCCCTGCCTGCCCCGCTGTCACCAGCCGGTTGGCTCTGGTTTGTTCTTAGCTGCGTCAGCCCACAGTCCCTTCTGGTCTCAGCCTCGAGCTGGGAGGTGCTTCGTGTTGCCTGGTCTGCTTCCTGCCGTGGCTTCCCTTCCCCGCAGGGGTGTCGGCTGGTGGTGGGGAGGCAGGAGCCACAGGTCCGTTCAGGAAGAGCTGTTACCGCGCAGTGTGACTGACTGCCTAGTGGGAGGACAGTCCTGGGAGCATCAGCTGACCCCCATCCCCCTCAGGTGCAAGAAGAAGGTGCCCGCCAGCAAGCGCTTCACCATCCACAGGGCATCCAACGTCCTGACGCTTTCCCTCAAGCGCTTTGCCAACTTCAGTGGGGGCAAGATCACCAAGGTGAGTGCCCCCTGCGGGCTCGGGCTCCTCAGTGGCTGCTCCGAAAAATACAGACGCCGGGCTCTGCCCCAGAGCCAGGGAGTGCAGGTCCCCAGAAGACGGGCCCAGGAACCTACGCTCTTTACAAAACCTCCCAACGGTCATACACACTGAGTCCTGTCCAAGAACCACCGTCTTCCCAGACTTTCCCATCCCCCCCCGGGCTTGGGCTGCCCCTGATGTGCAAGGGCAAGGTCACGTCCTGAAGTTCGTGTGATGGACATGGACTTGGGCTGTGAGGTCTGGTCCTGTTCGTGCCCAGACCAGGGGCCTCACAGAGGTGGCTTGTGGATGTGGAGTAGCGTGCTTTCGCAGGTGTGTTCTATCAGACGATGTCGCCCGCATAGACGTTAGAGGTTCGTTCTGGCTGTCAGAGCCTCCAGCTACAGTTGGGCAAGGCCCTTGCCGAGCCTCAGCCTCCTCGGGCTCCGATCACCTGTCCCCGACTGGGACTCTGCAGAGCGGCAGTGCCGTGCCCTGGCAGTGCTCTGTGCTCCGCTGCTTCCTAAACACCAGTTCTTTTTCATTGCGGGCCTTCTCAGAGCCTTTAGTGAGCTGTGTAGCATTTTACTCTCCAGAAGGGATTTGTTAGGAAGGTTTCCTAGACTGAATTGTCTGGGGAGTCGTTGGCCGCATTAGCAGCTGGGAACTTCCACCGCACCCGCTCTAGGCAGTAGGGGGAGTAGTTGGTGGAGAGAGAGCCTGTGGATTTGCCTGCGGAACCTGTAGATCTAGCTTCCGGTGGGACACAGTTTGAGAAACAGTGGTGGTTTGGTCTGGGCCCGCATCAGGCCAGTTTGCACTGGGCTCGGGAGCCTGGAGCGCATGCTGGCTTTTGAATTTTGAGCTCCTCGGTAAAAGGAAGGGGGTGTGCAGGGCAGCACCCCAGCCTGCTGATCTGAGGGAGCCAGACACAGAGCCTGACTGCCTTCTGGGCTCTCCCTCAGGACGTGGGCTACCCCGAGTTCCTGAACATCCGCCCCTACATGTCGCAGAGCAGCGGCGAGCCCGTGGTGTACGGGCTGTACGCCGTGCTGGTGCACTCGGGCTACAGCTGCCACGCCGGGCACTACTACTGCTACGTGAAGGTGGGTGGCCCGCTGCGGGGGGTGCGGGGGGTCTGCCAGGCACAGGCAGCCTCTGCAGCGCGGTCTGGGGAGGGGCCGTGCTCCACAGCTGTGCTCAGCCCCGGTGGCCTCCGCGCGTGGGGGCAGGGCTCTGAGACTCCGCAGGGTCAGCAGTGCGTGCGTGGGGCGAGGCTCCGGAGGGCCTGTTCCCAGGGCTCTGGCCTAGAACCCGGGGCATGACTCAGGCGGCCCAGTGTGGTGGTGACGCCCCGCTGATCGGAGCTCCCCACAGGAGACAGACAGATATTTTAACGGGGAATCGCTTCCTGTTAACTTGGGGGCGGTGAACAGCGGACTCCGCTCCCTGTGTGAAAGGCTCACGGAATGTCTTGTTTTGTCTTCCCTCTCCGGGCTGCTCCAGGCAAGCAGCGGGCAGTGGTACCAGATGAATGATTCCCTGGTCCATTCCAGCAACATCCAGGTGGTTCTGAACCAGCAGGCCTACGTGCTGTTCTACCTGCGGTAACGCCCGCCCCGCCCCCCTTCCGCCCATCCTGGGGGTGGCTGTGTCCACCGGGAGGGCCAGTCAGACACATCCTCTGCCGTTGTAAAAGCAGTCTCTCTGCCCTCCCCCCCGAGGTGACGTGAATGTGACGCGGAAGTGACCGCTTCTCTTAGTGCCTGTCAGAGACACTGGCTAGCCAGCACCCCTCTGGGCAGTGACCTTGGTGGGCCGTGAAGTGCCTGTCAGAGGGGGCGGCTCCGTGGTCAGGGGGTCAGTGGTCAGGGTGGGGCTGCAGCAGAGCACCTTGGGAAGGTGCCTTTGTGGGGGCTGGTTGTCACCGACCTGGTGGGAGAACGGGGAGCCTGGAGGCATTTGTGCGACCTCGTATGTGCTCTGCTGAACGTGGGTGAGGAGCTTGAGGCATCGGTTTGGCTTTCTGACAGATGGAGCTTGTGACCTTGTAGCTTTGCTGGACGGAGCACACGTCCCAGGCACCTGCCCGCTTCCCGTGGGCTCTCAGAGACAGCCGGGAGGGCCAGTGTCTCCGGGTTTCCGCCTTCTCCTTTATTTAGGAACGGTCACCTGGGCCTGCATTTGCTCTGGCCCTCACTGAGGCTCTGTGGTGGTCGCAGCGCTAGTAGGAGAACCTGACCCGTTTCTCCCCGGACAGGATTCCAGGCTCCAAGAAGAGTCCCGAGGGCACCATCGCCAGGGCCGGCTCCGCCCTCTCCAGCCGCCCCGGCGGGGCTCTGGACCACGGCAGGAAGAGCGTCAGCAACGGGGCCCTCTCGTCCCTGCTGCCCGGAAAGGTACCTCCTCACGGGGCCGGGGGGCTGCACGGCGGCCACAGCCCCGCTCTCTGCAGGCTGCGCTGTGCCCAGTGGCCAGAGAGGCAGACGGTCTGTCCTACTTTGGTCCGCGTTCCCTCCTAAGTCGGTCGTCAGCTGACAGGGTGAGCGGGAGGAGGGTCAGCGATGACCCAGCAATTCAGGACGAGGTCACGCTGTCCCTGCTCTGGACCAGCTGCCAGCTGAAGCACAGCGACAGCTCCCGAGCAACCTCTCGGCCTGAAGCATCGGGAACACGCTTAACGCTGGGCCGTGGAGAGCGCCCTGCTGGGCTCCTGGCTTAGTCGTATTTGCGGTGTGTCATGAGGAAGCCTTTATTCTCGGGGGCGCACACAGATGTACTGGGGGGGGGCAGGGAGGGGATCATATCCAAAATGTACTCAGCTGGTTAAGGAGGGGGGGAGTGCATGCACGTTGATCTGGGAAAACGTTAACTGGGAAGAGCTTTGAGGTTACCTTTGTGTGTATGTGACGTTTGCTGCCGGAGGCTGGGCTCAGTGCTCCTGACAAGGCAGGAGCCCAGCAGAGGAGTCGCTCAGGGGATGCAGAACCCCCTGGGCCGTGCAGAAAGGATGCCGGCGCTGAAGCGACGGAGGCAGACGCAGGGTCAGTGAGAACGTTTGAAACAAGCCCTTGCTGGTGAGGGAACCGTGGCCGCCGCGGGTCAGACTGCGGCGCCATCACGAACATGCACACAGCCCGCCGTTCCATTTCCAACCATCACCTGGGCTGACACGGAGACAGATCAGCCCTTTGTGATCCGACAGTCTCCGCCAGCCCAGAAGTGGTTGGGTGGCTGTGCTGGTAACAGCTCAGGGTCAGGCCCGGGTGGGAGGGGCATCGCATGGGCACCGTGGCTTAGGTCCTGGTGGTGTGGGCCTGCGGGGGATGAGGACTTCCTGTGGCGGTGACTCCGGGACCCCCGGAGGCTGTACAGCCGCGTGGCCGCCATGGCAGGAGGGGGCTGCTAGCCAACGTCAGACTCACTGAGAGCCTGAGACGGAACAGTCGGGAAGCCAGCTGGTCTCTCTCTGTGGCCCAATCCCACAGAAGCAGAGCCCCAAAGGAGAGAGTGCCACGTGTTCCGTGGCTGTGCAGCGGGACGGGACTGTGTTAGAAACAAAAAGGGAATTTGTATTTCGCACATCTTGGTGGAAATGCACTGTCTCACAACGAAGGTGACTATACAGACCCACGCCCGTGGGTAAGATATTTTGAAGGAGTAACAGGCTCACTGCGTGGCCGTGGCCGTGGCCGAGACCATGGCCATGGGGGCCTGCTGCCACGCAATGAGCCCCTCACCTGCCGGATCGCTGCCAGGTCTGACCGCCCGCCCGCTCGCCCGCTGTCTTTCAGAGGCCGGACCCCGTGGCCATGAGGAAGCTGCAGGCCCCTGAGGAGACGGGTGTGCCCGTGCCCAGGAACGGCTTCCTGTCGGGCCTGAAGACTCAGAATGGACACACTCCTCCCAAGCTGCCCTTGGGGTCCCCTGCCCCCCGACTCTCCAAAGCACCCACCCCCCTGCCGACCCTCCTGGATGCGCCCGGAAAGAAAGTCAAGAAGCCGGCCCCCCCGCAGCCCCTCGCCCCGCCCCTCAAGACTTCTCCGGGGCCCCACCGTGCCAGCGGTAGGGGCGCTGGCCTCTCTACCTCACCCAAGCTTGTGCCTGCAGCGACTGCCAATGGGCACGGGCCTGCGGGCAGTGCCCCGGACAGGGCAGTCTCCAGCAGTTCCAGCCCCGAGCACTCCGGGAGCAGCGACCCCGCCCAGGGCCCCCCCACCCCCAGGAGCGGGGCCGCCCGCCTCGGTGACTCTCAGGGAAGGACCCCCACAGCCGGCTCGCCCAGGGCGCTGCTGAACGGTGAAGCCTCCCCGGTGGTGAAGCCGCGGCCCCCCGCCCTGAGCAGCGTGGCCACCGAGCCCGCGAACACCATGTCTCCTCCGCCTGCCAAGAAGCTGGCCCTCTCAGCCAGGAAGGTGGGTGGGCGGGTGTCGTGGTTGGGGGTGTCGGGTGGCTTTGGTTGGGGAGCGTGACCCGGGGCCTCGTGGGCACTGCAGATCAGAGGGGCTGTGCCGGAGACGGGGTTCAGGGAACCCTGGTTTCCCACTGGCACGCCATGTGCTGACGGGACTTGGGGCGACGCGGCTCTCCCTCTCTAAGGGGAGGAGCCAGGATCCAGAGGGAGGACAGGGTGCTGGGCTCACGGTGCTCCGAGCACGGGGTGGCCACAGGACACGGCCCATGGGACCCGGGCGCTGGCACCTCTGGGTGCCACGCAGAGCTCCGTGAAGAAGGGGCCTGCTGGGGTTTTTGTTTAAATTTCCTTCCTTTTCCTTTTCGTTTCTAACCAAAAACACTTCTGATTCTTCTTCTACCACCCCCATCCCTCGCTGTCCCCCGTCCTGCTTCCTGAATTCTTTCATTTGTTTTTTGTGTTTATTTGTTTGTTTACATTTACTTTTCCTCTCACTCGCCACAATTTTTTTAGACCACCAAGTTTTTATTTATGTCAATAACTGCAGGCCAGCCCCCTGCGGAGGGCCCCCGGCACTGACCGAGCGCCGCCCCTCCCGCCTCTCTCCGACCTCACCCACCCCCGGAAAGCCACTCACCCCGCCGCCTGCGCCCGGCCTGTGGGCGCCGCCAGGTAAGAGCCGCCGGGCCGGGCCAGCCACTCCCGGGAGGCCAGCGTGCGGCCGGCCAGCCTGTCCGCACAGGGCAGGCCTGCAGGTGTGAGGTATTTGCTGGCGGTTTTCTTTGGCGTCAGTCCTGGGACACGCAGAGGAGAGTGTCGTGCGGCCTGGGCCTCGGAGCTCATTCTGTGTAGATTCGGCAGTGACGCTTCTCTGGGCCTCGGCGTTCTGGCCAGTCATGGTGGGGTCTCAAGTTAACCTTTCCGGGCCCATAGCGAGCGGGACACAGATCAGAGCCAAACCCGACCTGCTCTAGCCCTGTCCCTGTCCTCGCTCGTTCTGCTGGTGAAATCTGACTCCCCGATTTCCCTGAACCCCAGATCCCAGGACAGTCTGAGGTGAAGGTGCGCAGGCCTGTCCGGGCCCCTCTTACTGCCCTCCTGGTGCCCGGACACCCCGAGACGCCGGAGGGTGGGGGGCTTCCCAGTGCGGCTTTTACACGGGAATCACAAATGGGAACATTGGCCTTTGCAGACACGTTGTGCTGCTTGGTGATGAGAAACGAGAGAGACAATGACTTCTGTTAATCTTGGTCTTAAGGAGGCCTGAATTTCATCACTCGTCTGTCTCTTTAACTTACACCTAGATTTTTAAGCTGAGGTTCCTGGGGATGATCCCTAGCTGGGGGAGGGGCTGCTGAGGGTGGGCCTGGGTCTCAGAACAGTTGTCCTCACTGCCCGCCTGTCCTCACAGGGCTGTGTCACCTACTCCCGGATCATCTGGCCTCCCAAAGCCCCCCCACGCCGCCACCCCGCCCAGCAGCCTCCCGAACTCCGCCTCCGCTCCCCTGCCTCAGGTCAACGGGGGCTTTCGCCCCCCCCCACACCAGCCAGAGGCCAGCGAGCCCCTCAGCCTTTGTAAGAAGAGGAAGCGGAAGCGCCTGGGTGAGGCCCTGAGGCCAGGCTCAGAGCCGGGGGAGGCCGAGGCCCCTCCTGGGAAGAGGAGGAGGAAGAAGAGGCGCCCCGAGGACACGGACAGCGCCCCCCTGCAGCAGGGGCAGGGGCAGCACTGCAGCCCCGGGCACAGGCAGGAGGGCAGCGTGGAGCGGCCAGCTTCCAGCCCGGAGGCAGAGGGCGGGCAGCAGCCAGTGAACGGCCGGGGCCTGGTGAAGGGCTGGCTGGTGGGATGCAGGACGGACAGCCCCCACGTGAGCAAGAAGAGGAGGAAGGGAGTGGATGGCCTTGGCGGAGAAGGAGAAGCCCGCCTCCGCCAGGACCCGCCTTGGCACAGGTGAGAGCTAGGAGCCAGACACTCTGCCTTCCCACCAACACCCCCACCTCCCGGTGGGTGTGGCCTGCAGGTCCAGCCTGCCGACCCAGGCGAATGGTGGCAGCAGCATGCCTGGCCGGCGCTGTGCACAGGCGGTCACCTGACCCAGCCGGCTGGCCCGGCACTTGCATAACCCGCCTGTAGGACTCTCCGGGGGGAGCTCCAATGCCCCCTACTGGGCTGTGGCGTGGGCAGCGTTGTGACTGGTCCTGGGCCAGGCTCAGGGTGGGGCTTGTCCGGGTGACTGGGTCAGGCGTGCCAGTGGAAGGGAGAGGGAGTGACTGCTGATGCTGACCTCAGGAGCTGCTCCCCCTCGGACGCTGAGCCAGAGGCCACGGCAGCATCTCCAAGGAAAAAGAAGGAAAAGAGGAAGCCCGAGGCCCTGCGGGAAGGAGAAGGGAAGGAGCACCCCGAAGGCTGGAAGGGCCCTGCCGTCAGCGGCCAGGGTGCTGGGGACCTCGCAGGTGCGCCGGGCGGGCGGGCGGGCAGGTCCTGGGTGGAGCCCTCTGAGTCCGGGTGGCCGCTCTGCGGCGGTGGCTGCAAACGCACTGTGTCTGCTCGCAGGGCCGGAGCCGGCTCCTCGGCTCTCCTGCACGAGGGAGCGCGGTGCCAGCGTGGTCTGGGAGCTGCTGGAGTGCGCGGCGGATAAGGCCTACGGGAGGAAAGGTGCTGCTGGGCCGGGGCGTGGTTCTGGGGGCGGGTCCTGGTGCCCAGAGCGCAGGCGGCACTTGGCTGTGAAGATGGGAAGAGTGGCTGCCACTCGGCCTTTTGGCTAAGATCAAGCGCAGTGTCTGTTCCTATCAGTTTAATATCTGATACGTCCTCTGTCCGAGGACATTCTGTTGAATGTATTTTTGCAGCAGGGAGGTGGAATAGGAGCTTGCTCCGTGCACTCCACGCATCGACCCGGTATTGCAGCACTTTCGGGACGGTGCACCCCTTTGGGAAAACAAACAAACAAAAGATGGGAAGCATGTCTAAACGGTCCATCCGACCCCATCGCACACAGGCCACGAACTGGTCCTCACGGGGCGGGGTATCTGTGGAAGGATCCAGAACAGCTTCTGCCTGGGTCCAGGGGCAGGAGAGCAGGAGAGCACAGAGCATGCATCTCGGGGGACAGGCCAGGAGGGAGGGAGGGGGCGGCAGCACTGGCCCAGCACCCAAGGGTGACTTATTCGAAAGCTTATTTCTGTAAATCAGTCCTGGAGAAAGAACACGAGATCTTTGTTTCTCAGGTGAGGCCGAAGGTTAAAAACAACTACGCTGGGTGGGGGTGGGGCAGTTCCTGGGCAGAGGGGTCACCCACAGGCGAGGACAGGAGCGCTGCCTGAGGCCGTGGCCCGCGGTGAGAGGACAGGGAAGTTACCCTCCAATCTGCAGATGCACGTCACCTGGCAAAGTCAGCTTCTTACAAAGGAGGCTGAGGGAGGACAGGGAGGGCGGTGGGAATCGGGTAACACGCGTGTCTTGCAGTTCTGACGTGGGGTGGCGAGGTGTCGGCTGTCAGCCGGGACGCCATACACGACAGCAGGCTGGCGCGCGCCTCCTCGGTGATCGACGACTGGGATGAAGAGTTTGACCGCGGGAAGGTAGGCGGCCGGGCAGGAGGGCCCGGCTCGGGCAGGCGGACTGGCGCCCGGTGCCGGTTCAGGAGCCGCTTGGCCCCGTGCATGTGGCCACGGCAGGCATTGGTCCGGTTCTCCGTGCCTTCAGCGCGGGGAGCGGCTCCGACGTCCGCAGGAGTGGGCTTGGTTATGTCGCGCGTGGAGAGGGGGGTGCCGCTGGGACCAGGCGGCCCTCTGGCAGGTGTGACACCTGTGATTCTCCAAACAGGAAAAGAAAATTAAAAAGTTCAAGAGAGAAAGGAAAAGAAACTTCAATGCCTTCCAGAAACTTCAGAACAGACGGAACTTTTGGTCTGTGACTCATCCAGCCAAGGCCACCAGCCTCAGCTACCGCCGCTGAGCCCGAGATAGGTCAGTGTGGGCTATGGGGTGGTGTGTGAGTGTGAATGAGTGTGTGTGTGGTGGAGTGTGAGTGTGTGTGTGTGTGTGTGTGGTGGAGTGTGTGTGTGTGAATGAGTGTGAGTGTGGTGGAGTGTGAGAGTGTGTGTGTGTGTGTGTGGAGTGTGTGAGTGTGGTGGAGTGTGAGAGTGTGTGGAGTGTGAGTGTGAATGAGTGTGTGTGTGGTGGAGTGTGAGTGTGTGTGTGTGTATGTAGAGTGTGTGTGTGTGTGGAGTGTGTGTGTGTGTGTGTGTGTGTGTGTGAGTGTGGTGGAGTGTGAGAGTGTGTGGTTGAGTGTGTGTGTGTGTGAGGGTGTGTGTGTGTGTGTGTGTGTGTGTGTGTGAGTGTGGTGGAGTGTGAGAGTGTGTGTGTGTGAGTGTGTGTGTGTGTGTGAGTGTGTGTGTGTGTGAGTGTGTGTGTGTGTGAGTGTGTGAGTGTGTGTGTGAGGGTGTGTGGTGGAGTGTGTGTGTGTGTATGTAGAGTGTGTGTGAGTGTGAATGAGTGTGAGTGTGTGTGAGTGTAGTGGAGTGTGTGAGTGTGGTGGAGTGAGTGAGAATGCATGAGGTGCGGGTGCGGGTGCGGGTGTGGGGTGAGGCTCACGCACACGGCTTGCAGAGGAGCCTTGCTCCATCCCAGCCCCTGGCTGGTCCCTGTTGGATGCCCAGGGCCTTTCGCTGTCAGGATGACTGTTGTTTGCCCCACAGGCACTCAGAGACGGCATCACCTCCTGGGCGCTCCGTGCGGGCTCCTGGCTGGTCACCCCCGGGCCTGCACCACCAGCCAGTGCGGAGGATGAGCGAGGCTCCAGATTCCGGGGATCCGGGCCTCTGGTGACAAACCACACTGTGCCGGGAGGAGCTGGCCGCTGCCCGGAGGGACTGGGCGGCACGGCTGGGCCGGCGTGGACGGAGCAGGGCAGCATGGACAGAGGGCGGTGTGGACGGAGCAGGGCGGTGTGGACGGACCAGGCCGGCGTGGATGGACGGAGGGCGGCGTGGACAGAGGGCGGCATGGACGGAGCAGGGCCGGCGTGGACAGACCAGGGCGGCGTGGACGGACCAGGGCGGCGTGGACGGAGCAGGGCTGGCGGCTGCGCACTCGTGTGCGTGTGCACCTGGGTGACGTGGCGCTGGTTGCTCGGTGGACCGTCCATCACCTGCTCCGGTGGCTGCGTCGTCCCTGTCTGCGCCCTGCCCGCTGCTCTTAGGCCTCTGCCTGCCTTACCGTCCACCAGAGAGCGGAGCCGAGGCGGCCCCGGGCCTCCGTCCTCACAGGGAACTGGGCGCTCTCGGGAGCAGGCGGCGGGGCTTGAACTGCTGAGCCGGCCCCGCCCGCCGGGCTGCTGCTTGCTCTGAGCGCCTTCCCGACCTCCCCTGGCCCGGCCGCGGCCTCTGTCCAGCGGCATCGTGGGATAGATCCTCCTGTTACGGCTTCACACGCACCGTCTCTGACCGGGCCGGGCGCCCGCAGCAGTGTCCTCCCTCCTGCAGACCGGCGTCCCCGCTGCACGTGGGAGTGCTTCCGCCGATGTGACGCAGACCGCTTACCTCGAGCCGGGCCTGCGCCGTGGAAAGCACATCACGGATCCTCGGTCGGTGACGTTTTCCAGAACAGTCACAGCTGACCCTGGGCGGGAGGGTACGAGCACATGGGACAGGCACGGCTCCTTTCTCCGGACCTGCTGCCCCGGGATCGGACCGAGGGCTGCGGACCTGTCCTCACAGCCGCCCGCCCCTCCCAGCGGCCTTCCCTTGCCCCCGGGCTGCGGGGAGCTGTGCACTTTCCCACGGGGGTCGTCTGGGCGTTCCTGCCTATGTTCGTTTTCTCTGAAAAGCTGGGGGGGTGCCAGGGCCACACTGGGCCGTCGGGTCCCAAGAAAGCCTGGCCTCCGCCTGTCGCCTCACCTGCTCAGAGCCCGCGCTTCTCCCTCTGCAGGGGAGGTGTGCCTCCGGGCAAGGCTTTCTCCTCCCGCAGGGTGTGGCCCTGGAGGGCTCCCCGTTCCCTGCAGCGCCCTGGCGGGGAGGGGGTGCTGCTGTCTGACAGACTCATCCCCTTCCCTCCCCGCCCTCCAGCCTCCTCCTGGGTCACTTGGAGCCTCCAGAGGAGCTGTCTGTCACCTGTCACCGTGGGCGGGGCCGAGCATTTGTCTCTGTCAGAGTGAGCCCTCCCTCCCACGACACCCCAGCCCCAGCCCCATGCACCAAACTGGGCCGGCAGGCAGCCCAGGAAGTGAGTGGTTCCAGATGACGTGTGTACGTGTGTGTAAACAACGAGCTCTTACAACAGTGGCTCCGCGCACTCACAGCCGGGGCTGATGTGCTTAGAGCGGAGCCGTGGGGCCGGGGTCTGTGGAGGGGCTGCCTCCGCCCCGTCTCCGCCATTGCTGCCTCTGCGTGGAGGTCTGCGCCCGTTCTCAGCACTTCCCTCCAGGGACTGTGGACCCCCGTGTTGCCAAGATCTTGGTGCAATAAATTAACGAGATTTTCTGAGTCTTGCCTATGTCTTACTTCTTTTCCTTTGATTTTTTAAAAAATAGATTTTGATATTTTTACAGAGAAGAAGAGAGTTAGAAACATCAATGAGGGAGAAACATCGATCAGCTGCCTCCTGCCCACCCCCCACTGAGGATGTGCCCGCAACCAAGGTACATGCCCCTGACCGGACACTTCAGTTGGCAGGCTGACGCTCTATCCACTGAGCCAAACCGGTTAGGGCTTCCTTTGATTTAAAAAATACATATATTTTTTAGCCCTTGACTCGATGGATAGAGTGTTGGCCTGCGGACTGAAAGGTCCTGGGTTCAGTTCTGGTCAAGGGTACATGCCTAGTGTGGGGTGTGCAGGAGGCAGCCAATCGATTCTCATCAATGTTTCTATCCTCCCTTTCTCTGAAATCAATAAAAACATGTAAAAAATATTAATAGTTCACTGATTTTTAGAGAGAGAAAGACAAAGCGGGGAGAGAAGCAGCTCCTGGGACCGAGCCCACAGTCCTCCGTGCAGGCAGCTGTCGGGGAGGGGCGGGTGCCTGCAGCTCCGGTGGCGAAGTGGAAGCAGGTCTTTGCTGCTTTCCGGCCGCAGTGAGGACCCTGCCATTGCGGGCCAGCGCTCCCCGGCACCTGGTCTGTGGAGGATGGACCAGGAGTCCAGGCATTGGGACTCTGCCCGGAAAATGCCCCCAACCGCATCAGTGTCACTGCCTCCGAAATGCCCCTGCCCGGCCCCTCCCCACTTCCCACTGCTCTCCCCACGTGGCGGCCAGCTGTCTTGGGGCGGCGGGAACTGCTGAGGCAGCTGGCCACAATCAAGCTCCATTATACACAGACTCCAGCGCCGCTCGCTCGGGAGGAAATGGCCCGCTCGCTCGCACAAAATAAACCGGGGGCTTTCCAAGGTGGAGCCAGTCCCCGCCGGGCCTGCGGGCGGAAGCGCTCTGGTCTCCTCCCTTCCCCTGCCCGGTCACCGCCCCCGGGTCAGGGTCAGGCCAGGGTGCTCCCTGCATGAGTGTGTGTCAGTCTGAGCGTCACCCACCCCCCTGGCTGAGAGGTTGGAGGCTGGCTTCCCGAAGGGTGAGCGCCCTGCCCTGTCACAGCCAGGTTGCTGGAGGCTGGGCTCAGGCCTTCCTCTGGGAAGCGTTCGCCACCACGCCGCCCCCCCCCCCCTGGTCTTGGAGCGGCGGCCCCTGAGGAAGTGGCTTGGACTTGCGTTAAAGGGAGCCTCGGAGGACATCGGGTTTCCTGCCTCCAGGGCTCAGCGGCATGGGGACGGAGTCCATGGTTTGCCCTCAGCCCTTCTCGCCCTCACCTGTCCCTGGGCACACAGGCTCATGGGGCAGGAGAGCAGGGGAGGGGGGGAGGGGGAGGGAGAGGGCCGTCCTTCCTTTCTCACACACCCTCAGCTGAGCCTCCTGCCTCACCCTGTGGGAGAGGAGAAAGGCAACAAAAGGAATCCTTTATCTTGTTATTTTTTAATCCTCATTTTTCCCCCATTGAGTCCAGAGAGAGGAAGGGAGAGGGAGAGGAACATTGATGTGAGGAAGAAACATCAATTGGTTGCCTCACAAATGCACCTCGACCGGGGGTCAAGCTGGCATCCTGGGCATGTGCCTTTGACTGGGACTCAGGCCCATGACCCTATGGTGCGCGGGCCAGTGTCTACCCTCTGTGCCACTGGCCAGAGCAGGCCAGGCTTGTTAAAACCTGTCAGTAAAGAAGCCATAGGCCTGGGGCGTGACTCCACCGTGACCTGCCCAGTTCGGGATTTATGATCTGATCATGCTGGGGAGTTATTTCCCATCGAAGCCCCTTTTTGTCACCCACCGACGTACCCTGCACACACACGGGGTTTCATCGCAAGTGGAAATACTCTACCCCACTGCTGTGTCCTTGCCCTTCTCACTCTGGATGCGTCATCTTATTTAAAACGTTTTTATTTATTTCAGAGAGGAAGGGAGAGGGAAACATCACTGGGGAGAGAGAACCATTGATGGGCTGCCTCTTGCATGCCTCCTACCAGGGAGTGAGCCTGCAACCTGGGCTCGTGCTCTGACCAGGAATCTAACCATGACCTCCTAGTTCATAGGTCGATGCTCAACCACTGAGCACACCGGCCCGGAAGTGCCCCCTTGTAGAAAGGGGAATACAGCGACCTGCCCCCTGCTGAGGACTGAGGTGTTGCCTGAAGAAGGTTTAAACCCTGCCGCAGAATAAGCACAGGAAAAAATAGATGTTGCTTAAAAAGACTTCCTTCGCAATTCTAATTCTTGAGATTACGCAAGCAAGGGAGGCGCCAACTTAAAAAAACGCAGTTGTTAGGTGGATCGACCTCTGAACAGACTGCGGAGAGGCCCTCGGGAACCTCACCTGCTTTCAAGGTTCTCTGAAGAACTGACACAGTGGGGTCCGAGAAAAGGGAGGGGGTGCGGGAGGGGTGTCTGGGTCAGAAGCCTCCGCTACAGTGAGTTCCCGATCCTGATCCTCACCGGGGCCTCCAGGTGCCTGGGGCACCTCCCCCGCCCTTGAGGTCTAGCTCACGGATCCTAACTCCTAAGGGCTCTAACCTGTGACCTCTCCGGGCCTGTCTCCAAAGCTGCCTTGGGGAAATTGTGAGGAATGAGAGTCCTGCCCTCCCCACAGGCAGGATGCCTAGTAACCCCACCCAGGGGACCCGGTGCATCCTGCCTGGCCACGCAGGCCTTCGCCAATGACAGGCGAGAGAGGACCGGGTTCTGCCTCCTCTTCCTCCAGTGATTGGTCTCCCAGCCATGCGGAGCGGGGCCCCGTAGGCGGGAAACACTGCTGACATGGAACGACGGTCCTTAAGGGAATGTGTAGCCAGGCGGGCTCCCTGCTAATGGAGGGAGGTGATTAGCATCGCCCAGAATGCCTCCTGTCCTAGTCTGCCCGCCCGGGAGTCACGTAACAAGTTGGGAGTGAAGAGGGTGACAATTACCATGGTTTCTTTCATCCTGAGCTTTGGTCATTGAGCAAGAGTCCTGGTAGCGGTGGGGGCGGGGGGAGCCGCCCGGGAGATGCCGCGGACCTTCCGGGGACTCTGGGGCAGAGAGAGGGAAACAGCCCGGCCAGGGTGGCTCAGTGGACAGAGTGTCAGCCCGTGGACTGAAGGGTCCTGGGTTCAATTCCGGTCAAGGGCATGTACCTACTACCATTGCAGGCTCGATCCCCATCCCTGGTTGGGTGGAGCACATGCAGGAGGCAACCAGTCATGACTGTCACATGGATGTTTTTCTTTCTTTGTCTATCCACTTCCTTTCCACTCTAAAATATATATGTCGGGTGAGGATTAACAAGAAATAAAATAAAATGTTAAAACAAAAAACACGCAAGGACAGCTGGGCCGGGTGGCTCAGTTGGTTGAGCATTGTCCCATGCACCAGGAGGTCCTCTGGTCAAGGCACACGCCCAGGTTGCAAGCTGGATTCCCAGTAGGGGCATGCAGGAGGCAGCCTATCCACGTTTCTCTCTCTCCCTCTCCTTTTCTCTCTCTGACATCAGTAAACACATTTAAACACACACACACACACACACACACACACACACCTGAGGGACCTTGCATCAAAAAGGGATTTCTGCCAAGACAGGTTTGGCTCAGTGGATAGAGCGTCGGTCTTCGGACTCAAGGGCCCCAGGTTCGATTCCGGTCAAGGGCATGTACATTGGTTGTGGGCACATCCCCAGTGGGGGGGGGGGTGCGGGAGGCAGCTGGTTGGTGTTTCTCTCTCACCGTTGTTTCTAGCTCTCTATCCTTATCCCTTCCTCTCTGTAAAAAATCAATAATATATATATATAGAAGCGATTCCCTGCTCTAATGTCGAAATCTGATGAAATCACTGAAGATCAAACTTGCAAATACACCAGAATCAGTCTTTTAGGAGCTTCACAGTCTCTACAAGGCAAACGTATAATTTCTGGAATTACATGAAAGCAGCATGGGGACGGAAGGGGGTTGTGCCCAAGGGAAATAGACACCATTTTAGACTTTCAGGAACATCAAGGTTGTCCACCAAAGGCCGGTGAGTCAGTTCATGAGGTTAGGAAGGCTGGGCAGGCCTGGCCTGCGTGGCTCAGTGGTTGGGTGTTGACTTATGAGTCAGGAGGTCACAGTCCGATTCCCTGTCCGGGCACAGGCCCAGGTTGAGGGCTCGGTCCCCAGTGTGGAGCAAGCAGAGGCAGCCGATCGACGGTTCTCTCTCATCATTGATGTTTCTCTCTCTCCCTCTCCCTTCCTCTCCGAAATCAATAAAATAAAAATTAAAAAAAGAGGCTGGGCCAGAGCTGTAGAGTAGGGTCAGGTCGTAGAGTAGGGTTCCTGAGGCTGCTAGGTCAAAAGCCATCTCACATAATTGAAATACTAGTGCTGTGAGCTGCGGAGAAGTCTGAGGGGTGACAGTTGGATCTGTCCCAGCGGAGACCAGTTGAGTGGAAGCCGGCGTCTTGTAGGCAGAGGTTTGCATTTTGTGGGTGGGAAACGGGTGCAGGGGGTTGAGAGGTTTGAGAGCTAATCAGATCCGGAATGAATGCTCATTCCTCATTCGTTTAATTTTCACACGAGAGTTAATGACTCGTCTTTGTTGTCTAGAACAGTGTTTCCCAAAGTGTGGCACGCGTACCCCAGGGGTAGAGGAAGAGTTTGGGGGGGGGTATGAGTTGCACCGGAGTTTGGTGGGGATATGCACTGCACTGTGCTTAGCTGCGCCTAATTCTACGTTCTCATGAGTACGAGGGGTACTCGGCGTTACGAAAACTATAGAAGGGGTACACATATGCCAAAAGTTTGGGAAACACTGGCTAGAACAAGGGAGAAGTCCTGGGAGGCACATTTTAGGGCTGGCCAATAAGAAACAGGCTTCGAAGGGGGTCCCACCTCCCCCTGAGGGGAATGCCAAGCGGCCTTGTGACATGGCCAAGGTCAGGGCGACCCCCCTCTCCCTGCCCAGCAGCTCCCTGCAAGAAGACACACATGTAGGAAGAGGTGCGTGGGTCAGGGCCACTAAAGTCCTGAAATGCTGGATAATAAGGCAAATTCAGACAATAGCCGGAAGTATGAAGGCAGACAACTTGTGACTCGGGTCCTTGTGCTAAGATTCCAGCGGCAGAAATAAATGGATCCCAAGCGCTCTGCGGCCTCGGGCCAAGGACCCGGCCCCCCTGGTCTAGCCAGGGCGGGACTGGCCGGCACGGCTGACGTCAGCGCGGACCCCCAGCCCTTCAGCGGCCGGACAGGACCTCCGGCTTCTGTGGGCGGCCGGGCTGCGGGCTGTGGGTGCGCCACCCCAGATCCTGCGGGGGCCTTGCGACACCCGAAACCTGCCGGGCCCGCGAGGGCGGAGGGGGCGGGGCCTCGGGCGCAGGGGGCGTGTCCGAAGGGCGGAGCCTCAGGCGGGCGGGCAGGCGCAGGCGCGGGCCGGGAAGCGTGCTTCTGAGGGGACTGAAGGGCGGGGCTTCGGGCCCGGGGGCGGAGCCTGGGCGTACGCGCGTGCGCAAGCTCGCCCTCCAGGAGGCCGCCGCGTGCCGGGGCCGCCGGGGTGAAGGGAGTGCGCGCGCCGGCGGCGCGGCAGGGCGGGGCCGCGGGAGGGGGCGGGGCCTGGGCGCGCGTGCGCAGGCGCCGGCCGGGAGGTGGCCGCGTGCCGGGGTGCGGGCGCGGGCGGCGGCGGGCGGGGCGCCCCGCGGGAGGCGCGGGCCGGGGGCGGGGCCGGGAGCCCGGCAGAGGCGAGCGGGGCCGAAGGCGGCCGGACGCGAGGGGCGAGCAGCGAGCGGGGCGCGGAGCCCGGCGTCGGCACCGGCACGGGCACCGGCACCGGCACCGGCACCGGCACCATGGAGGAGGACGACAGCTACGGTCAGTACGGCCCGGCCAGCGGCCCCCCCTCCGCGCTTCCTCCGGCCCCGGACCCGGCGGCGCCTTGGCGGCTCGCGCTTCCCGGGAACGGTGGTGCCGGACGCGGCTCCGGGGCCGGACCGGGCGGGAGTCGCGGGGGTCGGGGAGGCGGCGGCGCCCGGGTCCCTGTGAGGCGCCGGGGTCGCCGGGCCGGAGGGGCCGGGTCGCGGGGTCTGAGCGGCGGCCGCTGCCGCCCCGCGCCGGCCCGGCGGTGCCCCGGAGCGGCGGGCGCCCCGGCTGCGCTCTCGTGGTTTCCGGCCCCGGTGGTCCGAGTTGTGTGCCGGCGAGTCTTTGTCTGAGGGAGGAGAAGCTGCACCCGCCGGCGGGGACGGGTGCCGCCGGGGCGGGACTGGGCCCTGGCCGGCCCGCCGGTCCCGGTGAAGGATGGCGGGCCAGGTCCGCCGGCCACGGACCCCAAAACGCCGGCCTGGGAAGCCCGAGGGCGCGGGACCGAGACCCTCGTGTGCCTTGTCGCGTGTGCCCCGGACAGCGGAAACTTAGGGAAACTCAGGAGTTCCTCCGCCGCTCCGGTCCTGCCTGGTGGCGAGGGGTGTCCCCCAGACAGCTTGGCAGGCGGGCGGCCGCAGGCGGGCGGGTGCTGCCGTGGCCTGCGAGTAGGTCAGTGTGGACTGGCGGGGGAGTGGCAGACCGAGGTGAGCCGACGGCTCTGTGGCTCCGCAGCCCGCCCGGCTCAGGCACAGACGCAGCTTTTCTGCTGATTTGCCAGAAAGTCGCTGAGAAACGGGACCTGCCAAGCGGTGGGTTTAAGACCTGCAGCTTGACCCGCGCCCCTGGCAGGCGCCAGGCAGCTCTGGAGCCCCAGGAGCGGCCGGAGGCCCTGGCCTCTGTGGCGGGCCGTCCGGTGGCCTCGTTACCGTCCAGGTCCCAGCCGCGTCCCAGCCGCGTCCAGGTCCCAGCCGCGTGTGCTTTCTCTGAGACCGAACAGAAGACCCTCCGCTGGTTCCAAAGGATCTTCCTTCCCCTCCGTGGAAACCCTGTTCCGTTTTTTGTGTGGTTGCTGTTGTTGTTGTGTGTTTTTTTCCGGTCTGTTTTCTCCACCTTCTCTTGCCGTTTAATCTCCCCAGGCCAGTGTTCTCGCCCTCTCCTGAGTCCTCCCTCCGGGCCGGCAGGAAGCGGTTGGCTTGGTTGCTTTCTCGGCGACCGCCTTGCCACCAGGCCTGGCGTGAATCTGTGCTTAGGAGGGCGAGCGGAGCGGTGCACGCGTTTCCTTGGCGGCTGTCGCAGCAGCACACACGTGGCGGCGCAGGACACCTGTACGTGTCCACCCGTGATCTTAGCGAGACCCCGTGTGTCTCCTGGGCTCACATCGAGGTGCCTGCAGGGCTGCGTGCCTTCTGCAGGTTCCGGGGCAGCGCTAGTCCGCTTCCTGTTGCAGCTCCCCGAGGCGGCCCGGGTTCCTTGGCTGGTGGCCCCCTCCCGCCTTCAAAGCCAGCAGGTCGCCGGCAGGTCGCCTGGCCTCCTCTCTCCCTGACGGCTCTCTCTGGTGGATAACCCCGCGTGCGGGGCCACAGCCTGAGCCACGCAGTGTCATTCCCTTCTGCCAGGTAGGGGGACATAGCCATAGGTGCTGGGCGTCCGGACCTGGGCAGCTTTGGGCACCGTTCTACTGACCACACGCAAGGATGGGGAAAGGCTGTTCTTTGCACATCTGCTTTGTGTTTGGAAAGAACCAGGCAGGGTGCGTGAAGGGCTGCCCGCCACAGGGCGCGCCACACAGAAAGCACCTCGTGTGGGTGAGCGTGTGGAGAGGCAGGCTCTGAGTTCCTTAAGGTTGGCCCGAGTTCCCAGAACTGCCCATCTCCCTCCTGGGTTCCCAAGAATTCCCTCTGAGAGAGGACAGCTGCTCAGATCCCACATTTCACAGGGAAATGCCCGCCGGGGCCTCGAACCCACCACTGTCCCGCCCCACACGCCCTTGCACCTGGGACACAGCCACTGGTTGTAACACGTTTTTTGGGGGGAAATAGGTTCCGGATTCCTAGCTCCCACTGGGTGTACAAACTTTAGGACATACCTCACTCGCAGTGTGCTGAGGGGGTGGAGGGGCCTGTCGGTTAAAGAAAACTTCAGCAGCGAACAGGAAGTCTGGGCTGCGTGGACCCGCGCCCTTCGGAAGCCCTTCCACGTGGTGCCCTGCGTGGCGAGCTGTGCACTCGGGCTCCCGCACAGGAGCGGGGTCCCAGTGACACAGTGTGACGCACTCTGGTAGGAAGGGGTGGGGTGGGGAAGGTTAAACAAGTCCTTCAAAGCTTTTGTTTGAAAAACAGGGAATTCTAGATTTCCTAAAGCTCGGGGGGCATTTTAAGAAGATGTGGCTGTGGCTGATGGGTCTCCACCCCTCGCTCTCTGCCGCCTCCTCAGAGGCCCGTGCTTCCTGCCGCCGCTCACAGAAGGAAAGGCGCCCGCTCTGGAGGGTGCCCTGCCCGAGGCCAGGCCCCGGCACCCGGTTCCTCTGGCGCCGGTAAACTCCCGAGGGGGCGGTTAGCCTGCAGCCCCGCTGCTCCGAGCCGGCAAGTCCCGGTGAGCGCGCCCCCATTTCTGGGGGGTCCTCCGCCTCCCTGGGGTCTCACAGCTCCCCACCCCGGATGCGCTGCTCCTGAGGTGGCCCGTGTGTGCCCGAGCTCTCAGACCGGTTGTGCGGGAGAGGCTGGCAGGCCACTCAGTGTGACGTCCAGAGGCAGGTGGCCTGGCTGTGTTGTAGGCGTGAACAGGAATCAGTGGTGTGCATGGTTCTTCAGGCCACTGGCAGAGCGGTCAAGGCCTTGACTTCCCCAGCGTGGCTGTCTCCCCCCCCCCCCCCCCCGAGTTTTATTAGCTTCAGCCGGGCCCGTTGGCACCGCGAGGAGAGCTGGCTGTGGAGACACGCTTCCTGGGGTGGCGAGGAGGCCCGGCCGGGCGCCTTCCGGCGCTGCAGGTGGCGAGGCTGCGGTTCCTGTCTGCGTTAGAGCAGCGGGCGGCTGGGCCTGGCAGAGCGAGGAGGAACAGAGAGAGGAGGTGTGGGCAGAGCTGACACCAGAGATCCCGGCCACCTTCAGAGCTTCGCTCCAGGCGAACAGGCTTTTCTGTGGCTCTGACCCGGCCGGGCGCACTGCCTGCTTCTCTGAGGCTGGTGACTTCCGGTTCTCCTTTTGCTCAGACACTTAGGGACTCGCTTTATGGACAAGAACACAGCTCTGTGGAGTCAGGGCTTTCTCAGGAAGTCTGGAACACGGGGTTCCCGTCATTCTGTGTCTTGTGGGCGTTGGGGAGATATGCAGGGTGGCATCAGAGGGTACACGTCCTCGATGCGCGTTGCTTTCCAGCATGCTGGAAAGGGCTGCTGGGAGCACTGCTGGCTGCATGCTCCCTCACTGCGAGCGTGGCATTGCCGAGGACTAGCACTTAAAGCTTTAAAAAGAGCCATCGATGGGCACACACGGCACCTGGTGAAAGCGGCGATGACCAGCTGTGCTCAGAGGCTCTGCCTGTGCGCCTGGCGGCCTGGCGGTCTCTTCCTGGCGGAGCTGCCATGAGCCCTCTGGTCTTTGTCAGAGCCCGCGGTGGTGGTTCTCATCTGTGTGTCCTGACGGGGTTTGGGTCAGATTTGACCAGCTGTAAGTCACTTATTACCTTCACTTAATCTGTGTCCTAAAGATCGAAGCTCTCTTCTGGCCAAACACCTGTGTTCTTTTCTTTCTTCTTCTTCTTCTTTTTTTAATATACTTCACTGATTTTTTACAGAGAGGAAGGGTGAGGGGGAAAGAGTTAGAAACATCAATCAACTGCCTCCCGCGCACCCCTCACCGAGGATGTGCCCACAATCAAGGTACATGCCTTTGACTGGAATCGAACCCGGACCCTTCAGTTCACAGGCTGATGCTCTATCCTCTGAGCCAAAACGGTTTCGGCAACCCGTGTTTAGGGCAGAGTGTGGGTGAGGAGGCTCCTGCGGGCTGGTTAGGACGATGCGCAGGCTCTCTGAGCGGCGGGTGTTCATCAGGCCTCGCCAGGTGGGTTCCTTCTGGCTCCTGCATCGAGGTCAGGTGCTTCTGCAGTGAGAGCCTGAGGCGTGCCTCCGCTCAGGTGCCCACAGCATGTAGGTCACCTGGCGGGGAGGAGGGAGGACACGGGGAGGCCGAGGCTGGGAGCTTCCCCCGGAGGGCCCTGGCTGGTGGAGTCCTCCCTCCTGCCCCCCCCCCCCCCATGGAGGCTGGGACAGCGCTTTGCCTGAACCTGCCCTTGCTCCCCCGTTGGCTCCCGCTTCCCACGGTCTGTGGAGTGGTCCTCATTAGCTTCATCTGCGCTAACAGGCAGGAGGAGGGGGTTAGTTAGAAACGTGCAGGAGGTGCGTCCTCACTCCGGAGCGGCTGCGCGCTGCCTCTGGTCCCGGAGGCGGTGGTCCCGGCGCTGTGCCACCGCCCCTCCGCACAGGCCCTTCGTTTCCCACTCGGCCCGAGGCAGGCTTCCGCCTCCGGAGCGGCCTGCGCCTGCCGTGGTCGGCGTGGCGATGGGTGTGCTGGGAGTGATGGAGCTGTGTGCCTCAAGGTGTCTCTGCAGGGGAGCTTCGTTCCTGGGAGCAGTCAGCAGCTCAGTGACCCCTCGCATCAGCAGCCTGCGGTCACGGGTGCTCCGAGCCCAGCAGGCCGGCCGCACGGACACTTAGTAAACCAGTCCTGCCCCAGAGGGTGGGGCCGACGGCCAAGGAAGGGTCCCAGACCAGCTGGAGGGGGGAAGAGGCTGGTGCCAACGAGGTGAACGTGGCAGAGATGGTGTCAGGCCGGACAGTGGGCAGAGGCCAGGCTGTGGAGTAACTGGCCCCGGGGAGCTGCCCTGGGCTGTGAGCCTGGACGGGAGGGAGGAGCCCGGAGCCCGGGCTGCAGGAGGGGGCAGTCACGGAGGGTTCTGTGTTACCGGGGACTTCTTTCTCGGGCTCGCGGTGATGATTTTGCGTTTTGGGAAGATGCCTCTGGCTGGTGGCTTAGGCGGCCAGTGGGGAGGTCCTTAGGGCTCTGTCGCAGTGGCCGGGTGAGCTGATGGAGAGGACCGACAAGAGGAGTTTCCAGACCCTACGGCAGGTGCTGGGGGCCTGGGGACCCAGCGTTCCGGGAGTTTTCAGCGAGACACACTTCTGTGCAAACCGCCTCCTGGCGTGGGTGGGAGGAAGCGGGCAGAGCAAGCCTGCCCCGGCCCTGTGCTTCCTGCGCCCTGTCCTCGCCGCACTCTCTTCCCTCTGGGAACGGCGGCCGAGTCCCGCGGCGGGGCAGCGTTTGGGTAGTGATTTGGTTCCTACCCGTGCTGCCGGTTACGGAACAGATTTCTGACAAGAGCCCATGGTTACTGCTCGGGTGGAGGTTGGGGAAGGTGGTGTTTCTGACAGCGAAGCCGGCTCTCGGTCCCTGCCTGTGGGTGGTGCTGGCTGAGAGCGGCCTCTCCTCCCGGGCACCTGGGAACCGGCTGGTGCTGTGGCGCGGGTCACGCAGCCGACCCTGAGGGCTGCTGGGCAGGACACGCGCAGGGCTGGGCAGCCAGGATTTGCATGAGCAACCGGGGAAGCAGGTCAAGGTCAATACCAGCAATCCCGCCTCTCACACTGCACTGCAGTTTGCCTCGGCAGTCCCTCCAGGATGAAAGAGAAAGGCCAGGGGCAATGTTAAAATATGTACACAGATAATAATTTAATAAAAGAATTTAAAAAAAAGAAAGAGAAAGGCCATTGAGGGGAACTCAGCCACAAAGGGCGGCGCCGGGAAGACGGGTCGCCCTGGGAGGGAGAGGCCAGGCCTCCTGCCCGGGCTCCCACCTGGCAGCCGGTCCCTGTCAGAACTGTCACCGACAGGACCCACACGTCCCTGCGGACTCTGAGACGGCCTCACCCAGCGCTGTTCCGCGGGAATGCCCCCTCCTTCCTGTTTGAAGGCATGTTTAAAGCAGGCTTTGTGGGGGCGCCTGCCAGGGACACGCCGCTCGGTCAGGGTGACCCTGGCAGCCTCTTCGCCACGGCCACTCGGCTGTGACAGGACTTCTGCCGTCTCCCTCGGGGTCCAGCCAGAGCACGGAGGAAGTGGAGTGAGATGACTGCACCTGTGGCATCCCAGGAGGACCAGGGCTTCCTCCTGGTCCAGAGAGAACCCCCTCCCTCTGCGAGGTCCTGCAGCTGGCCCTCACTGCCCAGCTGCTCCTCCAGAGGGCCCCCACCCCAGGGCCTCTCCAGCTGTTCACTCCAAGTGCTTGTCCCCCAATGCAGCCTTTGCTCGCGTTCCCATCCCCTTGGGCCCCTCACCCAGACTGCGCCGCTAATTAAGGAGCCTGTGCCCCTGCCTCGCCTGCCAGGCCTGCTGCACCGGCCCGTGGCACCCAGGCCTCTGCCGAGGTGCTGGCCGCCTGTGGTCTCTGCGCTGCGTGCAGCTCCTGTCCCTCCGGAGCAGGAAGCAGGAGTCTCCGGCTGTTACCAGACGGGGACAGGTGGTCCCTATCGCTGCTCCTTTCTGAGTGGGTCCCGTGTTTGCTGTGGGACTGAGGCTCTGAAACTGCTGGGACCGCCGCCATGAAGCGTGAGGCGTAGTTGGAATTGGCGCCAGTCCTCTGGCCTGCCAGGCCCGGTCCGTCCGTCTGTCCTCGGTGGAGCGCTTGGGGCTTGGTTTCTGCGCCGGGCCCTGGAATGGCCAGTTGGGGAGTCTTCAGTGCGGCCTGCGGGGAGGTGTGGGATCTTAAGAAGGACCGCAGGCGGAAAGCAGGGGTGCTGCTCCTGAGCGGTGAGTGCGGGAAGGACTGCCCCGGGGCCTGGCATGGCCTTCCGTCCGGTGCTCCGGTGCGAGTCCGCTTGATTCTAGAAGTGTCAGGTGTTTCTCAAAGAGAATGTACTTGGTCGTTGATTTTTAAAAAATATATATTATTGATTTTTTACAGAGGAAGGGAGAGGGATAGAGATTTAGAAACATCGATGAGAGAGAGTCATCGATCAGCTGCCTCTTGCACTTCCCCTACTGAGGATGTGCCCACAACCAAGGTACATGCCCTTGACCGGAATCGAACCCAGGACACTTCATTCTGCAGGCCGAAGCTCTATCCTCTGAGCCACACCGGTTTCGGCGGTCGTTGATTTTTTTTTTCACAACTAAACACACAGGCGAGCACCCGGGCTCTTGGTAGGGTGCTGCTGTAACTGGCTTCTCGCGGCCGCTGGGGCAGATGGTCGCGGTGTGTTGCTTTGTCCCGGGTCGCTGGAGTGAGCCTCACTCACCGCGAAGTCCTTGGCCGCAGGGCTGGTCCTTCTGGGGCGTGGCCTTCTCACAGGGGAGACGCCACCTGTGTCTCGGCTCAGGCCCCATCACATGGTGGGATGGGGCAGTGGCCAGAGCAGGCACCTCGCATCACTCGGACACGGCTCTCCCGCCTCCCGCTGCCATGAGAAGGACCCTGTGATCCCACCACACCCACCAGGCAGCAGAGGGTCCCGTGTCCCAGTCACTGGCTGGCAGCCTCCACTCACCTGGGACCAGTCACCTGGAGCTTTTGTCCCTGGGGCACTCCCCGTGGGCGGGTCACCTTTGCACCTCTTCCTTCCGAGGAAGGCTCCGCAGTGCCAAGGTGTGGCGGGCCTTCCATTGGCATTTCTGTGTGAGAAGCGCCCTCCTCCCACGAGGCAGGGAAGCTGCAGAGCGGCTGCTCTCTGACCTGCCAACCGTCTGTGCCAGCGTCTCCCGTGCCAGCCGTCTCCGTGCCAGCCGTCTCCGTGCCAGCCACCTCCCGTGTCAGCCACCTCCTGGACCGTGTGCTCCGTGGGAAATCGGGGCCTGTGCTCTGCCGTCTCAGGACTGTTTGTAGTCGCCCGAGTGGTGACAGATGATCCTGGTCCGGGGTGTGAGCAGCCTGGACAGTGAGCTGGACGGAGGAGCTCGTTGGGCTGGGAGGAGGGAGGCTGCACTCTCCGTGATGATCTCCCCAGACAGCTGCCCCCGTCACGTGATGGAGGCGGCCATGGTTCCCTGTGAAGTCCTCATTGGCTCAATTTTCACCCTGAATAGATTTCAAGGATACAAAACCAAATTTTTGACTGAAGACTACTGTTCTTTCCTTTTTCTGATGCTGTTGTAATCTCTCATTTTCTTAAATACATAAATATGTGTACATATAGCATTCAAATAAGAGGAATTAAAACTTCTAATTTTAAAAATCACAATAACACATGCTTATAGTAAAAATCAATTGGTAGGAAAAGCATATAATTAAAAGTCACTTTTGATTTTTAAAGGGGTGCTCAAAGGGCTTCAGGAAGTTGGAGCCATTTCAGTCCTGTGTTTTCCCCGGTCAGCTGATTTCTGCACAAAAATAAGTCACATTCCCCCGATTCCAGGCCTCTGGCGTGCACAGACCCCGGCCTGGGGCGCACTAGAACCAGGTCCGTTTGGGCTCCGGAGGCTGGGAAGCCGAGGCGCACCGTAGCCTCCCCTCTGTGAGCGGGGACAGGTGCTGGGCGCTGCTATGGGCGCCCGAACTGGAACCACTAACTGTTCCCAGTGGCGGTGGCTCAGGTCCGATGTGGCCTTACAGGCTGAAAGAGGGCCATTCCACACCGAGTGAAAAAACAGGTTGCTCATAAAATTCTGTTTATTAAAGACATCAGTATTTTACCAGCTGGCATTCGTTTGTTTGAAGAAAAACCTGTATAACCTTTATGAGAATTCAAATCAAACACAAACCAAAACTAAACCATGGCCTGGGAGAGGGCAGCTGGTAGGGGAGCGGGGAGAGCATGGGGAAGGGAGGGGGGAGAGGCATCGGGGAGGGCATGGGGAGGGGAAGGGGAAGGGGAGGGGGAAGGAAGGGGAGTGGGGGAAGGGCGTGGGGAAGGGAGCGGGGAGAGGCATCGGGGAGGGGAGGGCAGGGCAGGGCTGGATTTACAGGAGTGAGGATGATGCAGAGACAGAGGCGGTTCTTCCTGGCAGTCGGTCAACATGCTAATGGTAGCTGCGTATGGTAATGTTAGGGTGAATGTTGATTTCAGGAAGTGATACCATCAGACATTTGATGTCTGTGTAGAATTATTTTTTAAAAAAGTATTGATTTTCTTTAAAAGAAAGAGAGAAGGGGAGGAGAGAGGTAAGCATCCGTTTGTTCCACTTACTCAGCGTTCGTTGGTTGATTCTCGTGTCCTGACTAGGAATCGAACCCACAGCCTTGGCATATTGGGATGGCGTGCTAACCAACGAGCTACCTGGCTATTGCTTAAGACCAGGCGTGGTGAGATTGTGTTTGCCAAGGCTCCATGCGCTCTGGTAAACAAAGTTCTCGCAGCCTTTGGTGGGAGGCCGGGGGGAAACGCGGCGAGAAGGGGGCTCGTGCACACGCACCTGCTGAGGGGACCTGGTGCCCAGCTGCAGAGGAGTGCCCGGAGGATGGAGCCCAGGAGTGGTGTGCTCTGCTCCTGTCTGAGGTCCGTCAGCCAGGCCGCTGGGCTCCCAGCCTGCCTGGAGCAGACACCGGGGAGGTTTGTTTTAATCCTCACCTGGGCCGGCTGGCGGGGCTCAGTGGGGAGCGTCGACCTCTGCACCAGGTCAGGGTTCGGTTCCCGGTCAGGGCACATGCACAGGTTGTGGGCTCGATTCCCAGTGGGGGCGTGCAGGAGGCAGCCAATCCATGATTCTCATCAATGATGTTTCTTTCTCACTCCCTCTTCCTTCTTCTCTGAAATCAATAAAAATATTTTTTCTTAAAAATCCTCACCTGGGATGTTTACTAGTTTTATTTATTATTTTAAGAACATTTTTAAAATTGAGAGAGGGACCGAGAGAGTGGGGGGGAAACATCTATGTGAGGAAGAAACAACTGTCATTTGCCTCCTGTACATGCCCTGACTAGAGACTGAACCCACAGCCTGGGTTCGTGCTCTGCCCAGGAATGACTCCAACCCCTGACCTCCCGGCTGGCCTGGGTGAGCTTTTAAGAAGCGGTTTATTCTGGGGCCCTATGTGAACCTTACCTCTGAGCAGGGTGCTGTAGGGTAGGGCCCAGGAGTGAGTGAGCGAGTGAGCGAATGCACGGACACGTCAGAGCTCTGGACTGACTGAAGAGCCCACGCTGCTCTCCTCGTCACGCCCCGACCCTGGCCTGTGGGCCCGGCCAGGGGTTCCCTGCGTTTCCTGTGTGGGTTGCAGGATACTCGGGGTGAGGACTTGAGGGTCCTGGGTGGTAGGAGGGGAGGCTGAGTGATACTCGCCTCTCAGCTGCCGCCATCTCGTTGATGTGGTTTTGCTGCGGGCCATTCAGAACTCCCCGGCTGGGTTTGAGCCTGGAAGCAGAGGTTTTTAAAAGAGGCTCAGCTGACCAAAGACGCAGAGCATAACCACGCTGGTGTTTGTGTGTTTCTAACCCCCTTTACAGCTTCCACTTGCTTCCTGTCTGAGCGCTCGCTTGTTCCTTTCCGCAGGCTCCTTCCCTCGGTGCGCTGTTGCTAGGCAGCCCCGGACGGGCCGCCCCAGCCTGGCTGCCGCAGGAAGTGACCGCGGGAGCTTCCCCTTCCTGCGTGGGCCCGTCACTCGCCAGGGTGTCCTCTGCGTGGCCTCGGCCTGTCCCGGGGCTGAGGGGGGTCCTCTGGGAAGGAAGCCGCCGTGGCTGGTGCTGGGGCGCTCCCCTCAGCTCGCAGGGAGAACCTTGTGGAAACTTCCGACTCAGGCAAAGCAGCGGGCAGGCCCTCCTCCCCGGCCTCTTCTCTGCATCTCCCTGTGTTCACCCGCCTTACGTCCTTTTGGGATAGCGTGGGGTTCATGCTGGAAGCAAACTGTTGTTTCCCGTTTCAGGATTTAGAATAAACCTAAAAAGTAGTCCGTCATTTTTGGGAATATTTTGTAGTTTTTTAAGCACAGTTTCCCTCTGCCATTACAGTGTGTACACGACAGTTTGTTAGTGGCATCTGGCGGGGACGGAGCCACCCTGTCACAGGAGGGGCCGGTGCAGGTAGCGAGGTTCAGGGTCAGAGCCGGATGGCGGGCCTCAGCCAGAAGCGCCCTTTCCTGACCAGTCCCTTGGTGGCAGGAGGGGCCCAGACGATGGTGACAGGCATGGGGTGCGGGGCCCATGGAGCCGTCTCTGCCACAGGAAGCCGCATCCCTGTCACGGCCCTGTGCCTGTTGGTTATGCTCTGCACGCATTCCCGCTATTTCCTTCCCCTAAATTCCTGGGAGGGCAGTCCCTGGGCCTGTGCGTTCAGCTTCTGATTTCTAGTCTTTTTTTTTTTTTTTTTTTTTTTTTTTTTAATATATTTTATTGATTTTATACAGAGAGGAAGGGAGAGAGATAGTCAGAAACATCGATGAGAGAGAGTCACCGATCAGCCACCTCTTGCACACCTCCCACTGGGGATATGCCCGCAACCAAGGTACATGCCCTTGACCGGAATCGAACCCGGGACCCTTCAGTCCCCAAGCCGACGCTCTATCCATTGAGCCAAACCGGTCCCGGCATGATTTCTAGTCTTGATGTGTGCTGCTAAATGCCTTCCAGAGAGTTCTGTCAACTCGTATCAGTTCAATAGGAAACAATGCCTCATCATTCTATGTAAAATGTGATAGAGGTGATAAGGAAAGGTATGTAAGAGGCATGTCATTTTTAAAATAACTTCTAAAAGCTTTTACTTAACATAGTATATCTGAGTCAATTAAAGAATGGCATTAACATCATTTTTGCACCAATCAAAAAAATTGATGTTTACCTGGGAAAAAAGTAACATAAAACTTGAAATAGTCACAAACTAACTGAAAAAAAATTTGTTTCTATTCTTACAGTAAATAAAACCCACAATTTTGTACTATCTTAAAACTGGGAAGAAAGCTTCATGCAAAAAACTTTAAGTGTAAATTCCTATAGGTAGGCCTGCAGAAGTCAGAGCCGGTGCGGTGGCCTTCTGGAAAGTTCCACCAGCCAAGAGAACTGCAGAAGTCAGAGCCGGTGCGATGGCCTTCTGGAAAGTTCCACCAGCCTCGTGTGCCTGCGGCTCCTGTGCATTCCCCACTCAGAGCTTCTCTGACTAGTCCAGCTTCTCTGGGCAGCGCGTGGCTTCTGCTGGTGACATTGGGAGACAAACACCATGGCAGAGCTTGGCAGCCGCTCCGTTCCCCCTGTGGCCGGCAGGCAAGGCCCCTGCCATCGGCCGGCTCTTGCCACCACTTCACGCCACGCGGGAAGCTGCCCTTCCTTTCCTCTCCTTATGGCGCGCGCACGGATTTGCATGCTGTCCTTGGGCAGGGCCACGCCAGTCTCTGTCGTTCCCATCTCTGTCGACCCCGTCCGGAGCGGCCCGTGTGGGCCGTGCGCAGAGCCGAGGGCCTGCCTGGAAAGGGTCGGCTGCCGGGTTCCCGGGAGCGCCAGGATCGCTGCCCCGGAGGGCCCGGTCTAGGCGGGAGTTAGGAGTCACTTACTCGGTTTGCAGCGGGACCATTGGTCTTCCCTGATTGCAGGACGGCAAATGCCCAGGTTGGTCCACTTAGCTTCCCAGCGTGTGCCGCGCTCTTAATCGTCGCTGCTTAATGGAGTGTTTATCTCGGGAGCTTCCCCGGTGATTACCAGATGGCAGCAGGCCTCTGGTGTGTTCACGGCTGCGGCCTGTGGGTGCCGGGGGTGGGAGACGAGGAGTGTCCAGCTCCCTCCTGGGCTTGCCGGAGGCTTCCGGAAGGGAAGAGCGACCTGGGGAGGACTCGGTCCCCCTCGCACACTCACAGTGTGATTGGGGGTCTTGTTTCCCAGCCCCGGTCCTAGCAGGGCTTTTAGACAGCACCGCCTTGGGCCACACACCCCTGCCCGGAGCCACGTTCCCCTGCCCGGTGCCACGTCCCCCTGCCCGGTGCCACGTTTCCGTGCTTCCTGTGGGTGACCAGGCTGTTGAAAATGGCCCCGGTGCCGGAAGGCTGAGATGGGCCATGGGGAAGGCCGTGTGTCCGGAGCTCTGTTCAGGGTGAGCTCAGTGCCAGCGAAGCAGCAGTTAGGCAGTGGGTGCCCTTAGAGTCAGACCTTGAGGGAACCCCTTTGGGAAACGGCCTTAGAGTTTTCCTGCATGTTTTTTCCAGAGGCCACTTGCCCTCGGAAACACGCACATTAGGCTTCAGACCCAGCAGCTGAAGGCCAGAACGACTTCACTGATGCTGTTCGCCGTGGTCTTGCCTCTGCCCCGTGGCCGCCCCCTCCCTCCCCGCGCTGTCACGTGCGGCTTCCTGGCGGTGTGTGCTCTCATCGGCAGACACCAGGATGGGTGGGGCGCACCGGTTTCGTAAGCTGGTCTTGTGGTTTCGCAGACAAAGGGAGTGATGTTCACTAGGAGCAGAGGAGGGGAGGAAGCGGGGGATGGGCTGCCTGTGCATCCGAGGGACGGAGGACGCCCTGGGCCACGGCCATGAGCAGCCGCCCACGCCGCCACTGCACTCACTGCCCAGGACTCCTCCGTCCGGCTGCCACGCAGTGCCGCCGAGCCAGCGCCTCCTGTCCTCGGTTGAGGGGCACCCCGACGGGGGGCTCAGCATCCTCACAGGGCATTGTGTGTTCCCCGAGCGGTGCCAGTGCCGGAGAGGGCGTTTCTGGCCACGGATTCCACCGACACGGAGCAGGGCTGTGCTGCCCTGTAATCCGCTTCAAGCCTGAGCTTGCTGATCGCCGTCCCTGCCGCGCCCGCAAGCCGCGTAGACCTGTTTGATCTCCACACATTTCCCTGGTGACCCAGGTGGTCACGCGGTGGGGTGACGGGAGTACAAGGAGCAGGTGGCACACCTACCATGGCTGCTCTGTGATTACCGGGCTCAGCGGGCGCTGTCATGCTGGGAACAGGAGTTCTCAGGTTGTAAAGTGTTCGGAGGTGAAACTCGTAAACCGGTCAGCACCGCCAGCTGTGGCACACATGAGCGTGGTGGGCGTGGCCAGAGAGCCACGGGCTCCGGAGCTGGGCTTCAACGAATAGGTGGGATTCAGAGAGGAAATAGAAGAGACGTAACATTTGTCTTTATTACAGTGGCAATCAGGCGCAGTTTAAAGACTGTACAGCACACGAATACACACAAGTACTTCCGGTGGCTCAATGGGTGAGTGTCCACCTATGAACCAGGAGGTCAGGGTTCAATTCCTGATCAGGCACAGGCCCGGGTTGTGGGCTCCATCCCCATGGGGGGGCGTGTAGGAAGCAGTTAATCAATGATTCTTTCTCATCACTGGTGTTCTGTCTTCCTCTTCCTCTCCCTCTCCTCTCCTTTCTGAAATCAATAAAAATATGTTAAAAACATATATATGAGTGTTTATTGCAGGAGTATTCCTAATAGCCAAACGCCCATCAGCTGGTGATCGCTGGGGGCTGGAGGGTGTGGCCAGCGGGAGTGCCTGCCTGCCTGCCTGCCAGTGGGTACAGATGGTTTTGGGATGAGAAAACATTAGCAGACGGTGCTGATACCCATAACTTCGTGAAAACTAAAATCCACTAAACTGTGTATTTTTCAAAATTGAGTTTTATGGTTTGTAAATTATATCTCAGTTTTTAAAAATTCTTCCTTTAGGAAATTTAACATTAATACCATTTTAAGATTAAAGAAATGTTTGCTATGTTGTTAAGTCTTCACAAAAATAGTGGAACCCTCAATATAACAACGTAATTCTATTTGATCTTTCTGTATTTGGAAGCACTACATGGATTTAAAATTGAAACATAAATGTGTCTCTTAAATAACCAATACAGACAAATATTTGCCATGGGGCAAGAAGAAAAATATCACAGAACTGAACGGGTTATGAGGAAAATCGCAGCCCCCCCCCCTCCGCCGTGGGCCCTTGCTCCAGGGCCAGCCGGTTAGAGTTTAGCTGATTGCTGCATGTCTTGGCTCCAAGTTCAAAATAATGCCAGCCTGTGCCTGTGGGCTTGCTGGTGACGGCGCCCCACTGCGATGCACGTCCTGCCTCAGGGTGTCCTCCGCCTGGCTTTCTGTGCGATGTCCAGCTGCTGACTTCCTAGCCCCCTCTGCCCAGCTGGGCTGTACTGCTTTACGCAGCGGTCACTCGCTGGCCTGCCGTCCCTCGCTGCCGGGTCTGCTGCTCTCTGCCCGTAGCCCTGCGGCGGCCACTCTGTCGGGTCGCCTCCTTGGCCGGTGCTCAGTGTTGGCTGATGGAGCTTGCAGGGGCTTTTGTCTGTAGTGTCCTGGGGGCTGGGCCAGCACCTTAGTGTTTAGTCTCTTCCCAGCACTTGCTCTGGATTGGGTAGGAGCTCTCCCAGTAAAGTCCCCTCCACGTCAGCAGCTGTTTTTGCTAACCATTATGTCCGTGTGGTTTGTCTTCCTCATTTCTGTAGCTGTGGTCTGCCATCTGTGCTAACGTGGACCGTCTCGCTGTGTGAAGGCGCCACAGTAAACAGAAGTGGGTTCCCCTTCTGATGGGCATTTCGGTGGTTTCCAGCTCGGGCGGTTGCTACAGAGGCCGCCGTGACCACTCACTCACACTTCCCGTGTCCTCGGGCGGTACATGTCCCAAGGCATTTAGAGAAGGGCGGCCCGTGATTCCCCCGATCTGTCATAGGGCAGTGCTGTGTCCGGGTGGGGCTGTTTCTGAGTTCTGGGTCCGCTCTGTCGGCCGGTCCCAGGGCAGCACCCATGTGATAGTCCCTGCGGCGAGCACCGCCTGCTGCGTGCCATGTGCACTGGCATTGCGCCCGTGGCCTGGGTCTGAGTGCCTCCTCCCCCATCCTGCGGGCCTCTGTCTCCACACCTCTCACCTTCTCCCAGGAGCGCCTGTGCTGACGGCATGGCCTAGGCGCGGTAGGGAACGGTGTGGTAGCTGCTGCAGTGCACTTGCCTTTACCCAGCAGCCCCTTAGCTCTGCGGCTGCTCCTAACAGGTGGGCTCAGGTGCTTTCCCGCCGGAAGGACCAGCTGGGACAGTGAGGGGATCACACTTCCCCTCCTGGGCCTCCCGCCCTGCCTGCCCCTGTGAGTGGCATGGCCAGGGCTCGAGGGCCCCTCCCCTTCCCCGGCACCCAGTCTGTGTTGCTTAGTGGAGGGGGTGCCCCACCAAAGAAAGCTCGCAGCCCAGTTGAAGGGGAACAGGGAATTGAGAGGCCAGCACTGAGGGCTGGGGCTCCCGGGGCTGCGGGAGGGGGCTCGGAGTGCAGGGCGGGCTGGAGGGGAGTGCGGGGGAGTGGAGGGCCCCGAGAATCGTCACGTGCACGTTGGCCATAGTGATAGCTTCATGCCTGAGTGGAGCGTCTGGCGGTCAATCAGTGACAGCCTTCCAGAGCCAGGCCAGCAGGAAAGCAGAGACCTGAGGCCTCTGTGTGACCAGTCAGACACGTTAGCTAAGCTGTGAGCCAGCGATGGGAACACGGACTTACTCGGGATGTAACAGACGCGTGCGGTGGGAGTGACAGCTGCGGTGTCTAGAAGGGGCTGGGCCTGAGCCTGTCCTTGCCACACTTCCCTGGCCTGGTCAGCACAAGCGGCTGCGGGAGCTTCCTGTAGGGAGCAGATGTGGGCAGGCAGCTGAGGGCTTCTGTTTGCAGCCTTAGGCACCGGTCCCTTCCGAGGGTGTGTGCGTGTCATTTGCTTAAAGGGGAAACAAGCGCAGGTGGAGTGAGACCGGCCAGCATGGGCAGGTTAAAGAGGAACCTGGGGCTGGTGGGCAGATGAAGGGGCCCCCAAAGACTTAGGGGTGGCTCCCAGCATCTCCATGCGCTGTGGTCCCCCTGCTGTCTGTGGGAGCAACAGGCCCGAGGGCCAGGTGTGCGTCCTGCCCCATGGCTGAGGGTCAGCTGAAGCCGCCTGTCCGCTGGCCCCGGGGCTGCGGCACTCCACTTGGTCGCCCCAAACCCTGTCCTCACTTTCACAGACAGCCCTCTTCTGATACCCAGAGCCGCCTGGACTGCGTCTCTCCCGGGGTTACGGCTAACGTCATATGAGAAAAATTCCCCCCAGATTATTGCATGAATATTAGCGTAGGATTTCTACTGTCACTTTTTAAAATCCTCACCCAAGGACATAATTGAATTTTAGAGAGAGGGGAGGGAAGAGAGAGGAAAAAAACATCAATTGCTTGTCTCCCACACACACTCACACCGGGGACCGAATCTGTACCCGTTTGGTGCCCGGACGATGCTACAACCAACTGAGCCAGCAGGCCAGGCTCTGCTCTGCTCCTGAACCTGGAGGCGTCTGCCCATTCTCACTGAGAGTGTGAGGCCAGGGGAGGTCAAGGTGGTTAAGGTGTTTCATTAACTGACAATGCAGAGTCTCCTCTAGTCAGAACACCTGCCTCCATCTGCCTCCGGCCTGACTTCAGGACCAGCTGTGCAGTGTCTTCCACGTGGTTGTTCAGCGCTACCGCAGGGCCGGCTCCTGGTCCCCGTGTCCTCACCGCGGGGCCGGCCCCTGGTCCCCGTGTCCTCACCGCGGGGCCGGCGGCTGCCCCGCTGGCTGATGTCATTCTGAATAGCACCTGCTTTCAGTCTCCAGACCGTTCCATCCGGATGACAAGCTCTGCAGTCACTTTCCTTAGGAGTGAGTCAGCCATCGCCGGTTTCTGTCTGAAGGCCGAATGCACGCCTGCCCCTCCTCCAGCGGCAGCAGTGCCCTCGCTGCGGGACTCCGGGCCTCACACCGAAGCCGGGGCCTGGCCAGGGGAGCGCCGTGCGCCCAGGTCCAAGGCCCACGTGGCAGCTCTTCTGTGTCCTTGCGCCGTGGGGTGGGAGCCAGACAGCACCCTGGCCTGCGGCTGGCGGGGCCCTGGACTGAGAATGTGTGGGCGGCGGGTGGGGGTGGGCGAGGGTCACTCAGTCCTGGAAGATGCGTGCAGTGACAGTGCTGGCGTGTGGCAGTGTGACCTCCTCTCCGTGCACACACACACACACACACACACACACACACACACACGTGTCTTCCTGCGGAGCTCTCTGTGTGCGTGCTCACATACTGAGCATGAGAGAACACCAGTGTGTCTGGTGAGAGAAATACACCTCACATAGTTGTATGTCACACTGTGTCCACGAGAGCCCGAGGAGGCCCGTGGGGGGATGGAGCGCGGAGCACGCCGGAGGAGCTGTGTCCGGGCGGCGCTGAAGGCCGGGTGGCTGCTCTCCGAGCTCGGCAGTGAACGGGCCCCCGTGTCGCCCTCGGTGCCTCTAAAGTCACCTTCTGCTTTTCGCCTGAGATCCCTTCACCGGACCGGTGACGCGTTCTTAGTCATTGTCTTGGGAGCTGCTGTGAGGTCATTCGAGGAGTGAGGGACAGGGCAGAGGCAGCTGCTCTAGGGAGGAGAGGGTTAACGCCCAGGACGCCTTGGGCTAGACCAGGAACTGGGTGGTGGCCCCAGTAGAGGCGGGGAGCAGTGACGCCTTCTGTGCAGGAGGCTGATTGGCCGGGCGCAGCCGCCACCTCCTGGGTCAGGAAGCAGCCGGCTGCCCACAGGTGTTCCTGCCCTGCCAGCCCCCGGCCTGCCCCAGGGAGGCCCCGCCGCTGGGGGAGAGCTCACTGCGCTGCCAGGGGCTGCGTGCCGCCGCGAAGATGGTCCTGAAAGCCGAAGAGGAGGGCGGTGAGTCCGTCCTGGCCCGAGCGGAGCGGGTTTCGGTATCGCTTTCCATCATACGTGAGACCTGGCCGGCAGGGCCACTGCTCCGGGGGTGGGGTGTGGCACCGGGCTGCTGTGCACTGCTCCGGGAGAGGCTGTGTGTGTGTGTGTGTGTGTGTTTAAACCGAGCCTCCCCCCCCCCCCCCCCCGCATTTGCCTGGTGCTCCTGGGGAGCGGGCTCGGACTTGGTGACTGTGCCCAACTTCCTGCGTCTGAGGGGCAGTCCTCAGAGGCTGGGGCAGTCACACCCAACTCCAGAGAGAGTGACACCGAAAAGTGTCGCATTAGGGACAGCGGAGGCCCCGAGGGTTTGGGGTACAGTACGCCCACTTCCTTGGACCGCAGGGAGCACAGGGACCTGCAGCGCGAGGCCCCTCCCTGTAGCTGGAGGAAGACAGCCCTTCGCGCCCCCCCCCCCCCCCGCCCCCAGCGGGCAGTGAGTCAGGGTGACCGGCCCTGCGCTCAGCGTCTGGAGGTCCCGCAGACGCGCCGTCACAGCACAGGCCAGGCCTCGGGGCTCGGGCCGTGTGTGCACGTGTGTGGACACGTGTGCGTGTTTCCGTGGGCAGCAGTGTGATGCCACAGCACACGAGTGGGGCCGGCCGGGAGCTAATGGGGATGGATGTGAGGGAGCTAGTAGGTAACGAGTGAGTGTGAACTAACCATTGGGCTGCATTTCAGAGAGGGCTTTGGGAAGGTTACAGTCAGCTTGGGTCCTCGCTCTGCTTTTCCTTCTGTGAGCTGTACCACGTGGTAAAGTCACCTCTCGGTGGTCTGGGACACAGCTGGTGCCTTGGGGAACTGTGCCGTTTTGGGGAGAGGGAAACAGTGGAGGCTGGACGGGCCCGGGGCAGGCCTTGTGTCTGAAGGGGGCCCACAGTAGCCACGGCCTCTGGTTTAAGGGTGCCACGTTAGAGTGGGAGAGGGCAGCACACAGCATGACCTGGTGCTGGGACAGCAGGGACAGGCCTGCCCCGGGAGGTGTGAGCAGGCGCGTGGCGGCCCACGCACAGGGCTGCTGCCTGTCGGGGGGCGCGGCTTCCAGGCCAGGCCCCAAGAGCAGAGCTAACTGGGAGCACTGACGGGCACCTTGGCTCCCGTGGGTGGCCCTTACCAGGTTGGCATCAGTGTCGGTGTGGAGGCAGGTGTGACGTGGGGAGCTGTGCACCTCCCGGCGGGTCCCAGTCCCAGTCCTGCGGGGGAGCTGAGCAGCGGCCTCCCGCTCCCATGCAGACCCACCCCTGCATGGCAGGCGTGGCCTTGCCGTCCTCCCTGGAGTGCTCGCTCACCAGCTGCCACTTCGGTGTCCCCCGGTGCGTCTGGGTGAGGGCTGCCCGGTCAGCATCAGCTGCTCATTCTCATTTTTTTAAAAAAATATTTTTTCCTCATGGACATGGACTTGTCAGGTCATCTGACTGCTGCCTACACTGACTGATCTTGTTAACAGAAGCTGTTGATCCACATTGGACTTCTTTTGGTTCTTTGCTGTTACCAGTTGTTAACTTTGGCCCCTTCCTCCATGCTCTGGGGGTGATCAAGTATTATTCCTGCCTCCCCACCCCCTGTTCTCTTTATCTTTTTGTAAACAGAGAATTGAAATTAAAAAAGTTGTTTCACAAAAGTAAAAAAAATAATAAAATAAAATAAAAAATTATTGAGTTTTTACAGACAAGAAGGGAGAGGGAGAGAGAGTTAGAAATATCTATCAGCTGCCTCCTCCATGCCCTTCCACTGGGGATGTGCCCGCAACCAAGGTACATGCCCTTAACTGGAATCGAACCTGGGACCCTTCAATCCACAGGCCGACACTCTATCCACTGAGCCAAACTGGCCAGGGCCATTCTCACCCTTTCAGTGCTTGGGCCCCCGTTCGGCCTTGCACCGCCCCCGAGGGTGGAGCCCAGCCCCTTGCTGTGCGGGCAGAAGGAGCTCACCGGCACTCGTAGGCTCTCTCCCGGCTGTCCGGTCCCTAGTGCCGGACCCTGACCCGACCCAGGGCCAGCCGCCCCGGCCTCCTCGCTCACCTGGCCTCCGCTGCTCCCTTTGGGGGTCTGCTCGCCCTCCCAGTCCTGGCCAGAGGTTCGACCTCTGGGCGTGCGCGGGGGCTGCAGCTGGGCTCCGCCCCATCCCGCGGCCTGGGCGGCCCCCGTGGCAGGGCCTGAGCTGGGGGAGTCTGGCCCGAGCTCAGTAGGGCCCGGGCAGACGCTCAGCCAGGGCTGACTGCGGGTCCGACTGGCCTGCAGCAGGCTGCCCGTGCCCACGCTGGGCTGGGCTGGACGTCCTAGTGAGAACGGGAGGGCATACCCTGACGCTGGAAGCCGCCCTGCGGAGTGAGGGGGTCTGTGTGCAGGAAGCTGTTCCGGGTGGAACTGAATGCCGCGCCTGCGCGAGGACTCTGGCTCTGGGGCGTCTGCAGCGCTGCCCCCTGCTGCCCCGCCACCTCCCACCCGTCCTGGCCCTGGTCCTGCAGCCTCGCGCCGGACAGGCTGCTGAGGCCGAGCACTGGAGGGAAAGCCAGGTGCCGTGGCTCTAAGTGCACGCTCCCAGGAAGCGCTCCCAGCGTCCTCGTGGGTTGTGTTGCATTTATATTTTGCAGAATCAGAAACAGTTGGGTCTTTATTTTTAAGTAGGAGCGCTTGGCGCAGAAGCACCTGGTGCCGCAGCTCAGCGCCGCCATCTGCTGGGCAGGTTATAAAGGGGACGACTCTGGTCTTCTCGGCTCTCAGTGGCACCCACCGCCCAACGCCGTGGTGCTGGGCAGGGGCAGGCTGCCTTCTTCCTGTGAAGAGGAAGCAGAGAGGGGCGAGGGTTCAGCCCCTCAGAGGAGGCGGCATTGTCCTGGGCCTTCTGCAGCCTCCACGTCCTGCGGCCCTGTGGGGGAAGGGGGGCAGGCCGGCCCGAGGCAGGTGGGATGGGGAGGCGGCAGGTGCGCATGTCTAAGGAGCCAGCTTTCGGAGAGAAAAGCAGGCACGGAGGCGAGGGCAGGCACAAGCCTGGGCCGTCAGCCCTGCCAGCCTGCAGAGTGGTCAGCTGAGGCGGGCCAGGCAGGTCCGCGGTCCGGGTGGGAGGCGTCCAGACCAGGACACGGGAGTCATGCTGGCTGCCGTGGCCCCTGGCTGTGGCTCTGGAAGGTGCGTGGAAGCGTGTGCGGTGTTGCTGACGGAGCCTGCTGCCCGTGCTGCTGGTGACATCAGGGTGGGGCTAGACCTGGGTCTCCCGGTGTCCACTCCTCACTTCCCCTCCAGGCAACTTCGTGGACGGTACCTGCTCACGGAGGCGCCCCTGAAGAGGAGGCTGGCCTCAGGGAGGGCTGCAGCTTGTGGGACCCTGCTGGGGAGGCACTCAGTGGTCAGTGACTTGGTGTGGCCCGTCACTGGGCCCCCCGAGGGACACCGGGGCCACACCGTGAAGACAGATGGTCTCTCCCGAGCGCATGCGCGTTGGGTGCACGGACCTGGCCCCGCGCTCGGGGAGGACGGGCACGAGAGTCAGGTGCTGAGGCCCAGGCTCGCCCGGCACCCTCCTTCCTTCTAGGAGAGCCTTGGCTTATGCGCTCTCCCTTACTCCACAGAGAACCACGCAGGCCTGACCTCTGACCCCGCGACCAGTGCGGTTTTTGCCGGGTCTGCGCCCCCTCTGGCACCTGAGCCCCTGTGCTCCCTGTAAGGACCTCGCGGCAGCTGGGGACCCCTCTTTGGGGTCAGTGGCTGGTGACATCCCTGTTTTCTCTGAACGGAAATGCCACCGCAGAGGTTTACCTGGTTTGTGGGTCCAACACGGCGGGGGCGATGGCGCTGGCCCCACACAGTGGGAAATCCCCGAGTAACTCCGGTTTTACGTGGGGCCTGCGCCTGGGGTCCCACACTGTGCGTGGTGACCCTCGTCACCTCGCCAGCTCTCAGCTGTCCTCAGGGTCCTGTCCCTGGCCATGGTCCAGGGTTTCCCCGGGTCACACTGGACCAGACGGGGCTGGAGGGTGACGTGGCGGCCTCTGGTCGGACACACAGCCGTTGCCGGGTGTGGAGACGCCAGCACACCGGGCGGCGGAGGCTGCCCTTTCGGAGGAAGCCGGAGCGTCCGTGGGCAGTGGGGCCTGAGCCCTCAGAGCCGGGCGGGGGGACTGACCGCTGCTGCCCAGCCTCGGCCTGCTGACGCTGAGCAGAGCAGGGAGGGCCTTGTGCCGAGAGGTGTCGGACAGCCTGGTCTCCGGATTCCACCGCTCGGAGGGAGGAGTCCCTCAGCAAGGGTTAACCTCTCCGGATGCAGCCGGCAGGTCTGCCTCCCGGGAGAGGAGCCAGGCAGCCTGGGAGCAGTGCGGCGGTGCGCCCCTCCCCCCAGGCGGCGGGCGAGCGGGGCCTGAGGAGGGGCGGCCATACTGCGCTCATGGAAATGAGCCTGCGAGGAGCGCAGTGCCAGCGGCGGCCCGCACCACGCCATCTCCATCTCCATCGCCATCTCCGCCCCGCGCCTCCCGCGGCCCGGCTCCCTTTGCTCGGCTTCCGCGCAGCTTTTGTTCCCTCCGCCGCCTCCACCCCGGCTGAGCTGGCACACATGCCGTGCCGCTCCCTCGCTCCCTCCGCCGGGCGCCGCGGGAGCGCCCGGAAGCCCGGGGCTGCGGGGCCGCGGGGCCGGCCCACCATGGGCTCTGAAGGCGACAGCTGTGACCGGCCCCGGCTCTGACGCGCTGCCCTGGGCCACCGGGCCCTGGGGCCGCAGGAGAGGACTGGCCAGGGGTAAGAGGTGGCTGGGTGGCCGGGCCCAGGGTGTGGGCATCCTGTGCAGCGTGGGCACCCCACTCTCTCCACCTGCCGCCCAGGAGCCGGGAGCTTCCTGAGCAGGGCCCCGCCCGGCTGCCGCTTCGGCAGCCAGCTCCTTCCGAGAGAGGTGCAGGCACTCGGGTGGTCCTTCCAGGCTGAGGTGGGAGAACAGCTGCTACCCAGGGTCTGGGGTCCGGCTCAGTGAGGTTAGGACGCCCAGGGGCACGTGGAGGGGTCTCCCTCGGCCGCTGCAGGAGTTGGTTGTGGTGGAAGGACTCGGCCCTGCAGGGTGGAGAGCCTCCTGCTGCAGTGGGGAAGGAGCGGGGCATCACCCTTCCCTTCCGGCCCCTGTGCAGAGGAGCAGGCCCAGAGGGCCAGCGTGCAGCTGAGCCCCAGGAGCGGGGAGGCCAGGGACTGACGCCTGACCCCGAGCCTCTGTTCTGGGCGTGGAGGCTGCGCCGTGTGAGGTGATGGCAGCGGGCACGGGCCAGCAGGCCTGGAGGAAGGGCGCGCACAGGGTTAGGTTTGGGGACTGGGAACTCGGGGCTTTCTGAGAGCCCAGGCCCAGGAGGCCCGGAGGCAGAGGCAGAACAGTCCTGTGGAGCTGCCCCCCCCCCCCCCGGAGGAGCGTGGGAGCAGGGCGTGGGGAAGGCGCTGCAGAGCACTGGGGGGGGGCGGGGGAGGAGGTGAGGGTCTCCACAGGCTGCTCCCTTGTTCGCTCTAGGGAAGCAGGTGTGAGCTTTGTTTTACACCACACTTTCGGGGTAACGTTTTATGACAGTTTCCTTCACTGTCTTAAATCTGACCTCGTTTCCCGTTGGTTGGCCTCTAGCACTTATCACCCCTTTTCTGCGGAAGGTGAGGGGTAAGGTGCCCGCTCCTGGGGGCAGCGACGGGGCAGGGCTGGCTCAGGCCTTGCGTGCTAGGGAAGCAGGTGAGCGGGCGGGCAGGCCCCAAGGTCACGGCGGACTAGGGCCGGGGACCCTGTGCAGGCCCCCTCCCCTCGGCTGGTGTTCGCACTTAGGGAAGTTCCTCACCGACGCCCGCGCTTCCTGCCGAGAGCGGGCTGCTCGGGAGGGACGTTCACCAGGAGAGCTGACCGCGCTGAGTGACCGCAGTGCCCCCAAGCCCCCGGCCCTGCCCCGCGCGGGGACGTGCTCCCAGCCTCTGGGCCGTGGGGTGGGGTGAGACCATGCTTTCACCTTCTGCACAGACATCAGTGCAGGTTCTTGAGGGGAACTGAGACAAACAGAAATCAGGAAGTCAGGATGGCGCTGCTTAATTTGTTTGTTTTTAATTATAAACTGCACAAAACATAAAATACGCCTTTTTAGGGTCCAGGTCAGCCGCGTTAAATACACTGCATTACTGTCCAGTACGTTACGGTATTGCCAGGACTTTTTTATCTTAGGAAATTGAAACTCCGTCCCCCTTAAGCAGTGCCCGTCCCCTCCCCCAGCCCTGGCCCACCGTCCTCTCGCTGACTGGACATGACCGCTCTGGTCCCGGTGAGGTGCTGACTTCCCTCAGCCTGACTCCGTCCCCGTCGGGCTGAGTGACATGGTGGAGTCCTGAGAAGGTGGCTGAGCCTCTGACTTAGGAGGAAGCAGTGATGGTTTCCCAGAGGCGGCACGCTGTCCTGCACCAGCACAGGCTTGGGATACAAGGGGCAGTGGGCAGGGCGCAGTGTGTGGGCAGGGCTCAGTGTGTGGGGCAGGTGGGGAGGGCTCAGTGTGTGGGCAGGGCTCAGTGTGTGGGCAGGGCGCAGTGTGTGGGACAGGTGGACAGGGCGCAGTGTGTGGGCAGGTAGGCAGGGCTCAGTGTGTGGGGCAGGTGGGCAGTGCAGTGTGTGGGCAGGTGGGCAGGGCGTAGTGTGTGGGTAGGTGGGCAGTGCAGTGCGTGGGCAGGTGGGCAAGGCGTAGTGTGTGGGGCAGGTGGGCAGGGCTCAGTATGTTGGCAGGGCGCAGTGTGTGGGCAGGTGGATAGGCGCAGTGTGTGGGCAGGTGGATAGGCGCAGTGTGTGGGCAGGTGGGCAGTGCAGTGTGTGGGCAGGTGGGCAGGGCGCAGTGTGTGGCAGGTGGGCAGGGCGCAGTGTGTGGGCAGGTGGGCAGGGCGCAGTGTGTGGGCAGGTGGGCAGGGTGCAGTGTGTGGGACAGGTGGGCAGGGTGCAGTGTGTGGGCAGGTGGGCAGGGCGCAGTGTGTGGCAGGTGGGCAGGGCGCAGTGTGTGGGCAGGTGGGCAGGGCGCAGTGTGTGGGCAGGTGGGCAGGGTGCAGTGTGTGGGCAGGTGGGCAGGGTGCAGTGTGTGGGACAGGTGGGCAGGGTGCAGTGTGTGGGCAGGTGGGCAGGGCACAGTGTATGGGCAGGTGGGCAGGGCGCAGTGTGTGGGCAGGTGGGCAGGGCGCAGTGTATGGGCAGGCCATGCCTCCTGGGCTGGGGGAAGCGGGGCGGGTGGTCCCTCCGCTGGGGAAAGGTGAGGCTTTCTGGGCTCAGGGCCTCACTGCTCATAGCGTGTCCCCCTGCGCGGGGTGCAGTGTGGACTCTCCATGGGAGCGGGCTCTGAGATGCGTGGCAGGACGTTGGATGGTCGTGGCGGAAAGAAGGCCACTGTGCCTTTCCAAGCCGCAGAGGCCTCGTGTGGCCGCTGACCTCAGTGCTGTCTCGGACTGTCGCTCAGGCCCCTGGGACGGAGGACAGGGGACAGACAGAGCGGTCCGGGCTCTGCTGAGCAGAAACTGCCGTCAGAAGACCCTCGCTTGCATTTGCATGTGAACTTCCTGCGGGTCTCTGGGCACCTGCTGTGGCCTGAGCAGGGCGAGTGGGCAGGAGACTGGCTTGGCAGCATGAGCTGCACTGTTCACGGGCCACCAGCTGCAGGAGGCCTGTCCCTTTAAGACATCTCCTTTGTATGCATGGCGTGGGGCACATTTCAGCTCTGGGTTTCTGCCACCGGTGAAATCTGCAGAGCAGCATTTAAATAAAGGAGAAAGAGAAGCTTCCTTGTGTGGTTCTATTCACAGCGGAACACATGGCCCTTGTTGTGGGCCCTCCATCGTCCTCATTAAGTCGGAACCCTGCGAGGGGGCCTAGGCTGGCCGAGGAGAGCAGGGCACCTTGTAAAGAGCCGCGGGCATGCGCCCAGGCCGCCCTGGCCTGCTCCCCGTCCTCGGCGGCCCTCTTTTCAAGAGAAGCGGGCTCAGCGCCTTCTGCCCGGCGCGTGGCTGCACACGTGGCGGCCGGAGGAGGGTGTGTTGCTCGGCCATCTGGCCCGTCAGCCGGCCTCTGCGGCTTAACCCTCGTGGCCCTGCGGGAAAGCCATGGCGTGGGCGCATGCACTTCCTGGGTCCGAGTCGGGGTGGCACCCTGTCCCGCTGTGGCTCCAGGCTCACTCCCCGCCCTGAGCCAGAGCCGGAAACCGGGCGGCACTGCCGGGGGGGTCTTCCCCGTGGGCTTGTGAGAGGGCAGAGTTGATGTTGCATCGATACGTTTGTTCAGAGGAAACACATGGGTAAATGGTAGATTTTGTTCTCATTGCAAAGTTCCAGTAGAAAAATGAGATCTTTTTAAAAAGCTTTCAGGCCGAAGCCAGTTTGGCTCAGTGGTAGAGCGTCAGTCTGCGGACTGAGGGGTCCCAGGTTGGATTCCTGTCAAGGGCATGTGCCTTGGTTGCGGGCACATCCCCGGTGGGGGGGGTGCAGGAGGCAGCTGATCGATGTCTCTCTCTCATCGATGTTTCTAGCTCTCTATCCCTCTCCCTTTCTCTCTGTAAAAAATCATAAAATATATTTAAAAAAAACAAAAAACTGTCCATTCATTTTTAAATAAATAAATAAATAAATAAAAAAGCTTTTAGGACCCAAAGGCGGCAGCGCTGGTGGAGGGGACTGAGTCGGGGAGAAGTCACGGGGTGAGGTGGAGGAAGTGACGCGCTGTCTGTCACTCCCGAAGGCACTGCGGGAAGCTTCCTGTTGGCCACCGCAGCTGCGCCGCTGCCCGCACTGCCTTCACGGTTCGCTTTCTGTTACCGGGCATGCTCCTGGAGTGCCTTCCTACCAGGACTCCTCACTGCCCCTCCCTCCTTCCCTCCCTCCCTCCCTCCCTCCCTCCCGGGAACGCCACTGGTGCTGATCGGTGGGCTGCCAGGCTTCCTCTCTTTTTTTTTTCTTTTTTTTAAAATATATTTTATTGATTTTATACAGAGAGGAAGGGAGAGAGATACAGAGTTAGAAACATCGATGAGAGAGAATCATCGACCAGCCGCCTCTTGCACACCCCCCACTGGGGATATGCCCGCAACCAAGGCACATGCCCTTGACCGAAATCGAACCCGGGACCCTTCAGTCCCCAAGCCGACGCTCTATCCATTGAGCCACACCGGTCCCAGCTCCTCTCTCCTTTTTAACAGATCTTTGTGCTTATTGGTTTTCAGAGAGGAATGCAGAGTGATGGGAGAGGGTGAGAGCTAGAAACACCAGTGAGGAGAGAGACTCATGGACGGCTGCCTTCTGCGCTCCCCCCACTGGGGTTGGAGCCCGCAGCCCAGGCCTGTGCCGGACTGGGAGTTGAACCAGCAGCCTCTTGGTTCCTGGGTGGACGCTCAGTCCCTGAGCCACGCCGGCCAGGCCGGACTTAATGTTCCCACCTCACCGACCCGTCCAAGTCAGAGACCACCTCCCGACCAACGCCCTCCTCCTGCTCTTCCTCCCCTCGCCGCACGCTTCGTTTATCACCCTGTCCTCTTCCTTTGTTTTCCCCGGAACTCCGTACCCACGGCTGCACCCGGATTTCCTGTCTGATCTGGCCTCCCCCCCTACCCCCCCGGTGAAGCCACGGGGCCTCCCTGCCCTCGCACTGTGCCCGCCGGCTCACACCTCTGTCTGCTCCTCCCCTTTGACGTGCTCCCGGGCGGTGGCCTCCCTTGTGTTCTGTAAACCCCTCGCCCACAGGCCGTGTCCACTGGGGACACGTAAGTTATTCTGTGCACAGCTCACGACAAGGCACAGCACTGCCCCGGGAGCCACGCTCTACGCCGAGCTCCCTCTCTTGGGAGCTGCCCCTCGGCTCCCACCGCCGCTCCAGTGCCTGCAGTTCCGGGTTTCCTGTTTCCCGGCAGCGGGTGCTCTGCGGCTCCGGGCCTCCGTTGTAATGTCGGGGAGGCGCCCTGGGAACTGACTCGTTTACCCAGGTGGCCTGTAGTATCCGGGTTTTGGCACGACGCCGGTTTCGGCCCCCCAGCCTCGCCTTTTCGTTCTGCTGAGAGAAGGCCGCGTGGTGCCTCCCCGTCAGATCCGCAGTGCTCCCGCACCTGATGCCGTCATCCCATCATCCCGTCCGTGGCGTCGGCAGCATGGCTGCCTGTGTCCTCCTCGGGGCTGGGGACGTCCCCGTGCTGTGGACACAGCCTCTTCCTGGGTTCTCGGGGCTCACCTTTCCCGAGCCCTCGTGGCCTGCTTTTCCTCCTGCTCGCTGAGGAGTGTTCTGGGGTCAGCGGTTTTGGCTAGAACTATGGAAGCCGCCTCCCCTCCACCCCCACCCCACCCCACACTGTCCCCAGCTGCCCCCAGCCAGGTGGGCCTTCTCCCCTCCTCAGGGAGGCTCCACGGCACCGGTTCCCACGCTTGCTGCCTGCGCATAGTGGGTCCAGCTCTGGGTTTTGCCTGGGAATGAATCCTGGGCACAGAAGGCCACTGCCAGCTGGGACGATGAGACGGGGTGTCAGGGGGCACTTGGAAATCACTGCTCTGGAGCAGCACACAGCATTTGACACCACTTGGATTTCACGTCTAAGTGGCTGGAAACAGCTTTCTCACGCGCCTTCCTCCCCTCTTCCCCCCGGCAGTGCCCAGCGACCTGACTGCCGAGGAGCGGCAGGAGCTGGAGAACATCCGGCGCCGGAAGCAGGAGCTGCTGGCGGACATCCAGGTAGGCATGGCCGTGGGGGCGGGGTGTCCCCGCAGTGTCCCCCACTCACAGCGCCGGGCAGAGTGTGGGTGTGGGGAGTCGTTGCGTGGCACATGGGACAGGGCTCAGGTGAAGGGTCGGGCTCCGCAGTGGACTGCGTCCAGCCTGGCGCTGTCGCCTCCTGGGCGAGTGCCTTCCGTGCCAGCGTGTCGGTCCCTCAAACGCAGTTTCTTCGTCTGTAAGACCCACGGACGACTCCTGCGGACAGGTGGGCGCTGAGCTCCTGTGGTGCAGGACCAGCGCGGCTGCTGGTCCCCGAGTCAGCAGCAGCCCCCGGCCCCGCCATCACTCAGCTCACCAGTCGCTCAGCCCCAGTCGCTCAGCCACAGGTCCGAGCAGTGGTGCTCTTGTCCCTGGGCAGAGTCACCCTTTGGTTGTCGGGCAGCCACGCGCAGGTGGCAGCACTGGGCAGCTGGGCGGCGGGAGGGGTGCAGAGCGCAGACTGCTGCTCGGTGCTGGTCAGTGTCGTGGTCGCTGTCCTCTCTCTGATGCCCGTTCCCCGCTGAGGCCAGGAGAGCCTTGCCCCGTGGTGGCCCCCTGGGTGTGCTGCTCATCTGTGCAAGCAGCGGGAAGCAGAGCCGGGGCCGGGGGGCGGGGGGAGGGCTGCCTTCCCTTCGCTGCGTGGTGCCCGGTTGACCCCTGAGCCCCGGCCTCGGTCCCATGGAGAGGCGGCTGCTGCGTGCTCGGTCTGCGGGCAGCCGGGGGGTGGGGAGGGGCAGCGTCTTTGGCGGCCCGTGTCCGGGCTGGCTGGCTTCGTGTGGCTTCAGCAGCTCTTCGCTGGACCGAGGGCGGCGGGCTGGGCGGGAGGATGCGTGACGGGCTGTGTGTCTTGCAGAGGCTGAAGGATGAGATAGCGGAAGTGGCCAATGAAATTGAAAACCTGGGCTCCACAGAGGAGAGGTGAGTGTGCCCGCGGTGGCAGGGTGGCGCGGCTTCCCGTGCACACACACACCCCGGCCATTGCCGCACAGGTCCCGTGCAGTGTGGGCCCCCTCCCTCCCGTGCCCTGGAGGAGGCGAGGGCCAGGGCGGCCGTGGGCTGCTGGAGGGCTGGCCGTCCCGACCCTTCGTGCCCGCGCTCCCGCCAGCCCCTCAGAGCCCGCTCACGGTAGCGCCTGGAGGCACGGTGGTCTCTCAGGCCCTCGAGGGGCCGGCGATGACGTGGCTGCCGGGCTGTTTTACAGGAAGAACATGCAGAGGAACAAGCAGGTGGCCATGGGCAGGAAGAAATTTAACATGGACCCTAAGAAGGTAAGAGAAGGATGCTCGGAGCCCCAGGCTCTCGGGTACTGGTTCCGCTCACCGCCGTGGTAGGCTCAGCCACGTGGCGGCCCGGCGCTGCCAGCAGCACTGTTCATACATTCCCCCGCACCCAGGCACCACACCCCTGTCCCGTGCCCTCCGGCTTCCTTTCTCGATGTTTCTGGGTGAGCATCACCGTGTCTTCATTGCGCTTTCAGGGGATCCAGTTCTTGATAGAGAACGACCTGCTGAAGAACACCTGTGAGGACATCGCCCAGTTCTTGTATAAGGGCGAGGGGCTCAACAAGACAGCCATCGGGGACTACCTGGGGGAGAGGTGAGCCGGGCAGCGAAGGAGAGCCGGAGGCCGAGCCTTAGGAAGCCTCAGGATGCTGGCTTCTCTTTACGTGTTGCTTTATTACTGATCTTAGAGAGAGGGGCAGGGAGAGGGAGAGGTAGGAACATTGATAAGAGAGACGTCCATCAGCTGCCTCCTGCACACCCCGCGCTGGGGAGGGAGCCCCCAACTTGGGCAGGTGCCCTGACCTGGAATCTAACCCTGACCTCTTGGTTCATGGGTCGACTCTCAACCACTGAGCCACACTGGCCGGCTGAGAATGCTGGGCTCTTGGTGACAGTTTGCCGAGTCGGCAGCACCTCACGGGCTGAGGGGCATGGTCCTGGGGCAGCAGCTGGTGTGCCGCGGTGTGAGGGCGCCTCGTCCGCTCTGCAGGAGGCAGAGGAGACGGTGCCCCCTCCCTGGGCCCATAGGAGGCAGAGCTCAGGGGCGTGGAGACTGCCCGGCCGGGGGTGGGGATGGGACACCATCGGACTCCAGGGTCTAATGCCTGCCTTCCCCACTCCCATTCCCCCAACCCCGTATCTTGTTTTTCTTGATAGAGATGAGTTTAACATCCAGGTTCTCCACGCGTTTGTGGGCTTACACGAGTTCACCGACCTAAACCTGGTCCAGGCACTGCGGTGAGTGCAGGCGAGCGGCACCCGAGCGGGGCCAGGTCCCAGCTCCTCCCTCACAGGGGGCACTCCTCCCATGGGGCTCTGGGGGGGTGGCACTGCCTCCCAGGGGGCTCTCCGGGGTGGCACTGCCTCCCAGGGGGCTCTGAGGGTGGCTCTGCCTCCCAGGGGGCTCTGGGGGTGGCACTGCCTCCCAGGGGGCTCTGCGGGGATGGCACTGCCTCCCAGGGGGCTCTGAGGGTGGCACTGCCTCCCAGGGGGCTCTGAGGGTGGCACTGCCTCCCAGGGGGCTCTGCGGGGTGGCACTGCCTCCCAGGGGGCTCTGGGGGGAAGTGGCAGCGCTGGGCTTGTGGGAACCTGGAAGTGACCTAAGAGACGTCTTCTGAGGTTGGTGATTGGGTCGGTGACTGGACGATGAGGTGAAAGTGAGGGAACTGTGCTGTGTTCTGAGGGACAAACTTGGCAAAACTTCCCCTCAGGTTCTTCAGTGAACGTTCTTTCTGGAGGTGGACGTGCGTTTAAAACTTGACGTCTTACCTCTGATTTGTAGTTTAGGAAACACTTTCAGGTAGCCCTGGCGTAGGAGGTAGTACCGTGCACTTCGTTTTAGAAGCAGTGAACGTAGTTTTCACTGGGCTGTTTGTTGTGCTGAGAAGTGACCGGTGTCCTCCCTGCCTGGGCTCCAGGGGCAGGTCCGCGTGGCCATAGCCTCCGGCTCACGGCCACGTGAGGCGGGGAGTCTGGCTGGCCCCGTGTCCGCAGCCGGGCTCCCTCCGATGAGAGTGGTTCTCAGAGGCCGGGCCTCTCTCACAGGAAGCTGGTTTCACGGCTCCCTGCCCGCCTCACCCGTGCCCGGGACGTGGGGACACCCTGGGCGTAGGTGTCCGAGCGGAGTTACTGTCGGGAGCCCAGCCCGAGACCCTGGCCCTGGAGGAGGTCACGGGATGTAAGGTGCCCGCCGCGTGACAGCGTGTCCCCTCGCAGGCAGTTCCTGTGGAGCTTCCGGCTGCCGGGAGAGGCGCAGAAGATCGACCGGATGATGGAGGCGTTCGCCCAGCGCTACTGCCAGTGCAACCCCGGCGTGTTCCAGTCCACGGGTAGGCAGGCGCCCCGCGGGCTCCCCGGCGTGTGGGTGTTTACCGGGAGAGGGCGGGCGCAGCTGAGTGCGCCGATGAGGCGTGTTTACAGCAGGAAAAAGCAGGAACCCCCAGGGACTCTGCATCGGAGGAGGCGTGTGGATTGTGTCTGAGTTATGTCTCTTAAAGTCATGTTTTTGAAAGTTATTGATATAGGGAAATGCTAATGAGATCGGGTACCTCTTTTAATTCCAGTTTGGTCACAGCATGGCTCAGTGAGGGAGCAAATAAAGCAGGTTCCCGCCAGGTGGGGGATCCTGGGTAACGGATCTTCTCTCGCGTTGCATGGTTTTCCCGATGCTCCGCAGGGTGCCGCCTGTTAAGGTCTGAGAAAGGGGACCCCTTTGAGTCCTGGACACTGTCGCCTGGCCCTCCATGTCGGGCCAGCGGCCTTGACGCACCGCACGCCCTGCCCCCCGGTGGGCACTTCTGAGCGCCTCTCCGCTCCTCTCTAGACACGTGCTACGTCCTCTCGTTCGCCATCATCATGCTGAACACCAGCCTGCACAACCCCAACGTCAAGGACAAGCCCACGGTGGAGAGGTTCATCGCCATGAACCGCGGCATCAACGACGGCGGGGACCTGCCCGAGGAGCTGCTGCGGGTGAGCGCGGCCGGCGGGAGAGCCCTCCGCCGCGGTGCGCGTCCCCTCAGGAGCCGGCGGTGGCCGGCGGGGCCGGGGCCAGAGAAGCTAGTGGGAGCCGCTGCTTTCCCGCTCCCTGGCCGGCCCGAGGCGGCGTCTTAGGCTCCGGAGCCGCCGGAGGAGGAGCGCTCTGTGCTCCGTGCCCAGGGTGCTGTGCGGGGCGGCACGGCGCAGGCGTGTTCCAGACCCAGAGGCAGGCGTGTTGTCTCTCCCAGAACCTCTACGAGAGCATCAAAAACGAGCCCTTCAAAATCCCGGAGGACGACGGCAACGACCTCACGCACACCTTCTTCAACCCGGACCGCGAGGGCTGGCTGCTGAAGCTCGGTGAGTGGACCGGAGCCCGTGAGGGCGCGCACATGCGTGCAGGAGCGTGGGAACACGGGTGGCCGGGAGGCGCTGGGGAGGGCCTTCGGGATGCATTCATTCTGTTGTCACGAGACTCACCTCCAGAAAGGAAGTGGACGCCGTCAGTGCCCAGGGCACCAGTGTGTGGGCGGGACTTCCTGCTCCGTGAAGCAGCCGCGTGCACTTGCCCCCCACCCACCGGTCCTTCCTCCTCCTGCCCCCTCGCTCCCTGGCAGTGCCAGCTGCGTCCATCTCTCCCTCCCATCACACACGTGCTCCCGCACCCAGCATCATCATGCTCTGCATCCGGCTCCACGGGCGTGTGCATGGCGACCCCGCAGCACCCCGACCCAGCCACGCTAACGCCCTCCATTCAGAAGACAAGTCACTCCTCCTCCCGTCGCCCCGGGAGCTCGGGAGCTCCACGGCAGGTCGTGCCGGGAAGGGGCCGAGTCACCGGGAGGGAGGGGGCTTCCAGGCGTGTCCCGCGTGATGGCTTCCTCAGTGGTTCCCGAGCCCAGGGGAGCCTGGACATGGCGATGGCCAGTGTGGCCGCTGAGAGTGCTTTGTTCTGCCTCGGCCTTGGCCAGCCCGGGCCCCACACGGTCGGGGCAGTGGAGGCGGGTCCTGCTGCCCATTGCAGCTGCCACCGGGCGGCGGGAAGGTGAAGTCGCTGCTCAGCTGCTGCTGACACATCTGGGCGCACTGGCGAGGGGGACAGGGCAGGATCCCCTCTTCCCCCGAGGGCACCGCCAAGGCCCATATTTGTGACTCGGCTGTGCGCCCGTAAAGCTGCGGGAGGCCTGGGCTCCCGCCGTAGCCAGCGCTCCGTCCACTCCAGCCAGTGGGTCCTTGCGGCTCAGGCTCCCGCTCACCAACCAGAGGCCTCCGCGCTGCCCTGCGCGGGTAGAGGAAGCCTGCGGGGAAGTGAGCAGGCAGCCAGGTCAGCTGGGCGTCCCTCCAGCGAGAGGTGTGGACGCTGACGTGTCGTCAGCCAGGCTGGGGTTAGACCGGCAAAGGATCGCCTCGGTGCTTGCACCAGGGCACGCAGGTGCATGAGGCCCCATGTGTTTTAAAAAGAAGCTTAAGCATGGTCTCGATCGTTAGGTCCCTGCATTTCGTTCCCGAATCTCACCCCCGTCCTGGGGTCTTCACGGGTGTTGGTTTCCAAAGGCGGGTCCAGCCTCCTGGCGTGGTGTGTGTGTGTCAGTATTGCCACGGAACCTGTACTCTCATGTATACACATGCACGTGTGCATTCATGGGTTTGGGCATGTGCGTTCTCACACACACTAAAAAGTGCCACCAGCTGAAGGAAGTCCCCTCCCCTCCCCTCACTGCTGGGGGTGCTGGACCACGGTCTGCTTCATGAGAGCTGATTGGGGCCCGTGGGGGCCAGGGTTCGGTGGTGCCCGCGGTCCTGCCTTCCCGTGGGGTGGCCAGGCAGCGCATGGCGATGGTTATGTCTGCCCCGCCCCCCTCCCCCCAGCAGTCCTGAATGCCTGTGCAGTGCTCTGAGACTACGGAGGTGGATTCAACTTCTTGGTTTTAATTTTCTTTTCTCCCTCATTTGTATGTTTCCATGATTTTGGCTCTCCTTTTCCTTGCCCCCAACTCCAGGAGGTATGTAACCCCTCACCCTGCTCGCTCGCTCGCTCTGCCCCGGCGCTGACTGCTCAGCCTGCTGGTGGTGTGACTTTGGTGGTTGTTCTTAATCGCTGGTGGTAGTGTCAATGCCGCTTCTAACTTCTCGCACAGTCCCTGGGGAACTGGCAGGCCCGGGACCCGGGGAGGAGTGGCGCCCGGCGGCCAGCAGGGAGGCTCCGGGTGCAGTAGCTGCCCTGCGGGTGGCAGTGCGAGAAGCCAGGAGACCCCGGCTCCTCCTCGGCCACGGCGGCTGTGCTGGCGGGATCCTCGCCCCGTGCTGAGAAAGTGTCCATGGGAGCGGCACGTTCTGGCGTCCCAGCGCCGTGCCGTCCGCCGTGGCCAGAAGGCACCTGGGAGGGAACGTATTTCCTAAACGCAGGGCGACGCCCGGTGAGACTGAACGGAGACTGAGCCAGAAACGCCCGGCAGCTCCGCTTCACGTCCCAGGTGCCGGGGAGGGCATTCCGACCCAGCTCTGTTTTTTATTACTAAGTTACTTTTTTAAGTACCTATGTATTGATTTCAGGGAGAGGGGGAGAGAGAGAATCACTGATGAGCTGCCTCCTGCAGGCCCCCCTCACTGGGGATCCAGCCCACAACCCTGGCCTGTGTGCTGACTGGGAATCGAACTGGTGACCTCTTGGTTCATAGGTGACGCTCAGCCACTGAGCCACGCCAGCCAGGCTTGGCTCTGTTTCCGTTCGTCTCCCTCCCCTTTCAATGAGGTCACTAACACCGCAGGCCGGCCTTAGTTAGCCGTCAGGGTCCCCTTTGCACTCACTGGTTTGGGGAACGTGGTTCCCCAAGTGAGGGGCTCCCCAGCGTGGCAGAGCCGCCCGGAGAAAGAGCCACGGACGGCACGTAAGGCAGCATTGAGGCTGGCAGGTGCCCATGCCGGGACAGCCGCCTCTGCCTCCCCTCAGGCGGGACCTGAGCCGTGTGGCTGTGAGTTCCACGGGGACTGTCCGCGGTGCGCTGCCCTGTCTGCTTGTCCACGTCTGCACCTCCCCGGTGTCCCCGGGCGCAGGGAGCTGCCTGGCGGAGTCAGGGGCGGCCCGGCTTTCCCGTCGGGGAGGGCTCTCAGCTTTGCTCTGCTGCTAGACCCCCTCCCTCTGGCATCGGCCTCCCATGGCCTCCTGAGCCCCAAGTCCCCGGGGCCCCGCACGGGAGTGCATGGTCATTGAGGGGCAGGTGTCCGTACTGAGCCCTGTGTGGGGATGGAGGCCCAAGAGGTGGGAGAGCTGAGTTCTTGGACCCCAAAGTGGGGAGGGGTCCTTGTCTGTCCACCCAGCTCTGCTTCTAAGTAGACCCACGTCTTCCTTTCCTCACGCCTTCGGTCCGCCCAGCCTTCCCATTGCCACGTGCATGTCCATCTCCACCCACGGCCCCACCCGCCTCGGGACCAGAGGGGCAGTCCTCACCGCTGGGGGAGGGGCCAGCCTGCCCCTGGTGCTGGGGGTCAGCCCTCCCTTCCGGGGCTCAGGCCACACAGCCCGCCTGCACAGGGCCCTATGCTGCGGGCTCTCCCACGACACCCCTCGCCCTGCAGGCACCCCGGAGGTGGGAAACACGCCCCCAGCCGCGTCCACGAGGAGGGGAGAGGGCCGGGCGCACTGCCCTCGCCCCGTGCGGATTGGGGAGGGGAGGCTCTGCTCCCGGTGACGTGCAGCGGGCAGGGCTGCGCCGCCCGCAGGACGCGCTGAGGGAGCCGTGTCACACTGAGGCTCCGGTCACTGTAGGCTCAGCAGAGGGCTGTCCCTCGACTTGACCAAAGTGGAGGGAAAGGATGGGTCATGGTTGTGACCGAGGCAGAGGCCTTGTCCACGCGGCCAGGCCCCCTCCCTCCCGGACCACCTTCCCGGGACGGCGGCCACTTGTGCCACTTGTGTGCTTCTCGCTGAGGACAAGGGAGCCCCGCTCCCGGCTGCACTCGCTGCTCAGGAGGCCGCCTGCCTGTTTGCTGAGGCCTCCCCTGAGCACGCCCCTGCTGCCAGGAGCCCCCGAGACAGGACTCTGCTCCGGAGGCTGCAGCTGGTTGGGGTTCACGGCCCAGGAGGGTGCGGCCCCCGTCCAGGAGAGCTGGTTCCTCGGCGACGGGATGGAGTGTCCTCCCGTCCCCTCCCCTCCGTCGGGGCTGCATGGCGGACGAGGCGGCCCTCTCCCTCGTGTTGAGAGAAGCTCCCAGCCCAGTCAGACCTGCGCTGCGTGCCCTCTGCCCGCTCCCTCCGCCCGCCTCATCCTCATCGCTTCCGGCCTCGCCTCGGTGCCGCCTGGCTTGCTTGCTGTGCTTGCACCACACACTTGCACTCCGTGAACGGTGCTCTGTCTGCTGTGTTTGTCACCGCTGTCAGCTTGCCATGGTCTCCGTGTCCCTGGCCCTTGCTCCTCCTCGCCAGGAGGGCTGCGGGCTGCGGGCCCCCGGCCTCCGTCCCACACGCATCTCCTCCTGTCCGCAGGCGGCCGCGTCAAGACCTGGAAACGCCGCTGGTTCATCCTGACCGACAACTGCCTGTACTACTTTGAGTACACGACGGTGAGCTGGGGCCGCTGCCAGCTGTCTGGCCGGCTGTGTGTGTGTCAGCTGTCTGGCCGGCTGTGTGTGTGTCAGCTGTCTGTCCGCCTGTGTGTGTGTCACCTGTCTGGCCGGCTGAGTGTGTGTCAGCTGTCTGTCCGGCTGTGTGTGTGTCAGCTGTCTGTCTGGCTGTGTGTGTGTCAGCTGTCTGTCCGGCTGTGTGTGTGTCAGCTGTCTGTCCGGCTGTGTGTGTGTCAGCTGTCTGTCCGGCTGTGTGTGTGTCAGCTGTCTGGCCACCTGTGTGTGTGTCAGCTGTCTGGCCACCTGTGTGTGTGTCACCTGTCTGGCCAGCTGTGTGTGTGAAGCTGTGTGGCTGGCTGTGTGTTGGTACCTGTGGGATCACCAGCTCCTCTGCAGGAGGGCCAGAGAGGGGGCAATGGGGTTGCTATGCCCTGGGCAGGAGTTGAGGTGCCTGGTGGGTCCTGGGAGAGTTGTGGAGCGCCCTCTGTTTGAGGTGAGGAGAGGCGGTAATTAGCGGAGAAGGCCCTGTGACAGCTCTGGCCTCCGACACTGGGGCTCCTGGACCAGACGAGGGCCTTTGGGGGAGGCTGACTCGGAACTGAGGCCGCCCGCTGAGCAGGGCAGCAGCAGCCACCTCCTCCAGGGCCAGCCCTGGACCCGGGCGTGCTCTCTGCCAAGGCCTCTGGTGCTGACTCAGGCGCTGGGGCTCGCACCCGGCCAGGGGTTCTGACCTGTCCTGTGTGAGCATCAATGTGGCCCCGCTGAGAGAGGAGGTCTGGGGGGGGCATGGAGCCGGGCGTCACCCACTGAGCCCGTGCTCCCTCCTCCCCAGGACAAGGAGCCCCGGGGCATCATCCCGCTGGAGAACCTGAGCATCCGGGAGGTGGACGACTCCAAGAAGCCCGTGAGTGCCTGCCGGGCGGGGACAGCGGGGCAGGCGGCAGGCCTGGGTGCGGCTCTCACCGCGGAGGTGCGGGCCGTGACCGCCGCGGGCCATTCCCGAGCTCAGGTCACTCAGGGACTAAGTGACCGCTCTGGTTCCAGAACTGCTTCGAGCTGTACATCCCGGACAGCAAGGACCAGGTCATCAAGGCCTGCAAGACGGAGGCGGACGGGCGCGTGGTGGAGGGCAACCACACCGTGTACCGCATCTCCGCCCCCACGCCTGAAGAGAAGGAGGAGTGGGTCAGGCGCATCAGGTAGGCGCCTCGCCGCCCGCTCTCCCGTGCTGCTGGCGCCGGCCCGGGTGCGGTGGGACCGCAGGCCGCTCTCCCGGGGGCGGGCAGGCTCCTGCACAGGTGCAGGCTCCGGCGCTCGCAGGTCCCTGCCGCAGGAGCGGTGCTCACGGGCGGCTTGCTCCCGCTCTGCCTGCGCAGCCTGTGAGGGCGCTGCCTGCCCGCGTGCGAGCTGCTGCCGCCCTCCCCTCCGGCTCCCGCCCGTCAGCTGTGCCCCGGTGCTCCCCGCGCCTCTCCCCGTGGCGTCCACGCTGACTCGAGGCCCGGGGATGGGCGTTGTCCCGCGAGGCCCGCCTGTCCTGAGGGTCTGGCGCTCCACAGTCTGCCCTTCTGTGGCATCTCCACCAAAGCCAGCGCCATCGGCCAGGCAGGCTGTGAGCAGGCGACACCCTCCAACCTCAGCGGTCCCCGGGACACGCTGTGGGCGCTGCCATTCTGGCGTCCCCAAAGAGCCCTGGGGACATTGCTCATGACAGCGTCGCTGGTGAACACCCCGTCCTCGCAGGAGCTGGCACTTGCCGGTCAGGGCAGAGCCGGCGGGCCCGGGCGGGGAGCTGCCCTGGAGCAGGTGGCGCCTGGCCGCCGCGTTCCTGGAAAATGAGCTCAGATCCACGCCTCCCCGAGCACAACCTGCTCGGTGGGCACTCGCACTGCTCAGTGCCGGGCCCTGGTTATGGGCACTCAGAAGTGACCCGGCGGCCAGCACGGCTCAGGGTTGAGTGTTGACCTGTGAACCAGGAGGTCACAGTTCCATTCCTGGTCAGAGCACAGGCCTGGGTCACGGGCTCCATCCCCAGTGCGGGGCGTGCAGAGGCAGCTGATGGATGATTCCCTCATCGTTGATGTCTCTCTCCCTCCCTCTCTGACGTCAATACAAACACTTAAATGGACGCGGGCAGACTGGCCGCCCTCCGAGAGCACCGTGCAGCTGGGCTGGCCGGGTGCGGGTGTCACTGCCCTGACGGGGCCGTCATGGGACTGAAGCACAGGCCTGTCTCCCCGAGTTAGGCCACAGCCGAGAGAATGCCCCCCATCTCTCCCTACGAGCACCCCTCGCTCGGCTCGTCGCCTGCACCCGTGTCTCCCCTTGGCCGGCGGGCCGCACAGCCGGCCGCTGCGGGCCTGGACAGGCAGGGCGCAGGCACAGCGGTCCTCGCCCTTCCTCAGCCTCCCCACTCCCTCCTGTTCCAGGGCCGCCATCAGCAGGGACCCCTTCTACGAGATGCTGGCCACGCGGAAGAAGAAGGTGTCCTCCACCAAGAGACACTGAGCGCCGCCTCCTGCCAGCTTCGCCGTTGGTTCAGCGGAGCCGCAGGCGGCGCTCGGCGAAGGAGCTCCGGCACAGCCGCGGTCTCTGCTCAGCGCCGGTGCCGAGCCCGGGGACAGTGCCGCTCGGTTTCCCGGGAGGAAGCTCCAGCCCACTCAGGACCCGTGCTCCCGGAGTGTCCCGTCGGGAAAGCGCATGGAAGAGGAGCCACGTCCTATGAAGATATATTTTTTATTTTGTTTTCTTAAAGAGGAAGACGAAGCAGAGCTGTACACGTGCATCCTGCCCGTTGGCAGGAGGCCTCTCCCTGGGCAGCTGCTAAGGGCGTGGGCCCTGAGCCGGCGGCAGAGGAGCAGCAGGGACCTGACCCTGGCACACCGTGCGGGCGGCGTGCCCCGGGCGCCAGGAGTGCCGAGCGGGAGCACCTGCCAGACCCTCGTGCTGCTCGGCTCTCGGCATCCACGCCCGCAGGGCTTTAGGATAGAAAGCGTGTGTCTGCGCTAAACGCCTGATAACAGAACTGCGGCGGCCGCAGAGCCCGGCACCGGAGCTCCCGTGTGGCTCTGCTCCCCGGGAGGGCAGCCTCCCCTCCCGCTGCACCTTCCTGCGCACCCTCCCCGGACACGGCCGGTGAGCCCGCGGGCGGGAGCCGGGCGGCAGCGGCTGTGCCGTGGCTTCGCTGTCCCTCTGGCGGGGCGGGCCGCCCTCCGCCTGTGGAGGGCCTGGCCCTGCTTCTCTCAGGGACCGGCTCCTGTCGCCGCAGCCAGACAGGAGGGCGCCTGCAGCTCTGCAAACAGCTTTCGAAAGGGCAGGCGGGAGGAGGGGGCTCTCCCCCCCGCCCCCCCACAGGTCCTCCCTGGAGTGGCTTGGGCGCTTTCACGCCGGAGCCGCCAAGGCGACAGGTCCGGCTGGACCCTGAACTGCGGGCCGAGCGGAGCCCGCCCGGCCGGCGTCCGTGTTAGTCTATTTATCAGAGTGTAAATTATCTGTATAGTTTTCTCCTTTCAGATTATTTTGTATTTGTTTAAAAAAAAAGTTTGTCAAAATATAAAATATAAAGAAAGCTGTGGACAGGGTTTTTAAAGAATTACAATTATCATGCCAGTGGCTTTGTTCGGTTGGGCTTTTCTTTGTAAACCAGCGCCAAGGAAGCGCAGCAAATAAACTCGTCTGCCCGCGTGGCCATCGGGTCTGTCTGTCCCTCCCCGTCCGCCCCCTGCCTCCCTCCCACTGAGCCCCGCTTCTCAGCCCCGACTCCCCTGGCTGCTCTGCCCTCCCTGAGATCTGGGGCGACCCCCACCCCCACCGTGTGTGTCCCTGTCAGCGCCTGCCTGTCCCCCGCACGGGCCCTCTGGTTGGGAAGGAACGTTCTCCATCGCCCGGCTTGCCATCTCCCGTCACCACCGAGTTTCCTTTCACAGCCGTGTCCCCAAACCGCCAGGACGGGAAGGCCTGGCCCCGCACCGGCGAGGAGGCCAGAGCGCTCAGGGATCGGGACGCCCCGCGGGGCCGCTGGCGCCATCCGGGCCGCCCGCTCTCGGCCTGGCCTGACCCACGGGCAGAGGGAGGATGGGCGCCACGTGACCCACTCTCCCAGGTAGTGAGTGTCTGGATCCGGGTCTGTCCTCTGAACCTGGGCCCTGCAGCCACTGCACAACACACGTATGTTGCCCACAGCAGCCACTGCACAGCACGTGTGTCACCCATAGCAGCCACTGCCCAAGCACACGTGTCACCTGGCTGCATGGCTCAGAGGTTGAGGTCAGTCTGTGAACCAGGAGGTCATGGTTTGATCCTGGTCAGGGCATGTGCCCGGTTCGCAGGCGTGGTCCTCAGTGTGGGGCGTGCAGGGGGCAGCCGATTGGGGATTCTCTCTCATCACTGAGGTTCCTGTCTCCCTTCCTCTCTGACATCAGTGAAAATACGTTTAAAAACACGGGCATCCATGGTGGCGGCGGCGGTTCACAGGACGACATTCTGGTGTGACCGGCGTCCAGTCACGCTGATGGCTTATGAGGCGAAGCTCTGACCCCGGACTCGGCCGACTCCTGTCCGAGACGAGCGCAGTTAGCGAGGCGGCGGCACAGGGTCCTCGGTGGTGGGCAGCTCCGGCCGAGCCCGGCCCCTGTGAGCGCCTGCAGGGCTCTCGCCTACCCTCCTCCCTCGGAAGTGGCACCTGAGGCTCCGGGCCCCTGGGGGGCCGCTCTGGCCGCAGGAGGGCTGCTCCGCTGTGCCCACCCCGGGCATCCGGCACCTGTTCGGAGCTGGCGTGGCAATCACGCTCACGGTTCCACGGATAGTCCAGTGCCTGCTTCACTGATGAACGCCCGTCCGATAGCCAGCGCCCTCTGCGCGGAGGGGGGGGACTCCATCCCGCTATGTGTGTGTGGGGGGGGTTCCCAGCCCCCACAGTTTTGGTGCCTCTCGTCAGAAACCAAAAGAACTTTCCAGGGCTCGTGGCCCCGAGGAGAGGACGGCGCTCTGTTATCACACCACGCGTCCATTTCCAGGCTCCTCTGCCCGCGAGGCAGTTAGGCACCGGCCAGTGAGGTTCCGCTCCCCTCCTGCTGGCCGGCCAGGTCTCCTGACACAGGACGGGAGGACAGCGCTGGTCTGTTCCCAGAAGGCCGTCCATTGGGCTCAAATAAATTCCTATAAAAAAAACTTTTTTGATAAGTAAATGAGCAGGAGGGAGTTTCCTTTCGGATGTGTGATAGAGTGGTCACAGCCCCCGGGACGGTCCGTGGGGGTCCTGAACAGCAGGAAGACTCCCCAGGAGCGAGCAGGGCGGTGTCAGCAGGTGGGACGGTATTTGGCGACGAGGATCAATGTAGCCATGGAGATAATTCCCAACAGCTGCTGCTCAAACAGGAGGATCTGCAGGAAGGATGCTGCTCAGCAATGGCCATTTTCTCGTTTCTTGTTAAAATGCGTCCTTTGTGTTACAGAACCAGGGCGTGTGCGTGTGTGCGTGCATGTATGTGTGCTGGGCCAGGGAGGAGCCCCGGATGGCCCGGCCCCCGCTGTCTGCCAGAGCCCCCAATCCCTGGAAATTGTCCTGAAATGGTAGTTAACAGGGCCGTGTCTGCCGGAGACGGGTCAGCAGAGGGGGAGGGCTCTCGGGGGGCAGGGCATGGAGGGTAGCTGTGGGGGCCGTGGCCGCAAGAGGGAGGGGCAAGGAGGGAGCGATCGCAGGCAGCGCGGCCGACAGAGCTGCAGGCAGGACGCTTCCGGCCATTCCCAAGGCCTCGTGCCGGACGGTCCCGTGTGCCCTGGAGCGTGTGGCTCCCTCTCGTGGCCTTCGCTTGGCGGCGGCTCCCACATGTCTCTCCTCCCCTCCAGGCAGCGCCGGAGCCTGGCGCTGCCGTGTGAAAGCCAGGGGTCCCCCGGCCCCGACCATGACCGTGGCTCCCCAAGTGCTTGGCCCTGTGTCTCGGATGCAGACCCGGGACACTGTGGTGGAGGGGCCTGGCTACCACCTCCATCTCATGTGCAAATCGCCCCCAGAGGAGGTGAAAATACAAAATGCCCGAGTCCAGCCCGGCCCCGCGGCTTCGCGGTGGGCGTCGACCCAGGAACCAGGAGGTCCGGGTTCGATTCCCGGTCGGGGCACTGGGTTGTGGGCTCGATCCTCAGTGCGGGGCGTGCGGGAGGCAGCCAATCTCTCCCTCCTTCTCTGAAGCCAATAAAAGTCTGTTTTTAATGGCAGAGTCAGATGGCGGCAGGAGCGGAAAGGCAGGGCCCGGCCGGCGTGAGCACCGGGCAGTCCGCGCCCGGTCCCTGTGCCGCCAGCTCAGCGCCTCCAGCTCCGGGCCCTGCCGGAGACCTCGCACCCGGGGCCTTTCCTCGGTGGCAGGAGCGGAGGGCTGTCCTCTGCTCACGCCCGCCACTCAGGTCGCCAGAAGGTTCTAGAAGCCCCAGAGCTGAGGGGACCCGGGGTTCTGTGGCAGTTGGAGCCGTTTGAGGGAAGGAAGCCATTTCCTTTGCTGGTCTCCGGAGGAGTGCCCGTCAGTGTGCCCTGCTGGCCCCTGGGCAGCGTTTGCCGTCAGCTGGTGAGGGGCCCTCGGCCGGGGGAGGGGCCCCAGGCCCCAGAGTCCTGCTCCTGCTCAGGCCGGCCGGGTGGGGGGAGGTGCTGGGGCCGGTTGGGGGGCGGGGCCGAGCGGGGTTGGGGGGCTGGGTTGGTCGAGGTGGGGTGGGGGCTGAGGACAGTTTGGGCGGGGGCAGTCGGGGTGGGGGTGCTGGGGCCACTTGGGGTGGGGTGCTGGGGCCAGCCGAGGGGGCCAGGGCTGGGGCCAGTCGGGTGGGGTGCTGGGGCCAGGCGAGGGGGCCAGGGCTGGGGCCAGTTGGGGCGGGGGCAGTCGGGGTGGGGGTACTGGGGCCACTTGGGGTGGGGTGCTGGGGCCAGGCGAGGGGGCCAGGGCTGGGGCCAGTCGGGGTGGGGTGCTGGGGCCAGTCGGGGTGGGGTGCTGGGGCCACTTGGGGTGGGGTGCTGGGGCCAGGCGAGGGGGCCAGGGCTGGGGCCAGTCGGGTGGGGTGCTGGGGCCACTTGGGGTGGGGTGCTGGGGCCAGGCGAGGGGGCCAGGGCTGGGGCCAGTCGAGGGGGCCAGGGCTGGGACCAGTTGGGGCGGGGGCAGTCGGGGTGGGGGTGCTGAGGCCAGTCGGGGTGGGGGCTGGGGCCAGGCGAGGGGGCCAGGGCTGGGGCCAGTCGGGTGGGGTGCTGGGGCCAGTTGAGGGGGCCAGGGCTGGGGCCAGTCGGGGTGGGGGTGCTGGGGCCAGTCGGGGTGGGGTGCTGGGGCCAGTTGAGGGGGCCAGGGCTGGGGCCAGTCGGGGTGGGGGTGCTGGGGCCAGTCGGGGTGGGGTGCTGGGGCCAGTTGAGGGGGCCAGGGCTGGGGCCAGTCGGGGTGGGGTGCTGGGGCCAGTCGGGGTGGGGTGCTGGGGCCAGGCGAGGGGGCCAGGGCTGGGGCCAGTCGGGTGGGGTGCTGGGGCCAGTTGAGGGGGCCAGGGCTGGGGCCAGTCGGGGTGGGGTGCTGGGGCCAGGCGAGGGGGCCAGGGCTGGGGCCAGTCGGGTGGGGTGCTGGGGCCGGTCCTGGCGGACCGCGGGAGGCGTGCTGCGATGCCACACCGTGCGCCGCCCCTTGCCAGGCCCGGCGGGAGGTAGGTCAGCATGACCATCACGCCGGACTCGCGCTTCGAGTACCTGGAGGGCATCGCCGCCCTGCTGCTCAGGTTCAAGCCGGACAAGTGGAGCAAGCTGCTGAGCGCCGAGGAGAACCTCGTGCTCTTCATGGAGTTCTTCGACAAGCCCGACCTGCCGGTGCTGGTGCTGACGCTCAGCGCGGTGGGCGCCATCGTGCCCTGCCTGGGCTTCCCCGCCGCCCTCAAGGCCAAGGGCGTCTACTTCATCAAGAAGAAGGCGGGGAACATCAACAAGAGCAACATCAAGGAGTCGCTCATCTACGGGGACATCAGCCCCGCGCCCGTGGACCAGCTGATCGCCGTGGTGGAGGAGGTGCGCCGGCCGGCGGGGGCGGGCGGGGCCGGAGGAGCGGCCTCTGGTCCTGGTGCTGTCTCCATGGGCCCGGAGCCCCACGTCCCGGCTGGGGAGCTGGCAGGACCGGCCCTGCCCCCTGAGGTGGCCGGGACACCTGCCATCTAGCAGGAACTCCGACGTTACCCACCTGCCAGCGGAGGCTGGGGGAGGCTTTCCCATCGGTTTTTAGAGCGAGTGGGAGGGCGGGGGAGAGACAGAGAGAGAAACATCGACATGAGAACGACACACGATGGGTTGCCTCCCCCACGCCCAGGCCGGGGCCAGGGATGGAGCCTGCAGCCCAGGTACCTGCCCTTGACCAGAATCAAATCTGGGACCTTCCGTCTGCAGGCCAACGCTCCGTCCACTTGGCAGAAAAGATGGCGCCCTCCCCCGTCCCCCCGCCCCCGCCCCGGACGGGTGGCCTCGGTGTCCCGGGTCCGCGCCCCGCTCGCCGAGCCCTCCCCCCCGCGCCACGGAGCCGGCAGCCCGGCCGACGCCGCCCGGTCCTGCAGGTGCTGTACTCGCTGCTGAACCAGAGCGAGAACATGAGCGGCTGGCCCCGCGTGGTCTCCGAGGACCTGGCGAAGCAGGTGCACCGGCTCAAGAACGAGATGTTCGTGATGGGCGGCAAGATCCGCGGCAAGACGCTGCTGCCGGTGCCCGAGCACCTGGAGAGCCTGGACGGCACGCTGGAGTCCATGGAGAGGTGGCCCGGCCGCAGCGGGGACCCGGGGGCGGGCGGGGGCCCGGGAGGGGGCGCCGGGCCCGACAGACGGGCCTCGGGGCCTCCCCGTCACGCCCCTGGGCCGGTCCGCCGTCGTGCTGTCACATTGTCCCCCAGCCGGGAAGGGGACCCCGCTTTAGGGCACCGAGGGGCCTGGCAGGGATAGCCAGCAGGTGGGGACGGCACTCCCGAGGGCCCCCCTGCCTGACCCCCACGTGCAGCTGCTGGTGTGAGAGCCCGGAGCTGCCGGGCGATGGCTCCTCCCCCGCTCACACCGAGGGCGGCACTCGGGGCTCCTCGTGTGGCAGGGCCTCCACGGGCCCCGGAGCCCGATGGGAACGGCCAGCAGCACCGTCTGGGGCATCGCCTTCCAAAGCTGGCCTTCTGTTTCCGGGGGAGCCGGCCTCTCTGAGCGCACCCCCATCTGGCCGGGGGGGGGGGGGGGACGGGAGCCCTCAGCCTCCCCAGGCGGCTGCGAGGAGGAGCTGCGGTGGGACTCGGGGCTGTGGTGGGTGCTGGGGGCCCCTCGGAGGGAGGCCGGGGAAGGGCCGGCGGCCGGAGCCCCGTGGGACAGGCCTGGCATCCCCCGCCCGCCTCGCAGGCTCTCCTCGCTGGACAGCACCCTGCTGCACTCCATCGAGACCATCGTCATCGACTGGTCCCACCAGATCCGGGACGTGCTGAGCAAAGACTCGGCCCAGGCCCTGCTGGACGGGCTGAGCCCGCTGCCCCGGGTCGAGTTCGAGTTCTGGGAAGCCCGGCTCAAGGACCTGCAGTGCATCCATGACCAGGTGACGGGCGCCGGCTCCCCGGCTGACCCCGCCCCCCGAGCCCGAGGGGGCTGTTCCCTCCAGTCGGCGGCCCGGCGCCCGGCCGCGGGGTCAGGCTGCGCGCCCAGGCTCTGCGCCTCCTGCTGAAAAGCTGCTTCCTTCTCGCCCGCAGCTCAACAGGCCCAAGGTGAACCGGATTGTGGAGATCCTGGAGAAGGCGCAGAGCTGCTACTGGCCGGCCCTGCAGAACGTGTACCTGAGCGTCACCGACGGTGCGGCCCCAGGGCCCCGAGGGCCCGGGCACCCGGCGAAGCGGCCGGTGCCTCCCGGGGCCTGGGCGGTGCCCCCGGGGCCCGGCCGCGCCCCCCCCCCCCAATGAGCAGCTTCCTAGGCCCCTCTTCTGAGGCAGCTCCTGTGTGTTTTGTAAATATATCTTTACTGGTTTCAGAGAAGGGAGAGGGAGCTGGAGAGAGAAAGGGCAGTGAGGAGAGTCGTGCATCGGCTGCCTCCTGCTCGCCCCTCACTGGGGATGGAGCTGCAACCCGGGCCCGGGCCACGTCCTCCTGGTTCAAGGTCGATGCTCTGAGCCACACAGGCCGGCCGGGGAGCTGCGTTCTGAGGGGCCCGCCGGTTTGGTGCGGCGGCGGCGGCGGCCACCTGTGACCGGGGAGGAGGGCCGGGTCAGGGGCGGCGGGCGGATGCGGCCGTGACCTCGGCCTCGGCCTGCTGGTTGTGCGCAGGGCTGAAGGAGGCCAACGACATCGTCCTGCACCTGAAGCCCCTGCAGATCCTGCTGGAGGAGATGGAGCAGGCGGACTTCACGGCGGTGCGTCCCCGCGTCCGCGAGAGGAAGGCGGGGCCGGGGCGGGGCTCCGTCCGGGGCGGGGCCTCTCCCTCCGCGGGGGTCTGGGGGGGGGGCACAGCTGAGAAGCCGGCCGGCCGGCGTGTCCCCGCAGCTCCCGACCTTCATCGCCAAGGTGCTGAGCACCATCTGCCTCGTCTGGGCCACCTCCAAGCACTACAACACGCCCTCCCGCATCATCGTCATCCTGCAGGAGCTCTGCAACCAGATCATGGACATGGTAGCCGCCCGCCGCGCCCGCGCTGGGACCCGGGCCCCAGGCCTCTGCTGCCCCCGTGTCGGAGGGAGGGGAGAAGGAAGGGGGTGGGCCTGGGCTCTGGGGACGAGGGGAATCCCTTCCCTTCTGTCTCCCTTCCCTTCTCCTTTGCACCAGCCGCCCGCCCGCCCCCACCTGTGGGTGTTCAGGTGGCGCCCACAGCCCTGTCTGCAGGCCCCGCAGGGCACCGCGGCCCAGACCCGCCCCCAACCTCCCCTCACCCCACAGAGGTGGCCTGGCCACCTGTGCCCGGGGAGGAGGGCGGGCTGTGTCCCTGAAGCAGGTCCGCCGTGGTGGCTGGTTTCCCGTCCACCGACAGCCGCCCGCAGTGCGCCTGGGGGGTGCCCCCGCGGCCGTCCGAGCTGCGCCCGTCTGTCTCCACCAGACGCGGAGCTTCCTGGGCCCGGACGAGGTGCTGAAGGGGCTGCAGGGCGAGATCGAGGAGGTGCTGAACGGCATCTCGCTGTCGGTGTCGGTGCTCAAGGGGCTGTACCGCACCTACCAGTTCTGCTGCACCAACATGAAGCTCTTCTTCAAGGTGCTCGGACCCGGGGCCGGCGGCAAGCGAGTAGCTGGGGGGGGCGGGGGGGGGGAAGGGGGGAGGCAGGCTCAGCCTCTCTCCCTCCCCCCCTCACACCCCCTCCAGGACAAGGAGCCCGTGCCTTGGGAATTCCCCTCGTCCCTCGTGTTCTCCAGGATGAATTCTTTCTTCCGCCGAGTCCAGACCATTGAGGTAAAGGGGAGCCGGGCTCAGCTCTGGCCGCACCTGAGGACAGCAGTGTCTCCCCTGCCCCCTCCCCCTCCCCTCTGCCCCCTCCCCCTCCCCCCTCCCATCCATGTCACAGGGACACCCAGCCGTCCGGCTGTCTCTGCCCGGAGCCGTTAGCTGGGCAGGAAGTGCCCGCTGTGGCCCCTGCCTGTGAGCAGCTGGTGACACAGACCGTCCGGGCGGTGGCCCTGGGGGCAGCCAGCTCGGCCTCCGGCTCTGTGGCGTGGCGAGCAGTGTGCCCACCACGAGAGGGGAAACCCCCCGGAACCCCTGGGCACAGGCACCGTGAGGGCGCCGGGGCCTCGGCCGTGCCCCCGTCAGAGGGTCCCCAGCCCCGGACCCGGGTCCCCGCCGAGATCCCGGCCCGCAGCCGCGGTGCCAGGCCCCCGTTCTGAGTCGGGGCGGAGATTCGGGCGAGAGGGGCTTTGGCGGGAGGGAGGGGGAGGGATGGCCGTGGCGGCCCCGCCGGGTCGGGGCAGAGGGGCTGGGGGAGAAGAGCCGGCACGGGCGCGCCGAGCGCCCACGCCGGTCCCAGCCCGCGGCGGCTCTGACCCGCAGGACCTGTACAAGACGGCCATCGAGTTCCTGAAGCTGGAGAAGATGGAGCTGGGCGGCGTGCGCGGCAGCATCCTGGGCAGCCTGGTGGCGCAGATCCACGAGGAGGTGTTTGAGCTGGTGAAGGTCTTCGCGGACTGCAAATACGACCCCCTGGACCCCGGGGACGCGGTGGGTGGGCCCGGCGGGCGGGGCAGAGCCAGGAGCGGGGGGGGGGGGGGGGGGGGCCGCACGGCGGGCGGGGCAGAGCCCGGAGCGGGGGTGGGGGTGGGGGTGGGGGGAGTGGGCCGGAGCGGGGGCAGAGGCCAGAGCGGGAGGGGCGTTTGGGCGGAGGGCCCGACCGGAAGGGCCTCCGGACGGCTCTGCCCTGAGGGGGTCCCAGCAGCGAGCGGGCTCAGCGGAGGGGCCCCCCGGATCGGGCCAGCGGGGGTGTCAGGGTGAGCCCCGCCGGCTTCGCGTGCGGATTAAGAGTCAAGGTTTTGCCTTGGCCGGGTGCTCAGTGGTGAGCGTCCTCCCGGGCAGGGCCCGTGCCCAGGTTGTGGGCTCCATCCCCAGGAGGGGGCGCACCATGCTGATCTCTCACCTCCCCCTCCCTCTCTCTCTCAAACCACTGCAAGCAGCTGTGGTTTTAAGAAGTGATGTTTGAATTCGCTCTTAGGGTTTCGATAACGATTACGCCGATTTTGAGACCAAAATCCAAGACCTGGACCGGAGGCTGGCCACCATCTTCTGCCAGGCCTTCGACGAGAGCAACTCCATCGAGTCCTACGCCAAGGTGCGCGGGGGCGCCTCCCCGGGGCCTGCAGGCGGGCCGAGGCCGTGGCCGGAGCTCCTGGCCCGAGGCCCTGGGGCAGCGTGGGGGCCACGGCGTGGGGCCACGCCTGTCCTGCCCCTCCCGGTCTCTCCGCTCATTGTCCCCCTCTGCTTACGGGGTGGGGGGGGGGAGGGCAAAGGGCGATGCCAGCGGAGCCGCCCACACGGACGGCGGGAGGAGCTGCCGTCTCTGCAGCCCGGCCAGGCCGGAGCCAGAGGGAGTCGGAGGGACTCCGTTAACACCGTTTATTTACGATGTTGGCATCATTCTCCTCTGAGAACCTTTTGTGTTTTTTTAAATATATATATATTTTTATCTCAGAGCAGAAGGGGGTGGGGAGACAAACATCCAGGATGAGAGAGAATCACAGATGGGCTGCCTCCTGCACGCCCCCCACTGGGGACGGAGCCCACAACCCGGGCCTGTGCCCAGACCGGGAATCGAACCCAGACCAACGCTCTATCCACTGAGCCACACCAGCCAGGGCCTCTGCTCGCAGAGAGGATGAGGGCTTCAGGGAGCCCTGATGCATCCGGAGGTGCATTTCCCAGGCTGTGGACCTACTGTGCGCTGTTGGGTTAGAAGCCAGCGGCTCAGGGGTTGCGCATTTCCCCTCCCTCGGGAGCCTGGGGCAGGGGCGAGGGGAGGGCCCAGGGGCGGGGGAGGGCCCAGGGGCGGGGGAGGGCCCAGGGGCGAGGGGAGGGCCCAGGGGCGAGGGGAGGGCCCAGGGGCGGGGGAGGGCCCAGGGGCGAGGGGAGGGCCCAGGGGCGAGGGGAGGGCCCAGGGGCGGGGGAGGGCCGGCGCGGCCGCGGCCTGACGCCGCCCCGCAGCTCCTGTACATGTGCGGGAGCCTCCTGGAGCGGCCGCTGATCCTGGCCGAGGTGGTGCCGCGCTACTCCGTCATGCTGGAGCTGTTCGACGCCGAGCTGGACAACACCAAGGTCCTGTACGACGCGCAGCTGGCCGCCGCGGCCGCGGGGCACATCCCGCCCATCCACCGCAACATGCCCCCCGTGGCCGGGCAGCTCAAGTGGAGCCTGGAGCTGCAGGAGCGCCTGGAGGTGCCCATGCGGGACCTCAAGCACATCGACCACCCGTGAGTAGCGTGGCCGCGGGGGCGGGCGCCCGGGACGGCGGCCCCGGCCCCCCCCCCCGCCTCCCCCGGCCGCCGCAGGGCCCCGGGGGCGCGCCCCTCCCGCGCGGCCTCACGGTCTCCCGCCCCAGGGTCATGGCCAGCTCGGAGGCCAAGCTCATCTACCAGAAGTACGACGAGATGATGGAGCTGCTGCGCAGCTACCGCGAGCGCATCTACCAGCAGTGGGTGTCGCGCGTGGACGAGGACTGCAGCTTCAACCTGGGGCAGCCGCTGCTGCAGCGCGACCCCTCGCACCTCATCCGCGTCAACTTCAGCAAAGCGGTGCGCGGCCTCCGGGGCGGGGCCTGGGCCTCCGGGGCGGGGCCTGGGCCTCCGGGGCGGGGCCTGGGGGCGGGGTATCCGAGACGTGGTCTCCGGGGGCGGGGCCTGGGGGCGGGGCCTGGGCCTCCAGGGCGGGGCCTGGGGGCGTGGCCTCAGGGGCAATGTCTGGGGGCGGGGCCTGGGCCTCTGGGGCGGGGCCTGGGCCTCGGGGCGGGGTATCCGGGACGTGCTCTCCGGAGGCGGGGTCTGGGGGCGGGGCCTGGGCCTCGGGGCGGGGCCTGGAAGGCGGGGGCCTTGGGAGGCGGGGCCTCGGGGCGTGGCCTCGGGGCGTGGCCTCTGCCATTGGGGGTGTCCTCTGCGGAGACATGGTCTCTGTGCTTGGGTGGGGTCGTCCTGCTGGGCCAAGGCTGTGTCATTGAAGCCTTGTTGTTTTGTGTGTATTTTTAAATTTAGTGATCTATTTTACTAGCTAATTTACTAGTAAATTTGGGAAAATTTACATCTTTTAAAATATATATATTTTTTAAAACTTATTCAGAGAGTAAGGGAAAGGGAGAGCTAGAAACATTAATAAATAATGAGAGGGAATCACTGATGGCCGCCTCCTGCACGCTCAACACTGGGGATCTAGCCTGCATCCTGGGCCTGAGCCAAACCGGTTAGGGTGTCATTTAGATTTTTTAAAATCCATTTTTATTGATTTCAGAGAGGATGGGAGAAGGAGAGAGAGACATCAATGATGAGAAAGAGCCATCATGGATCGGCTGCCTCCGACTTGTCCCCTCCTGGGGATGGAGACCCTAACCCAGCCGGCGTCCTGACAGAATGGAACCGTGTCCTCTGGTTCACAGGCCAACGCTCACCCCCTGCGCCCCGCGGCCCGGCCGTTTTTGTTTTTGCTTTAAGTTCGCTCAGATCTGTTTCCGGCCTGAGACGGCGCAGGAGCACCTGGCGGCTTCGGCACGCGCAGGGGCTGAAAGCAGGGCCGCCCCGGGGGCCCCGCGTGGAAACGCCCATCTGAGAATTTGTATTAAAAAAAAAAAAAAATGAAACCGAAGAACGAGAAACAGAAGTGTTTTTTCCCCACCGGCTCCGCACCTCGTGGCCTCAGCTGGTGGCCGTGCTGAGAGAGGTCAAGTACCTGAACTTCCAGCAGCAGAAGGCGATCCCCAACAGCGCCGAGACCCTGTTCTCCAAGAACGAGACCTTCCGCAAGTTCGTGGGCAACTTGGAGCTCATCGTTGGCTGGTACAACGAGGTGAGCGCAGCTCCCGGCTCCCCCGACACGCTTCAGAGCTCCGGACGCGCGTCCGAGGCCCCTCGGGGCCTGCCCCCCTGGCCCTCCCCCCTGGCCCTCCGCCCTGGCCCCTCTGCTCCTCTGCCCTGGCCCTCTGCCCTGGCCCTCTGCCCCTCTGCCCTGGCCCTCTGCCCTGGCCCCTCTGCCCCTCTGCCCTGGTCCTCTGCCCTGGTCCTCTGCCCCTCTGCCCTGCCCTTCCGCCCTGGCCCTCCACCCTGGCCCCTCCGCCCTGGCCCCCTGCCCTGCCCCTCTGCCCTGGCCCTCTGCCCTGCCCGCCTTCTCTCCGCGTGAATGGTCCGGAAACACTGGTCGGCGTTGGCGGGCGGGAGGCTGGCCGTGGGCAGTGCCAATGCAGGGGAAGGGGCCTCCGCAAGGTGCGCCCCTCACCGCAGACACACGCCCGTGGGGAGGCACACGGGTCCCGGGGGTTGGGAGCTGGGGCTCAGGGTGCCTGTTCTGGGGAACAATTCAGACCTGCTCCCGCCCTCCTTCCTTCCTCGTCCGTGGGGGGAGGTTTGCAAGCACTAGGTTAGCTTTGCGGGCAGGCACGCCGCCGGGCCGGACAGAACCGGTGCCGCTGTTCACGCCGATGTCCGCCCGGGACGGCGGAGAGGCCGGGCCCAGCAGGGCCCGCTCCCCTCCCCGCCCCTCCCGCCCGTGCCCCCGCGGACGTTCCCTGCGGCTCTAAACCCAGGCAGGGTTTCCTTGGCAGCCTTCCTTCTCTCCGCCGGCGCGGTGATGAGTGAGTTGGGTGGCGCCTGGGTCCGGGGCTCCGAGTTCTGGCGGAGCTGCCGCCGGGACCGAGGCGGGCGGCTGTGTGTTGGCAGATAAAGACGACGGTGGTGGACGTGGAGTTCCCCCTCATCAAGGCGGAGCTGGAAGGCATCGACGTCAAGCTGCTGACGGCCGAGACCACCCTCTTCTGGAACGGCGAAGGTACCGCCCGCCCGGCGCCTGGGCCCGGGGGCGGGGCTGCCTCTGCCTCTGGCTGCTGCGGCGGCTTTTCTTATTTATTTTTTCCTTTTTAAATGTGTTTTATTGATGTCAGAGAGGAAGGGAGAGGGGCTGGAGAGAGACATCAATGAGGAGAGAGAATCATTGATCGGCTGCCTCCTGCACGCCCCCCACTGGGGGTGGACCCTTCAACCGGGCATGTGCCCTGACCGGGAACGGAACCAGGGCTCCTGGCTCATAGGTCCATGCTCCAACTGAGCCTGCCCGGCCAGGGCTGGTACAGGGTCAGCTTTGACTGCCACAGGGTCCTGTGTTTGGCCAAAGGGTGGTGCCCTGCCTGACCAGCCTGTGGCACCTGCAGAGGCTCCTTGGGGGTCCACCAAGGGCCTCCGTTTCCCAGCTGGACTGGCCAGAGGCGGGCACAGCGGAGGCAGGGCCGGTGCCCGTGGCAGCGTGGCAGAAGCAGAAAGAAATGTGCCCACGAGCCCCCCGCCCCCCAGTGGACCAGGCAGAAGTGCCTCCCCCAGCTCCCTGTGCCCAGCACCCACGCTGGTGGGCACCCCTCCATCAAGACCTCCAACCTCGCCTCCTGCCCCCTTCTGTGCCTCCACCATCTCGAGGAGAAGGCGGGACCGTCTGCTCGTCCGAACGGGGGCCCGTGGGCTCTTCTGGGCAAGGAAGCCCGTGATTCCTTTCTCTCTTTCCCCCCCAAGCCCATCTTTCTGGCCGCTCACCTCCCGCCCTCTGTGGGTCCCGGGGGAGTGACCGGCGATGCGTCGGGGACAGGGAGGCACCGCCCGGCGTGGCCCCTCGGGGTCCCGGTGCCCAGAGGAGCGGAGGGGCTTTCCCGGCGGCTCTCACACACGTGCCAAGCCGCCGGCGTGCCCTCCGGCTGACGGGCGGGCGCGGCTTGCAGGCGTGCTGGAGTACATCCAGGAGATGCGGGAGATCCTGCACAACCTGCAGAGCCGGATGCAGAAGGCCAAGCAGAACATTGAGAACATCGCCCAGGCCATGAGGGTGGGTGGCCACACAATGGCGCAGAGGTGGGGGGGGCTCCCACGTGGCCTGGGGGGCGTCGTCCAGCCTCCGAGACGCCGACCGGCTCTGGGCCCAGCACCCAGGGCGCTGCCTGCACCCTCAGGGCCGAGTCCGCCCGGGCCCGCGGGCCAGGCTCGCGCTGGGGGCTCGCAGACGGAGCGAGGCGGGGAGCGCGCCCCCGACGCTTCCCTCTGGCCCTGGCGCCCGCGCAGGACTGGTCGGCCAACCCCATGTTCGAGAGGAAGGACAACAAGGAGACGGCCCTGCTGGACCTGGACGGGCGGCTCGTCAACCTGAACAAGCGCTACACGGCGGTCAAGGAGGCGGGAGTCAAGATCCAGGCCATGGTGGCGGTGAGGCCCCGGGGCGCCCGGCCGGGTTCCCAGAGCAACGGTGCCGCGTCCGAGCCTGCGCTCTGCGGTCCCAGAGGCTCGTCGTGAGACGGCGGCCTCTGAGGCCGGTTCTCCGGCTCGGTGTCCCCCCCCCCCCCCCCCCCCCGCTGTGCTCTCGGACGGGAGACACCCGCCCACAAGGTCCCCCTCTCGTCTCCCTGGGGGCGTGAGGCTCCCTGGATGCGTGCCCCCGGCCTGGCGGTGCCATCTCAGTGGGCACCGCAGTGCGGTTGCCTGCTGGCGGGCACGCTGAGGTCCGGGAGCCCGGGGCATCCAGCCTGTGTTTGGGTCGGTTTTGGCGTGGACACTCAGGAAGCGAGAAGCACCGAGTGTGGGGAGCGCGGGTGTGGGCAGGGCGCCCGAGTCCCCGCGGACCGACCCGGCGGGGGGGGGGGGGGGGGCGACGGGCCGGGGGGCGCCGCCAACCCCCGGTCTGCGGCAGGAAAACGCGGAGCTGTTCCGGGCCGTCACCACCAGCCAGTCCTGGAAGGACTACGTCGTCTACATCGACAACATGGTCCTGGACGCCTTCGACCACTTCATCCGCATGTCGCTCAGCTACCTCATCAACAACATGGTCCAGGACGTGAGTCCGCGCGGCCGTGCCTGTGCGTGTATGTGTGTGTGTGCGCGTGTGCGGGTGTGTGCGTGTGCATGTGCGTGTGTGTATGCGTGTGCGTGCATGTGTGTGCCTGTGTGTGCGTGTGCGTGTGTGTGCGTGTGTGTGTGTGCGTGTGTGTGCGTGTGTGTGCGTGTGTGTGTGTGTGTGTGCGCGCGTGTGCGCGTGCTGCGACCCCCGCTGGCCCACTGCCTGGTCCTGTGCCCGTGGTCCCTGATGGAACCAGAGAGAGGGGCCCGTGTCCTGGAAAACGCGTTTTCTCGTTTAAGTATCACTTGTGTTTCGGGTTTATCTTCGCCCGAGGATGTTCCCGTTGATAGAGAGAGAGGGTGAGGAGGGAGAGACAGAGAGAGACACCTCCACTGGTTGCCTCCCGCACGTGCCCGCACCGGGGCGGGGGGTGGAGCCTGCAGCCGAGGCACGCGCCCTTGACCGGAGGTGAACGGGTCTGGCGCTCTCTCCCCTGGGCACCCGCCGGGTCATTTCACACATCGGGGGAAGGAGGCGCAGCTCGCCAGCAGCAGACACGGGCCGCGAGCTGGCGGGAGCGGCCTGCACCTCCAGCCGCCACCCTGCCCGCCGGGCTGCTCGCTGGTCCTGGCCCTGGGCCGGCGGGAGGCGTGCTCTCCGGGGGGGGTCCCCGCTCTGGGCCGGGGGCCGGGTGCTCCGGGTGGGGGGTGGGGGGGGTGCTCCCCGCTCTGGGCGGGCGGGACGGGTGCTCCGGGTGGGGAGGGGGGGGGTCCCCGCTCTGGGCCGGGGGCCGGGTGCTCCGGGTGGGGGGTGGGGGGGGGTTCCCCGCTCTGGGCCGGGGGACGGGTGCTCCGGGTGGGAGGAGGGGGGGCTCCCCGCTCTGGGCCGGGGGACGGGTGCTCCGGGATGGGGGTGGGGGGGGGCTCCCCGCTCTGGGCCGGGGGCCGGGTGCTCCGGGTGGGGGGGGGTGCTCCCCGCTCTGGGTCGGCAGGAGGGGTGCTCCGGGTGGGGAGTGGGGGGGCTCCCCGCTCTGGGCCGGGGGACGGGTGCTCCGGGTGGGGGGGGTCCCCGCTCTGGGTCGGCAGGAGGGGTGCTCCGGGTGGGGAGGGTGGGGTGCTCCCCGCTCTGGGCCAGGGGACGGGTGCTCCGGGTGGGGAGTGGGGGGGGTCCCCGCTCTGGGTCGGCGGGATGGGTGCTCCGGGTGGGGGGAGGGGGGGCTCCCCGCTCTGGGCTGGGGGACGGGTGCTCCGGGTGGGGGGTGGGGGGGGGCTCCCCGCTCTGGGCCGGGGGACGGGTGCTCCGGGGGGTGGGGCTCCCCGCTCCGGACGGGCCCTGAGGACCCCGCCCGGCGTTCCAGGAGAGCGTGGCGCCGCTGTTTGAGATCCGCATGGAGCTGAGCGACCGGGGCATGGTGTTCTCGCCGTCGCTGGAGGTGGGCGACGACACGGGCTTCCTGGCGCTCATCGAGAGCCTCATCACCGACGTCTACAACGTGGCCAAGCTCATCCCCCGCCTGGCCCGGGGCCGGCTCAGCTACAAGGTCAGCCGGCCCCCCGCTCGGCGGTGCCCGGCCCGTCACAGTGCCTGGGTGCCCTCAGGGGCCCTGGGACACACACACACACACACACCCCTCCCTCCCCAAACCTGGTCCTTCCCTGGCCATCGGTGCCCTGGCCCCTCCCCGGTGCCTCTCTCCTCCTGTGACATAACCCGTGATTCCCTCCGCACCCGGCGTGCTCGCACCCGTGACTGCCCACCCCCTGCCCCCCACCCCCCCGCCCGTGGACGCTAAGTGCCACCCACCCCGTGCAGGGAAGGACAGCCAGGCGGGGTTCCGGGCGCCCCACAGGCACTGAAACGGGCTCCCCTGGGGCGTGTCTGTCTGGGTGACAGTGACACAGACATTTGGGGAGACCTAAATGCGCCCGGCCAGCGTGGCTCCGTGGCTGAGCCTCGACCTCTGAGCCAGGAGGTCACAGTTCCAATCCTGGTCAGGGCACAGGCCGGGCTGTGGGCTCCATCCCGGTGGGGGGCGTGCAGGAGGCAGCCGGTCCATGATTCTCCCTCATCATGATGCTTCTCTCTCCCTCTTCCTTCCCCACTGAAACCAATAAAAATGTATATTTTTAAAAACCATTGGGGAAATAAAAAAAGGCCTAAGTGCCCAGCTGACAGGTGCCGCCGCACTCTGCCCATCCTTACAGCGGCGGCTGAGCGTCCGCCAGTGGGGGGGGGGGGGGGAGGTGTAGACCTCAACGGCCTCCCTTTCCGCGAAGGAAACGCGGTGTTGCCGTGGGGCCAGAGCAGAGTGCGGCTGGGACAGTGGGGGCCAGGGACCGGGGCAGCGGGCGGCAGGGGCGGCGGGCGGCGGGCGGCCGGGGGCCGGGGCGGCGGGCGGCTGGGGCCGGGGGCCGGGGCGGCGGGCGGCCGGGGCGGCGGGCGGCGGGCGGCCGGGGGCCGGGGCGGCGGGCAGCCGGAGCGGAGTGCGGCCGGGGCAGTGGGGGCCGGGGGCCGGGACAGTGGGCGGCCAGGGCGGCGGGCGGCTGGGGCCGGGGCCAGGGCCCTCACGCCTCGCGTGCCCGCGCCCGCCCCGCAGTCGGACCTGGAGGACACGGCGGACCTGATGGAAATGCGGGAGGAGATGTCCAACCTGGTGATGGGCGCCATGAAGGAGGCGGAGGAGTTCCAGGACTCCTTCGAGCGCTACTCCTACCTGTGGGTGGACGACCTGCAGGAGTCCATGCGCAACTTCCTCACCTACGGCCGCGTCCTCACCCTGGAGGACCTGGAGCTGCGGCCCGAGGAGCTGGTCCCCAAGTCGCCGCCCACCCTCACGCAGTTCCAGCAGCAGGTGCGGGGGCCGGCCCGGGGGCGTGGGGGGCGCCCGGCCCGGGGGCGTGGGGGGCGCCCGGCCCGGGGGCGTGGGGGGCGCCCGGCCCGGGGGCGTGGGGGGCGCCCGGCCCGGGGGCGTGGGGGGCGCCCGGCCCGGGGGCGTGGGGGGCGCCCGGCCCGGGGGGGGGGGCATGGGGGGTGGCTGGTCTCACGAGGTCGGCATCGGTGTTCTGTCCGGTGAGGCCGGCAGAGGGGAGGCAGCTGCCCTGAAAGGAGAGTCTGGGGCTCACAGCTCCGGGGGTTGGGGTGCGCCGGCCGGCCCCCCAGGGCCACACGGGGAGCCCATGCCCGGCAGCAGGCGCGGGGGAGCGAGTGTGGGAGGGCGGCGTTATCCAGGCTTCTGTGGGGAGGAGGGAGGAGGCAGGGCAAGCGGGCTGAGGGTGGGCTGGCCACTCAGACAGGCTCTCCAGAGCGGGCAGAGGGCGGGACAGGGGGGAGGGGGTAGGCAGGGGGGGCAGGAGGCGGGGGCTGGGGTGGGGGTGCAGCCCGGTGCAGCCCGGTGCCGGCGGCGGCCCCGGGCGGCGAGCAGAGCCTGTCCCGCAGATCGACTCGTACGAGCGGCTGTACGAGGAGGTGCTGCGCTGTGAGAACTCGCAGGTGTTCAGCGGCTGGCTGCAGTGCGACTGCCGGCCCTTCAAGCAGGCGCTGCTCAACACCATCAAGCGCTGGAGCTTCATGTTCAAGCGCCACCTGAGCAACCACGTGGTCAGCAGGTGGGCGGCCGCGCCGGAGGACGGGGGGGGGGGGGGCTGGAGGGCAGCACCCCACGGGGCGCCCGGCTGCTGGCCCCGCTGCTCCCCCCACCCGCCCTCACGGTGCCGGCCTAGAGCCCGGGCCTGACCGGTGGGCATGTCCCGGGGCGGGACCAGGGGGTCCTGAGCACGGGGCGGGCTGAGGGCCCGGAGGCGACGGGGACTCCCTGGGTCTGCTCCCGGGCCGGCCGAGGGAGGGGGGGCCGGGCAGGCGGGAGTCAGGACAGCGTGACGGACGGACGGGCGGCGGCGGCGGCTGTCCCCGCAGCCTCGGGGACCTGGAGGACTTCATGAAGGCCGCCAGGGCCGGCCTGAAGGTGCCGGTCAAGGAGGGGGACTACGACGGGCTGGTGGGGGTGATGGCGCACCTGATGAAGGTGAAGGAGCGGCAGGTGGCCACCGACAACATGTTCGAGCCGCTGAAGCAGACCATCGAGCTGCTCAGGTCGTACGGGGAGGAGATGCCGGAGGAGACCTACGTGAAGCTGCAGGTGGGCGGCGGCGGACGGCCGGGGTGTCCGGGGCAGGGAGGGGGCAGTGGATGGAGCCTGGGTGTCCGGGGCAGGGAGGGGGCGGTGGACGGAGCCTGGGTGTCCGGGGCAGGGAGGGGGCGGTGGACGGAGCCTGGGTGTCCGGGGCAGGGAGGGGGCGGTGGACGGAGCCTGGGTGTCCGGGGCAGGGAGGGGGCGGTGGACGGAGCCTGGGTGTCCGGGGCAGGGAGGGGGCGGTGGACGGAGCCTGGGTGTCCGGGGCAGGGAGGGGGCGGTGGACGAGCCTCAGTGTGTGGGGAGGCAGAGCAGCAGGAGCCTGGCCGGGGCCGGAGGGGGGCTGTGGCCTCGACCTCCTGTTGCAGAAGCGGAGGCAGAGGGGGACGGAGCCGCAGGCCCCGGCCACGCCGTGTGGTGGCGTGGCTGCGGGCCCCGTGCTGAGGCCTGGGCGAGTGTGTGGCTGGTCCCGGGAGCTCTGGGTCCGCAGTCCGGGTGGGGAGTTGCGGGAAGCGGTGAGATAAGTGGTTAGAGGTGGCCGCAGCGGAAAGAATCCATTGTGGAAGGTGAAATCATGGCTGTTTGAGGGCAGAGTCCGTGGGTGAGGATTTGTTCTTTACAATATTTTCTGGTTTTAAGTACGATATTTGCCCCGGTCTGAAGAACCTGTAAAATGTAAGAGTCCATCTTATTTTCCTGAAATGGCAAAATCGTGGAAATGGACAGCAGGGTGGGGCTGCCAGGGGCAGGGTGGGGCGGCAGCTACAGCGGTGCCACAGGCAGTGCCTTCACGGTGGCGGGGCAGTGGCTGCCTAGGATCTCACACACACACACACACACACACACGTATACACAGTGCACACTTGCATGAATACCCGTGCACATACAATGCACAGCACACGTGCACACACACACGGGTTCCGGTGACCTGCGGAGGCTGGCGGGCACAGGACTGTGGGGCCGCTCCCCTGGGCAGGGGGGAAAGAGCGGGAACAGAGCGCCTGCCCCCAGGAACTGCCGGAGCAGTGGACCAACACCAAGAAGCTGGCCATCCAGGTGAAGCAGAATGTGGCGCCGCTGCAGGCCAACGAGGTCAACATCCTGCGGAGGAAGTGCCAGCAGTTCGAGGTCAGGGCGTGGGGCGGGGCTTCCGTGTGGGGCGGGGCTGCGGTGTGGGTGGGGCATGGAGAGTGGTGGGACTGCAGCGAGGGGCGGGCTTCTGTGTGGGGGGCGGAGCTGCCGTGTGTGTGTGTGTGTGTGTGTGTGTGTGTGTGTGTGTGTGTGTCTGTGGGCGGGGCTTCTATGTGGGGGCGTGGCGTGGAGGCGTGGCTTCTGTGCTGGGGCGGGGTGCGTGGGGCTTTGTGTTGGGGTGGGGCGGGGCAGGGCGTATGGGCGGGGTTTCTATGTGGGCGGGGCTTCTATGTGGGGCGGGGCAGGGCGTGTGGGCGGGGCTCTGTGTTGGGGCGGGGCGGGGCGTGTGGGCGGGGCTCTGTGTTGGGGCGGGGCGTGTGGGCGGGGCTCTGTGTTGGGGCGGGGCGTGTGGGCGGGGCTCTGTGTTGGGGCGGGGCGTGTGGGCGGGGCTCTGTGTTGGGGCGGGGCGGGGCCGGCTGCAGCGGGCGGGCGGGCTGGCAGGTGGCGGGTGTGTGACCTGTGCCCTGCGCGGCGCTGGCAGATCAAGCAGTACGAGTTCCGGGAGAAGTTCCGGCAGGAGGCGCCGTTCACCTTCAGTGACCCGGAGCCCTACCAGTCCCTCAACAAGGTACCTGCCCCGCGCCCCTCCCCCGGGCTGGGCCCTTCTCCCCTCACGCTCTGCTCTCATCCGGGGCCTCAGCCCCCACTTAACCCGCGGACAGACCGCCTTCCTGCCGGACCCGTGGGCTCCGAGGGCCGCTTCTCTGGAAAGCTCAGGGCACCCCAAGCCGGGGGCTGGCGCGGGGCCGAGGAAGGGCCAGGTGCTCCCTGCAGCGTGGGCCCCTGCTCACCGCCTCCCCGCCCGCCCACCCTCCCCTCGCCCGCCGCAGGAGCAGAAGAGCATTCTGTCCATGGAGGGCATCATGGAGGCGCTGTGCAAGTCGGGCAGCCTGTTCGAGGTCGCTGTGCCCGACTACAAGCAGCTCAAGGCTTGCCACCGGGAGGTCCGCCTGCTGAAGGAGCTGTGGGACATGATCGTCATGGTGAGCGGGGCGGCGGGCTCCGCACCAGGAGGGGCTCCCGGTTTCCCTCCGTCGTGAACAATGCAGCCGCAGGTCTGGCCTCTGCGGGGTCGCCCAGGTCCCCAGGCGGGCCCCTCTGCACAGCGTCCGCTTCTTCCTCTCTGGGCACAGGCTCCTGTGCACCGCCCCTCCTCCCCCCTCCCCTCCCTACTCCTCCTCCTCCTTCTCCCCCTTCTCGCCTTACCTCCTCCCCCCTCCACTCCCTCCTCCTCCTCCCCCTCCTCCCCCTTCTCCCCCTTCTCCTCTTACCCCCTCCTCCCCTTCTCCCTTTCCTCCCCTCTTCCTCCCTTCCTCCTCCCCCCTCCCCCTCTCCTCCCCCTCCACTCCCTCCTCCTCCTCCCCCTTCTCCCCCTTCTCCTCTTACCCCCTCCTCCCCTTCTCCCTTTCCTCCCCTCTTCCTCCCTTCCTCCTCCCCTCTCCCCCTCTTCTCTCCCCTCCACTCCTTCCTTCTTCCCCTTCTCCTCCGTTTTCTCCTTCCCCTCCTCCTCTTCCTCCCTCTCCTCTCCCCCTTCTCCCCTTCCTCCCCCTCCTCCTCCTTTCCTCCCCTCTCCCCTCCTCCTTTCCTCCCCCCTCCACTCCCTCCTCCTCCCCCTCCTCCTCTCTCACATCTCACCTCTCTTTAAAATTTTTAAAAAACAGCCGGGCCGGTAAGCTCAGTGGGAAGCGTTGCCTGGTTTCCCGGTCCCCGTGGGAGCGGTGCCTCTGCCATTGGCCGTCCTGGTCTTCCCTCCCGCCCGGCGTCTGCGGCGCTGGGGGTTCCTGACTCCTAAGCCTCCTGGACACGACCTGCTTTTACTCCATCACTCTGCACCCCCCCCCCCCCAACCTGGCCTCATGGAGGTCATCGCCTTCCTTCCGTCGCTTTGGGTTCATGTTGCTCTTTCTCCGCGTCTTGGTTTGAGTTCCATTGACTGGACACGTTCCCTCTTCCCCGTGGGAACGTTCATGGCACAGCGCTGCCTCTGTGGTGGCCGAGCCCGCGTGTCCACACTCCCGCCGCGGTCCGTGGCCCCGCTCTGTCTGTCTGTCTGTCTGTCTGAGGTCCCCTCCAGCCTCGGGTGGTTTGGAAGTCTGTCTTTAATTTCCGGATGCATGTCCCTGTGGCCTTCCTGCTGGTTCCCAGTCCGGTTCCCTGACCCCAGCGGAGGGACCCCGAGGCTGGTCTCCGGGCGGCTGCGGCTTTGGGGGGCTGTCCCCGGGCACGGGGCGGGGGGACGTTCCGCTTCTGCTGGGCGGATGCCGTGTGCCGGGCAGACCTGCGGTCCGAGGCGGCTCCCAACAGGCCTTCTGCCGAAGTCGGTTTTAAGCGCTGACTCTCCAGTCGCATCTTCTTAAAAAGTCACCTTTTTTGTCTTTCAAGTTGCGTCTCTCTAGCGGGATGTTTCTCCCTCGTCTCCGCCCGGGTCACCAAACCCCGTCACCAGCTCCGGGGCCTCCGGCGGGCTGCGGTCGGCGCGGAGGGGGCGGGCTGCGGGGGCGGGAGGCCGGCCCCAGTCCTCCGCGCGAGCAGGCCGGGCCCCGCAGGTGAACACCAGCTTCGAGGACTGGAAGACCACCAAGTGGAAGAACATCAACGTGGAGCAGATGGACATCGACTGCAAGAAGTTCGCCAAGGAAGTGCGGTCGCTGGACAAGGAGATGAAGACCTGGGACGCCTTCGTGGGGCTGGACAACACCGTCAAGAACATGATCACCTCGCTGCGCGCCGTGAGCGACCTGCAGAACCCCGCCATCCGCGACCGCCACTGGCAGCAGCTCATGCAGGCCACCCAGGTGCGGGAGGGAGGCTGCGGGGGGGATGGGGGGGCACACGGCTGCCTGGGCGGGCGGGCGGGCGGGCGGGCAGCGGCGGGGGAAGGAGCTGGCCCGCGCTCCGGGGCCTGGGACGGGCAGAGCTGCCTCTGGGGGGGATCCCGGTGGACCCTGCCTGTCTCCCGGCCCAGGTGAAGTTCGAGATGTCGGATGACACTGTGCTGGCCGACCTGCTCCAGCTGAACCTGCACAAGTTTGAGGACGAGGTCCGGAACATCGTGGACAAGGCGGTGAAGGAGTCCGGGATGGAGAAGGTACCCTGAGGGCGGAGGGTCTGTCCAGGATGGGGAGGGGCCCTGAGGGCGGGAGGGTCTGTCCGGAATGGGGAGGGGCCCTGAGGGCAGAGGGTCTGTCCGGGATGGGGTGGGGCCCTGAGGGCGGAGGGTCTGTCCGGAATGGGGAGGGGGCCCTGAGGATGGGAGGGGTCTGTCCGGGATGGGGAGGGGCCCTGAGGATGGGAGGGGTCTGTCCGGGATGGGGTGGGGCCCTGAGGATGGGAGGGGTCTGTCCGGGATGGGGAGGGGGCCCCGTGGACGGGAGGGGTCTGTCCGGGATGGGGAGGGGGCCCTGAGGGCGGGAGGGTCTGTCTGGGATGCGGAGGGGCCCTGAGGGTGGGAGGGGTCTGTCCGGGATGGGGAGGGGCCCTGAGGGCAGAGGGTCTGTCCGGGATGGGGAGGGGCCCTGAGGGCGGGAGGGTCTGTCCGGGATGGGGAGGGGCCCCGTGGACGGGAGGGGTCTATCCGGGTGAGGCCCCACCTGCCACACCTGTCCCCCGGGGCCAGCGCTCACGGAACAGCGAAGGGACGGCTCCCAGCGCACCCAGGAACCCTGTGGTGTGGCCCCGCGCTTCCTTCCCGGGAAACCCCGCAGGTGCTGAAGGTGCTGGACAGCACCTGGTCCACCATGGTGTTCGGCCACGAGCCGCACCCGCGCACGGGCACCATGATGCTGCGCACGGACGAGGTGCTGGTGGAGACGCTGGAGGACAACCAGGTGCAGCTGCAGAACCTGATGATGTCCAAGTACCTGTCGCACTTCCTGCACGAGGTGACGAGCTGGCAGCAGAAGCTGTCCACCGCCGACTCGGTCATCGCCATCTGGTTCGAGGTGCAGCGCACGTGGAGCCACCTGGAGAGCATCTTCGTGGGCTCCGAGGACATCCGCGCCCAGCTGCCCGAGGACTCGCGCCAGTTCCAGGAGATCGACAAGGAGTTCAAGGTGCGCCGCCCCGCCCCGCCCCCACCGCCTGCCCCCGCCCCCGCCCCGCCCCGCCCCGCCCCTCCCCACCCCGCCTGCCCCCGCCCCCGCCCCGCCTGCCCCGTCCAGCCCGGCCGGCCCCCTGCCCGCCCCCGCCCCCCGCCCCGCCCCGCCCCAACCCCCCGCCTGCCCTGTCCAGCCGGTCCCGCCCCCCCCGCCCCCTGCCCGCCCCCGCCCCGCCCCAACCCCGCCCGCCCCCGCCCCACGCCCCACCCCGCCCCGCCCCAACCCCGCCCCCTGCCCGCCCCCGCCCGCCCGCACCGTCCAGCCCGTCCGGCCTGGGCCCCCCCCTCCTCGTCCCCCTGCCCCGCCCGCACCGTCCAGCTCCCGCCCGGCGGGAGGACGGGGCCTCTGACGCCGGCCCCTGCCCGCCCAGGCCCTGATGGAGGAGGCGGTGAAGACGCCCAACGTGGTGGAGGCCACCAACAAGCCGGGGCTCTACGAGAAGCTGGAGGACATGAAGAAGAGGTGGGTCTGCTGCCGGCTGGGGGGGGGGGGGGAGCACCGAGAGCCGGTCCTGGGTCCGAGCACCTTTCCTGGGGAGCTGGTGCTCCCCGGCCCCGCCGTGCCCTCCTGAGGGAGCGAGCACGGGAGATGGAGCGGCTCCTCCTGCCCCCCCCCCCCCCCCCCCCGTCAGGGCTGCAGGGAGGAGCCGGTGGGCAGGCGGGCAGGAGCGTCAGTGGAAGGGGCTGAGCCACACCCGCCAACCTCCGCCCCCCCCAGGCTGGCCGTGTGCGAGAAGGCGCTGGCCGAGTACCTGGAGACCAAGAGGATGGCCTTCCCCCGGTTCTACTTCGTGTCCTCGGCCGACCTCCTGGACATCCTCTCCAACGGCAACGACCCTGTGGAGGTGGGCGGCGGCCCCGTTCACCCCGCGGCCGGCCGCCCCGGAAACCACCCTGGGCCCGGCTGAGGCCCGGCTGAGGCCCGGAGACCCGCACTCACTGTGGGCCCGGCCTCTGGCCTCCTGGGCCCGGCTTCCTCATCCGGGAGCCGAGCGAGACTCCTTTCGGAGATGCAGCCCGGGTCCCGGGGGAGGGAAAGGTGCCCAGGCTCTTCTGGCAGGGCAGTCACCGGACCGTGGGGGGAAGCGGCGGACGGGCCAGCAGGGGTGGGGTCTCAGTTGCTTGTATAAGTGCAAGATAGGTCCCGGGTCCCGGCACTCATCCTTTTGCCCACCCTGCATTCTATTCTAACCGTTACCCTGTGGGACGCACCGCGGGGGGCGGGGGGAACACACACAGGGTGGCCCCAGGGGGCAGGCTGAGCCTGTGACCGGGACACAGGCCTCGCGGCGGGGCCAGAGCTGCTGAGGGAAGAGAAATCCGGGGACAGACCCTGCCCCAGGCCGGCCCGGGCAGCTCCACTGGCTCGCTGTCGGCGGGGCGGGCTTCGTGTGAGCGTGGGCGCGGGAAAGGGGGGCCCACCCCCCGGAAAGAGAGAGGCTCCCAGCCGCCGAGGACCCGACGCCCCCGCCCCTCCCGCCCCGTCCAGGTGAGCCGCCACCTGTCCAAGCTGTTCGACAGCCTGTGCAAGCTCAGGTTCCAGCTGGACGAGAAGGAGAAGCCGGTGAAGACGGGGCTGGGCATGTACAGCAAGGAGGACGAGTACATGGACTTCGACCAGGAGTGCGACCTCTCGGGGCAGGTGGGCGCGGGCGCGGGCGCAGACAGGGCTGCCCACAGCGGCGGGGCAGACGGCCGTGTACGAGCTGCGTGCCGTCCCCGGGGTGTCCCCTCCGCCCGCGTCCAGAGAACGGGCTCGAAGGACTGGTCTCTAGCATTCCTGGCACCGCCTTCTAGAGCGAGGACACCCCCAGCGGAGGAGGGAAGAACGGGCGGGGGGGGCGCGGGTCACAGATGCAGCGTCTCTGAGTGTCAGCGGCGCCTCGGGGGCTCAGACCAGCCTGTCTCCTCTTCAGATTCTCCATTTCCCCTGGTCTCCCTCCCTCCGCTGCCTGGAAACGGCCCTCACGTGATCCCGCCCCCCCCCCTCTCCCCGCTTCCCCGCCCGCTTCCCCAGTTGGTCACTCTCGCTGACATCTCCGTCCTGGGGAAGGTGATGGCCAGTATTAAGTATCTTTATTTTTTTAACCCTCACACGAGGGCATTTCTCCATTGGTTGTTAGAGACAGTGGAAGAGGGAGGGAAAGACAGAGACATCCACGTGAGAGCAACAACACATGGATTGGTTGCCTCCTGTCCACGTGGAAGACCAGGGCCTGGGCCGGGGAGGGGCCTGCCACTGGCGGAATCGAACCCGGGACCCTTTGGTCCGCGGGCCGACGCCCTATCCCCTGAGGCAGGCGGGCTAGGCCCCCGTTACATGGCTTAGGTAACAAAGCAAGTGGTGGGCACGAGGTGCGTGGGCCGCCCGGGGCGCAGCGTGGCCCCCCGGCCGCCCGCAGGTGGTGGGCACGAGGTGCGGGGCCCGCCCGGGGCTCAGCGTGGCCCCCGGCCGCCCGCAGGTGGTGGGCACGAGGTGCGGGGCCCGCCCGGGGCTCAGCGTGGCCCCCCGGCCCGCCCGCAGGTGGAGGTGTGGCTGAACCGCGTGCTGGACCGCATGTGCGCCACGCTGCGGCACGAGGTCCCCGAGGCCGTGGTCACCTACGAGGAGAAGCCCCGGGAGCAGTGGATCTTCGACTACCCGGCCCAGGTGCTGGCGGCGGGGGCGGGGGGGCGGGGCTCCGGAGGGGGGGCGTGGCTCACCCGGCGCCGGGCCCTCTGCCTGCAGGTGGCGCTCACGTGCACGCAGATCTGGTGGACCACGGAGGTGGGCATGGCGTTCGCGCGCCTGGAGGAGGGCTACGAGAACGCCATCAAGGACTACAACAAGAAGCAGGTGCGTGGCCGTGGCCGCGCCCGCGGGCTGCTCGCTCGCAGCTCGGAGCCCCCCCGTCCCCCGGGGAGCGGCCCGCCGCTGGCAGCCGGTGGCTTTGCCCGGTAACCGCCTTCCCGGGACCTGGCTTTGGTTCCTCACCTGGAAATGGACAAAAGCTGCCGTCAGCTGTTTTTGTTTTTTTTAAAAAAAGATGGCGGATTAGGAATGTAGAAGCCAAAGGTGGCCTTTACGTGGAAGGAGGGCCCTGGCCGGTGTGGCCCAGTGGGTAGAGCGTTGGCCTGCGGACCTGAGGGTTCCGGTCAAGGGCCCATGTCCGGGTTGTGGGCTCCAGTGGGGGGCGTGCAGGAGGCAGCGATCGATGATTCTCATCATTGGTGTTTCTCTCCCTCCCCCTCCCTCCTGCTCTGAAATCAATAAAAACATATATAAGAGATTTTTTTAAAAATTAAACTACCTCTCTCTAAAAAGAAATGGGAGAAGGAAAAACTATGCTAACCCACACCCAGATATAACCACTGTCACCATGTTGTTGCCTGGTTATCATTCTAACACTACTCAGCGGTAGCACATTAATCATATATAACATGTTATTATAGTCTCTGGGGTTCACGTATGTGAAGATAAATGAAAAAACATACGTCAACGGCTTATTTTTTATGGGAAATTTGTTTCCGACGCTCCAAGGCCCCGTTTTCACGTCCGATCCGCCCCGTCCGCGGCTCCAGCGTTCCCTCCCCTCCGTCACTGTGGGGGCCCCAGGGCACCCCGGGGGCTGTGGGAACGTTCTCCTGCGTTTCTCATTGTGGACAACACGGTGGTCTCCCGTCCCCGCGTGAGCTCCAGGGACCCCGCAGCCCGGTTCCCCCCGCAGCCCGGTCCCCCCGCAGCCCGGTCCCCCCGCAGCCCGGTCCGCCCGCAGCCCGGTCCCCCCGCAGCCCGGTCCCCCCCGCAGCCCGGTCCCCCCGCAGCCCGGTCCGCCCGCAGCCCGGTCCCCCCACAGCCCGGTCCCCCCGCAGCCCGGTCCGCCCGCAGCCCGGTCCCCCCACAGCCCGGTCCCCCCGCAGCCCGGTCCGCCCGCAGCCCGGTCCCCCTGCAGCCCGGTCCCCCCGCAGCCCAGGCCCCCCCCCCGGGGGGGCGGCCCCGGGCCCCACGAGCCGTTGCTCCCCCAGATCAGCCAGCTGAACGTGCTCATCACGCTGCTCATCGGGAACCTGAACGCGGGCGACAGGATGAAGATCATGACCATCTGCACCATCGACGTGCACGCCCGGGACGTGGTGGCCAAGATGATCACGGCCAAGGCACGGGCCCTGGGCCCGGGGGGCGGGGGCGGCTCTGTACCCGGGCCCGGGGGGCGGGGGCGGCTCTGTACCCGGGCCCCCCCTGGTTCCCTTTCTGAGACCCCCGGGCGCTGGCGGGGACGGGCGGCAGGGCGGCGGCGCCTGACAGCGGCACGGCGCAGGTGGAGAGCTCGCAGGCCTTCACGTGGCAGTCGCAGCTGCGCCACCGCTGGGACGAGGAGAAGAGGCACTGCTTCGCCAACATCTGCGACGCCCAGATCCAGTACTCGTACGAGTACCTGGGCAACACGCCACGGCTGGTCATCACGCCGCTCACCGACCGGTGCGCCCCGCCCTCGGGCCCGGACGTCCGGCGGGGGGGGACCAGGCCTGGGGTCCGGGCTGTGGGGGGAGCCGTCGGCCCGGGGCCCGGGGGGCCGTGGAGGTGATGCGGCTGCAGTGTGGGATGGCGCTGTGTGAAGTCCCATGAGCTCGTTGGGCGTCGAGCAGCGGGGCTCAGAGTGACCCCGGACACGGCGAGCCCCGGCCTCGGCGGTAACCCCGGCCCCTCGCAGGTGCTACATCACCCTGACCCAGTCCCTGCACCTGATCATGGGCGGCGCGCCCGCCGGCCCGGCTGGCACCGGCAAGACCGAGACCACCAAGGACCTGGGCCGGGCACTGGGCACCATGGTGTATGTCTTCAACTGCTCCGAGCAGATGGACTACAAGGTGCGGTGGGCGTCTGCGCCCCCCTTCCCTCCCCCCCTCTTCCCCTCCCCCCTCCCACCCTTCCCCTCTCCCCCACTGCAGCTGCGGGCCAGCTCACGGGGTCTCTCCCCCTCCCCATCCCCCTTCCCCCCCCACTGCAGCCGCAGGGGCAGGGGCTCCCCAGGGGCCAGCTCACAGGGTCCCCGCCCCGCTCCCCACTCCCCTTTCCACCCACTGCAGCCGCAGGGGCAGGGGCTCCCCAGGGGCCAGCTCACGGGGCCCCCCTCTCCTCCCCCCACTTTGCAGTCCTGTGGCAACATCTACAAGGGCCTGGCGCAGACCGGGGCCTGGGGCTGCTTCGACGAGTTTAACCGCATCTCCGTGGAGGTGCTGTCCGTCATCGCCGTGCAGGTAGCCGCGGTCACCGGCGGAGCTGGGGACTCGGGGAAGCCGGCTTTCCCGCGTGGGTCCGTGTGTCCAGCCCGACCGGGGCGCAGAGACAGGCGAGACCCAGCCCTGCCCTCCGGGGCCGCGCTCTGGCTGGGCCGACAGGAGTGAGAGCAGTGGGGATCGGTTGTGGGTTCTGAGGGGGCTGCACAGAGGGCTTTGCTGTAGGTGCCAGTGGAGCTGAGCGCTGAAGGATGCATAGGAGTTTGTTAGTTAGACAAGAGAGTGGGGAGAAGAGGGAGACAAGGGAGGAAGGAGGCGAGGAGGGCGTGTGCTCCAGGGTTTGAGGATCCCTCGGGCCAGAGCGCAGGACGGGGGCGGGGGGTGGTGGTGGGGGGTGGGAAACAGGGCTTGCCAGGGATGCAAACTCTCTGTGCCTCCACTCTCTAACCTGTAAAATGGATTCGATGACCCAGGTTCGCGGCAAGGTCAGGGTGGATGCGGGGACCGACCCCCTCCACTCGGGGTTCCCTCCTCTGCGGAACGGAGGCGCGAGAACCTGAAGGGAAGCAGAGGCTTCCGCAGCAGCGGGTTAGCGAGGAATTCTGCGGGGTCCCCCCGCCCCCCAGCCCTGATCCCCGGAGGAGAGGAGAGTCCTGGGGAGCTTTGGCAGGACAGCTTTGAAAGGTGTCAACTGTGAACGCGGGGCGCCCTCGCGTGGCGGCTGGGAGGGTTGCAGCCTCGGCCGGCTCGGATGGCCCCCGAGTTGAGGTGCCCCTGGGACCAGCCCCTGCCGGCTGCCCGCCCGCCCGCGGGGGACTGGTCACTCAGCGGAGGGGGTGGGCAGTGCGCAGCGATGCCGGACACGCAGCACCTGGGCGGCCCCACGGGCCCCCACGGAGGACAGCACCGTAGAGTCACGCAGGCCCAGGCAGGGCTGGGGCGGGAGGGGGTGCTGTGGCTGCAGAGGTGCCTGAAGCGGCCTCCAGTGACAGACACGGCCGTGCCCGAGGTGTCTGCACGCCAGCCGCGCAGAGGGGGCCGTGGGGCCGCGGCGTGGAGCCCGTGTGAATTCCCTGCAGGCGAGCCCACGGCGTTTAAACAGGGAGAGGCCAGGGGTCCTCTGCCAAGCCGACTGTCTGCATGCCCCCTGCCCAGGTCAAGTGCGTGCAGGACGCCATCCGGGCCAAGAAAAAGACCTTCAACTTCCTGGGGGAGGTCATCGGGCTCATCCCCACGGTCGGCATCTTCATCACCATGAACCCCGGCTACGCGGGCCGCACGGAGCTGCCCGAGAACCTCAAGGCCTTGTTCAGGTGCGTGGGGGGCGGGGAGGCGGGCAGGTGCCCATCCCCTGTGCTGCCCCCCAGGGCGGGTCCCTCCTGGAGCCAGGGCGGCCAGGGTGCAGGGTGACCCCAGAGGAGGGTGGAGGGGTGCAAGCGCAGGGCTTGAGGGTGGGGGAGAGACAGGGAGGACGGAGGACGGAGGGGAGGGGCTGGGAGCCGTCCGGCCCTGGCATCTAGGCCAGCCACGCTGCGTGTCCCCCACTGCCCACAGGGGTGCCCTGCGGGCGGGCGGGAGGGGCGGGGCTGAGCGTGGACCCCCTCCAGGCCGTGCGCCATGGTGGTGCCCGACTTCGAGCTCATCTGCGAGATCATGCTGGTGGCCGAGGGCTTCCTGGAGGCGCGGCTGCTGGCCCGGAAGTTCATCACCCTCTACACGCTGTGCAAGGAGCTGCTCTCCAAACAGGTGAGGGGCCGGGCAGGGGGCCCGGGGCAGGCGGGGCCGGGGGGCCAGGGGTAGAGGGGGGCCTGGGACAGAGGGGGCTGGGGTAGGGGGGCCGGGGCAGGGGGGCTGGGCAGGGGGGCTGGGGCAGGGGGGCCGGGACAGAGGGGGGCTTGGGCAGAGGGGCCGGGGCAGGGGGGCCGGGGCTGGGGGGCCCAGGGCAGGGGGGCCAGGGGAGCAACGAGGCAGCCCGCCGGGGCCGGCCAAGGCCTGTGTCCGGGCCCGGCTCGCTCTCCGGCTCGCTCTCCTCGCGGCCTGGCAGAGCCCCGCCCGCCCAGCCGCAGGCCTGCCCGCCCGGCCTCTGGACCCAGCGCCCCCTGGGCGAGGCACCGCCGGCCCTGGCACTCACACGCCCCCCCGCCCCAGGACCACTACGACTGGGGGCTGCGGGCCATCAAGTCGGTGCTGGTGGTGGCCGGCTCCCTCAAGCGGGGCGACCCGAGCCGCGCGGAGGACCAGGTGCTGATGCGGGCGCTGCGGGACTTCAACATCCCCAAGATCGTGACCGACGACCTGCCCGTCTTCATGGGGCTCATCGGGGACCTCTTCCCCGCCCTCGAGGTGCCCCGCAAGCGGGACCTGAACTTCGAGAAGGTGGGTCCCCCGGCGGGAGGCGCCGGGTGGGCGTGGCCTCGGCAGCTGCCTCGCAGCCCGGGCTCCTCGCTCAGTGCCGGTCTGAGGGCCGAGGGCTGAGGGCACACCCCTGCATGGAGACCCCGCACCTGGGGTCACTGCTCCCTATGGCACTGCCCGGGCAGGAGGCTCCCCGCCCAGAACATAGCTGGTCCTGTGCCCTGCGCCCACCCTGCGCCCAGCGTTCCCTGCTGTGTGCCCAGCGCCCATCCCCCCCGCGGCCCCCCAGATCATCAAGCAGAGCATCCTGGAGCTGAAGCTGCAGGCGGAGGACAGCTTCGTGCTGAAGGTGGTGCAGCTGGAGGAGCTGCTGCAAGTGCGCCACTCGGTGTTCGTCATCGGCAACGCGGGCAGCGGCAAGTCCCAGGCAGGTGCCCCCCAGCACCGGGCGCAGGCCGCCCGCCACCGGCCCCTGCGGGGCCCCCGCCCTGTGGAGGGCACCAGGGAGGCTGTGCTGGGCTGGGAGGAGGCAGGCAGCGGCCACGGGACCCTGGTCCCTCCATGGGCCCTTCTCCGGGGTCACGGGGGCAGCCACCTGCCTCTCAGCCCGGCCAGTCCTGGGGGTGGAAGTGAGAGTGGCCCATAACCAGCCTCTCTGACGCCCACTGGAAGGTTCTAGAGCCGCCAGATGCCCCGGGGGGGGGGTCTTGCACGTGAGCACCTCCCCACTCCATGAGCACCTCCCCCGTGAGCACGCCCCCTCCATGAGCATGCCCCCCCGTGAGCACCTTCCCCCTGTGAACACCTCCCCCCGTGAGCACCCCCCCGTGAGCACCTCCCCCTGTGAACACCTCCCCCCTCCATGAGCACCTCCCCCGTGAGCACCCCCCGTGAGCACCCCCCTGTGAGGGTGGGTGAGGGTGGGTTACGTTGTCACTGGGACGCTAATGGCTCTCCCAGGCTCAGCGTGGAGGCCAGGCCAGTGCCCGTGCCGTCTGAGACCAGAGCGTGGCCCCATGTTTGCCACCGGGCTCCCGTCGGGGGGGACACAAACCCATTTGTGTGTCCCCAAAGCAAAGCCAACCCAGGGCAGAGGGTCTGGGTCCGAGTCTCATGGGCGTCGTCCCCACGGCCTCACCTCGAGTGACCGCCTGACCCCTCGCCAGGTGCTCAAGTCCCTCAACAAGACCTACCAGAACCTGAAGAGGAAGCCGGTGGCCGTAGACCTGGACCCCAAGGCCGTCACCTGCGACGAGCTCTTCGGCATCATCAACCCGGCCACCAGGGAGTGGAAAGACGGTAACGGAGCCGGCCCGGCGTGCGGTGCGGGGGCGCGGGGGCGCGGGGGCGGGCGCCGGGGCATGGGTCGCCAGGGCTCCCTGTGAGAGCAGTGAGCACATGCGTGGAGGCCGGCATGGCCCAGGCGGAGGCAGGGGCCTCAAGTCCCGGTGGAGGGGGTCCCACAATGCCTATCAGCTTACACCAGCCCTGCTCCCACCAGCCCTGCTCACACCAGCCCTGCTCACACCAGCCCTGCTCACACCAGCCCTCCTCCCACCAGCCCTGCTCACACCAACCCTCCTCCCACCCGCCCTCCTCCCACCAGCCCTGCTCACACCAGCCCTGCTCACACCAGCCCTCCTCCCACCAGCCCTGTTCACACCAGCCCTGCTCACACCAGCCCTCCTCCCACCAGCCCTGCTCACACCAGCCCCGCTCCCACCAGCCCTCCTCCCACCAGCCCTGCTCACACCAGCCCTGCTCACACCAGCCCTGCTCACACCAGCCCTCCTCCCACCAGCCCTGCTCACACCAGCCCTCCTCCCACCAGCCCTGCTCACACCAGCCCTGCTCACACCAGCCCTCCTCCCACCAGCCCCGCTCACACCATACCCCTCACACCAGCCCTCCTCCCACCAGCCCTGCTCACACCAGCCCTGCTCACACCAGCCCTCCTCCCACCAGCCCTCCCACCAGCCTTGCTCACACCAGCCCTGCTCACACCAGCCCTGCTCACACTAGCTCTCCTCCCACCAGCCCCGCTCACACCATACCCCTCACACCAGCCCTCCTCCCACCAGCCCTGCTCACACCAGCCCTGCTCACACTAGCTCTCCTCCCACCAGCCCCGCTCACACCATACCCCTCACACCAGCCCTCCTCCCACCAGCCCTGCTCACACCAGCCCTGCTCACACTATCTCTCCTCCCACCAGCCCCGCTCACACCATACCCCTCACACCAGCCCTCCTCCCAACAGCCCTCCTCCCACCAGCCCTGCTCACACCAGCCCTGCTCACACCAGCCCCACTCACACCAGCCCTCCTCCTACCAGCCCCGCTCACACCAGCCCCACTCACACCAACCCTATTCACACCAGCCCCACTCACACCAGCCCCCTCACACCAGCCCCACTCACACCATACCCCTCACACCAGCCCTCCTCCCACCAGCCCCACTCACACCAGCCCTCCTCCTACCAGCCCCGCTCACACCATCCCCCTCACACCAGCCCCACTCACACCAGCCCTCCTCCCACCAGCCCCACTCACACCAGCCCTCCTCCCACCAGCCCCGCTCACACCAGCCCCGCTCACACCAGCCCCGCTCACACCAGCCCCCCGCTCACTCCTAGGCCTCTTCTCGACCATCATGCGGGACATGGCCAACATCACGCACGAAGGCCCCAAATGGATCGTCCTGGACGGGGACATCGACCCCATGTGGATCGAGTCTCTCAACACCGTCATGGACGACAACAAGGTTCAAGGGGCTCCTAGTCTTTGAGATCCCACCTCACCCCACCCACACGGCACACAGGCCTGCCACAGTCGGCGCGCGGGGGCGGGACCGGGGACCGGTCTGTCTGGGGCTCCACATGGACAGTTTGAACAGGGGAAGTCCCGTGTCACAAGGTGTGCTTGCGTGACTCCGCTCCACGCGTGACCCTGCTCCTCGCGTGACCCCGCTCCTCGCGTGTCCTGTCCTAGACATTTTGGGGAGTGCATGGTGGAGGGTGCAGACGTGAAAAGCATTCTTGTCTGGTTACTCGGCATAATGAGGGGAAATAGCGAGCACCTGTGAGGAGGGCTTGTGTAGAAGCAGCTGAGAAGACGGTTCTCAGCCGACACAGGAGGGAGGGAGCTGCAGGATTCGGGGGGGGGGGGGGGTCGATGCCCACATGTGAGAGTGCAATCCTAATCCTCGTCCCGGGGCAGGAGGGGGCAGCGGGGGGGCGGGGTGCAGGGGCCCGGGCGCTGGCGCCTCGGCTGCTGAGAGCCCATGGGCCCCCTCCTAGGTCCTCACCTTGGCCAGCAACGAGCGCATCCCCCTGAACCGCACCATGAGGCTGGTGTTCGAGATCAGCCACCTGAGGACCGCCACGCCCGCCACCGTCTCCCGAGCCGGCATCCTCTACATCAACCCCGCAGACCTGGGCTGGAACCCGTGAGCCGGGGTGTCTGTCCGCTCCACACGGCCGAGAAACGGGGCTGGGGCCTGTCAGAGGGTCACACGCATGTGGCGAGCCTGGGGCGTGTCAGATGTCCGTGTCCTGTGCTGCAGGCAAGGCCCACATGTAGAGGAGGTCTATTGGCTCAATTCGACAAGCATGCTTCAGGCATGGCTGGATCCAGGAGCCCTGATGATGTCATGAGATGGTCCTGCTTCTCTCCTCTCCTCTCCTTTCCTCTCTTCCCTTCCTATCCCCTCTCCCTGACCCCATGATGTCATGAAGCCGAAGCGCAGCTTCCCCTGCCTTCCCTCCCTCCCCTGCCCGCCCTCCCCTCAGTGGGATGCCAGTTGCTCTGGCCTTGTAGAACCCCCATCGCTAGAATATCAGCACCAGAGCACGTACCCTCAGCAGCCCCGTCTGCGTGGCCAGGCAGGGCCCCAGAGTCACGCGGGAGATATGCTAGGGAGGGGTGGTGCAGCCCCATCGCAGGGGAGAGGCTGGGGGCAGCAGGCAGGGGGAGAGGCTGGGGGGCAGCATGGCAGGGGGAGAGGCTGGGGGCAGCAGGTGGGGGAGAGGCTGGGGGCAGCAGGTGGGGGAGAGGCTGGGGGGCGGCAGGCGGGGGAGAGGCGGGGGGGCTGGGGGGGCAGCAGGCGGGGGAGAGGCTGGGCAGTGGCAGGTGGGGGAGAGGCTGGGGGCGGCAGGCGGGGAGAGGCTGGGGGGTTGGGGGGGGCAGCAGGCAGGGGAGAGGCTGGGGGCGGCAGGCGGGGGAGAGGCTGGGGGGCAGCAGCCGGGGAGAGGCTGGGGGGCAGCTCGGCAGGGGGAGAGGCTGGGGGGCAGCAGGCAGGGGGAGAGGCTGGGGGGCAGCTCGGCAGGGGGAGAGGCTGGGGGGCAGCAGGCAGGGGAGAGGCTGGGGGGCAGCAGCCGGGGAGAGGCTGGGGGGCAGCTCGGCAGGGGGAGAGGCTGGGGGGCAGCAGGCAGGGGGAGAGGCTGGGGGGGCGGCAGGCGGGGGAGAGGCTGGGGGGCAGCAGCTGGGGAGAGGCTGGGGGGCGGCAGGCGGGGGAGAGGCTGAGAGGCGGCAGGCGGGGAGAGGCTGGGGGGCGGCAGGCGGGGAGAGGCTGGGGGGCAGCAGGCGGGGGAGAGGCGGGGGGGCAGCAGAAGGGGAGAGGCGGAGGGCGGCAGGCGGGGAGAGGCTGGGGGGCGGCAGGCGGGGGAGAGGTTGGGGGGCGGCAGCCGGGGAGAGCCTGGGGGGCAGCAGCCGGGGGAGAGGCTGGGGCAGCAGGCGGGGAGAGGCTGGGGGGCGGCAGGCGGGGGAGAGGCTGGGCAGTGGCAGGCGGGGGAGAGGCTGGGGGGCGGCAGGCGGGGGAGAGGCTGGGGGGCGGCAGGCGGGGGAGAGGCGGGGGGGCAGCAGAAGGGGGAGAGGCTGGGGCAGCTCGGCAGGGGGAGAGGCGGAGGGCGGCAGGCGGGGGAGAGGCGGGGGCAGCTCGCGGCGGCCTCAGCGCCCCCCCCCCCCCCCCGCAGCGTGGTGAGCAGCTGGATCGAGCGGCGCAAGGTGCAGTCGGAGAAGGCCAACCTGATGATCCTGTTCGACAAGTACCTGCCCATGTGCCTGGACAAGCTGCGCTTCGGCTTCAAGCGGATCACGCCGGTGCCCGAGGTGACGGTGATCCAGACCATCCTGTACCTGCTCGAGTGCCTGCTCACCGAGCGCAACACGCCGCCCGACTCGCCCAAGGAGCTGTACGAGCTCTACTTCGTCTTCGCCTGCTTCTGGGCCTTCGGGGGCGCCATGTTCCAGGACCAGGTGCCCCCCGACCCGGCCTGACCCCTCCCGCCCGCCCGCCCGCTCACACCCGGTTCCCCAGCACCCCGTCCCCCCACGCCCCTCACACACTGTCCCCCCACGCCCCTCACCCCGTCCACCCACGCCCCTCACCCCGGTCCCCCCACGCCCCTCACACACTGTCCCCCCCACGCCCCTCACCCCGTCCCCCCACGCCCCTCACCCCGTCCCCCCAACGCCCCCTCACACACTGTCCCCCCCACGCCCCTCACCCCCGTCCCCCCACGCCCCTCACCCCGTCCCCCCAACGCCCCCTCACGCACTGTCCCCCCACGCCCCCTCACGCCCCTCACGCCCCACGCCCCGCCCCCTGTCCCACCCCCTCACGCCCCTCACCCCCCGTCCCCCCAACGCCCCTTCACGCACTGTCCCACCTCACGCCCCTCACGCCCCACGCCCCGCCCCCTGTCCCGCCCCCTGTCCCGCCCCCTCACGCCCTCACGCCCCTCACGCCCCACGCCCCGCCCCCTGTCCCGCCCCCTCACGCCCCGCCCCCTCACGCCCCGCCCCTCACGCCCCCTCACGCCCCCTCACGCCCCGCCCCCTCACGCCCCTCACGCCCCTCACGCCCCCCGCCCCGCCCCCTGTCCCGCCCCCTGTCCCGCCCCCTCACGCCCCTCACGCCCCGCCCCTCACGCCCCGCCCCCTCACGCCCCTCACGCCCCACGCCCCGCCCCCTGTCCCGCCCCCTGTCCCGCCCCCTCACGCCCCGCCCCTCACGCCCCGCCCCTCACGCCCCCTCACGCCCCTCACGCTCCTCACGCCCCGCCCCCTCACGCCCCTCACGCCCCTCACACCCCGCCCCTCACGCCCCTCACGCCCTCACACCCCGGCACTCACGCCCCTCACACACTGTCCCCCCCCACGCCCCTCACGCCCCTCACGCCCCTCACGCCCCCTCACGCCCCGGCCCTCACGCCCCTCACGCCCCTCACGCCCCGGCCCTCACGCCCCCTCACGCCCCTCACGCCCCGCCCCCGCAGCTGGTGGACTACCGTGTCGAGTTCAGCAAGTGGTGGATCAACGAGTTCAAGACCATCAAGCTCCCGTCCCAGGGCACCGTCTTCGACTACTACCTGGACCCCGACACCAAGAAGTTCCTGCCCTGGACCGACCGCGTGCCCTCCTTCGAGCTGGACCCCGAGATCCCGCTGCAGGTAGTGCCCGGGCGGCCTCCTTTCCCCTCCTCCCCCTCCCCCTCCTCTCTTCCCCCCCCCTCCTCCCCTCTCCTCCCTCCTCCCTCCCCCCCTTCTCTCTTCTCCCCCTCCTCCCTCCTCCCTCCTCCCCCTCCTCCCTTCTCCCCCCTTCTCTCTTCTCCCCCTCCCCCCCTCCCCTCCTCCCTTCTCCCCCTCCCCCTCCTCACCTCTCCTCCCTCCTCCCACCTCCCTTCCTCCCTCCTCCCCCTCCTCCCTTCTCCCCCCTTCTCTCTTCTCCCCCTCCCCCCTCCCCTCCTCCCTTCTCCCCCTCCCCTTCTCATTTCTCCCTCTCCGCCTCCTCCCTTTTATCCTCCCTCCCCCTCCTCCCTCCCCCCTCCTCCCTCCTCCCCTCTCCCCTTCCTCCCTTCTCCCCCTTCTCCTCCCCTCTCCCCCTCCTCCCTTCTCCCCCTTCTCCTCCCCCCTTTTATTCCCTCCTCCCCCGTCCTCCCTTCTCCCCTCCCCCTCCTCACTTCTCCCCCTTCCTCCCCCTCCTCCCAGGCCTCCCTGGTGCACACCACGGAGACCATCCGCATCCGCTACTTCATGGACCTGCTGATGGACAAGTCGTGGCCGGTGATGCTGGTGGGGAACGCGGGGTCGGGCAAGTCGGTGCTGATGGGCGACAAGCTGGAGAGCCTGAACATGGACGACTACCTGGTGCAGGCCGTGCCCTTCAACTTCTACACCACCTCCGCCATGCTGCAGGGTGAGCGCGGGGTGGGGAGGGGGCGGGGGGGGGAGGCCTGGGGCAGGGGGAGCAGGGAGGAAAGGCTGGGGGGCAGGGGGAGGCTGAGGGGCAGGGGGAGGCTGGGGGACAAAGGGGAGGCTGGGGGACAAAGGGGATGCTGAGGGAACAGGGGGAGAATGGGGGACAGGGGAGAATGGGGAACAGGGGAGAATGGGGGGACAAGGGGGTGGGGGTCCAGGGGGAGGCCAGGGATAGGGGGAGGCTGGGGGGACAGGGAGACTAGGGGGGAGAATGGGGGGGCCGGGTGGAGGCCGGGGACAGGGCGAGATGGGGGAGGGCCGGGGGGGGCGGGGGACGGGACAGTTAAGAAGGGGAGCGGGTGGGTCCTCATAACCCAGCTGCGCGCACACAGCCACACGCTGCCCGCCCCGCTCCTCCCAGGGACTTGCAGTTGCTTCTTGGCGCCCCGCCCCCACCCGCTGGCCGCACCCACAGAGGGACGGCGGTGGCCAGGCCCTCCCCAGCTCCCGGCGGGTCCCATGGGTCGTCACCACTGGCTGCGGGGCACAGGCTGAGGCACAGGCTCCTGCCGCCTTCCTCCCCCACGACGCCCCCACGCCCCCTTCCCGGGAGGGGCGCTCTGGCCTCACCGGGTGCCCCCCAGGGGTGCTGGAGAAGCCGCTGGAGAAGAAGTCGGGCCGGAACTACGCGCCGCCCGGCACCAAGAAGCTCATCTACTTCATCGACGACATGAACATGCCCGAGGTGGACAAGTACGGCACCGTGGCCCCGCACACGCTCATCCGCCAGCACATGGACCACGGGCACTGGTGCGGCCGCGGGGCGGGGGTGGCAGAGGGTGGTGCGGCCGCGGGGCGGGGGTGGCAGAGGGTGGTGCGGGCGGGGTGGGCGCGGGGTGGCAGAGGGTGGTGCGGGCGGGGTGGGGGCGGGGGTGGCAGAGGGTGGGGTGGGGTGGGGTGTGGCGGGGCTGGGGCGGGCGGTGGGGTCCAGGAGCAGGACCCCAGTGCGGTCCCCGCAGGTATGACCGGCAGAAGCTGACGCTGAAGGACATCCACAACTGCCAGTACGTGGCCTGCATGAACCCCACCTCCGGCTCCTTCACCATCGACCCCCGGCTCCAGGTGGGCGCCCCTCAGTCCGCAGGCGCTGGGCCAGGGCCGCGGGCAGAGAACACAGCCTGCTGGGGGCACCGGGACGGGGCCTGACCCCTTTGGGCATTCGGGGGGGGGGGGGTGTCAGAGGCCGGCCGGGCTGGGCCCCGGGGCTGGCAGGTCCAGGAGGGAAGCTCCGGGCGCCCGGTCCCTTCGGGGTTAAGATGACCAGCGAGCACAGTCCTCCGCCCGCCCAGGACGGGCCACCCACTGTGCCTGCACCCACAGCGCCCTCTCCGGGCCCTGGGCAGTGGGTCCTGGGCGAAGCCAGGCCTGGGCTCTGAGATGCTCTTGCCTCCGCCAACATTTTTCTTTTCTTTAAAAAAAAAAAAGTATATATATGTATATATTTGTATTATTTGTATTGATTTCAGAGAGGAAGGGAGAGAGAGGGGAATCGATGATGAGAGAGAATCACGGACCTGCTGCCTCCTGCACGCCCGGCACTGGGGATCGAGCCACCCCGGCACGTGCCCTGACCGGGGATCGAACTTTGACCTCCTGGTGTATAGGTTGATGCTCAACCATTGAGCCACACTGGCCGGCTTCACCAACATTTTTCTGGAGAGCGGGAAGGGCATTTGGTTGTTTCAGATATGACCGATATTTAATGGGACACACGCACGCACACGCACACGCACACGCACACGCACTCTGGCCACAAGACCCGGGCGGCGCGGACAGACTCCTCCCCCGGGGCGGCCGGCGCAGGCCCGGAGGCCGCCTGACGCGGGCGTGGCTGTCCGGGCAGCGCCACTTCTGCGTGTTCGCCGTGAGCTTCCCGGGCCAGGAGGCCCTCACCACCATCTACAACACGATCCTGTCCCAGCACCTGACCTATCGCTCGGCCCCCATGGTGGTGCAGCGGATGAGCGGGCAGCTGGTGGCCTCGGCGCTGGGTAAGCCGGCCGCCGCCCCCCTCGCCGGGACTGTGGCCGCTCTGTCCTCCCTGGGGAATGTCTGGCGTAGACTTTCCGATCCATGTCTTAAAGGACGCCGTTTCCCCGGGAGATGCCGTGCGATCCCATTGCTGGGTGTGTGTGTATGGGAGGGGGGGGTGGTTCAGGGTACAGAAAAGACGTGCACGTCGCCCGGGCAGCAGACTCCCCGCCCCGGCTCCGGGCATCGGCTTTGGGAACACTCCCTGGGCCTGAGCCGCAGCGAGTGCCGGGACGGTGTCCTCCCCCAGCCCTGCACCAGAAGGTCTCGGCCACGTTCCTCCCCACGGCCATCAAGTTCCACTACACCTTCAACCTCAGGGACCTCTCCAACATCTTCCAGGTACCGCCCCGCCCCTGCGGCCCTCGGGCACAGCCACGCCGGTCCCCGCGGCCTGAGGCTCCCGAGCGCGCTTCCCCAGGAGGCCGCTCCGGCCCCGTCTCCACTGCCCCCCACAACCCCCTCCACGCCTCTCCGGCCACCAACACGCCCTCCAGCCCGGGGCGTGCATGGCCGTGGCAGTGGTGGCTTCCGTGGCCCCGGGAGGCGTTGCCCCGGCTGCTGAGTGGCGGTCCCGGGGGAGGCGGCCACGTCCCCGACACCACGCACCGACGGCGCGCGCCTCACGCCGACCTCCGGGGCTGGGGCAGGGCCTCTTGTTCTCCACCACCGAGATCCTGAAGACGCCGCTGGACCTGGTCCGCCTCTGGCTGCACGAGGCCGAGCGCGTGTACGGCGACAAGATGGTGGACGGGAAGGACCAGGAGACGCTGCGCCGCGTCACCATCGCGTCCACCAAGAAGTTCTTCGACGTGAGTCCCGCCGCTGTCCCTCCGGGAGCCCGGACGCCCCGGGGGGCAGGGAGGGCCACGCGGGGTCCCACGAGGCGCCCACACGTGGGGGTGCGTCTGAGCCGGAGGAGAAAGGCCCGCCTGGCCCAGCTGCTCTGCTGGGGGCCTCAGGCCCTGGGGGACCAGCTTGTCCCCATTTCCCACAGGAACTCCTCCCAGCTGTCCGCAGGGCGCCTGAAACACGTGTGGGCCCCTGGCCTCCTGGGGCACCGGCTGCTGTGCTCACGGCTTGCCCGTGGTGTGTCTGTAGCCTGTCCATGGCGTGCCCACGACGTGTCTGTGGCGTGTCCATGGCGTGCCCATGACGTGTCCGGGGAGGCAAACGACAGGAGTGCGGTGACTCTCGCCCGCAGGAACTCGGCGATGAGCTGTTGTTTGCCAAACCGAATATCTTCAGCCACTTTGCTCATGGGATCGGCGACCCCAAGTACCTGCCCGTGACGGACATGGCCCAGCTGAACAAGCTGCTGGTGGACGTGCTGGACAGCTACAACGAGGTCAACGCGGTCATGAACCTGGTGAGCCGGGCCAGCCGAGGGCGGACACCTTGCCGGCGCCCCGGGGCCGGGCCGTTCCTGGCGAGCCCCGCGGCGGGGGCGGGGGCGGGGGGTCACGGAGGAGGTTGTGTGATGTGGAAGGCGGGTCCCCACGGGGCGAGGGGCTGAGGGTGCTGCCCCCCGCCCCCCGCTGCCCGCTCCCCGCAGGTGCTGTTTGAGGCCGCGGTGGCGCACATCTGCCGGATCAACCGCATCCTGGAGTCGCCGCGGGGGAACGCGCTGCTGGTGGGCGTGGGCGGCAGCGGCAAGCAGAGCCTGTCGCGCCTGGCGGCCTACATCAGCGCGCTGGACGTCTTCCAGATCACCCTCAAGAAGGGCTACGGCATCCCCGACCTCAAGGTGCGCGGGGCGGCGGGCGGGGACTCCGCGGGCTCCGAGGCCGGGCCGGCTGGGTCCGAGCCTGTCCTCACCCGCCCGCCCCGCGCAGCTGGACCTGAGCGCGCAGTACATCAAGGCGGCGGTGAAGAACGTGCCCTCCGTGTTCCTGATGACGGACTCGCAGGTGGCCGAGGAGCAGTTCCTGGTGCTCATCAACGACCTGCTGGCCTCGGGCGAGGTCCCGGGGCTGTTCGCCGACGACGAAGCGGAGAACATCATCTCGTCCATGCGGCCGCAGGTCAAGTCGCTCGGCCTGACCGACACCCGCGAGCAGTGCTGGAAGTTCTTCATCGAGAGGGTCCGCCGGCAGCTCAAGGTGCGCGGCTCCGGCTCCGGCTCCGGCTCCAAGGCCGGGCCTGGGGCTCCGGATGTCGGTCTGGGTGCTGGGGGGCCATTCCCTCCCGGGACAGAGCGGAGGGGCTGCCTGGGGGATGGGAGAGGGCTGTTAGAGGCATCTCGTGGCCCAGACACGTGTAACACACACACACACACACACACACACGCACGCACGCACACGCACACGCACACGCACACACACACGGAGCAGGTTTTAGTAGTTCAGTACACCTGGCCCTTCGGCCACCTGCTTAGGGGAAGTGGGCTGACCTAGCCAGGCTCCCCTGAGACAGCGTTCCCAGGCTGGGGTCCCCGGGGGTCCCCGCTTATCTGGGGCACAGCCACAGTCCTCGGGCTAAAGGAGTGTGGCCCTCCCAGCGTGGCCGCCCCTTCACCGCCGGCTCCTCGTCCACACTTTTCCGCCCGCCTTTGTGAGCGTCCTTGAGGGGGGCCCTGCTCCCCGGCACCGCTGGGGGGTCGTGACCTTGGCTGAGCCCTGTTCGCTGGGGGCGGGGCCCCCCCGTGCAGCCCGGAGGCGGGAGGGCTGTCCGGCGTCGGAGCTGAGCCTCCCGGCGGCCCCGCCCGCAGGTGATCCTGTGCTTCTCCCCCGTGGGCTCCGTCCTGCGGGTCCGGGCCAGGAAGTTCCCCGCCGTGGTCAACTGCACGGCCATCGACTGGTTCCAGGAGTGGCCGGAGGACGCCCTGGTGTCGGTCAGCGCCCGCTTCCTGGAGGAGACGGAGGGCATTTTGGTGAGTCGGTGCCGCGGCCGTCACGGGGGCGGGGTCCCGGGCCCGGCTTAGGGTGAGGCAGGCGAGGCGCTCGCCTCGGGCCCAGCGCCTAAGGGGTGCCAGAAGCCTCTGCGACCCGGTCATTTTAACGCGACTTTTTTGAAAATCAGCATAAGCCAAAACCGGTTTGGCTCAATGGATAGAGCATCGGCTTGGGGACTGAAAGGTCCCGAGTTCGATTCCGGTCAAGGGCATGTACCTTGGTTGCGGGCATATCCCCAGTAGGGGGTGTGCAAGAGGCAGCTGATCGATGACTCTCTCATCGATGTTTCTAGCTCTCTATCTCTCTCCCTTCCTCTCTGTACAAAATCAATAAAAACATATTTTTAAAAAAAATCATCATAAATGCTGAAAAGTTCACAGGCAACAAAACCGTAAACCAAGGGGAGGGGAGGGGGCTGCTGTTGGTGGGCTCCGGGTCCCCATCTCCCATGGCCTCTGTCAGGGCCCCGGCCCGCGTGGCCATGCCCACCGGGCAGCCCAGGAGGTGGACACGGCCGGGCCGCCCGCACGGCCCCGCAGAGTGGCCGGTAGGGCCAGTGTCTGCCGTGGGTGGCGCGGGCACAGGCCGGGGGCGTGCCCGGCGGGCCCGGGTGACGGCGTCTCGCCCGCAGCCGGAGGTCAAGGCCTCCATCAGCCTGTTCATGGCCTACGTGCACACGACGGTCAACGACATGTCCAAGGTGTACCTGGCCATGGAGCGGCGCTACAACTACACCACGCCCAAGACCTTCCTGGAGCAGATCAAGCTCTACCAGAACCTGCTGGCCAAGAAGCGGGCCGAGCTGGTAGCCAAGATCGAGCGGCTGGAGAACGGACTCATGAAGCTGCAGAGCACGGCCTCGCAGGTGCGCGGGGGGCGGGGGCAGCGGGACCGGGCGGGCGGGCGGCCCAGCCCCGGAGCAGCGCGGCCCCTTGTGGTAGGAATGGACAGGAGCCGGGGCTCCCCCGCCCCCTCACTTGCTGTTCTCGCCCGGCACACCCTGGCCGGCCTGGGCCCCGGGGCGGGCTCCGTCCCCGGCTTCCGGCTTCCGCTCACCGCGGCCCCCGCCTCCCCAGACTCGCACCCACCTGCACTGCCCGACCCGAGCGGCGGGAATGTAGCTTGCGCTGGTGACCCTGCGTACGCAGTCGGTGCTCAGTGAGACGCGTGCCTCCGAGATGCCGAAATGCAATGAAATGAAAAGGCGCGGAGGGCGGCCTGCGTCTGAGCTGCGTCCCTGTGCCGCCGCCGCCTCCCCCTCCCCCTCAGGTGGATGACCTGAAGGCCAAGCTGGCCATCCAGGAGGCCGAGCTGGTGCAGAAGAACGAGAACGCGGACAAGCTGATCCACGTGGTGGGTGTGGAGACGGAGAAGGTCAGCAAGGAGAAGGCCATCGCTGATGAGGAGGAGATCAAGGTGGAGGTCATCAACAAGGTGGGTGGCGGCGGCCGGCCTCCCCTGCAAGGTCCCCGCAAAGGCAGAGTGGGGGCTGGTGCGGCAGGACCCCTCCCCCCGGGCTCAGCGGAGGACGGCACTGAAGAGCAATGCGTTCCTGAGGCCACGCCACTCAAGGCCACGGCGCAGCCCCTCGGGAGCCCGTGGAAACACAGGCTCCCTGGCCCCAGGCCGGGGTCCCTGTGCACGAGCAGGTCAGGGAGGCTGCGCCTGGAGCCCCAGGCCCCGGGCCACGGGAGCGGGGGTGGGGTGGGGGGAGTGCTGACATCCTTGTCACTGCTGGTTTGGTTTCTCGTCTCCCGTCCCAGCTGGTTCTGTCATCGTCACGCGTCTGCACGAGGGTTTAAGGGGAGTCCCTGGGTCCCAGCTGGTGTTTGGTTAGTTTTTGGGTTAGGGTTAGGGTTAGGGTTAGGGTTAGGGATAAGGTTAGGTTTAGGGTTAGGGTTATGGCTCAGCCCAGGATAGGGCTAGGGTTAGAGTTAGGGATAGGGTTTGTGCTAGGGTTAGGGTTGGGATTTGGGTTTATGGCTCTGCCTAGGACAGGGTTAGGGTTAGGGCTGGTCAGGGCAGACCTTGCAGTGACACACTGCTACTCTCCATCCCCTTGGTGTCCAGGGAAACCCTGTTCTTCCATCTCCCCACCATGTCTCTTCCTCAGCTGATGCCGTTTCTTTATTTTTTAATATATTTTATTGGTTGCAGAGAGGAAGAGAGAGAGCGCGATGGAAAATCAATGGGAGTCATTGATCGGCTGCCTCCTTACACCTCTCACACGAGATGGAGCCCACAACCCGGGTCTGTGCCCTGCCTGGGACCTGAACTGTGACCTCCTGGTTCATAGGTCGATGCTCAGCCACCCAGCCAGGCTGGCCTGGCGCGTGTGCTGTTTCTTACGGACAGACACCGAGCATCCGCGGGACTGCCTGCACCTCACGCTCTGAGGGCCTCTTTCTCACTCAAAGACAAATGATGTATACGTGAATGAGAGCGTGTGTGTGTGTGAATGAATGAGTACAGGTGAGAAGGAATGAATGATGCGTGCAGACGGAACAAGCTCTTCCTCTCCGGAGGGAGAATGCGCTGGACCTCTGACGTGTTCCCGGACACATGAAGGTTCCCTCCAGGGGGTCTGCTGGCCCCAGGTTCCCTCACGGCCGGGGAGCCGGAGCCCATGGCAGAATGGCTCTGTCCCGAGCCCGCGTCTGCCTGGCAGGCTCGCCGAGGCCTGAGCACTGAGGGGCCGGGACCATGGAGGCCAGGGGAGCAGGCCGAGCCCATACAGTGACCGCCCCGGCGCCCCCCACGCCGCCCGGCCGGCCCCCCACACCGCCCTTTCCTCTCCGCTCCCTTCCAGAACGTCACCGAGAAGCAGAAGGCGTGCGAGACGGACCTGGCCAAGGCGGAGCCGGCCCTGCTGGCCGCGCAGGAGGCTCTGGACACGCTGAACAAGGTGAGAGGAGGGGGAGGAGCGGGCCCCGGCAGGAGGGGGCCTGGGGAGGGCCGTGGCCGCGGTCAGCATCAGGTCTGCCATGCCTGCCGTTTGCAGAACAACCTGACGGAGCTGAAGTCCTTCGGGTCCCCGCCCGACGCCGTGGTCAACGTCACGGCCGCCGTGATGATCCTGACGGCGCCCGGGGGCAAGATCCCCAAGGACAAGAGCTGGAAGGCAGCCAAGATCATGATGGGCAAGGTGGACGCCTTCCTGGACGCCCTCAAGAAGTTCGACAAGGAGCACATCCCCGAGGCCTGCCTCAAGGCCTTCAAGTGAGTCTCCGGGGGCGCGGCCCTGGGCCTGTGGGAGCCCCGGCCCCCGGGACCGCCTCCCGCTCGCCAGGAGCGGCCGGGCCCGGGCTGCAGGGCCAGGCGGCAGCCTGGGCACACTGGCTGCCCTGTCAGGATGGACACACTCAGCCGCTGGCAGTGCTGCCTGGGGGGAGGTGTCGTTGGAGGGGTGCAGGGGGCCTCCCGGTCTTACCCATCATCCCATGCGGCAGCCCTCACGAGGCCTCCACCTGTGAGCACCCCAGGCCCCGTCATGTCTCATGTGGCTGCTGGGGGGCCCTGGGTCCGCTGGGCCCTGGCTCAGGAGCCACCACAGGACCCTGGTGACCCCAGGCCAGGCCAGCGGTGTGACAGCACCCCCAAACCACTGCCCTAGGCCCCTCCCACTGGGCAGCTTACGCCGGAGGCCAGCAGCCTGCGGCTCACATGTCCTTCGGTAACCATTAAGATACAAAAAAAAAAAAAGTTTTTAAAATATATTTTTATTTAAATATATTGTTTAAATATATTTTTATTTAAAATTTATTTTAGAGAGGAAGGGAGAGGAAGAGAGAGATAGGAATATCAAAGGAACATCAATGATGAGAGAGACTCATTGGTTGGCTGCCTCATGCATGCCCCCTACTGGGGATCAGCCTGAAACGCAGGCATGTGTCCTTCGCCAGAATCGAACCTGGGACCCTTCAGTCCGCAGGCAGACGCTCTATCCACTGAGGCACACTGGCCAGGGCTACAAAAATGTTTTTAACTCGGCTCTCACCATAGCCCCGTGTCAGCGGGGCGTAGGGGAGGCGGCGGGGGCCACACCGCGGAGCCCAGGCCAGTGCCCCCTCCCCCTCCAGGCCCTACCAGGGCAACCCGACTTTCGACCCCGAGTTCATCCGCTCCAAGTCCACGGCGGCTGCGGGGCTGTGCTCCTGGTGCATCAATATCGTGCGCTTCTACGAGGTGTACTGCGACGTGGCGCCCAAACGGCAGGCGCTGGAGGAGGCCAACGCCGAGCTGGCTGAGGCCCAGGACAAGCTGTCGAGGATCAAGAACAAGATCGCCGTGAGCGCCCTCGCCCCCTCCATCCACCTCGGAGCCCTCCCTTCCCCTCCGCCACCCCGGGGCCCCCCCTCCGCCCACCCCGGGGCCCTCCCTCCCCACCCCGGGGCCCCCTCCCCCACCCCGGGGCCCTCCCTCCCCCACCCCGGGGCCCTCCCTCCCCCACCCCGGGGCCCCCCCTCCGCCACCCCAGGGGCCTCCCTCCCCCACCCCGGGGCCCCCCTCCCCCACCCCGGGGCCCTCCCTCCCCCACCCCGGGGCCTCCGCTCTCACCCAGGAACTCAACGCCAATCTGAGCAACCTGACGTCGGCGTTTGAGAAAGCCACGGCTGAGAAGATCAAGTGCCAGCAGGAGGCCGACGCCACCAACAGGGTCATCTCGCTGGCCAACAGGTACCTCTCCCCAAACCCCAGCCCTGTTCCCTGGAGGGGGAGCCGCAGCATCCCACCAGCCAGAGCGTGGGCCGGGGTGTCCAGGGGCAGCCCCTGCACGTGGGGAGGCCGGGCACTGGTGTGCTCCCCTGAAGCACTTACCCCCCAGCACCCCCAAAGCATTGTCCCCTGAAACGCTGAGCCAGGTGCAAATGCGGAGGTGGGAGTCGCGCATGGTGGGGGGGGATGCCCTTCCTCGCTCTTCTCCTGCGGACGGCGTTCCCCAGACACCCTCCCTCCTGACCCCGGCCCGGTGCCCCCTGACCCCGGCCCGGTGCCCCCTGACCCCGGCCCGGTGCCCCCTGACCCCGGCCTGTGCGCAGGCTGGTGGGCGGCCTGGCCTCGGAGAACGTGCGCTGGGCGGAGTCGGTGCAGAACTTCCGGTCGCAGGGCGTCACGCTGTGCGGGGACGTGCTGCTCATCTCGGCCTTCGTCTCCTACGTGGGCTACTTCACCAAGAAGTACCGCACCGAGCTGATGGAGAAGTTCTGGGTGCCCTACATCAACAAGCTGAAGGTGGGTCCGCGCCCGGGAACCCGGGGTGCCCACAGGGCAGGCAGCCCCCGCCGCCCTCCGACCCCGAGACGGAGGCCGCCCCTCCCCCCGGCAGGTGCCCATCCCCATCACGAAGGGCCTGGACCCCCTGAGCCTGCTGACGGACGACGCGGACGTGGCCACGTGGAACAACCAGGGGCTGCCCAGCGACCGCATGTCCACGGAGAACGCCACCATCCTGTGCAACACGGAGCGCTGGCCCCTCATCGTGGACGCCCAGCTGCAGGGCATCAAGTGGATCAAGAACAAGTTTGGCAGAGAGCTCAAGGCCATCCGCCTGGGCCAGAAGAGGTGCCCGCCGCTCCGGGGGGCTGGGGGGAAGGGGAAGGGGAGTCGCCTGGGCCAGAAGAGGTGCCCGCCGCTCCGGGGGGGGTGGGGGGAAGGGGAAGGGGAGTCGCCTGGGCCAGAGGGGTGCCCGCCGCTCCGGGGGGGGTGGGGGGAAGGGGAAGGGGGAGCCCGCCCGGGCCAGAGGGGTGCTCGCTGCTCCGGGGGGGGTGGGGGGAAGGGAAAGGGGGAGCCCGCCTGGGCCAGAAGAGGTGCCCGCCGCTCCGGGGGGGTGGGGGGAAGGGGAGTCGCCTGGGCCAGAGGGGTGCCCGCCGCTCCGGGGGGCTGGGGGGAAGGGGAAGGGGGAGCCCGCCCGGGCCAGAGGGGTGCTCGCTGCTCCGGGGGGGGTGGGGGGAAGGGAAAGGGGGAGCCCGCCTGGGCCAGAAGAGGTGCCCGCCGCTCCGGGGGGGTGGGGGGAAGGGGAGTCGCCTGGGCCAGAGGGGTGCCCGCTGCTCCGGGGGGGGGTGGGGGGAAGGGGAAGGGGGAGCCCGCCTGGGCCAGAGGGGTGCCCGCCGCTCCGGGGGGGTGGGGGGAAAGGGGAGCCCGCCTGGGCCAGAGGGGTGCTCGCTGCTCCGGGGGGTGGGGGGAAAGGGGAGCCCGCCTGGGCCAGAGGGCCACGTGAGGGATGGGGCGGGCAGGCCCACCTAGGCCGTTGGTGCTTGTTAACCTGCAGCCTGGTCTGCGAGCACGAACACTGGCCCAGGGCAGATTTCCTCCACATCCGCCCTGGGCCCAGCCCCAGAGAAAGACTGAAACTCGGGGCTCCAGCCCCCCGCCCCCCACCCCCCCCCGCTGCCGGCGGCTCCTGGGCCTGGAGGCCGCAGCTGCTGCCTCCTCTGGGGAGTCCCGTGGCCGCCGGGGGCCGGGGAGGCGAGGGCCGGGGGGCAGCGCTGGCCTCCACGGCCGACAGGCCAGCGGCCCCGTGTCCCCCGGGGGCGGGGGAGGACGGTGCGGCGCGCGCTGCTGGCTCCTTGGCCGCGCCCGGTGCCCCCGGGCCGGTGCCATCCTGGTCCGCTGTGCCCGCAGCTACCTGGACATCATCGAGCAGGCCATCTCCGCGGGGGACACCCTGCTCATCGAGAACATCGGCGAGACCGTGGACCCCGTGCTGGACCCGCTCCTGGGCAGGAACACGATTAAAAAGGGAAAGTGAGTTTGGGCCCCCCTCCCCTCCCCCCCGCCGTCCGACCCCCGTGCCCTCTGTGTGCGGAGACATGCAGGGGACTCCAGGCAGGCGGCAAGGGTTCCCCCCGAACGCCGCCGGGCGTGGGGGCTCCCCGCTCTGAGGGGAGTCGAGAACGTGGGCTACGTCCCGTCAGGAACAAACCCATTTTGCCCACAGCGGCCTGCAGGGGAGCGGGGGGGGGGGGGGGGGGGTTCCCTCACAGCCACGTGCGCCCCGTTCCCATGCATTTTGCGAATCCGGAACCTACTTGACTTTGGAAGTTCAGGTGAGGTTCGGTCCGGACACGGTCACGTGAACCTGGTCACGTGTCCAGTTCTTCGGGCGTTGAGTACATCCCACGTCACGTGGCCACCGCCTCCCCCCGCTCCTGGACCGTTTCTGCGGCCCAGAGGCAGCCCGCCCCTCGGGCCCGGCCTCTGTGAGGGCCTGGCGGGGGTGCCGCCGCCAGGGCAGGCATGAGGCCCCCAAACGTCGGCTCACCAGGGCGCGGGAGCCGAGCTGGGGGCCCACGAGAAGCGGCCCCGGAGCTCCCAGAAGGCGCCGCTCCAGGCGGGACGCGGGTGTCTCCCCGATGCCGGGGCCAAGGGGTGCGGCTCGGGGGTCTGCCCTGTTGAGTGAACGCCGCCGTGACGATCAGCACAACCACCAGGGACAGAGCGGGGAGGACGGGAGGCCGCGCGGGGAAGGCGCAGTCCAGTCCGGGGCCCCGCGGCGGGGCCAGGCGGCAGCCGGGGGGTGGGGGGGGTCGGCCGCCGGGCTAGGGAGGCACCACCCCCGGGAGCCCCTGACCCCGCCCGCCGGCCCCAGGTACATCAAGATCGGCGACAAGGAGGTGGAGTACCACCCGCAGTTCCGCCTCATCCTGCACACCAAGTACTTCAACCCGCACTACAAGCCCGAGATGCAGGCCCAGTGCACCCTCATCAACTTCCTGGTCACCCGCGACGGCCTGGAGGACCAGCTGCTGGCCGCCGTGGTGGCCAAGGAGCGCCCGGACCTGGAGCAGCTGAAGGTGCAGCCGGCGTCGGGCACGGGCGGCCGGGCGGCTGGAGGAGGGACGCACCTCCTCTCCACCCACCCCCACCTGGAGGCTCCCTGGCTATGGGACCCCCCACATCCCTTCTCCCGGCTGCCGCTCCTGTAACTCCATCAAAGACAGAGTCACAGGGGTGCCCCACGGCCTACGGTGCCACCCGCTGCCCCGCGGGCCTGGCCTGGCCGCCTGCCCGTGTGCCCGCCACGCCCTGATGCTGCGCTGGCCACACACAGGGCTCAGAGGGGACCCAGGCCCACGGCTCTCACGGCTCCCAGGGCCTTCCACATGGCGGCCAATGACCCGCAGCCGCAGGGCCCAGCGGGCACCGCACTGCTCGGGGCTCCCCGCCCCCGGCTTCTGTTCAGGTCCCCACCCCCCCTTCTCTCGTCCCAGCCCCGGGCCCCGGCTTGCATGGCCCTGGCCTCGCCTCGGAACCCAGGGCTGGGCGGTGCGGTGGGACCATGCCCACGGCCCCTTCCCTGCCTGGCCCTGCCCTCCCGCAGGCGAACCTCACCAAGTCCCAGAACGAATTCAAGATCGTCCTCAAGGAGCTGGAGGACTCGCTGCTGGCCCGCCTGTCGGCCGCCTCGGGCAACTTCCTGGGGGACACGGCGCTGGTGGAGAACCTGGAGACCACCAAGCACACGGCCAGCGAGATCGAGGAGAAGGTGAGCCGGGCCGGCCGGGCCCTCAGCACGCCGCCAGCACCCCGCCGTCGGCCGGGAGCCCCCAGGACGGCCCCCGACGGATCCGGGGCTCCGGGCAGGGCCCCCTGCACCGTGCCGTGCCCCCACGAGCTCACCCAGGCCCCCCTGTCCGGCTTCAGGTGCAAGAGGCCAAAATCACCGAGGTGAAGATCAACGAGGCGCGCGAGAACTACCGGCCGGCGGCGGAGCGGGCCTCCCTGCTCTACTTCATCCTCAACGACCTCAACAAGATCAACCCCATCTACCAGTTCTCCCTCAAGGTGCGGCGGGGCCCGGCGCCCGGGCGGCGCGGGGCGGGCGGAGAGCTCACCGCTGCCCTCCCCAGGCCTTCAACGTGGTCTTCGAGAAGGCCATCCAGCGGACGGCGCCGGCCGACGAGGTGCGCCAGCGCGTGGTGAACCTGACGGACGAGATCACCTACTCCGTCTATGTGTACACGGCCCGCGGGCTCTTTGAGCGGGACAAGCTCATCTTCCTGGCCCAGGTCACCTTCCAGGTGCGCGGCGCTGCTCGCCCCTCAGGGCGAGGAGGCGGGCCCCTCAGGGCGAGGAGGCGGGGCCGGGCGTTTCCACCGGTTACTCTTGTTCTGTCTTTTGTCTGACTTTTTTTTTTCCTTAAAATGTAAAAATAAACCCATTACCAGGTTGTAGGTACAAAATAGCCAGCCGCTGTTTCACCACAATTAAAAAGCCGCTGGCTCAGTGGTTAAGCCCTCTACCAACCAGATCGCGGGTCCGTTCCAGGTCAGGGCACAGGCCCAGGTGCAGGCTCGAGCCCTCCCTCTTCCTGCCTCTCTGAAACCAATAAAAAGAGGTTTATAGATAAATAAAGGTTAAAACACGGTGAAGACCAATTCTCCGACCCGAGGGGCAGGGCAGCGTGGCTCCTCACACCTCCTGCCCGTGGCGGCCGAGCGGGGCCCGCCCGTGGCACTGAGCGGCGCCCGCCCGCAGGTCCTGTCCATGAAGAAGGAGCTGAACCCGGTGGAGCTGGACTTCCTCCTGCGGTTCCCGTTCAAGGCCGGGCTGGTGTCGCCCGTGGACTTCCTGCAGAACCAGGGCTGGGGCGGCATCAAGGTGAGACACAGACATGAGCACGGTGCTCGGTGTTCCCCTGGCCCCTGCCCGTCGCCCCGCACACTGCCAGCCTGGCCCCCGCGGCCTGGGTGTGTCCCCCCCGCCCCTGTTTCCAGGCCCCTCCTCATCCTCAGACCCGGAGGCCCTGGGAGCCACTCAGGCCCCACCCCTGAGGTGAGATGGGGAGCCCCTCGTGCAGAGCCCGCTGAGAAGCAGGCGGGTGGGCGGGCGTGGGGACGGAGAGGGCCGTCTGTCCACAGGCCCTCTCCGACATGGACGAGTTCAAGAACCTGGACAACGACATCGAGGGCTCGGCCAAGCGCTGGAAGAAGCTGGTGGAGTCAGAGGCGCCCGAGAAGGAGATCTTCCCCAAGGAGTGGAAGAACAAGTCCTCGCTGCAGAAGCTGTGCATGGTGCGCTGCATGCGGCCAGACCGCATGACCTACGCGGTCCGGTGAGCGCGGGGCGGGGCCTGTGCGGGGCCGCCCGGCGGCGGGTCTGCGAGGCGGCGGGCGGGACCCTGGGCCTCGGCACACCTGGGCCTCTCCCCGCTCTCCCCGCGGGCCTGCCGTTTCTGGGGCGAGGGAGCCGGGGCGCCCAGAGCAGACACAGCCAGGGGGCGGGCGCCCACCGCCCCCGCCCGAGGGCTCAGAGCTGCCGCCGCTGCCCCCGCAGGAACTTCGTGGAGGAGAAGATGGGCAGCAAGTTCGTGGAGGGCCGCAGCATCGAGTTCTCCAAGTCCTACGAGGAGAGCAGCCCCTCCACCCCCATCTTCTTCATCCTCTCCCCGGGCGTCGACCCCCTCAAGGACGTGGAGGCCCTGGGTGAGTCACCGAGGCACCGAGGAACCCAGTGGGTGACGCTGCCACCGCCGGAGGGTTATTCCGCGTCAGAAACACGGTTCGGCGGCTGCCGTGGAGGCGGTGTGCAGTCCCTCAGGGAGACACACACAGAACTACCCGTGGCCCAAGACCTACACGTGGCCCACAGAACTACACGTAACATACAGGCCTACCCGTGACCCACAGGCCTGCCCGTGGCCCAAGACCTACACGTGACCCACAGAACTACACGTAACATACAGACCTACATGTGACCCACAGGCCTGCCCGTGGCCCAAGACCTACACGTGACCCACAGAACTACACGTAACATACAGACCTACCCGTGGCCCAAGACCTACACGTGACCCACAGAACTACACGTAACATACAGACCTACCCGTGGCCCAAGACCTACACGTGACCCACAGAACTACACGTAACATACAGACCTACATGTGACCCACAGGCCTGCCCGTGGCCCACAGGCCTACCCGTGGCCCAAGACCTACACGTGACCCACAGAACTACACGTAACATACAGGCCTACATGTGACCCACAGGCCTGCCCGTGGCCCAAGACCTACACGTGACCCACAGAACTACACGTAACATACAGACCTACATGTGACCCACAGGCCTGCCCGTGGCCCAGCAACTCCACGCCGGGCACAGACCCCGAAGGAACGGAGTCGGGGTTGAGACGAGCGCTCTGCACAGGCGCTCACTCCCTCCCCCGTGGCTGCCCCCGGGCGAAGCAGATGGCGGGGTGGTGCTCCCAGGGTTACTGCTCGGCCCCGAATGGGGAGTGGAGCCGGCACCTGCCCCACGTGAACCTGGGGCACGGTGCCGACGGGAGCAGCCAGAGGCCCCTATCGCGTGACTCCTGTTCTCCGACACATCCACGCAGAGGGGGCGGGGACTGCGGGGGCGAGGAGGGGAGTGACTGTCTAACAGGAGCTTTGCTCCTGGGCTGATGAGAATGTTCTGGAACCAGAGGGGCACAGAGCAGTGCACGTGTTGGAGTCGCACACATTAAGGTGCTGTGTCAAACGGTAACCGCATGACGTGAGTTTACGGTGATAAAGACGAGCGGGGAGCAGGCGGAGTTCCTGGCCGTGGGGCCCCGAGCGCCCCCCGAGTCTCCCCGTCTCTCTCTCCCTCAGGGAAGAAGCTGGGGTTCACCCTCGACAACGGGAAGCTGCACAACGTGTCGCTGGGGCAGGGCCAGGAGGTGGTGGCCGAGGACACCCTGGACGTGGCCGCGGAGAAGGGCCACTGGGTCATTCTGCAGGTGCGGGCCGCCTCGGGGCGCGGGCACCCCCCTCCTGGGGGCCTGAGAGACAGCGGGTCGTGGGGTTCACGGTCACAGGCAGCAGGAGGCGCCCACACCGAGTTCAGCTCTGCCCGGCCAGCGGGTGGCGTGAGGTGTCGGGGCTCAGGGGGCAGCGTGGGCCCTCAGTGGTGAGGGAGACAGAAGGCTGGGACCCCGAAGGAGATCCTACTCAGAACACAAAACACGAGTGACAAAGTGCCTTCCTCCGCCGAGGAGGCTGCACGTCACGTCCTGGGTGAACCCCAGCTCACACCCCCCGAGTCCCAGCAGGCCGCCCCCTCCCCCCGTCCTGGGTCCTGCAGCCTCCCAGCCCCTCCTCATTCCGCCGTCCCACTGCCCCCCGGTTGCCCGGCTCCCACGGACCCCAGAGAGGCTGACTCCACCCTCGGGGCCTGGCCTGGTCACTTTCCTTGTTGTTCATCTTCAGCCGAGGATGTTTTGTCCATTGACTTTTAGAGAGAGTGGGAGGGAGGGGGAGAGACAGAGAGAGAAACCTCGGCCGGCTGCCTCTGGTTCACGCCCCGACCAGGCTGGGGGTCGAGCCTGCAACCGAGGTTTGTGCCCTTGACCCTGATCAAACCAGCAACTCTCAGTTCGAGGGCCGGCGCTCTAATCACTGAGCCAAACCGGCCGGGGCCCGGCCCAGCGGCCTGTCCTCCTGGGCCCCGGGCAGGGAGGGTATGTGGGCGCTAACCTGGGTCTTGGCTGCAGAACATCCACCTGGTGGCCCGCTGGCTGAGCACCCTGGACAAGAAGCTGGAGCGCTACAGCGTGGGCAGCCACGAGGACTACCGCGTGTTCATCAGCGCCGAGCCCGCCCCCAGCCCCGAGTCCCACATCATCCCCCAGGGCATTCTGGAGAACGCCATCAAGATCACCAACGAGCCACCCACGGGCATGCACGCCAACCTGCACAAGGCCCTGGACCTCTTCACCCAGGTGGGCCTCCCCGCGCCCGCGCCAGGCCCGGCCCGGCCCGGCCACGCCGCCTGGGGCCCGAGCACGTGGTCGCTGGGTGCAGGGGCCAGACGTGAGCTCTGAGGATGCTCCCCCTGCTGCTCTCCACCCACACCACCGGCAACACATGCATACACGCATCTATAAACACACGTGTGCGCACGCTCGCGCACTCCTGCACACATGCACTCACACACGCTCCTCCACAAGCACGCGTGCACGCGCGCACACAGAGACACGCTCATACACACCCCGCACTGCAGTCACCGTATTCCTAAAAGGGCACCCTGACGCGGCGGGTGCGCCACCTGCAGGACACCCTGGAGATGTGCACCAAGGAGATGGAGTTCAAGTGCATCCTGTTTGCCCTCTGCTACTTCCACGCCGTGGTGGCCGAGAGGCGCAAGTTCGGGGCCCAGGGCTGGAACCGGTCGTACCCCTTCAACAACGGGGACCTCACCATCTCCATCAACGTGCTGTACAACTACCTGGAGGCCAACGCCAAGGTAAGGGCCTGGCGGCGGCTCGGCCCACCCTCCCCTCCTGGGTCGGAGGCACCGCTGGGCGGATCTGGCTCCAGGGTCGCCGCCAGCCCGCCCACCGAGGCAACCACCGGCCGGTCCTCGGCCGCCGCCCGCAGGTGCCAGCCTCTGCTTGCGGCCACGCTCCACGGGGCCAGGTGTCCGGCACCCAAGCAGGGATCCCCCAGAAACCCGCCCCTTTGGGCGGCCTGAGCCGGCGTGGGCAGGATGGAGCCGGAGCCCAGGAGGAGCGGGAGGGAGGGGCGCTTCCTGGCGTTCCTGCTGGAACCGAGTGTGTAGTGGGACGCAGGCACAGATGAGGGGGCAAAACAAAGCCAGGCGCATGGGGCCTCGAGTCTACACCCACCGGGCAGAGCGAAACCGCCCGCTCTGTGGACGCGGGTGGGCCATGCGAGGAGCGGGGAGCCGGCCCTCCACGCGGGCGGGCGGGCAGCCCTCACGCCGGCCTCCCCCAGGTGCCCTGGGACGACCTGCGCTACCTGTTCGGGGAGATCATGTACGGCGGCCACATCACGGACGACTGGGACCGCCGGCTGTGCAAGACCTACCTGGTGGAGTACATCCGGGCCGAGATGCTGGAGGGCGAGATCCAGCTGGCCCCCGGCTTCCAGATTCCCCCCAACCTGGACTACAAGGTGAGGGGCTCCCCGGGGGCGGCAGGGCTGGGCCAGGAGAGGGAACCAGATGGGGGCGGGGGTGGGGGGACCACGGGGGGTACCTGGGAGTGGGCTAGGGCAGCAGTGGGGGTGCGCAGAGGGCAGGGTGTAAGAAGGTCCTTGCTGACCCCACCCCCACCCGTCTCAGGGTTACCATGAATATATCAACGAGAACCTGCCCCCCGAGAGCCCCTACCTGTACGGCCTGCACCCCAACGCGGAGATCGGCTTCCTGACGGTCACCTCGGAGAAGCTGTTCCGCACGGTCCTGGAGATGCAGCCCAAAGAGGCAGAGACGGGCGCCGGCACCGGCGTGTCCCGCGAGGAGAAGGTGGGTGCCTGCCGCGCCCCCTCCAGTGGCGGTGCAGGGCAGGGCCCAGAGCCTGGGCTCACGAAGTGCACCCCCATTGGCAGAGCCCCTCAGAACCTGTCAGCAACCACACACACACACCCCCGACCCTCGGTGACCCCCACGGGGGTGGATGTAGGGGCCTGGCTGCAGGTACCAGGCAGGGAGGCCGGAGGCTCCGTGACCGCAGCCACAGGCCCTGCCCCTAGGCCGTGACGCCCTCCCTCGCCACGTGTGCTGCTCTGCTCTGGCCACGCCGTGTGCCTGGCTCCCGGACGCAGGGGTGGGAACGTGGGAACGTGGGAATGAGGGGGGCGGCGGGGGGCGGGGCGGGCAGTGACCCCGTGGCTGGCCCCCAGGTGAAGGCCGTGCTGGACGAGGTCCTGGAGAAGATCCCGGAGACGTTCAACATGGCGGAGATCATGGCGAAGGCGGCCGAGAAGACGCCCTACGTGGTGGTGGCCTTCCAGGAGTGCGAGCGCATGAACATCCTCACCAACGAGATCCGCCGCTCGCTCAAGGAGCTCAACCTGGGGCTGAAGGTAAGGCCGGCGGGCCGGGCGGCCCCCACGGCGACTCCCCTCCACGGGCCACGGCGCCGGCCCCTGGCGCCGGCCCCATTCCCTGCCGGGAGCTGCGGGCGTCCAGGGCAGGCCCCGGAGGGCGTCCTGACCGTGCCGGCAGGAGGCCGACGCGGCCCCACGGGCTCTGCAGAAGACCCGGTGGCCCACACCCCGTGGGAGACGTGGCCCAGCCGGGGCCCCAGCACCGCCCGCCTGTCTGTCTGTCTGTCCCCCAGGGGGAGCTGACCATCACGACAGACATGGAAGACCTGTCCACGGCACTCTTCTACGACACCGTCCCCGAGACGTGGATGGCCCGGGCCTACCCGTCCATGATGGGCCTGGCGGCCTGGTACATGGACCTGCTGCTCCGCATCAGGGTGAGGCTGGGCCCCGGCCTCAGCGCACCCCTCTGCCCAGAGCCCGCGGGAGTGCGCTGCGAGGGGGCGTGTCCCTGAGGCCCGCAGGCCCCTGACCTGGCCTCCGTCAGAGCAGGCCTGGAGGGCGAGCCCACGCCCCGACGCCGACCACAGGCCCTTCCTCCCGGGAAGAACAGCTGCCTCCCTGGGCCCCCGCGGCTCCAGTGACGGCACCCCAGCCTCTGCAGGCCCCCCCTGCTCCCTCCACGGCCCTGCCCCCCACCCTCACTGAGACGGGCGGCACGGGCAGAGCGGCTGCCCCATCTGCGCTCGGCTGAGACCCCCTCGCTCGCAGGAGCTGGAGGCCTGGACCACGGACTTCGCCCTGCCCACCACCGTGTGGCTGGCCGGCTTCTTCAACCCGCAGTCCTTCCTCACGGCCATCATGCAGTCCATGGCCAGGAAGAACGAGTGGCCGCTGGACAAGATGTGCCTCTCAGTGGAGGTGACCAAGAAGAACCGCGAGGACGTAACTGCCCCCCCACGAGAGGGCTCCTTCGTGTACGGGCTCTTCATGGAAGGTAGGAGGGGGCCGCCCGGCGAGCAGGGCTGTGCGCGCTGTGGGGGCACGCGGAGACAGAGGGGGCCTGGGAACAGGCCCGAGAGGCCACCGGCAGCTCGCCCTCGGCCGGAGCACCTGTCGCAGGTGAGGCTCAGGCCTGGCAGGCTGGAGCCGGGCCCGGGACGAGTGCATCTGACAGGTGAGGGGCGGATCCAGAGCCCCTGTCCATCCCCACCCCCAACTGCTGCCCGGGCACAGGTTTCAAGGGAAGGGGGCCTGGCTGTCCACCCCCTGGGAGCCGGCGCTGGCTGCACCAGCAGCCAGGAATGCCCAGTAGGAGGCGGCCACGGGAAAGCCCTACGCCACCCCAGGCCCAGCCACTCTGCGGTGACACCCCCTCCCGGGGCCGGGCCCGTTCCCACAGCACCACACACCAGCTCGGCAGCCACCTCCACGTTTATTCTGGAGTCACAGGTGGGGAAGAGAACAGCACTCAGCAGGGAGCAGACACCAGCAGCCCGGGTGGAGGCAGCAGTTCCAGGCGGATGTGGGGCGGGGACGTGGGGGTGGGGGCACGGGGCGGGTGGGTAGAGCGATGGCCGCCTGCGGAGGCAGCTCTGAGACATCCTGGTATGAACGGGTGGAGCGCCTGCGAGCTGGGCCCGGTGCACCGTGGGGTGCAGGCAGTCTCCCAAGCCCCGACGTGTCCCGCTCACAACTCCATCTTCGGCGATTCCGGAGCCCCTGCCCTGGCCCAGGCCCGTGCGCTGGGCGGAGCCAGCCGCCGGCTCTCCCTCCGGCCCTCCCGGCTCACGGCAGCACTGCCCACAGGCGCTCGCTGGGACACGCAGACCGGGGTCATCGCCGAGGCGCGGCTGAAGGAGCTGACACCGGCCATGCCGGTCATCTTCATCAAGGCCATCCCTGTGGACCGCATGGAGACCAAGAACATGTATGAGTGTCCCGTGTACAAAACACGCATGCGCGGCCCCACCTACGTCTGGACCTTCAACCTGAAGACCAAAGAGAAGGCGTCCAAGTGGGTGCTGGCGGCCGTGGCCCTGCTCCTGCAGGTCTAGCCCTCCCCGGCCAGGCCCTGGACAGATGGACTCACAGGAACTGAAGCTGCTGTCTGTCCGCATGCTCAGGGCCCGTGAGCGCGTGTGCACCTGACCAGCCGGACAGTGGGGATGGGGATGGGGGGTGCGGGTGCATTAAAACCACTGAGTTACTGAGCAGAGCCTGCCTATCCACACTGGTGACCACACACAGGCCTGGCACATGGCATAGGGTGGACAGGGCTGGAGCCCAGCAGCCGGGCACATGTCCTAGGACCCAAATCCCCGGCTGATGTCCCCGAGGGCCAGTTACGTTCTTCCCAGCGCAGGTTGGAGGGAGGTCAGGACCCAGCAAGGGGTCACGGTGCCCCACAGACAGGAGCGGCCACCCCCACAGCCCCCTAGGCATCTGCCCGCTTCCCCGGGGAGAGCCCTCCGCACGCAGTGCCGCCTCCACGCAGCTGAAGCCCACGTCCGCCGGGCCGAGCACGGACTTGGGACCGGCTCAGCCGTGTCCGGGGAGCTCACAGCTCCCACAGCCCCACCGGCAGCCTCTGTCTTCCTCATCTGCCCGTGCTGCACGCCTGGCCCGCCCCACGGCCTAACTCAAAGCTGGGGCCCGGAGAGGGAGAGAATCACCCTCAGCTCAGAGGGCGGGCTCAGCCAGGAAGGCAGGGCCAAGGAGCAGGTGCCCAGCAACCACCTCTGCCGGCCGGCAGGGGTCGCTGTGGCCCTTCTGCCGGGCCTGAGGGACAGGAGAGAGGGAAGGCCAGTGGCCACCAGGCCAGGCACGTGAACCTCCAACAACCACACCGCGGGGAGGCTTTCCAAGTGCCTTCGGGGCCTGGAATAGCGACTGTTCCCACTACACACCGGGGCTGCCTGCGTCCTCCCCAAACTTCCAGGGCCTTCCCGGGGCCATTGGCGACGGGAGAGCGGGACGGTGAGCCTGGCTGAGCAGGAAACGGGGAGCCGAGGTCGGGAGCAGCCCGGCTGTCCCGAAGTAATTAGCAGAGACGAGAGGCGTGGGGAGGACAGGCCGCGGGGAGGACAGCGGGGGTGGCCAGCGGGCAGCCCGTGATGCTCTGGTCCCTCAGAACCGGCAGGAATGTGAGCGCTGTTTACCGAAAGCCTCTCTCCAAACAGAACCCGGGCCGGCACATTCCTTTGGCTTCCCCGGTCTGACCAGCGCCATTTAATAACGAGGGAACAGCTGGCTGAGGCGCTGCAGCCCCGGCAGCGGCCACCTCCCGCCTCCAGCCCTCGGGCAGCCGGCGCTGGGGTTGCAATGCCCTTGGTCTGCCACCTGCCGCCCGCGCTGGAGCCGCCGGGGCTGCGGAGGGGGCGGCAGAGCCACCAGAGCCGCCAGTCCCAGAGGGAGCCGTGAGGCTGGCCAGGCCACGTGCAGATAGAACCTGACCTTGTCCTGCCCCGGAGGCCGGCTTGGTGCCGCCCAGCCCTGGGGGGGTGTGGGGTCTGTGCCCGGAGACGGGGAGAGGCAGGGCGTATACAATTCCCAGGGCGTGGAGCAGGGGGCGCGGTGAGCCCAGTGAAATGTTTCAAGGTAAAAACTAAGGAACTCGCAGGTTAGAGACTGAGGCCAGTCCCCAGGCACAGGGCGTGGGCCTCGTCTGGACCTCAGTCTGAGGCAGCACAAGAAATACAGACGCTGACAGGGCAGCCGGACGGCACACACCTTCCCGCTCCCAACCCGTGTGGCAGGACGGGGGGCCAGCTGGGGTGAGGTCCCTCCTTCTAGTGGCAGCCACACCCCACCCGGCCCCCTGGCGCCTGGACAATTCCCACCACCGCAGGCCCGTCACCAGCTGCCACACGGAGAGCGCCCTCCGCAGGCACAGGAGTGCCAGGGAGACAGGCACGGCCCCGGGTCTGGCTCTCGCCACCTTGCTGGCGGTCTTGCCCCAGGGCGGTGAGCGGAAGCTCCGCGAGCAGAGGGCATCCTCTCCCACTCCTCCTGCCTCCGGCCCACGGGCATGGCTCTGAGGAGGGGACACAGGCCCTCGCCCCGGTGACACTGACCCACACGGCCGGCCCTGGGACTCGGCGGAGGGGCACTGGCAGCGGGGACGGGCTCTCACTCCGCACCGGGCCCCGCACGCCTGTGACCGTCACGCCCCGACGCACACCGTGACCAGCGAGCAGACCCGGGCTCCCGGGGCGGGGGGTGGCCGAGGCGTCACCTGTGTCCTCAGAAGAAGTTCTTGATCAGCGGGGTCACCATCTTCACCCACAGCTTCACCTGCCGCCCAGGCTGCTGGAAGGTGGCGGGGGACACGGCGCCCGACCGCACGTACAGCTGCGCCTGCTCCTGGGGAGAGCACAGGGTCAGGCCGCCGCCGCCGCCGGCCCGGTTCCCATTCCCCGAGGCCACGGGAGCGGCGGGCGGCGGGCGGGCCAAGGGCTGGCTGGAGAGGCAGCTCAGGTCCGCCCTCGCCTCTGAGTGGCTGTTTAAGGGAGACCATCCCTCTCCTCTCAGCGTCATTGAACCCGGGGCAGCCCCCGGCACACGGGGACGCAGCGGCCACGCGGGAAGGCGCCTGCCCCCTGCGGACCCGCAGCTCCGGGAAGCACCGGGGAGGGCTCTCCGGGCAGAGCGAAGGGCGCCCTGGGAGCTCCTGACCTGCAAGGGCGAGGCCGCTGTGCGGGGGGCGCTGCAGACCCGGCCCCCCTCCTGGTCCAGGGCTGGGCTGACCCCTGCGCCTGGCTCCCCGCGCCCCCATCCGGACGGCCTTTCGGGCCCAGCTCCCAGCTCCGAGCCCCGAGGCCTGGCGGCGGCGGCGAGAGCCCAGCGCTGGCTGAGGGACCTGCCGGACAAGCGGCGTCCGTCTGGGAGGCTGGTCCTATGGCCGCTCAGCTCCGCTTCAGGGACTGCAGCCAAGAACTCAATTCCCTTAGCAGAGGCTCAGGCCCCGCCGGCCACCGGCCACCGGGATGGAGGGGAGAGGCAGGCGGCTCTGCCCGCGCTGCCTGGGGACTCGTTCTGGTCTCGGTGGTAAAGCTGTTCCCCCGACAAAACGGGAAGCACCTGCGCTCTGTGCGCGATGGCTGAGGGCGGGCTTCGGCTCCCACACAGCGTCCCCTCCCGTGCCCGCGTGGCCCTGGCCCTCCTCCCTCCCCCGAGTGCTCCGGGCGCCAGGGCTTTCTGGTTGTGCGGAGGCCGTGCGGCTGGGCAATCCTGGCCTGGGGTATCCACGGGCCTCCCTGAGGGCGGCCGCAGTCCCAGGACACAGGCGGAATTCTCTAGAAACACGCTTCTGCATGTCATGTGCCTGGAGGACAGAGGCCTCTCCGAGGCGTGGGCTGCCACCCCCACGGGCCCCGGCCCTGGGGAGTCAGGTTTGGGAAGAGACCAACCAGCGCAAGTATGTCCCCTGGGACGGCAGCTCCCAGCCACAGCCGCCAGCATTTCTCCAGAACGAGGATGTGGCTCCGTCCTTCCTCAGGAAGTGGGGCCAAGCCTGGGGTCGCGCTCCCCCCCACTCGGGCCGCGGAGGCCTCGCCCTGGCCCGGGGCCAAGCTCCCAGGAAGGACCACTGTCCGGGCTGACCCTCGGGGTCCAGGCGCCTGTGGAGGCGGCTCCGCAGGGGGAGGCAGAAACCCAGGCCAGTCCCCGAAAGCGGCACCGGCCGCCCCCGCCGCCCGCAGAACCTGCTGAGCCGAGCAGACTCTGGGACCCGCACCACGACCGCCACTTCCTCTCGCCTTCACGGGCTTCCCGGCACCGGCCCCAGATCCAGGGCAGATCCCGGGACGCGGTCATTTCCTCCCAACAAAGGCTCCAGCGGTTTCGCAACAGCGATTCCCAGACACAAGGATAAGAGCTCCCAAGAGGCCGGCCAGTGGGCGGCCACCGGTGCGTCGGCCACACCAGGGTGACTCTGGGCGGCCTCCGCGCGGGCGGGCTCCCTCCTCCTGTGCCGGCGGCACCGTGAGGCACCGCTCTCCCGGAGCTCCGCTCTCTCCGACTGAACCAACGGCGCACCGGGAGGGCGGGCCCTGCGCAAGCACCGCCCCTTCCCACCGGGCCAGCTCCTGGTGCTGCGTGCCCACCTCCAGGCCCCCCAATCCCCAACCAGGCCCGCCACCCAGGGAGCCGCCTGAAAGAAAAGGAACAGAATCCGGTGCAAACAGACTGACCCGGGGCACAGAGAGGTGTGAGCGGGGCCCCGGCACCGGCAACCCATTTCCGCAGACAGCTCCCCTCTCCGCCCTCCGCCAGGCCCTCCTCTTGCCTCTCCCTCCCTGCTCCCTGGGAGGGCCTGTCCTGAAATGATGGGTGCTGCCTGAAGCTCCTCCCAAACGGGCCAGGACCCGAGCCAGCCTGGCTGCCCTCCTCGCACCCGTGCAGCGGGCCCGCGTTCCTGCAAGAGGGTGGGGAGCATCCCGGCGAGGAGAGCTGCCCGGCGAGGGCTCCGGTGCTTCCTCACTGCTCACTGCTCAGTGCTCAGGGGACACGGCCCTCCCCGGGACCCCACTGCAGACCCACCTGGTGGAGCTGCTGCTGCAGGGCCTGGCTCTCGGTCACGATGGCGATCTGGGCCTCCAGGTCCCGGTGCACCGACCTGTACCCAAAATTAGGAGAGCCAATCAAGGTGAGGCAGGGCAGGCCGCTGCCAGCCAGGTACAGCCAGAGGCCTGCGGGAAGAGGAAAGGTGCAGAGTGAGCTCGGCGGGTCCCGCCTCCCTGCTCCCTGAGAGAGAAGCACCCGCCCCACCCGCCCGCGGCCCCGGGAGACGGGGCTCAGCTGGGCCTGCTCCCGCCCGGCCCCTAGGTGGCACCCTGGCTCCTCTCGCCAAGTCTGACGGCAGGTGGTTCTCAGAGGGACCCAGGCGGTGCAGGGCTCCCTCCGCCCAGCCCCCTCGGCCCCTCCTGCCAGCATGACCTTTCCGAAGGGCCCGCGTGCGTGACTGTCACGAGCGAGCAGCGAGCAGCACACACCGCACTCCTAAAATAGCACCGTTTCCTAACTCTCACTCGGGGCAAGAGCGCTTCCAAGAACATCTTGGGTAAGACATGGCGACGCAGCTTCCTGTAAAGGGCCTGACCCTCCACACGCACACGCACACGCACACGCAGCGCCACGTCAAAGCCACCTGCTTGCCAGGGTGTCGTTCCATCCACGGCCGCCCACCGGCACTGCCCGGCCTTGCCAGGAGATCCCAGTGCCAGGCTGGCCCTAGCCCAGCTCCTGGTGGCCAGGGGCCCACGGAAATGCCAGCTTGTCCCCCGCATGGACAGCAGGCTCAGAGCCCCGTGCGGGTCACTGCCCTGACCTTCTGATGCCAAGAGCAGCCCCTGCAGCCAGTGGTGTGTGCAGTGCTGCCCGCCCGCCAGCGCCCAGCTGCTCAGCGGCACCGGAGAGGGCGCAGGAGCGGGAGCGGAGGCTGCCCCCCCACCCCACCCCCACATGGGGGACCGGTTACGGCTCCTCACCCGCCTCCCCAGGGCTCCTGCACCACAGGGTGTGTGTGTTGGGGGCGGGGGGGGGGCAGCTGCAGGGCCTGGTCCCAGGGCCCTTTTATTTGTAAAACCTGCAGGAAAGGGCGGCTTCCAGGGCTCGGCCCTCCCAGCAGGCAGCCCACCCGAAGGGCGCCCACTTGCACCTCTGCTCTGCACCCTGTTCTCATCACCGGCCCCCAAACAGGCTTTTCAGACCCGGCTTTCCTGTCACCCAGACAGAGTTCTGTTATCACGGTACCCTCGCACTGCGTGTGTGCGTGTGTGTGCACCCTACACGCTAAGGTCACACTTGCAGTGCCTCCAGCACCGGGAAAGATGGCACACCTCCTCTCCCTCCTCGCCCTCTGGCCTGGCCGCACGCAGGAGCACAGGCACCCAGCTGCTGCCCCACTGGCCACCCGTCCGAACCCCAGGGTCCAGTTTCACTGCAGACTTTCGCCTGCAAAAGCCGATCAAGACCGACAGTGTGCCGGGCAGCCTCCTGGTGAATGCCCTGGAGCCTGGAGCCGGCTCTGCTGCGCCCTGGCCCTGGGAGAGGGGGCGCAGAGGGTGCCCGGCTGGCAGAGGGCGCAGAGGATGGCCCGCTGAGCCGTTTCCTCCCTCGCGTCGGGAGCGCCGGGGCTACGGGAGCCTCACTGCCAGGAAACACCGCCCAGCGGCCAGGAACCCGTTATCAGGCCCGGCTCCGGGCTCGGCCTGACCTTCGCCCGGGTCCCCAGTTCCAGGAACCCCAGTTAGGGAGGGCTCTGCAGCTGTGCGGGCGCACAGGGGGGCCAGGACGACTGGCCTGGAGTCCGCACGCGGAGGGAGCCCTTTAAAAGGGGGCACCTGCTCCCGCTGTGTCCTCGCCTGCAGCCCCTTCCCCGCGCAGCCCCCCAGCTCCTCGGCACTGCCATTCCCATTCCCTCGTGAAACCCCCAGCGCCGTCAGCCTGGACAGAGCCCTGCCCTGCTCCGTCTCCCGACCCCTCCCCTCGGCCAGACGTTATATCTGAGCAGACCGCCGCCATCGCTGCCCTCAGTAAGCGATCCGCCTCGGAGGCGGAGTCAGTCGCCATGTCCGTGTCCCGGATGCCGCCTGCCGGGCACAGCAGCCTGGGCGGACAGCTGACGGTGCGGCTTCCCCGACCCTCCCGTGAGGACCACGCCGAGGACGATCCTGACACCCCTCCTCAGCCCCCCCAACTCCGCAGTGCACCTCGGGTCTCAGACCCCGTGACAAGCACGGCTCCCGCCGTCCTGGCCGCAGAGCAGCAGGAGCGGCCACGCGGGCCGGGGAGTGCCAGCCCTGGCCCTGCCGGAGCACACCTGCCGGCTCCCAGGCGGGACGTGCCCAGGTGTGCCAGGCACAGGGTGGAGCTGCCAGCTCTCACTGCGAGTTCACGGTCGGGCCCTGCGCCAACGGCCTATCGGGAAGCAGAACAAACAGTGGTGATTCTCACCGCCGTTCAGTTTCTGCAGCCGGAGCCCGAAACCTCCCACGGAGGCCCGCCCCGCCCGCCACACACTGCGTCAAAGCCAACGTCTCAAACCCCTTCCGACCCTTTCCCTGAAGCCCAGGCCCCGAGCTGAGCCCGCGGCCCAGCATGGTGGGGCCTCTGCGGGCTGGGCAGCCTCCTGCTCCCCTCGGACCGCCCACCACGGAGCACAGGCCCCACCTCACACACAGGCCCCGACGCCGCTGCCCACAGGGTCAGGTGCCGGCATGTGGACGGCCCCCTCGCCGCGTCAGGAGGGGGTCCCATCCCCTCTCCCCAGGGCCAGTTCATAGGGGGCCCCTGGAAAGAGCCGAGATGCGCCCAGTAGGTGCACAGATAAGCTGGCCCATCCAGACAAGGGAGCGCATGCAGCAGAGAAAACGAACAAGCTTCGAGGACACAGGCCCTGCACGCGTGTTCCCGGAGAAGGCTGCACGCTGTATGGCCCGCACCTGACATGTGCACAGGGCAAAGCCGTGGGCACCGGACAGAGGTCACCGGGGGCTGCTGCTGGCACTGCTGCCGCTGTGGTCACCTCCCCGACAGGTCCGTCCCCACCCAGCCAGCCAGCTTCCCCGGGCACGCGCCAAGCGGAGCTCCCCTGGAGACCGGCTCAGGGGCCCAGGCTCAGCACAGCCTCCGAGGCCCGGGGAGTAACAGCGGGTCCGCTCACTCCCCACCAGGGCTCATGGGAGCAGAGCGAGAGGGCCTGGGCTGCCCGAGGAGCCTGGGGGAGGATTGGTGGTCGCGCCGTGGGCAGGAATGGCCAGGGTCCAAGCACAGACACGCCCCCTGCGCCCAGCACGGGCCTGGCAGAGGGTCCGGTCACTCAGTGGGCCATCGCCCACCCCTCTGCCCCCTCACCACCCCGGGCTCCGGCTCCTCCGACACAGGCTGCTTTGGGGGAAGTGACCGTCAAAAGAGGAGCCAGAGGAGGGGGCTTGCTTAAGACCCCCCACTACCAATCAGAGCCGCAAAGCAGAAAGGACCCAGGCCTCCCGCTAAGCACTGTGACCTCTGACCTCTGGCTCCCGGCTTAAGGGTGAGCCCATGCTCCCCCCTCCCCCCGGCACACGCAGGTGCACGCCCTGGGATTCCTGGCCTTCCCCACAATGCAGGCTCCAGATAGCAGCCCAGCCTGCGGGCGGGGCGCGGAGCGGCGGGCCTGCGTCCGGGAAGAGGCGAGCCACTGGAAAAGCCAGCCGGGTGTTACCATCAGCGGTAACGGGAGGCACTGCCCAGCGCGGCTTCCGGGAAGTGGCCACAGCCTCGGGACCAGGGCCTGGCCCACCCGGGGCCTGGGGAAGGGAGCCCCTTCCCGACGGGCCACGGGGCGGACCAGAAGCCAGCCTGTCCCGACCAGCTCGGAGCAGCGCCCAGGCACACACACTGCCCACCCAGCTCTGTCGCGATGCCCTCCCCTGGGCACGCTACTCCCGGAAGAAACAGCCCCAGTGAGGGGTGGCCAGCACCCTCCGCGGCTGGCCTGCCTATCGAACAGACCTCCGGCTGGCTCAGCCGGTGACCCGTGCTGGGATGGGAGCAATGGGCCACTGCTGCCCACCAGGCAATGCCACCTCCGAGCAGCCCCGTGGGGGCCCCGTGGGGAGTGGGCACCGCCCTGGAGGCAGCAGTCTCCTGGGAGTCAGGTTCAGTCCCCAGAGGGCGGGTCCAGGTGGGGGACGGGGGGCTGGCTCCCCGCAGTGCAGCCCGCTGGAGGCCACGGTTTCAGAGGAGTGCCACCCCGGGCGCCCAGAGGACCGCCCCCTCACAGACAGCAGAGGCCGAGGCTCTCCCGAAGCCTCCAGAGCAGCCCAGACTCAAGACGGCCTCTGGGCGCGCGCAGGAGGGAGGCCTGGCGCTCCACTCCCTCCGTCCCTCCGAGGCAGGACCAGCCACTGGGCGGCCGCCGCTGCTCCGCACAGCTCCGTCCGGGACTGCGCACATGGCGCTCCGGGAGGACGGCTGCCCCCGGGTCCTGACTCTCAGAAGCTCAGACTGGGACCCACGGTCACGCAGACCGTCCACGTGGGTGCCGGGAGGGCATGGCCTGTTTTCCCGGAGTGCAACAGTGAGGGGAAGACCAAAAACGGCTGCTTAGGACCAAATGCGTGCCCCTCGCCATCCTGAGTCGCGAGGGGGGCGCAGCGCCTGGGAGCGCGGGGTCGGGGGTCAGAGGTCACAGTGCCCGGAGGCCGCACGACGCCCAGGCCTGGCGCTCACGGGCCGGTGCACAGGTCTGCGTGCGGGACGTGCGAGCAGAGGGCAGCGAGGCCCGCGGGCCGGCCCGTACCTTTGGCGTGGAAGGTCCAGTCCCTCCGCCAGTACTCCTGCAGCCGCACCCGCTCCTGCTGCCCCAGGCTGCACACCTCCCGGAAGAACTGCCGCTCGATGTGCACATAGGCGGCCGGGATGGCGCCCGCCACCCCCTTGGCCCCGAAGAAACCGTTCACTTCCGGCGAGGCCAGCAGGATCTGGTACTCGGCCCGCGTGCCCAGGACCAGGTCCATGTAGGCCTGGGTCAGGTTGAAGTAGCCGGTGGTGAGGTAGACCCTGGCCCCACACTCGGCCTCGGTCAGCAGCGTCGCGGTGACCGCCTCGTCGATCTGGATCTCAAAGGGCTTCATCTGGACCAGCGGGTAGATCCACGTGTCCGGCGCCGGCCTGCGGTCTCCGGCGGCCGCGGCGTCCTCCTGGGGCCCGAGGGCGTCGCCGTGGAAGGTCTGGGCGTGCAGCATCTGCTGGCGGGTCCGGGCCGAGTTGATGACCCCCATGACCCGGGCGTTGGCCGCCTTGCAGTATGCAGCCCGGTCACCTGGAGGGACACAGGGAGGGGTTAGAGGGTCAGCCCTCTCCGGCACCTCACTCGCCTCCCTGCCTGCGGGACCTGTTCCCCGCAAGCTCGTGCCCGGCTCATGCCGCCTGTTCGGTTAGGCAGGGCCGGCCATGCTTCCGTGGGGCCAGAGTGAACAGTTCCAGTTCTGGGAACCAGAGGGCAAATGGGCGAGCATGCAGGTCCCACGTCCACAGCGAGGGCACGGGATCCCGTGCGCCTTATGGACAAACTGAGGAGCTCAGGGTCACCACGGAGCATCCGGCGGCGGCAGGCCGGGGCACAGAGCCCATCATGGGACAGGATGGACCGCCTCCACTGGGCGCCCGCCCAGAGCTCCCGTCCTGGGGGACCAAGGAGCACCTCTCCAGGCCCACGGGTCTGGGCTTAACCCAGCCCTGCGCAGACACTCGCCATCTCAGCAGCAGACTTAGAGGCCCCAGGAAGCCAGAGCCGCGGAACCCCAGGAACGCAAACACCCTGAGAGCCAGCTGCCGTGGGGCCGAGCGCAGAGCCTCCATGCCCGGGAGGGCCGAGGAGGGCGGACCCCAGCACCGCTGTCCCCACACCCCCTCCCGGCTGCTCCCTCGCCCACAGGGCATGGCTGATGGCCAGTGGGTCACTCTGACTGGCTCCAGTGACAAAAGCAGAACCAGGCCCTGCCACCGGGCTCCCAGGCCCCACAGCCACCAGAGGCTGCTCTCCTGGGCCCCCGCCCCGCCCGGCTCCGGGCGGCCCCCACGCCCGCGCCCACCTTTGTACGGGTGCACCATGCCCTCCACCACCTGCACGGTGTCGTCGCCCTGCAGCTGCAGGGACACGTCGCCCACGGCGTCCACCAGCTCCGTGAAGAAGTCAGCCACGTCGGGGCAGTCCTGCAGGAACACGTAGCGGTCCTGGCGGTTGGTGAAGTAGGAGTCGCTCAGGTTGGCGCTGCGGGAGGACAAGCGGTGAGGACCAGGCCGACAGCCCGGAGCAGGACACGGGGGCCGGGGCACAGGGAGCAGCTGGCTCCTGAGTGACCCCCCAGGACACAGGCAGGAGCGGCGCTCAGCCCCCTCGGCGCTGCTGGCGCCCACCGCCGGGCGGGGTTCCGGTGAGTGATGGTGCCCGTGTTTTACACTCAGGAGGTCCCTGGACCCCTCCTGGCTCTGCTGACGTCACCCGTCCTCTCCAATCTCTGGTTTCTCGTGTGTCAGCCCAGGTCCAGTGAGAATTTAAAGGAGACACACACGGGCCTAGTGTAGCGGCTGCACGCAGTAGGTGCTCAATAAACATGGCTGCCTTTTCTTTTCAGAATGAGGCGAGTGTGACAGAATCTTATTCACTGGTTTGTTTTCCTCTTATGCCAGCCCCCCACGCCCTCCCCTTTGGCAGCCACCGGCTTGTTCAGTCTGTGGGCCTTTGTTTTGCTTTCACGTTGGTGTGTTTCAGATTCCACATGTTGGTGAGCTCACGTCTCTGTCTGACCTGCTTCACCTCATTACTACCCTCTGGCCTCATTACTACCCACGTTCTCACAAACGGCCAGCTGCACCCTTCCTGCTCAACAGCACCCCTCTGTGCGCACAACCACCCCCCACGCCCTCAGCAATCGGCACCCGCTGCGTGTAACCCTGGGGCGTCCAGGGACCCGGAGGACGGCGAGAGGCGAGTGGGCGGGACGTGCCGCAGGCCCGGGGCAGGGGAGGGGGGGGCACGCACCCGCTCAGGATGACGCTGTCGTCGAAGAGGTACACCTTGATGTGCTGCAGGCCGATGGTCTCGTTGAAGCGCTCGGGCATGAGGCGGCGGAGCAGGCCGCGCAGGTTCGGCGTGTGGAAGAGCGAGACGCGGACCTGCGCCGGGAACCGCCGCAGCAGCGGCAGCAGCATGGTGCGCGAGTTCTTCCTGCCTGGCACGGCGAGCGGGAGGACGGTCACCCGGGAAAGGCGGCACGCCGTGCTGCCCGCTCAGCGGGTGCTGCTCCGGCCGCCCGCTGCCCGGGGCGGGCTGATGTGGCCGGTGCAGGAGACCTTCTGTCTCCCCGACCAGCACCCACTGGCCTCCTGTCACCCACCTCAGCTTCCCTGGGAGTGCCACCCGCCCTCCCTCTTGGCGTCTCTGCTCTACGTGATGACCTTGCCCACCCGAGCCTGCACCCCGCCCCACAGCGGAGGGCACCGGCCTGGGTGGCCAGGGCTGCACACTGGGAGCTCTGGTCTGGCCACCAGGTGCCGACTCTGCCACCAGACAAGATGCCACGGCGAGAAGGGCCTGGCTGTCAGAGGCCACCACAGGGCGAAGGAAGCCACAGGACCCGGGCCAGCAGGGGGGTCCTGCTGACACCCCCAAACCCCGTGCAGCCTGCCTGAAGCAGGTGGTCATGGGAGTCAAACAGCTCTGCCTCCACTGTCCTCGGCGGTCAGGCGTCCTCCCCCGCCCGCCTGCGGAGGGGGACAGAGGCTGGGAGAGGGCCGCACCCACCTCGGGAGCCCCGCATGAAGTCCAGGAGGATGGACACCTTGAGGTCGGAAGGACCCTTCGCTTGGAGTGACTTTTCCAGGGTGCTCTCCAGACAGTCCACCTGCCAGGCATAGGGGGAGACTGTTAGGAACGGCCCACGTGCCGGCCATGCCCCCGACCGGGCACACCCCGTCCTGGGCACACCCCGATCGCGCTCAGAAGCCGGCCCTACAGAACTCCCCATCTGAGGCCGCCTCTGGAGCAGCGGGGACTCTGTGCACGGCGAGGGGACACTGACCAGCAAGGTCAGAGGCCAGGACTGGGCCTCCCCACGCCCTCCCCCGTCCTCCCGACCTGCCCCAGTATTTGGGGCCATGGGACGGACCAAGGAAGGGCCGCTCTCCGCCAACACCAGGCGCTGGGCAGCGAGAGGCCTGGACTCTCCCCTCAACCTTACCAGCTCCTGCTCCAAAGGGCCGGTTCCCAGGTACAGAGACGCCATCACGACCCGCCTCCTGGCGGCTCTGATCTGCCCCTGGAGGGAAGGACACCGCAGAGTTCACACCGGCATCTCCATGTCGCTGAGAAGGCAGGCAACACCCACACTGGGGCTATCCCGACCCCAACGCAGACGGACCCACAATCCTCCCTAGAACTAACTCCGCCGGAGCCAAAGAGTGATCGACCCACCTGCCCGGACCGCTCTGGGAGGGCAGGCACACGCCGGGGACAGCCCCACGCTCAGCTGAGACGCCATCACTGAGCACAGTGCGCGCCACGCTCCCCCGCACCCGCCCGCACACACCGCACGTGTGTGAGCGTGCGCAGCCTGGGAACACACAGAGGACAGAGCTGGGGGGAGGTGGGGCTGGAGTTTGAGGAGGAGCACGTGTTCCCGCTGAAATGCAGACAGACAGGTACGAGACACATAAACAAACAGAACACCCAGCATTCCAGGATGACGCAGCACAGCCGTCCACAGCGTGTCCTCTCCCTGCCAGGCACAGTCCCCTGCACCACAGCCCCACCGCACGGGGCGGCGGGACCGGCTGTGCCCTGCCCGGGGGCAGGCCCGAGGGGGGCAGGAAGTGCGGCATCTGCCCGGGACCGCTCAGAGGCAGAAGCTCCGCCTGGTCTCTGCAGCCCCGAGCAGGTGCGCAGCGCAGCCCCTCCCGGCCAGCGGGATCACCACGTGGACACTCCGTCAGCCACGGACATCGTGAGCGGGGGAGCACACACGCAGCCACAAGCACAAACATAGACACACAGGCACAGACAAACGTACACACGTACACACACAGGCAGACACACTCAGAACTCATTCTGGAAGGAGCCGGCAGGAAAGCAAGCTCAGGCTAACGGAGAGAGCGGGTGCAGGCCTGTCTGAACGCCGAGACCTGGGCTCCAGCCTCACTGTTGTGTGAACGCCTGAGTTCATGGCAATGGAGTCATTGGCCTTGAATTACTTCACTCCAATTAGCCATTCAGCCACAGAGAACGAGAGGCCACGAACTCCTAGGTCAGCGGCTCCTCAGGCACAGTCGCACCGGCGCCAGAAAGGACCAGGACTGCGGGGCCCACACCCGGAGCCGCGCCCCAGGCCGCTCCACGCCTCTGCGGGAGCGGGAAGCCGGCACGTGCCCGCCACTGGGTCTGCGCCCGCACTCGACGCCCACCATGAGGCGCCTGTGGGCGCTGTCTCCAGGCAGAGGTCCAAGTGCCCGGCGAGAATCGGGCCGTTCCTTCCCGCCGCCGCTAGCAGGGCCCCCGGGGGGGCACATGCCTTCCCGCCTCCCCTCTGGGGGGCTGCCCCTCAGCACAGGACAGAGGAGCCCAGGATGCCCGCGCTGCCCCGTCTGGGCTGCTCCACCTGAGCCACAGGGAGCTCGGACCACGGCTCACTCACCATCTGTGCAGCTGGTCCAGCAGGCGAACCCACAGGAGTGAGCCGAGCAGCCATTGAAAGCTTCCAGACAGAAGGTGCCCCCGCACCCTCACACCCGAAGCCCCGACCCTCACATCCACACGCTCTGCCTTCAACACAACTCACCTTCATGAGCTCAAAAAACTCGGCGGGGGCCGAGAGCACGCGGACGTGGGAGCTGCAGACGCCGAACTCGGGGACCAGGTTTCTGATCCACTGGAACCGGTGCACGCTCTCCGGGCACAGGCAGCAGGGCGGGGCGGTGACCTGGGGGGCCGTCGGGGACAGCAAGGGAGCCAGCAGCAGCCATGGTGACCTGTTAGACACAGAGGGTCAAGCTTCGCAGACGCATCCTCAACGTCTCTCCCCGCTGCGGAGAGGAAGAGGAGGAACTTTAGTTTTTTGCCAACTCACACTCAGCACAGGTTCTCCTTCAGCCTCCGAGCGGAGCTGGAGAAGTGCCGATGGCTGTGGACAACCCCACCTCCACGGGGCCCCACCGCCGCCGGAGCCTCTGCTGGGCTCCTACCCCCGCTGCACGCGGCCTGCGAGGCCAGCTCCGCGGCACCAGCCGGCGCAGCGGGCAGAGACAGCCAAGCGGCACTTAGGGAAGCTGGAAAGCGGAGGCCTCCCAGACGTTGTGAGTGATGGGATCACAGCCGCGGGTAACGCAGCTCGCTCTCTCTCTCTCTCTCTCTCTCTCTCTCTCTCTCTCTCTCTCCCCCTCCGCAGGGAGAGGCCGGAGCAGGAAGAGGTCAGGGGAGGGCATCGAAGAGGCACCGGGTGACGCCATTGCCCTCCCTGCTGCTCACGTCTTCGCGCCCCCCCCCCCGCCTCCAGGCTGCCCTGGGCCGACCACAGGGCGCTGTCCCCTGGCCCCCAGCCCCCCAGGCGGCGACCGCAGGACACTGCCCTGCCCGGGAGCCCCAGCTGCACTGCCCCCGCCTGGAACACCTGTGGGCGTGGGAGGGGATCCGTGCACACACCCGGCCGGAATTCCCGAAAACTGCGGCAGGAAAACCCTCCTCAGCCTCCTCAGTGTGTGACCTCGGGGAAAGGACGCTCAAACACCCCGAGGGCTGAAGGACCACGGATTCCAGGAAGGTGACCTCATGGGCTTGCCTCGTGACACCACGATCTTCCCAGCGCGGGTCCAGGACTGGTCCAGGCCCTCCAGCGCCAGGTGGCCCACAGCTGTGCTTCCCAGAAAGCCCTCTGCCCCGCCACTGAGAGCCAAGAAACCTTTAGTCAGCGAGGAAGCACGGCCGCCTGGATGGGGGGGGGGGAGATAGCACACACCGGCGGGCACCGGCGTGCTGGGTCTCCCTAGCTCCCAGGCTAACGCAGCAGCGTGCGCAAGAAAGGCCGAGAAGCTAACGAGGGACTGCGGTCTCAGCTCCCCAAACTGCGGCCAACCTCCTGAGGGGTTCCCCAGACCAATGGGAGCCGGAGGCGAGGAAGGGAGAGCCGCCCAGCGAAGCCCAGGGCCTGGTCTGAGTTCACTACCGCACTGTCCATCTGACCAGGTCAACCTCTCCCCGTCTCATGGCGAGTGTCAGGCTCGGACCTTAGACCATAACGAGACCCTGGCCCTGGCCGGTGTGTCTCAGTGGATAGAGTGTCAGCCCTCAGACTGAAGGGTCCCGGGTTCCATTCCGGTCCAGGGCAGATACCGCGATTGCAGGCTCAATCCCTGGCCCTGTCGGGGGCCATGCGGGAGGCCCCCAATCCCCGTGCCGCTCCCACATTTCTCTCTCTCCTCCCCTCCCCCATCCTCCTCGCTCTCTAATGTCAATGGAGAAGGTTCTTGAGTGAGGACTCATCAAAACAGAACCGAACAGAACGCCGTCACCTGCGCCCAGCCCTGCGTCCGGTCCGCACGCATCCTTCCTGCACAGGAGCTCGGCTCCCAGAAAGGAAGCCGAGGAAACACCGCCCTGGCCGGCACCGGAGGGAGAGTGCCAGCCTGGGCCTCCAGCCAGGCACCACGTGACACCGACGTGCCCCTGGAGGGCACAGGAGGAGCCGGCACGGCCCCCGCCTCTCACAGGCCTGGTGCTCACGGCTCACACACCTGAGATTACGGGAGGACAGAAGAAAATGTGCCAAATTAATTGAAAAGATCAAAACCAGTCTGTGCGCTGAAGGACGCCCGAGTCTGCGCTGTCCACACCCTGGCACCTGCCGGCCAGGGCTTTCACACTGGCACGGACGGAGCTGTGAGCAGAGCTGGCCGAAGCCACTGTCGCCGGGAAAGCCCAGGAGGGTCAACAGCCGGCCCCGGGCCCGTGGGTGTCAGCCAGGCCAGCGGGGTCGGCTGGGAGAGCCTCTGGCGGCCGGGGCGGCCACCGCGGGGGTCCCTGAGGGCAGCTCTCGCCGGGAACCGCCGCAGGGCCTGAGCCAGGGTCTGGGGCCTTCCTCGTGGCGTCTGGTGGCATCTGTGCCCGACAGGTTTGTTTCTAAGCCAAAGCCATGGGCTCAGGGATTCGCTGTGGAGGAGGCCCAGCCTCAGCGGCCATGTCACCGCCAACGAGACCCAGGAGGCAGGCTGGGCAGCCAGGAGCCGCGCACCGGCACTGGCTAAGCGTCCCCGCTGCGGGGTCTGAACTGTGGGAACGCTAAGCCTGATCGGACAAGCTCTGTGGCTTGGGTCCCCCCCAACATCCGTGCAAATCAACCAGAAAAGACAAGTTTTTAAAAGAAACTGAGCTCTCTGGATTGCCGTATTTTCAGAAACTACAGTTTTAAGAAAAGCTCCCCCACCCCCCGCAGCCATACAGTGAAGTGTAAAAAAAAAAAAAAAAAAAAAAAAAAAAAAGTGAACTAATGAGAAAAGAGCAACCGTCACAACACTTCCTGAGAAAGGCTCCGAAACCACCTGCGGCCCAGGCAGCCTGGCTAACGCAAGGCCGGCCTGCCCGGCAGTGACGGGCCCGATTCCCGCGGGCGGCGACAGGCCGGGCCGCTCTGCCCCCGCCGGAAGCCAGCATCTGGCCACGCACCGCCAGATGGCCCTCCCGACTGCCAGAAACAACGTGGGCTGCACCCCGGGGCCAGAGAGCCAGGCTGAAGCCCGCGCACGCTGGCCCAGCCCGAGGCCATCAAGGGCGGACCGGGCCAAGCCCGCGCCTGGGGACAGCCTGGAGGAGGGCTGGGCTGTGTTTCCCTGGGATGATCTCCCACACACTCCACCCCTGGCTGCCTGGTCCTCCAGCAGCAGATGGGGAGACCTGCGGCATTAACTTGGCTCCGACGTAGATGTCTGTCTGATTGTCTGTCTGTCTGTCTGTCGCAAACCTCACTTCAATCCCGTGTGAGGTCGAAGGTGAACGACGTGGGGAAGTCACACTTTAATTGGAAACCTCCCCTCCCACTCAGCCTCCTGCTATAAATAGACAGAGGGACCCCACTCGGCCCTCGTAAGCGAGGAGGGCTAGTTCCAGCATCAAAGCGCAAAGACACAGTCATTTCTGGAACCTGATGGTCCCTCAGGCAGAAACTGCCGCCGGGCTAACCGAGGGTTTGCAGATCTGACGTCACACTCCAGAAACTAACTGAAAGCGGAGGCTATGGCTGCGTCTCCCTCTTCTCACCCAGAAATCAGCCCCCCGGCCCCCCACACACACCTGGAATAGAGCACACAGGACTGAGTTCCAGCACAAAGCCTTTTCTAAGTGAAAACTGTGTTTTTAAAGGGGCCACAGAACACCCTCCCTGACTGGCAGGCGAGCTCACGGCGATGAACTGACACCGTCTTGGCACACTTCCCACCAGGTCTCTCCAGATGGCACGTTGGCCCTGGTGACTCCCAAAAGCCATCTGAGGGTTTGTCCTCCCCCCTGAGCTCCAGACCTGCCAGTCAACTGCCCTCGGGACCCCTCCATGGGGACACACCTGGATCCTGGTTAACAAGCCCCAACTTCCCCCCACCCTCCCCGGTCCTGGCCCTTCCCTCCTCCCTGCTGTGTGAAGCGTGCCACCATCCACAGTCACCCAAATAGGAACAGAACCCACCTCCTCAGCACTCTCCCCTCTACACAGCCCCCCATGCTCCCCCCCCCCCCGCCCCGAGCCCGCTTTGCTATTCCCAGTCCTGACTTCATAAAAACTCGCCACCTCAGGCCTGGGCCACCAGCAAAAGAAACTACCCGATCTCAGAGCTTGTTTCCGGGATCTTGGCCCAGAGGACTGACGACTCCCTGCTCCCCCACCCCCTTCCCGATAGCGGCCGTCAGCTCCTGGAAATGGCCCGAGACCCCGTGGGCCTCAGAACCCCCGCTGCTGTGATCCTCATTTCCAAAGCCCCGTTCCCCATCCTCCACCGAGCCCCGTGGCCAGAAAACCGAGGCTCTCGAGCCACAGGCGGCTCTCTGGCCCCTTGAGTGTGGCTCCTCCACAAAATATTTTGAAGAAGTGGCGTTAGAAGTTTAAGTTTAAAAGTTTTGGCTCTCAAAAGAAATGTCAACCGTTGTGCTGTTGATATTTGGCTCTGTTGACTCACGAGTTTGCCGACCGCTGGCCTAGCCTCCTCCTATTCTCCCAACACGTGGCTCTGAGCACCACCACCAGGAAGCCTTCTGTGACTTCCAGGTGTGCCCTGAGGGACCTGATTCTTTCTACCTTAACTTTGCTATTATTGTGGCTTATGGGTCTGAGCATCTCATGTCTTATCTTGGTTTCTCAGGGGCCCAGCCCAGCAAAGCAGTGCTCTCTACCCGGAGGCTGGGTGAAGGAAGCCAGCGTTGAATCAGAGAACAGCTGTCCTTCTGGGTCACTCGTTATCAGAAGCTTGGACACAGCTCTGGGGCACCGGGGCTGTATCTCTAACTGAAGGAAACCACTGGTGGGAACGGAGCCCTCACCGCCGCCTCTGTGGCCGCCAGGACCCGCAGGCACTCCGACAGCAAGCTCAAGTCTGAAATGATCTCAGCCCGTGACTACACAGAACCATTATCAATGAATCAATGAGCCGAGTTACAAGAAACCACCCCGTTCGGGGAATGAGGAATGGGGAGGCGCAACTGAATGAAGAAAATGAAAGCCAGCAGTCACGGGTGAGTGGCCTGCAAACCCACACACCAAGGCCACAGAGAATCGGAAAAAGAAAAAAAACGAAAAGAAAAAAAAAACCTGCGAACCGAAAAGGGCCAGGCGTCAGAAGCCTTGAGCGCAACACCAATTTCTGGCAGGTGTGCCTCTGTGCTGGTGATTTCACCGCGTTTCTGGCGTAATTGTTGACCCAGAAAAACACCGACTATCTCTCTCGGTTTCATCACCAAGAACCATGGGCCACTGCACACTAACACTTTACAGAAAGGCTTTGCTGATTTAGACAATCCCCACTGACTCCTAGCCCCCGCCCCTCTTTTCTCCCCCCCCCCCCCCCCAAAAAAAAGCACACACCGAGAAGACTGTTTTTGAGAAGAATTTGTGAAGATTGCCCAACATCCTTTAGTAATCACCCCTAAGTCAAACAATGATGCATGGAGTGGTTTTCGTATAGTTTAAACACATACAGGGAGATGACAACATCGCCCAAACAGCTCGGAGGAGAGAACATTTCTTGAAACTTTAGAACAAATTTCTCGGTAGCTTGAGGCCAGGATATGGGTCACCTGACGTGGCTGTCCCCAGGAACGGACGATCTCTGCTTGGAACCCGTTACAGAAGGCGGCGAGGCCACGCCCACTCCCGGGCTGCAACCCTGCGGATCTGAAAAGCCTTTCGCAGCAGCCGGTTTCCCAGAGCCCGCCAGGCCCCGGTTCCAGCGCCGGCAGTTCCCCTAAATCAGGCTCTTTCTGCCGAAACCACCTGCGGCAGCCAATAGGAAGCAAGCCCTTCCCTTACCCAGAATCCGCAAGGGACCGGACCACAGACAGACATCTAAGGCGATGCAGAGGGCGCAGTTCTAAGATATTTCCCCCCTAAGGAAGCAGTGCAAGGCTCGAATCTATAATTATAAAAATTATTGCAACACAGAGAATTCTTTTGCCCTTTTTTTAATCTCAGCCACAGCAGCGGGTGTTCTGGGCGAGTGTTGACTTTGGAGGCCCGCGGCCCGGAGCACCGGCTTCAGAGCCTCCTTCACCGTTTACGTAACCCCCTCCGGTACTTTCGGTACTTTTCCGGCCGTGGAGGGGCTGGAGTGGGCCTCCCCCCGGCGAGGGCCCTGACTCAGGATTGCTTCACGGCCGGCGGCGGGATGGGAGGAGCACGCGGCCTCCCGGCCGCGCTGATTCACGCCGCGGCCCGCAGCCCCCGCAGCCAGCGTGACTCAGGGCGAGGCCCCGCGCCCCGGCCCCGCGTCCACAGTCACAGCCCCGCGAGGCTGCACTGCGCCTGGGGCAGGCGGGAGCCGGGAGCCTGCGGGGCGGGGAGCCTGCGGGAACCTGCGGGGCGGGGAGCCTGCGCGGAGGGGAGCCTGCGGGGCGGGGAGCCTGCGGGGAAGGGAGCCTGCGGGGAAGGGAGCCTGCGGGGAAGGGAGCCTGCGGGGCGGGGAGCCTGCGGGGCGGGGAGCCTGCGGGGCGGGGAGCCTGCGGGGAAGGGAGCCTGCGGGGCGGGGAGCCTGCGGGGCGGGGAGCCTGCGGGGAAGGGAGCCTGCGGGGAAGGGAGCCTGCGGGGCGGGGAGCCTGCGGGGCGGGGAGCCTGCGGGGCGGGAGCCGGGACCGGACCGCCGCCTCCCGCCGCCCTCTCACCTCCGGCGCCGGCGGTCCCGGTTCCGGCCGAAGCGGTCGGACAGGCGGCCCAGCAGCGCGGCCAGCCCGGGCCGGCCCGGCAGGAGGCCCAGCAGCCGCCGCCAGAACACCGGCCCCGCCGCGGCCGCCGCCATGGAGACTCGCGGCTTCCGCTTCCGGCGCGAAAACTTTATTGACAGCGGCGCGCGGACACGGGGCGGCGCGCGCACGGGCGGCGGCGGGAGGAGGCCCCGCCCCCGCGGCTCCGGCTCCCCGCGGCCGGGACTGGGGGGACAGGGGGGTAAAGGGGGACAGGGGGCCAAAGGGGGGACAGGGGGGCAAAGGGGGGATGGGGGGAACGGCGGGGCAGGGGGCGGGGGGGACAAGGGGGGGCGCAGGGGGTCCGCCCGCCCCGAGCCGCCGCCGCCTGCACCCCCACTCGGCGTAGGTCAACGGGACACGGCCTTTCGGACCCCGCGGTCCGGTTCGGCTGCGACTCGGGAAGCCGGGTTCCCGCTGCCTCGGAGCACGGGCAGCCCTGCCGGGGCCGAGCCCGCCGGCACCTTCGCCCGGGCTGCAGCCCCGCTGTGTGCACCTTCGCCCGGGCTGCAGCCCCGCTGTGTGCACCTTAGGGCCCAGGCTGCAGCCCCGCTGTGTGCACCTTAGGGCCCAGGCTGCAGCCCCGCTGTGTGCACCTTCGCCCGGGCTGCAGCCCCGCTGTGTGCACCTTCGGGCCCAGGCTGCAGCCCCACTGTGTGCAGCTGCCAGGCCCGCTGCCCGGCCCGCCCAGAGGGATGGCGCTGTGGCCGGACAGGCAGGGGGAGCGCATCCCTCCGGCCAGAAACGCCTTTGGGCTGATTTTTAAACAGGAAAACGCTGCAGGTTCCCAGGCCCAGGGAGAGGGCCGGGGTCTGCTCCGCGTGGCCCCTGGCGGGCCGCGTGGCTGGGCCTCCGGACCGGACAGGCTGCAGGACATCTCATTTCCTCTCTATTCCGGGGGCGGGTGGCTGTGAGGCCAAAAGGACGCGGACACGCTGGATTAAAAAAACCCAATTCCGCTTCCACCAAATGGTTCCAGGTGAGTCAATGACATGCTCCCTACAGACACGCCGAAGCCTGTGTGGTTCAGTGGTTAGAGCGTCGGCCTGCGGACTGAAGGGTCCCGGGTTCGATTCCTGTCAAGGGCATGTACATTGGTTGAGGGCACATCCCCAGTGAGGGGTGTGCAGGAGGCAGCTGATGGATGTTTCTCATCATCGATGTTTCTAGCTCTCTATCCCTCTCCCTTCCTCTCTGTAGAGAATCAATCAATAAAAAAATAAAAAAGACACGCTCATCTCAGCGTTTGTTCGTGATGTCACAGCAGCGGGCGGTGGTCACACAAACACGGTGCTCCCCACGCAGGAGAGCCTCGCATCCGTGAAAAACCTCTTGCGAAGAAGGTTTGCTCTAGAAGAATGTGGCGTTAAGAGTAAAAGTCAGTTCACCAAAGAGGAGGATGGCACTTGCCTCGTTTTGTCAAAAACTGAGAGAGAGTGCGTGCAGAAAAAGTTAGCATTGGTTATTTGGTGCTATTCCAGAATTTCCAAATTGCTTGCCAGATGGAGTATTTGATTGGCTTTGCTTTCCCCATTCAGATTAGATAGCTTTGCAAACACAAGACGGAATTTGATTCAGCTCTTCCCGGCCTGACGTGGTGAATCACGGAACTTCCTAGCTTCCAGGAACCAAAGTGAGGCCGTCCGTTTCGAGGTTCCGCCTGTGCCCGGCGCTGGGCCCGGGAGACGCACAGGCGGGTGCTGGCTGGCCGCCGTGAGCTCAGTGTGAGCACCTGGCGGCCCTGGCCGTCCCGCACAGGCCTCCCCAGCTGGTTTGGCGCAGTGGCCTGCAGACCCGAGGGTCCCGGGTTCGATTCCGGTCAAGGGCACGGCTCATGCTTATGTTGCAGGCTCCTCCCTGGCCTGGGGCCCTGGTCAGGCTCGTGCTGGAGGGAACCATTTGATGTGTTTCTCTCACATGGATGTTTCTCTCTGTTTTCCCCTCTCTCTCCCACTCTCTCTAAAAATCAATGGGAAAATGTCCTCGGGTAAAGATTTTAATAAAAAGACATTTATTAAATGTCTTTAATAAAGAAGGGGGGGGGCCTTCTCTTTGCAGGTGGTGCTTTGCTGGGTGAGGTGTTTTTTTTTTTAAGAAATATATATTCTTTTATTGATTTCAGAGAGGAAGGAAGAGAAAGATAGAAACATCAATAATGAGAGAGAATTATGGATCGGCCGCCTCCTGCAAGTCCCCCACTGGGGATCGAGCCCACAATCCAGGCACGTGCCCTTGACTAGAATAGAACCTGGGACCTTTCAGTCTGCAGGCCAACGCTCTATCCACTGAGCCATACCAGCTAGGGCTGGGTGAGATATTAAGCGAGACTGACAACCACGTGTGACCCACGAGGCGTCTCCAGGACCTCAAATAAATGGCAGCTGCCCTCCGTGAGGGGGACAGCACTGTGTGGGGGAGACTTGCCCGCGGGACAGTGTTCGCCGGGGTGGATGGCGCAGTGCCCGCGGAGGGCACACACTCAGAGCCTCCGGCGCTGCCGCCGGCGTGAAACCAGCTGTCACCGGCGTGAAGCAAGCGCAGCTCTGCCCCGGAACACGCACAGGCGGCGATCGAAACGCCTTAAACGGTGGTTTTCAGAGACGGAGCCGGGATGTCGACGGGGGCATCTGTAAGAGGACGTTACCTTTACAGACACTCGCTCCTGCGGGGGTCCCGGGCCTCAGTGGGAACCCGTAGAGCAGCGAAGGCCGGTCATAAAAGGGGGGTGCCCCCAGCGCCAGGCAGGGAGCCCCTCGGGCAGCCTGGAGGGTGGGCGGGCAGCCTGGGCAGACACCCCACTGCTGCAGGGGGGAGGGGGGAGCTGGAGTCACACCGTGATGACCTGGAGAGGCTCCTGTCCTCGGAGAAACCCTGGCGCTCGGAAGCCATCGGCGGAGTCCCCTCACCCACGGCCCGCCTTCTCCTCAGGCCTCTCGGCCTTCCCACACAGGAGGTCCAGGGTTGGAGTGACCAGGCCGGGGCCCCGATGACAGAGCCCGTCTTCCCGGCCGGAAAAGGAAGCCCATTCACCGAGGAGAGCTGACGTCAGGAAGGGGGGCTGCTGCCTCAGAGCCGGCTGCTCCCGCCGGCAGGAAATCCGGAGCCATGGCCTGGGCCTCACTCCCCGGACTGAAGACCCCGCCGGGGCCAGGGAAGGCCTGCTCCCCTGGCCAGGGCCTCCCCCCACAAAGGGCTGTCAGCAAACTGGGGGCGGGGGGGGAGGCGGGCCAGCCCTCCTCCTGCCTCGGCGATGATGGAGACTTTCCTGCGCCCCTGGGACGCGGGGGATGATCTGCCGGTTCAGGGGAGCACTCTCTGGTTTCGTAGGGACCCCGGGACTCAGGCTTGGGTGCAAGCAGCCTCGGCCGCTGCCTGCCTTTCCCCGAATTCTTCCACCTGGCCTCACCAGCTGGGCCTTTTTATTTTAAATATATTCGTATTGATTTCAGAGAGAGGGAGAGAGAAACGTCAATGATGAGAGAGAATCATGGATCAGCTGCCTCCTGCACGCCCCACACTGAGGAGCGAGCCCACAACCCAGGCCTGTGCCCTGACCGGGAATCGAACTGTGACCTCCTGGTTCCGAGGTGGACGCTCCACCACTGAGCCAGGCCGGCCCGGCAGCCTCACCTTTTTTTTCAACCCCTTGGACTCCCCACATGCATTGCTGCCTTAGGGTCCTGTGTTCCCTCTATTTACAGGGTCTCCCCGGTTCCTCTCACCGGTTCCTGCCTTTCGCCCAGGGTGGGGACAGTAGGGGGCATGGCCACCCGGCGGTTTCCTGACCTTGACCTGCTGCACCGATCAGTCTGCAAAACAGTCGCTGGGCCTGCCTTCCGGGACCGGCTCGCCTGAGCCTGAGGCCCCCTTAGGCCACAGCCCCTTTCCGGCCTCCCACTCCCGGGACGTGGCTTCGCTGCTGAGCTGTCACTTCCCGCCCCTGACCCCCTGTCCCTGAAACTGAGGCCGGACGCCAGCCTCCCTGGCATGAGGCGCTCTGTCCCCTCCGAGCAGGGCTTGGCAAACGTTTCCTCAAAAGGCCCAAGAGCCCTCGTCAGTGTGGCTCAGTGGATAGAGCGTTGGCCTGCAGACCAAAGGGTCCCGGGTTCGATTCCGGTCAAGGGCACGTACCTCGGTTGCAGGCTTCTCCCCGGCCCAGGCCCTGGTCAGGGCTCGTGCTGGAGGCAACCAATCAACAGGTGTCTCTCACATCGACGTTTATCTCTGTCTTTCCCTCTCTTCCACTCTCCCTGAAAATCAATGGGAAAATATCATATCAATTTATTAACAATAAGTTTATTTTTATTAACAATAAAAATAAAAATAATGAAATAAAAGGCCCAATAGTAAGTATTTTACACTTCATGGTAAATGGACAGATGTTAATTACTCAACTCTGGAGCCAAAGCAGCCGCAAGCAATACCAATAAATTGGCCGTGTTGCCAATAAAACTTTATTTACAAAGACAGTCACCAGCTGGAGCACATCATTTGCGATCCTCTGCTTTGGGGAACAGCCTTCCCCTGAGTGGCCTCACACTGAGGTCTTCTGGCTCCGGGGCCGGAGGGGCGGGGCCTGAGTCAGCAGGAAAGGGGGGCAGCCCCCCACACACACACACAGGAGCAGAAGGTTGCAAAGAACAAATTTGCCAAACACTGAAGCTCAAACCAAGCTGCTCGCATTCATCACCCCATCTTTTCGGGTGGAAAGCCTTGTCATCTGCAAAACAAAGCCCCTATTGCACAAGGGCTGCCCGGCCGCAGAGAGGCCTGGCGGGCACAGCTGGCATTTCATTAACAAGAAGCCAGGGCCCGACTTTCTGGAAGTGCGTCCCGGGCAGAGCATCTGGCTGCTTCCCTCCCGGGAAGACGCGCGTTTCCAGGGCAGCGTGGCCTCTGTGGCCTGGCAGGCCGCCAGGCGCCCGAGAGCTGCTGCCTCCGCGGACCCAGCGGCCGGCGTGGGGAGGCGGCCGTGGCCACTGTGTCCCAGGGAATCCCGGCTCCCTGGGGCTTGCTCAGTGGCCAGGCCAGGGGCTGGGGGTGCCTCCCGGGTGAGTGGAAGCAAGAGGCTCAGTGTGACCCGGGCTAGCAGTGGCCGTGGCCGTGGCCGTGACTAGAACAGGACACGCCTTGCTGGAGGCAGAGCCCACGCAGACCGGGCCGGCATGTGGGAGCAGCTCGGGACGCCCAGGCCTGGGCTCGATGGGCTTCCAGTTTCCTGGAGGTGAAGAGTCAGATTCTCTGAAGTCAGTTGTCCTTCCTGCCCTTTAGCCTAGACCCGTGGTCGGCAAACTGCGGCTCTCGAGGCAGGAGGCTCTTTGGCTCCCTGAGTGTGGCTCTTCCACAAAATACCACGGCCTGGGCGAGTCTGTCTCAAAGAAGTGGCGTTAGAAGAAGTTTAAGGTTAAAAGTAGCTCTCAAAAGAAATGTCAATCGTTGTACTGTTGACATTTGGCTCTGTGGACTGATGAGTTTGTCGACCACTGGCCTAGAAAAGGGGAGGTGGGAGGCCAGATCCCAGGAGCTCCTGGAAGGGAGGGGAGAGAAATTGGGGGGGGGGGGGGACCTGGGAGGGCGACTGTGATGAACTCTAGAGACCAAGTCCCATCTCGAGGCCCACGGACACCTGCCAGACTGCAGGCCACTGACGCCAAGCCATCTGATTCTCCAAAGAAAGCCCCCAGTTCAGAGGTGGATGTGAAATTTGCAGATTTTCAAATATCTCACACTTTTAAAATTTCTGCACAGCCCAGCCGGTGCAGCTCAGTGGTGCAGCATTGACCTATGAACCAGAAGGTCACGGGTCAATTCCTGGTCAGGGCGCAGGCCTGGGTTGCAGATTTGATTCCCAGTGGGGGGCGTGCAGGAGGCAGCCGAGCAATGATTCTCTTTCATTGATGTTTCCTCTCTCCCTCTCCCTTCCTCCCTAAAATCAATAAAGATATTTTTAAAATAATAACAACAATAAAGAAATAAAAACTGTGTCTTTGGTGTGTATTTAGCCTGTGGCCGCCCACCGTGCATGCATCTTTCGGTCTATAAAGACATGTCCCAGGTACCACGGGGAGGGGGCGGCAGGGTGATAATGGGAGACCAGCGTTCACCGGTTTGTACCTCTTGACTGTTGAACCGCAGACTCCACGGCCTGTCCAGAGAACGTGCCTGACCCACCTCCCGCGGGTGGAGTGGAGTAAAACATTCTCATCTTCTCAGCTCGTAGCCCTCAGGTCGGACTGGGAAGCAGGTTTCTTTGGAAGCAGGTCCCGGAGGCCGCCGGGACCAGCAGAAAGGGCCCGGGTGGCGGAGCGGGCACCTGGGGCTGCAGGCACGCAGGCCCGGCTCTGCTCACTCCCGGCCCCTCCACGCTGAGCCCTGGGGAGAGGGGACCCTCCTCCCTCAGCTTCCACCAGCCAGTGCGCACCCCCTCCTCCGGAATCAGTCCCCGGGGCTGAGGCCAGGATCCCACAGGCCCAGGCTTCCCCTTCTCCTTCCCGCAGCTGAAGTGAACTAACCATGACGGCGCTGTGGTCAGCTCTGGTCCAGGAAACAACCGACAGCTGCATGAGACTGATCATCTGCAGACTCGGCTCTGTCCCTCACACATGGGAGGGGCTCAATAAGCCCCTCGGAAGGAAGGAGAGAGAGAGGGAGGGCGGGAGGGAGGGAGGGGCTGAGCCCTTAAAAACCGAAAAGTGACAGACGGGTCCACCTTCCCAGGACCTGGGCGGCCGCCGCACTGCAGGGCGCTTAGGAAATCCGAGCTGTGCTGGGGGGGGGGGGGGGCCCTCGGGCGAGGCCCCCCAATGTCACCCCGGGAATCTCCCTCTGTCCCTGAGGGAGACCCCACCTCCCACTCCTTCTGACCCCGTCTCTCCTTGCCCGGATCGGTGTGGGCCTCACCGTGCGAAGGAGCCGGGCCCGGCCTAGCGGTGCCACACCCCGGCTGGACGGACTCGGAGGTCCTGGTGGAGACGCCACCGCTGCAGGACCCCCCAGCGTCGGGGCTCCGGCCGCCCCGGTGCAGCGGGCAGCGCCAGGCCTTCGCCTGCCCCCCTGGCTCTCCTACCAGCCCCGGCTCTCCAGAGCCATCCGGGCCCAGGGCAGGCTCCCAGGAGCCAGCCACACTGCCAGCCCCTCCTGGGCCCTCCCGCTCGGGCACTGCCACTTCAGCTCCGGGCACCGGGCCAGGCCTCCTCTGCATGGCAGCCCAGATGGTTTACCACAGCCTCGCTTCCCAGAACTGCCCGCTGCCCCGGTGTCTGTGCCGGGCGCGGGCGAAGGCGCCGGCGGGCACAGCGCCACGGCGGGCCCACGGAGATGCCTCCCCGCCCCCGGGCCGAGCTGCGCTGGGGGGTTCAGGGTCAGGGGAGAGAGCGGACTGGAAGCGGCTCCTCTTTCCCTACCCTCCCCCACCTCCCATCCTGCCCCAACTCAAAACTCGGACCAGATGTGAACTCCTCAGGGAGCCACAGGCTGGTGGGGAGAAACCCCCTCCCCACTGCCCCCTCCAGAGGCCCCCCAGACCCTCTGTGGGTGGAACCAGCCGGGAGCTCGGCCCAGCCCACCCCGGCGGGCGAGGGAAGGAGGGCCGAGCGGAGCGGTGGCGTCGGGCGGCACAGTCTCTCCCTCCCTCGCGCCTTTTCTGGGAAAAGCCAGGGGCCGGGCGGGGAATGTCAGGCTGGAAAGAATGGCTCAGCTTCAGCCGCAAACCTTTTCCTCAGCTTCCCTTCCTGCCGGCATTGTCCCGGCCTTGCCCGCCGCCCCCAAGAGGAGCAGGAGAGAGAGAGAGCAGGGCCGCCCTGCTGGGTGACCTCTGCCCACCAGCACAAGGTCGCCTCTGCCACAGCGGCTGTGACCGGGGGTCCCCAGAGCAGACGCTGAGATGCCGCAGGGCCCAGCTGCCCAGGAGCCGCCCGCGGCCATGGGGGGGAGGGGACAGGGCTTCCTGGAGGTCCGTGGGGGGCAGGCCCCCCAGCACCACCTCCTCGTGGGTCTGGAGAAAGGGGGCCGGAGCAGGAGGCTTCCTTGCTCCCAGGCCCTCCCCGCGAAGCACCGGCCCCGGGGAAAGCATCTCCAGGCCTCGCACGGTCGTGAGAAACGTGTAACAGGCCCCGGCCCTCCGACCAGGCTCCCTCCTGGTGCCAGAGACAGCCCGCCCCCGGGCCTTGGCCTTGGCCTTGAGCAACTCTGTGGTCTGAGGCCAGTGTCCCAACCCCCGTGGCCGCAAAGGCAGCCACCAAACAATGGCCACCGTGGCGCCGGCCCCGGGACCGGCTGGAGGACAGGAGAGGGGCCATGCAGGTAGGGAGCTGAGCTCGCCCAGCGGGGCCGGGCCTCCCGGGCCCAGCCCGGGGACCAGGGTTCCCAGCCCCAGGTTTGGGGAAGAGCGCCGGGCGGTCACACGCCGGTGAGTAAGTGGCGCCCCACAGGCAGTGAAACGGCGCGGACTTCCCCTGCGTGAATGAGTATGATCTGTATGACCAAGCGCTCTGCCTGGAAATGGGATTCTGACTTCACAGAAGCTCTGTGCGGGGAGGTTAGGAAAAGGCGGGGCTCCTGCCTTTCTGCCCCCAGAGCAGCTGGGCAGGGCCAGGGGCCAGCCACCCGCACTCCTCCCCCACTCTCCCGGCCACATCCGAGTCCTCCCTCCCTTTGTCGTCGGATTAGTGGGCCTTCCATCCCCACCAGGCTACACTGACCCCCACCGAGCCACACTGACCCCCACCGAGCCACACTGACCCCCACCGAGCCACACTGACCCCCACCGAGCCACACTGACCCCCACCGAGCCACGCTGATCCCCACCAAGCCACGCGCCCCCCTCCCAGCCTCAGGGAGAGGGCTCTGGGAGGACGGCTGGTGGTGTCCCACAGCGGGGACAGCGGAAGCCCACCGCCCGCCTCAGGGACTCCGGGGCTGCAGGGGCCATGTCTGGCTCCCAGAGGAAACATCGGGCTCAGTCCAGCTCCAGGCTCCCTCCAGAAGGCGGCAGAGCCACCAGCCCCAGTGGAGGAGCCCCTGGGGTCAGGGTCTCCAGCGCCAAGTTCACAGGGAAGTAGAAACCAGCCAGAGTGCGGGCATCGGCCCACCCGGGGGAAGCAGCATGCAGACCCAGGCCCCGGCCCCTCTGGAGCCCCCGGCCCCTCTGGAGCCCCCGGGAGCTGCAGCGTGAGGTGGGTGTGGGGGGCGGGGGGCGGAGACGGAGCGGAGCCATGACCACACACCGCTGAGAGGCCGGGACACCCCAAAGGCGACGGGAACCCCTGGAGGGACCCGGCAGCCGGAGGGACGCCTGGCGGCTGCTGGACGCAAGGTGACAGCTGAGGCAAGGACGCCCCGTCGGAGCCACACTGCCCCGGCCCCTGCCGCCCTCCCCCCTCCGGGCTCCGGGCTGTGGAAATATGGCTGCCGTGCATGGAGCACTCATCCGTGCAAGACGCTCTTCCAAGCACGCCTTTCCTGTCCTTTCCTTTCCTTTCCTTTCCTGTCCTGTCCTCTCCTTTCCTGTCCTTTCCTTTCCTTTCCTTTCCTTTCCTCCTAAGCATTGTGTGTGCATCGCTCATTTTGTCCTCACACTGCTGGACGGGGTAGGCACTGCTATGGGCCCATTTCACCAGCACGGAGGGCCGGGCACAGCTGAGGGAGTAGGTTGCCCAATGTCACCCAGCAACTGGGTGGCAGAGCGGGGCCAGCAGTCCAGTCTCCTGAGTTGGCACATCGGGGGCCCAGCCCACCACCCCCCCCCGAGTATCCTGACTTCCTCCAGCCAGGGCGGCCCGTCAGGGTCCTGGTGGCCCGTTAGGGTCCTGGGTGGCCCGTCAGGGTCCTGGGCGCGCCTGCTGCCCTCCTCACTGCTCTCCCATCAGCCCCACACCTGGGCCCCGCTGAGCTCCCAGCAGCCACGCAGTCCTTGCCAATGGGTCTCCCTGGAGCCTGGGTCCCCCACTGCTATCCCTAGGGTCCACCTGCCCCCGAGTCCCTCCCACCAGACTGGCATTCCCGGAGCTCCAGGCTGCTTCTCTCTATCGCGCCTCCTCCTTCCGTTCCCCAAATGAACCTCGTCCTAATCACCCTGCCCTTCCCCAGGGCCCTCAGCACTGGGGTAGCGGGGGGGGGGGGGGGGAATCCCACGCCTCACACCTCGCCTCTCCCCGCAGGATTCACCCCGCACGCCGCCTGTCTTCCCAGCACTGCGGCCGGCCGTGCCGGGCAGGAGCAGGGCTGTGGGAGGCTGAGTGGACCTGCCCGGTGTCAGGCCTCGTAATTTACACAGCACTTTCTCATCCATTAACTCAGGGCTATTCCCTGCGAGTCTTCCTCTGCCCGGGAGGCCCCGCACAGGAGCGATGCCCACGGCGCAGCCTCCGAGGAGTCCACGGCGGAGGAGACCGGACTCCTGGCTCCAGGGACACGGACAGTCCGCCCGCGCATCGAGAGGGCAAAGACCGGGTCTCATTCATCTTCCTCGTCCAGCGCCCGGCAGCATGCCTGCTGCACAGAGCCCCTGCCCGCTGCGCTCGCCAGGCCCGGAGGGAGGGGGGCTGGACGATGGCTCCCATGCCTGGGGCACTCTGACTGTGGGTTTGTCATCTCAGACGTCTGATGGGAAACGGTTACTTTCCTCTTTGGCGGAAAGCAGAGCCTCAGAGAGCCTGTGGCTGTCCTGCCCCTATCTCATAGCCCCCAACACGTGTGGGGGCACAGGGGATGGCACAGTGGCAAAGGCTGTGGGGTCCCAGCGGCTCCCCAAGAAGCAAAAGGACCAGGTCCCCGTCCCAGACTCCCAGGCTGCCTCTCCGTCCTGTCCGGCTCCTTCTCTGCAGACGTGGCCCAGGGGAGAGGGCAGGACCCAGAGACCACAGCCCGGGGTGTGTGTGTGTGTGGGGGGGTGCTGGCAGTGCCGCCTGCTGGTGATCAGGGGTCTCCAGGCCCACTGCCTGCTTGGGGACAGACTGCAAAGCCTTCCATCCTCATGCAGCAGGCGCGATGCCCATGCCACCCACAGCCATGCCACCCACAGCCATGCCAGTGGGACCATGCGCATGTTCACCTCAATGGCACCAGGTCTCCCTGCCCCCCCCCCAAGATCAGAGGTGGGGGCACGGTCCAGGCTGTGCTGGGCCAGGCTTTCTGAACCGTCGCCCCTGCCGGGCTTTTATGTCCAGGTCTGATTCCAGACGGTGCTGCCAATTGTCCTGGTGTGTGTGTGGCATGGGGGGGCGGGGGGAGGCTGAGGTCCCTCGCCAGCTCCTGGGCCAGCCCCCCGCGGTCTCCATTCCAGGCTTTGGGGGAGCAGCGCCCAACTCCACTCCGCCTCCGAGACCCCAGGGCGCCCTCTAGCGGACGTGGGTGCAGCCCTCGCTCGCCCTGGGGCCAGTCCCGGCGGAGAGCGTCCTCCCCGCCCCGCGCAGCCCGGAGGCCGGGACGCGGCCGTCCCTCTGCCTCGGTGGTGCAGGCGGCACCTCGGCGGCGTCCGCAGAGGAACCGGCCATGAACCTGGGCCGGGGCCGGCGGCGGCCACGCAGCTGCGTCCCCTCCGCCGCTGGGCTCGGGCTTCGCCCGGGGACGTGCCCACAGGTGGCCACCGCGCGCCCCTCCGACTCCCGGATCCCGCCTCGGTCTCGCGGCCCCACGACAGGGCGTCCCCCTGGGGGCCCAGTCCCGCGCCTTCGGGGGCCTCGGTCGGGACCGCGGGTGGACCGGGGCGGGGGGCGGGGGGGCGTCCCCGCAGGTCCGAGAAGGGCCGGCGCCGGGGCCTCCCCGCCTCCTGGAACTGCCCGCGCTCCCGCCTCTGCCAGAAACCTGGCTTCTTCGAAGGGAGGAGGGGGGAGGGCGGAGGGGGCGGGAGAGGCAGAGAGAGAGGAGGGAGAGGGAGGGGAAAGTGTGAATGAGAAGTCGGGGCGGAGCGCGGGGAGGGGCCGCTGCCAGGAACGCGCCGCCGGGGCTGGCGCCGCGCCCGCGGCCGCTCGCGTCGCGCTTTGTCTCCGCGTCCGTGCGGCCCCGCGGCCGGCCCGCCCCCCGCGCTGCCTCCGCCTCCCGCCGCGCGGGTGACTAAACATTACAAGAAGACCGGCCGCGCAGTTCCAGGAACCGGGGGGCGGGGCCGGCGCCGGCATATACTCCCCGCGGGGCGGCCGCCGCGGCTCCCACTCCGCCCGCGCCGCCGCCGCCGCTGCCGCCGCCGCCGGCCCGCACGCGCCCGCCCGCCGCCCGCAGCCCGCGGCCCCCGCCTCTCCGGCCCGACCCGCCCGGAGCCCGGCGGACGCCCCGGCGGAACGCGGGACGCACGAGGGCGGCTCCATCGTGGACTTGGCCGCCGCCGCCAACATCTGGGCGCAGCGCGGGCCCCGCCGGCCGCCGCCTCCCCTGCGGGACCCTAGGCGGCTGAGCGCCCAGGCCGAGGCCGCAGACTCCGGTGCGGGACCAGGTAGGCAGCGGGGCGGGCGGCCGCGGCCGGTCCCGGAGGTCCCCGGCGTCCCCGCCTCTCCAGGGTCTTCCCGGCAGGGCGGGGAGGGGACGGGCGGAGCAGGGCGGAGGGGATCGGAGATCCCGGTTCCCGGAACGCCGGGCCGGGCCCGCGGGCTCCTCGCGCCCTCCCCCCGCGAAGCCTCGGGTTTCTCCCTCGGTCCCGGGCGCCCGGAGCCGGCGGACTGCGCGGCGCCCGGAGCGTCCCGGGCCCTTTCCTGCTCCCCGTCCGGCCGCGCGCCCGGACACCAACTTCCGCGCCGAGTGCAACTCGGGGGCCGCCCGGGCGCCGGCGGGACGGGGCCGGGCGGGCTCCGCGGGGCCCGGGGCTCGGACCCCCATCCGGGGCAGCGGGCCCCCGGCCGCTCGGGGGCGGGGGCGGGGTGGGAGGCGCAGGCTCGGGGCGGGCCGGGCGCCGGAGTTCCGGGCACTCACGCGGCGCCTCCCCCCCGCAGCCCCCCGGGATGCAGTAGCGGCCGCTGTCCGGAGGCCGCCGAGCCGCCGCCGCCGCCGCCGCGCGCCCACGCTGGCTCCGTGCGCCATGGTCACCCACAGCAAGTGTCCCGCCGCCGCCGGGATGAGCCGCCCGCTGGACGCCAGCCTGCGCCTCAAGACCTTCAGCTCCAAGAGCGAGTACCAGCTGGTGGTGAACGCCGTGCGCAAGCTGCAGGAGAGCGGCTTCTACTGGAGCGCCGTGACGGGCGGCGAGGCCAACCTGCTGCTCAGCGCCGAGCCCGCCGGCACCTTCCTCATCCGCGACAGCTCGGACCGCCGCCACTTCTTCACGCTCAGCGTCAAGACGCCGTCGGGCACCAAGAACCTGCGCATCCAGTGCGAGGGCGGCAGCTTCTCGCTGCAGAGCGACCCGCGCAGCACGCAGCCCGTGCCCCGCTTCGACTGCGTGCTCAAGCTGGTGCACCACTACATGCCCCCGCCGCCCGGGGGCGCCGCCTGCCCGCCGCCGCCCGCCCCCGGGCCCCCCGCCCGCAGGGCCTACTACATCTACTCCGGCGGCGAGAAGATCCCGCTGGTGCTGAGCCGGCCGCTCTCCTCCAACGTGGCCACCCTCCAGCATCTCTGTCGGAAGACGGTCAACGGCCACTTGGACTCCTACGAGAAGGTCACCCAGCTGCCCGGCCCCATCAGGGAGTTCCTGGACCAGTACGACGCCCCGCTTTAGGAGCCTGAAAGGGGCCGGGGGCAGGCCGGGGGGCCCGGGCGCCCCCGCTCCTCCGTGGCACATGGCACAAGCACAAGAATTCGGTGGAGAGAGTCCCGCCCGCCGCCCTGGGTGAGCCCGGGGCTGGGCCGGCCCCTCCCGCGGGCCCTCCCCCCTAGGGCACGGGCAGGCGGGGCTGGAATGTGCGGGAGGGAAGGGGAGTGCCACCTGGGCGCCCCTCCCCCCGCGGGCCAGAAGGGACCACTTCAGCGACAGCAGCGCAGCGGATCAGCTGGGGAGTCGGCTTCCTCCCCGGACCCGGGCCCTGCCGCGTGTGCTGAACTAGTGAGGACTGCCGGGAACATACGCTTCCCAAAGGAACTTGTTTGCGCTTTGATTTGGTTATAAACATGGCTTTAGACCTGAGCGAGGCCCAGGCCTGGGGAAGGGTGGACCCGCGAGGGCACCTCCGGGCCCCAGGGCCACAGGCTGGCCAGAGGAATGGCCACTCCCCCGCCCAGCCCAGGTGAGGAGGGTGGCTGCTCTGGAGAGAAGGCCCAGGGGTGACCTGAGGGGCACCCTTCGGCTCCCTCCCTCTTGGGACAGCCGGCGGGAAACACAGGTGCCAGAGCCTGCTGAGTGCTCAGGAGCCCAGGGCCTTCCCCCGTTTTAAGGGGGAAGTGGCATGCGGGGGGATGGGGGGGGCTGGACAGGCCGGTCAGCTCTCTGCCCCGCTCACACTATACCTCCCAGCACCTGGGGCTGCGGAGGATGGAGAAGGTGAGCCATCTCTGACCCCTGATCCCGCCAGGGACGGTGGAGGGTTCTACTCTGTGCCTCCTATGTCTGGCGCGGAGATTTTGCCTTAAACGCTCCCTGTCCCATGGACAGGGCCTGGCACACAAGCCACACACTCAGCCGGTCCAGGCCGAGGCCCAGGGGTTCTCAGAGGGCAGGCTGCCGGCCAGGGCCGGGGCGGGAGGCAGGTGTTCGGCCACCCCTTCCCGCCGAGCCTGTCACAGGTGCCACCTGGTGCCTGGGCTCTGGCCCGAGCACAGCCACCAGGCTCCCCCAGCCCCAGGCCCTGCACAGCGCCCCGCCCCCCCCCCCCCCCCCCAACCTGGGGACCGCTGGGCACTGCCCCCGGCGGGCGGCCGCTCCACCATAGCACTGATCGGTGAAAACACAGGAATGTAGCAGTGATGGAATTACCTGGAATCATTTTGGGGGGGATGGGGGGGAAGACTAACACAGTTTTCCGTGTCGGGTGTTGGTCTGGATGGGGCAACTGTGTGCTGGGGTTTTCCTTTTTTTCTTGTTATTTTGGTTTTCGTTTTGTTTTGTTTTTTTTTTGACGATGTTTACAACCTGCCTCACTCTTGTCTTTTATAAAGATTCCCTCCGGCCCTCTCCCCGCCCCCACCCAGGCCTTCACGGCTGTCAGGAGATGCTTGAACTCAACCAAATACCAATCCAAGTCAAACTTTGCACATATTTATATTTATATTCGAGAAGAAACATTTCAGTAATTTATAATAAAGAGCACTATTTTTTAATGAAAAACATGACTTGAGCCTTTCTCCCCGCCTCCCCTCCCTCCCCTTCTCTGCCTTGCTTTCTCTTTCACACACACCCACACGCCGTGCCCAGGGGAGGAGGGAGAGGGAGCACCGCCCTCCGTGGCCCTGGCGTCCTCGGGCTCGGCTCTTCACGTCACTTACAAGCTCCGGCAGCCCCGAGACTGCCCAGGGAGGGTAATTCCTGCTCGTCTGATTCAGATCTGACCAGAATATGCAAAGCGAGTTCGAAGGAAGCGCTTCAAAGGGCTTGCAGCGAGCGAGCGGACCTGTGGTCGAAGCTTTTAGAGGCTCCGAGCTATTAAGAGGCGCCCGCTCCTGGGCAGGGAGGTTTTCCGAGAAAGCCAGGCCGGGGTCCTGGTGATGACCCCTGACCTCGGTGTGGCTGGGCTCTCCCCAGGGGCCCTGCTCCCCACACCTCCAGCTGCCCACCTTGCTCCTTGCAGCCCCAGCCTGAGCAGTGGATGGGGTCCCCGACCTGCCAGTCACCCCCACATTCCCAGGCACCGCTGTGTCCGTGGGAGCGGGAAGTGGACCGGTCACTTCTGATGCTCAGCAAATATTTGTGGACTCACTGAGGGCAGCCACTCGGGGTCACAGAGGTGAAGCAACCTGCTAAGGGCGCACACACCGTTCGGGAACGTGGGGAAGGCACAGGCGAGGACCCAGGACGCCCAGGCCTCTGGGCTCCCAGCACTGAGAGCCCGGGGTGCTCCCGGGGGGCACGCCAGCAGGTCTGTGCCACCCACCGCCAGGACTCAGCACTGAGGTTCTGCAGAAAGCAAACAAAAGATCCTTCTCTCTGGCATTTCCTTCCCTGCTTCCTCCTCCGCCGAGCCCCCCAGGCCCCCAGACGGAGGGATGACTGGCAGCCCCATCCCTGAGCCGAAAACAAAGGCAGGCCCTGCCGAGCGAGCGGCTCCAGGACCCAGTGTCCAAAAGGCACCGAGAGTAAACAAACAACGGCATGTTTCTTTCCCGTTTCCTGACCTTTTGAGGAAAATAACCTAAAGTGACCAGGCCGGGCGTCACTGCGTCCGCTGAGTGGACAGAGTGCGTAGGAACCACGCGAGAGAGACCCCGCCTTGGCGAGCAGGACTCCGGCCAGATCCCGTCACCTTCCCAGGGCACCGGGTCAGGGGGGGCACCCAGTGGGCCTGGCTCCCCAGCACCTCCGGGAGGAGGAGAGCCTGGGAAACTTCTGGCAGCTCTTCCCGGCCCTGGGCTGCCCGACAGCCACCATCTGCCTTCAGGGGACCTTGAACCTGGAGCACAGAAAGGCCCCTCACCCCCGGCCCCAGTGCAGAAGGCAGCTGTCAGCCACAGGACCCTAACAGAATGGAGCGGCCCTGACCCCTGGCTGAAGGGAGACCCTGACCCCTCTCCCTGGATGGCCTCTCCAGCCTCTTCCCATGTCCTCTTCTGTCCCCTCCGTGTCCAGTCCACAGATGGGGCTCCCTCTGGTTCTGCTCACAAGGAAGCGGAGTCCCAGAGAAGGAAAGCAACTGGCTTCAGACCACACGGCAAGCAGGTGCGCGCCAGCAGAGCGAGAATTCCCGCCCCTATAGCCCCTGGGGGCTCCTCAAGCCCGTCCCTCCTCCTCCTCCTCCTCCTCCTCCTCCTCCTCCTCCTCCTCCTCCTCTCCTGTGGCAAAGGCCTCCCGGTTCTTTCAGGGGCAGACACCCCACCTCCAAAGGACTTCCTGGGGGGCTCTCTGCCCTGGCGCTGGAGAAGGGGTGCCGCCTGGTTCTGTGATTTCCTGAGACGCATCCTGCAGGCACCACTGCCTCCGCAGGTACCAGTGCCCCCGTGGCTTCAGGAAGAGCGCAGCTGGGGTCCCCTGGCCCGATGGGGGAGCGCGCCCCGCCCCGCACGGTGCCCTGGCTGCTGGGACGGTAAGGCCACCCCAGAGGCCCTGCCTCTCTCCCCCCGCTGTCCGGGGCGGGCTCCCCGGGTGGAACGGAAGGCCCGCTGGGGGGCGGCTGGGAGGACGGAGGCCCCGCCGGGGAGCTGCGGGGGTGCCCGCTGTCCGCGAGGAGGGTGTCGGGAGGGGGCGGCGGCGGCGGCGAGGGAGGGAGGGGAGCCGGAGAGCCACGCCGGGTGGAAGCAGAGAAAGTCGCAGGTGGGGGCCGCGTGCACGGAGTGGATGCACCGGGAGCACCGGGAAGCCCGAGGCCGCCGGTGGGAAGAGCCGGGTCCGGGGCGCACCTTCCCGGGCCGCGTCCGGGCCTCCCCGGTGCCGGCGGCGGGCGGGCGGGCGCGGGCTCCCGGGCCCCGGTGCCGGGAAGAGGCGCTTCGCTTCCCGGACCCGCGGGAGCCCCGGCGGAGCCGCCCCGGAGGTCCCGCCGCCGCCGCCGCCGCCGCCGCCCAGCGCGCCTGCGCGGACAGGCCCCGCCCCGCGCGCCGCAGAGCGCGGTCGCCATGGCGACGGGATGACAGCGCGGAGCTGTTTATTCTCAGCGCGGTGCCCGGAAGCCGCCGCGCTGCCGGCACCTCCCCGGCGGGGCCGTCGTGGGGGTCCTGACCCTCCGAGGGGCGCTGCTCAGAAAGCGCCGACCTTCCCGGAGAGGGTCGGCTCTTCCGGTCCCAGGGGAGCCCAGGGCCCCTCCCGGCAGCAGAGGCCTCCCCACCCCACCCCCTCTCCGGAGCTCCTGTTCCTGCAGCCCCGGCCCCCTCCTGGCCCCGGCCCCCTCCTGGCCCCCAGCCCCCTCCTGGCCCCCAGCCCCCCTCCTGCCCCCGGCCCCTGGCCCCCAGCCCCTCTCCTGGCCCCCAGCCCCCTCCTGCCCCCGGCCCCCTCCTGCCCCCGGCCCCCCTCCTGGCCCCCAGCCCCCCTCCTGCCCCCGGCCCCTGGCCCCCAGCCCCTCTCCTGGCCCCCGGGCCCCCTCCTGGCCCCCCTCCTGGCCCCCAGCCCCCCCCCCCCATGTATTCACTCAGCAAATCTCTATTGGCCTCATCCTGGGCGGCGGGGAACTGCGCGCGGAGCCAGACAAGGCCTTGCTCCCCCCGCTCGCCGGAGTGATGGGAGTGAGTGGGAGGCCGTGGGAGTCACTGGGAGTCAGTGGGAGCGGCAGACACTAAATTGCAGTCAGCCCACCGCGGGGACCAGCGCACCCGCGGGGCTGCAGCAGGGGCTGGAGGCGCCTCTTCCAGCCACACCGCCCGCGCGTGGCTCCTCCGCCAGGTGGTCTCGCCCTCGGTGGGATGCCCGCTGCCCAGCGCTGTCCCAGTTCGGACCTGGCGTCCGGGAACGAGCACCGCCTCCCCCCCCCCCCTGCCAGAGTCCCCCCCCAGAGCCGCCGGCGCCAGAGGGAGAACAGGCCTGAAACAAGCAGGTCTTCCGGGGGGGGGGGGGCAGTTAGAGAGCTGGGGCCCAGCTGAGAACCCTGGAATGGAGCGTGGCGGGGATCCCCTCGGCGGGTCCTGGAACCACGGAAACACCTGCGCCCCCCCCCCCCCAGGATCGCAGCCCCCGCTCCTTGGAGGCAGAGAACAGAGACCGGGACAGTCAGCCCCGGAAGCCCAATCCCCCAGGGCTGGGGCGGGGGCTCCGGGGGGGCTCCGAGACCTGGCTGCTGCCTCCAGGAAGGCCGGCCGGGCCTCCTCTCCTCCTCCTGCACCTTGACTCAGCCCAGCTGGGAAGTGCGGGAGGGAGGCGGCAAGCAGGGACAAGTGCAGGCTTCCCCCCGCCCCCCAGGGGGGGGCACCGGCGCTGAGCCCTCCCAGCTGTGCCTGCTGGGAACAGGCCAGGCCTTTGTGAGATGCTGGTGAGCCTGAGCGCCGTCAGGAGGAGGCTGGGGGGGGGGGGGGGGGCTGTTCCCAGAAGCAGGGAGGACTCTGGACTTCCCACTCCTGAGCGCAGGCGGCGGCCTTAAGCAACAGCGGGCGCGGCTGTGCGTGCGGCGGGGAGGCTGCGGCCCTCTCCCCGCTCCCCTGAGAGGCAGCGGGCTCCCGGCTCAGCCTCAGCCGGCCGCAGCCCTGAATGCCACCCACAGGCCGGCTTCAGAGAGAGGCTGCGCCCCGGCCCGGGCTCCGTGGGTGGGAGCTGGTCCTGTGCACCCAAAGGGGGCGGATTGGGTTCTGGGTCAGACACACACCCAGGGGGCAGGTTCAGTCCCCCGTCTGGGTGTGCGGGAGGCAGCCCAGCCATATTGCTCTCTCATATTGGCTTCTCTCCTCTCTTCTCTCCCCTCCCCTCCCCTCCCCTCCCCTCCCCTCCCCTCCTCTCCCCTCCCCTCCCCTTCCCTCCTCTCCTTCTCTCCCCTCCCTTCCCCTCCCCTCCCTTCCCTTTCCCTCCCCTTCTCTCTCTCTCTCTCTCTCTCTCTCTCTCTCTCTCTCCTCTCTATAAAAACCAATAAGGAGGCTGAACACCTACACTTAAAACACAGACACCCGGACGCTAGTTCCTTATTTACGTTTCACAAGAAAACACATCTCCTCTCTCAGGCCTCCCCCCCCCCCCCAGGTCTCCAATCTCCTTTTCCACAGAAACAATCCCGCAGGCCCAGCGATGTGCAGCAAACGGGGCAAACTCGCACCCACAACGAATATTTTTGCAGCCCGACCAACATAACAGCATGTAACGTCTTAGTAACAATTTTATAACTTAATTCTTACAATGTCCTGTTACACGTAATGATTAGTAACGAACTACAACGTTCCCTAATGGCTAACCACTACCATGGCGCGGCACTCACTTCCCTCACGTGCCCTCAGCCCAGACAGACCGTTTCTCTCCACTAACACCCACAGGGAACATTCTAGCAGCCGGCGGCCACGTCAGTAGTCTTGGAATGGCTTGTTCGGTGCTCGCAACAGGAGCTATTTCGCTTTCGGAGAACAAGAAAAATAGGTCTATTTGCATGACGCTTATTAACAGGTACAGTTATCCAGAGTCCGGTAAGTTCAAGAAAAAAATATTAATTTAAAAAAATATATATTTTATTGATTTTTACAGAGAGGAAGGGATAAAGAGTCAGAAACATCGATGAGAGAGAAGCATCGATCAGCTGCCTCCTGCACACCCCCCACTGGGATTTGCCCGCGACCAAGGTACATGCCCTTGACCGGAATCAAGCCCGGGACCCTTCAATCTGCAGGCCGATGCTCTACCCACTGAGCCAAACCGGTCAGGGAAAAATATTAATTTGTATTAACATGTTCTATTATTTTATGTTAACGATGACTCCTTTATTTCAGCCCTTTGTATTCAGCGTGTTCCTATTGAAATAAACCTCCGTTTCTATGAAACTTGAAGCTTTCGTTACTTTGCAGCCACATACGCTTCCAGCTTGCTTTTGGGCCCGTGCTGGCCATTGAGCTTGACACGCTGGGGGTGCAGGATAGCGGAGGTGTTGACATGAACATGAGGATCTGCCGCCTGGCACAACTCCAGGGGGCGCTGTTTGCGATGCCATCTCTGTGGGTGGCCTGTGAAGGCGTGTAGTGGGGCGGCAGGGTTTCTGAGTTTGCGGTGCAGTAGCAGCACCTGCTACTCGCCCGACCAGGGCCCGGGTGATGCCGGGCAGGCAGCGCCCCGTTCTGGACTGAGGCCCGCAGGAGGCCCTGCCCAAAGGAGACCCGGGACTGCAGAGGCTCCTCTGAAAGGGGAACCGGGAGGAAGCCCAGAAGCACCGCACAGGAGCGCTGGGCCGGGTGGGGAGGGAGGAAGTGGCGGGAGGAGGCTTCCCAGAAGCTGGGAGCAGCAGCAGGTGCTCCCTCCCGGCAGCGGGCAGCTGAGGCCCGAGGCCCGGAAACGGGGAAGTGGCCGGAGAGGGGCAGCGCTTTGGAGAACTTCAGCAGGTTCGCTGTTCCCACAGCGCCATCCACGGCAGAGGTGTCTCTAAAATACCGCCTTCATCATATACACACACACACACACACACCACACAGACACACACACACCACACACCACACACCACACACACACACACACACACACACACCACACAGACACACACACACCACACACCACACACCACACAGACACACACACACCACACACCACACACCACACAGACACACACACACCACACACCACACACCACACAGACACACACACACCACACACCACACACCACACAGACACACACACACCACACACACACAACACACCACACACTACACACACCACACACCACACACACACACCACACAGACACACACACACACACCACACAGACACAACACACACACACACACCACACACCACACACCACACAGACACACACACACACACACACACCACACACCACACACCACACACCCCCGCAGCGGGAGGCATGCTCCCGCCCAGCGGTGGTCTCAGCCGGGACCTGCCTACAGCCGGCCTCCCCCTCTGGAGCCCCCCCTCTTCTGAGCTCCCCCTTCCTCCCCGGCCCGGCCCGCAGGAGCCCCGGACCCCCTCCCCTCGGAAGGCCCCCTGGTCCCCTGGCGGCGCTGCCTCCGGCTCTTCCCTCCGCACAGCCGTGCCCCCTGCCCGGGTTCCGGCTCCGGAGGGGGTCCCAGCGGCGGCTCAGCCCCGGGGCCGGGTCAGCAGGGCTGTCCTGCCCTCCAGCCAGGCCCCGGGTGCGTGCCGAGGCCCGGGCACCCCCCCACCCCCACCCCCACCCCAGCAGCAGGAGCCTCAGGCTGTTCCGGCGAGACCCCGGCCCGCCAGGCTCTGCAGCCCGGGCGGGGCGGTGACTGCCCCCTCGGTTATAGAATTCTGGAAACCGAGGCAGGAGGGAGAGGGCATGCCAGGGGGAGGCTGCTGGCTCTCTCCACGTCTCCGTCCCGGCAGCTGGCGAGGCAGGCGTGGGCGGCTGGCGGGAAGGCCACCGGGAGGGACCTCTGCCCAGTCATCGCTGTGGATCCTGCCCCCCACACGGGGCTTCCTCGCGGGGTGCCTGGGCTCTCGCGAGGGGTCTGGCTGAGAACTCAGCAAGGACCCCGAGCTGCTGGGCCGGAGCCCGGAGGGAGGCGGGGAGCCCAGGAGCCCGGGCCAGGCTGTCCGGCTGCGAGGGCCGAGGCCAGCCAAGGGGCCGCCCCCGGAGAGACCGCGTGCCACCCGGGGGGAGACCGCGCTGGGCGGCCCAGCAGGCGGGGGTGCGGGGGGCAGGGAGGACCCTCAGTCTTGGCAGAGCAACAGGGCCATGGGCCACCGCACCACACTCTGGCTGTGGGGAGGGACATCGGAGAGGAGCCAATTTAAAGGGCCAAACGGCCCCGGCCGGTTTGGCTCCGTGGAAGGTCTCGGCCTGAGGACAGAAGGGTCCCGGGTTCAATTCCGTTCAAGGGCACACGCCCGCTCAGTTCCCAGCAGCGGGTGTGCAGCAGGCAGCCGATCAATGATGCTCTCATCATTGATGTTTCTATCCCTCCCTCAGCTTTCCTCTCTGAAATCAATTTTAAAAAAACAAACACACACATTTTTTAAAGGGCCAGATGCCCAGTAGAGGTTTAGGCCCCGGAAGATGGGGAATGGCCAGAGGAGGCTGGAGGACTCCCTGTGTGCAGGGTGGACTTGGGGAACTGATAAGGCAGCGGCCAGCACATGCTAGGCTCTCAGGCAGACCTGAGGCAGCCGGCCTGGGGGGCACAGGACCCTCTCCTGGGTGACGCGCTGGGAGCACCTGGCCACCTGGGACCGGGCCACCGTGTGGAGGCCACGGCAGGGTCCGAGCTTGCCTCTGGGAGGGGAAGGCCGGCCTGGACGAGGACCAAAGGGGCTCTTGGCCTCGGAGGCCAGATTCAAGCAACCAAATCAGCCGGCCAGGCTGCTGATGAACACTGGCCCTGGTCTCTGCCAAGGAAACGGGGGGGGGGGGGGGGGGGGGCACGAGGCAATGCCCTTGGCCTTGGTCTCCCCAGCCTAGGGAGTGAGAGTAAGAGAGTAAGACAGGTCCGCAGTCCCACAGCCTGCTTCTAGACCAAGACCTCAGCCCGTGTCTCCTATTTATTTCAGACATTTAATATATATATTTGATTTTTTATATTTGATATATATAATTGATTTTTTTACAAGCAGAAGGGAAAGGGATAGAGTTGGAAATATCGATGAGAGAGAAACATCGATCAACTGCCTCCTGCACACCCCCCACTGGGGATGTGCCCAAAACCAAGGTACATGCCCTTGACCAGAATCGAACCTGGGACCCTTCAGTCCGCAGGCCAGTGCTCTATCCACTGAGCCACACCGGTGAGGGCTTATTTCAGACTTTCATGACCATGTTTCCAATGCACCAAGAACCAGCACACACACCCCATCTCATGCTCCAGCAGCCCCTCAGGCAGGTCTCGTTGTCCATGTTTTTAGTGGGGGGAGGGGGGCTGGGGAAGGGAGGTGCAGTGTGACTTGTCCGAGGTCACACAGCTAACCAGGAACAGGCCACGCATCCAAAGCCAGGCAGTCAGGCTTCAGCATCCTTGCTGCGGCCACACCCCCGGACCCCTCTCCCCCCACCCCACCAGCCCCAGGCTGGTAGAGGGCAGAGCCGGCCCCTGGGGCAGGAGAGCTGGGCGGAGTCCCGGATCAGTGCTGCTAAGGAATGACCTTGGGCGGGTTCCGAAGGGCCCTGCCTCGGTCCCTAACCTGTGTGTGAGGATCACACCCAAACCTGCTTCTGGGTGGTTGTGAGGCTGAGGCCAAAGCCTGCCCAAGGCCAGGCCAGTGTGACTGGAAGAGTCTCCGGGGGACCAGCCGATAGGAACCTCTCCCGCTCACCTGTCCCCAACCCCACCCTCTCCCGGGGAGGAGGGCAGCGGCCGGCTGCCTGTGCGAGGCGGGAGCAAGAGGCTGGCCGGGAAGATCCCTCCGCTGCCCCTGGTCCAGCCGAGGCCTGGCTCTCCGTGCCTTCTGTCCTCCTCCGCTGCCCTCGGGCTGACCTTGGGGGTGTGTGCGTGGCCTGGGCTGCCGTCACCAGGGCCCACAAACCGGGCGGTGGAGAACAACAGACCTCGATTTCCTCGCCGTCACGGGGGCCCGCAGAGCCGTGCCCCCTCCGGAGCCTCTTCCCGGCGCTGGGTGCCCGCGCTCCGAGGCCGTCCTCCCTGGTGTCTGTCCCAGTCTCCCTCTCCCGCAGAGACTCCGTCCTCCGACCTCACCTTAGCTCGCCACGTCTGCGGGGCCCGGCTTCCAAAGGAGGCCCCGGCACAGGCCTCCCGTGGACATGAACTCCGAGGGGCACGCTCCGGCCCAGCTCTGCCCCTCGGGCCTGCCGGACGTCCCCGGAATGTCTCCCTCTCTCTGCGTCTGCCTGCGGAGCCCGAGAACGGCCTTCGCGCTCAGGCAGGGGGGCGCGCGGAGGGCGCCGTGTCCGGGTAAACGCACCCCGCAGAGGGCGGGCTGGGCAGGCGCCCGGGCCGGGCCGGGCTGACGGCCGAGCCCAGAGCAGGGCTGAGGCGGTGGCTCCTGGGAGGGGACGGGTGTCTGGAGCCGAGCGGGCCGGCCTGCCCTCCACAGACATGGCCTCATTCGGCCGCGGGAGCTTCCGGCATGACGCTGGCGAGGAGCTGCCTCAGATGACCCGCACGGAGGGAGCACCTCGGGAGAGCTCATTGGGAGCACCCGCGGGTGAGAGGGAGGAGGCGCGGGGGGGCTGGGCGGGGGAACCTGGCGGGCGGGGCGTCAGGGTGCCTTGGCCAAGGTCTGAAGCTGAGGGGCTTTGTCACCCCTCGGAGGCCGGGGTGGGGAGACAGGCGAGTGGAGGGGAAGCCCTTAGGTCCTCACCTCCGAGCAGGGCCCGCAGCCCGGGCTCTGCCCCCTCGGCCCCTCACCTGCCCCAGGGACCGGGCCCCCAGGTCTGCCTGGTAGCGCCCAGGAAGGGGGAGAGGGCAGGTGCCAGGAAGGCACAGGATGATGCTTTACCTGAACCACAGGAAGGTACCGCCCTGCCCCAGCCGCCCCACAGCTGCACTTCCAGAGACAGGAAGTCAGCTGAGCAGCAGCAGCAGCTGCTGGGGGAGGGGCTCAGGCCCGCGGGGGGGGGGGGGGGGAGGAGGGGGCGGTCAGCGGGGTGTCTGCGGCCTCTCTCCTGGGCCAGAGCCTGGGTTCTCACCCCCCCACCCCCCCCACCCCCGTTCCAACACCGGCTCACAGCGGGAGGCCGGGCCCGCCCAGCCTGCCCCGGGCACACCAGCCTCAGTTTCCCCGTCTGTTAACCCCGGCCTGTCCTATCTGCCGTGCAGGGTTGGTGCGACTGAAATAGAGTGATTATGTAAGGGGCCTGCCCCGCGCCCACGTCTGCAGCTGTTGTGGTAGTTCGGCGAGCAGACCCGCCGTGCCCACCGTGCCCACCGTGCCCAGCGCCCGGGAAGCCCCCGGCCCGATGCCCCTGGAGAGGCCTGGGACCCGGACCCACTGTATTTCTCGCACGATTGCAGCCTGGCATTCACGCAGTGGGCGGCCTGAGCAGGGGCAGCGCTGAAGTCTCAGCAGGCTGCAGCGGCCCCGGGGACAGCTCCTGTCCTGGGGAGGCAGGGGCCCCCCACGCCTCACACCGGAGCCGGGCAGCGCTGGCCGCAGCTCCGTGGGCCCCTCGTGGGCGGGCCTGCCGACCACAGGACCATCGGGCCCTGGGCCAGGCGATTACAGTAAGCCGGCTCGCCCTTCCTCACATGGCACCGCAGTTCCTGCTCGGGTCCGAGCCCTGGTTCCCACCGAGGAGGAGAAGGGGGACCAGGGCCCCTTCCCCCTCCTCCAGGACCCCCGTCTCCCCAGCCACGTCCTGGCCGCCGCTGGGAGGGGAAGGGCGGCTGGGGCAGCGGGAGTTGGGGCTGACTCACTGCAGCCGGGGCCTCCGTAATATTCCTGGCCCTCGGCCCGGGTTCCTGCAGGTCCTGGCCACCCTGTGCGGGGGGTGCCAGGTAACCCTGGGGGCGGGGACAGTGCTGACCACAGCAGCCAGCCCTGGGGCCCAGCTGGGGCAGAGGCAGGCCCAGCTGCCCCCAGGCGTGGAGGAGGGGGGGAGGGAGGAGAGGGAACCCCACTTAGAGAGGGCAGGCCCCTTACATAATCACTCTATTTCAATCGCAGATAGGACAGGCCGCTGGTTAACAGACGGGGAAACTGAGGCTGGGAGAGGTGGAGGTGAGCATGTGTGGGGGGAAGGCCGGTGAGGGGGGGGGGGCGCACAGGCAGAATGTGGGGTTGGGTGCCCCCGCCTCCGTGTCCCCCTAGGGTACAGCGGGGAGCCTCTGGGGACCACCTGGCCCCAGGTCTGCCTCTGGGGTAACACTGCTTTTCTGGGGCGGGGCCCAGGGGAGGGTCCCGGGTCCCAGGTGAGGGTCCCGGGTTCCAGGGGAGGGTCCTAGGGCCCGGGGGAGGGTCCGGGGGCCCGGGGGAGGGTCCTGGGGAGGGTCCTGGGGCCCAGGGGAGGGTGTGGGGGCCCAGGGAGGGTCCGGGATCCCAGGGGAGGGTCCCGGGTCCCAGGTGAGGGTCCCGGGTCCCAGGGTAGAGTCCGGGGGCCCGGGGGAGGGTCTGGGGGCCTGGGGGAGGGTCCCGGGTCCCAGGGAAGGGTCCTGGGGCATGGGGGGCCTCTATCCACCACGGGATGGGCACCTAGCAGGACCGAGCCGTGGACCAGGCGCTGGAGTCCCCAGGCCTCCCGTGGCCATGGCAACCGCGGTGTGTACGGGAGAGGAGCGCCCGCCGCCCGCCGCGGATTCCTCAGCCCTTCCATCAGCCGGGCTTCCTCCGGTGAGGTCAGCTCCCGCCCGCCTGGCCCCGCGCCCGGGATCCCGGCCCCGCCCGCCGGCCTCCGCCCGGCCCCCGCTCTCTGCTCCCGGCCAGGCCTGCGCCCCGCCTGCTCCTGGATCCCGGCCAGGCCTGCGCCCCGCCTGGTCCCGGTCCCCGTGCAGGGCCCCTGCCCGTCCCCGCCGCACACCAGGGCCCGGGCGGGCGGAGCCCTATTTGGGGCGCGGGCCGTGGCGGGGCAGCCCTGCCCGGAAGGGAGCTATTCTGGGCCGGGCGAGCAGCTGGGCCCGGGCTTCCCGGCAGGGTGTGCGGCAGGGACAGAGGGCAGCCTGGGGCAGGGCTCCCCTCCGCCCTTCCTCCAGGCCCGCCCCGCTCCCACCCCTTTCTGGCCGGACCAGGGCCTCCCCAGGCCTGGAACCTTCTGCAGTGCCAGGTTCCTGCCTGTCTGGAGCCAGGGGCCCGCAGAGCACCCCCCTCCAGTGCCCCTGCCCCCGGGCTGGCTCAGCCTCCTCTCCCTGCTCCCACCTCTCCGTCCGGGGTCCCCCAGTGCCCCCTCACCTGCCCTCCCTGACTAACCCCCACCCGTGTGTCCGCGTGGATCAGTGTTGGATCTCCACCTTCCAGCCTAGCGGGGTCCCCCAGAATGGCCTTAAATAAAAGCTGTTCAACAGTCACGTTCTGTGTCCCAATCCGGGCACCAGACTCCATCCTGCCCAGCAAACCCTCCTGGCGGTCAGAGCGCCCAGCTGCCTGGCCCTCACCCCAGACCGCTGCCACCCTAACGCAGCCCTCCAGGGCTCCCGGGCGTCTCCGAGGCGCTGGGCGGCGGCGGGCGGCAGCGGCTGCCCCGCCCGCTCTGCTCCAGGGCCAGCCCAGGGCGTCATGGCCGAGCACCTCGCCCACTTGTCCTGGGAACGCTGGTTCCGGTGAAGCACAGACTGATTCCTCAGCCCGGTGCGGGCATGCCGCCTCTCTCCCCAGCCCCGCTCCGGCCGCCCCGCCCTATGGGAGGGGGTGCGGGAGGGGGGACCACGCACTCCGCCTTGTTCAGGTGAGGACTCTGAGGCTGGGAGGCCGGCACCGGGCCCAGACCCCAGGCGCTCCTTCCCCCGCTCCCCCCTTCCCCCCCTCCCCTTTACAACCTTCACTTCCTTTCTTTTTCTTTCAAATTATGACACAATATCTGCACCTGTACACCAAGTGTACTAAATGTGTACCTGTCCTTGCCGAAACCGGTTTGGCTCAGTGGGTAGAGCGTCGGTCTGCGGACTGAAAGGTCCCGAGTTCGATTCCGGTCAAGGGTAGGCACCTTGGTTACGGGCATATCCCCAGTGGGGGGTGTGCAAGAGGCAGCTGATCGATCTCTCTCTCTCTCTCTCTCTCTCATCGATGTTTCTAACTCTCTGTCCCTCTCTCTTCCTTTCTGTAAAAAATCAATAAAATATATTAATAAATAAATAAATAAATGTGTACCTGTCCTCAATTAAGGTAACTAAAAATTCAGTCAGCCCCAGCCGGTGTGGCTCGGATAGAGCATCAGCCTGTGGACTGAAGGGTCCCGGGTTCGATTCTGGTTAAGGGCACATGCCCCTGTTGCAGGCCCTGGTCCGGCCCCCTGCAGGAGGCAATCCCTGGATGTGATGTGTGTCTCTCACATCGATGTTTCTCTCTGTCTTTCCCTCTCTCTTCCACTCTCTAAAAATCAATGAAATGAGGATAAAAAGAACAATAATGATAAAAATTAAATTTAAAAAATTCAGTTATCCTATCTAATAAAAGAAGGAATATGCTAATTGACTCCTCACACCATCACAGATATGGCAGCGCCCATAGCCAATTAGGAGGGAATATACTAATTGATTGCCATGCCCTCAAAGATGGCGGCACCCACAGCCACAAGATGGCAGTGCCCAGTCCCCTCAGCCCTGCCATGTGCCTACCTCCAGAGTACCCCAGTCCCCTCGGCCCCCCAACCCCCGGGGCCGCCTAAGGCTCAGATAACCCGGGCCAGCCGAGGCGTGCGCTGCCGGCAGTGGCAGCAGCAGAGGCGTGATGGAGTGTCACCCACCTCTGATCGCTGGGTGGCCTCCCACCCCTGAGGCCCCGGATGGTGAGAGGGGGCCGGCTGGGCTGAGGGACCCCCCGCCTCCAGGGCACGAATTTCCGTGTCCCAGGCCTGTAGCACATGAATAAAAAGTGAGACAGCCCACTCCTCTCTCATCCCCAAGAAAAGGGGTGCGCTCTCGGGCTCACTGCCCATCTCGCGGGCGCCCCTGTTTTTTTCCTCACCCCGGGCGGCCGGAGTAGGACTGGCGGAGAGAGGGAAGGGCGGGCAGAAAGCCGCCGGCCTGCGGTGGGAACCGTCAGGCAAGCGGGCGAGCAGGCGAGCGGGCGGTGTGTGCTGAGGGCCCGGAAGCGTGAGGAACCGCTTTCTCCCGTGGCCTCTCCTCCCGCCGCGGACGGGGCCCCCGGCGAGGGAGGCCCAGGGGCACCAGCACCCGCTCGCTCCGCACGCCCCCGCGCAGGGGAAGGTGCTCAGCGGCAGGGGTAAGACGTGGAGGCGGCAGGGAAGGCAGAGCGCCCCGTCCAGACTCAGCTGCGGAGGCCGGAGCTGTGGCTGAACTACACCGAGGGGGTCCCCGTTTCCTGAAGGACGGTGCCTGCCACTGGGGGGGCTCCCAGTCGGGCTGGGGGCTACCCGGGCAGAAGGTGCAGGCACCTGGCAGACCTGAGCAGGCCGCGCCCACCAGCTTCTGGTCTGGTCTGTTCACGGCGGCGCCAGCAGCCTGCCGGGCCCTGGGGACGGCCGTGGGCCTGCGCCTGGGACGTGGCAGGTTTATGGGGTCATCACTGCCTCCTCCTCTCCCCGCTCCCGACCCCACCAGGACCCCAAGTCTGCCCCTCCGTTCTGGGGCGGGAAGGAGCCTGGCCCAGCAAGCTTCCTTTAGGGACGGACACTTCCCCAGACGTGGGTCCAGGGGAAAGCCACGGCCTCATTTCGGAGAGGGAAGGAGCGGGGCCCGCGGGAGGGGGTGGGCAGGGAGAGGGGTGCCGGGGAAGGGGGAGGGGAAACCTCGCTACCCCCACTTCTGCTTTGCGGGTGCCGAACCCCGAGCTGCCCACAGGCCTCTCTTCCCATAACTTCCTCTCTGCGGCCCGCAGGCCATTTGCATGCGTCTCGCTGAAATTCCGGCCTGGCGTCACCCTCTGTCCCATCACCGCTCTCTCCCAGGGCCCCGCTCTCTCCCAGGGCCCCGCTGCAGCACCCCGGGGAGCCCGGGGTGGGGCCGAGGGGCCCCGGACGCACTGGGCGCCCCAGACCTTCCCCCGCTGATTCAGCCTGATTCACGGCGGGCGCTTTTCCTAGAACGTTGCGTCAGAGGGCTGAGGGTTTTTCCAGAGATTTCCACTCGAAATGACACATCGGCAGCCCCTCAGGGAGAGCGGGAGGTGACTCCCACTGGCCGGGCCCGGCCGGGTGTTTGCCCTTGACCTTGGGGTCCCTTCCCAGGCGCAGAGCTCACCCTCGGCATGCCCCGCTGCCCCCGGCAGGCTCTGGCCGCGGTCTCTCTGTGAGCACCTGGGCTCCACAGAGGGGGCGGCTGGGGTCACTGACCCCGATGGGGAACGGGGAGAGGGCACAGTCCTCAAATTCCTGTCAAAAAGCCTGTCCTGAGCTTCACGCCTTCTTCCTCATGCTCCTTCGCTTTGGGCTGTCAGCTCTCCCAGTCTTGGTTTTACACTCTCAGCATTCCATTCTCAGCTCCTTGGGGTTATCCAGCCCCCTCACCCGGTTCAGAGTCACATGGCAGGTTTCGTTATGTTAGATTGCATTGCCTCTCTTAGCCGTTATTTATTTTTTAATAAAAAATGTTATTATTAATGCTCTCAGAGAGAGGAAGGGAGAGGAGAGAGAGCAACATCCATGATGAGACAGAGTAAGGGATCAGCTGCCTCCTGCACGCCCCCCACGATGAATGAAGCCCACAACCTGGGCCTGGGCCCCAACCGAGACCTCCTGGTTCATAGGTCAATGCTCAACCACTGCGCCACGCCCAGAGGCAGGCACAGCCCCACTGACTAACCTTGGGCCGGCTCAGGGGTCACATGGTGGCGGGATGATGGCGGTGGGATGGTGGCGGTGGGATGAGGGCGGTGGGATGATGGCGGTGGGATGAAGGCGGTGGGATGAGGGCGGTGGGATAATGATGATGGTGGGATGAGGGTGGTGGGATGGAGGTGGCGGTGGGATAATGAGGGTGGTGGGATGGTGGTGGCGGTGGGATAATGAGGGTGGTGGGATGAGGGTGGTGGGATGATAGTGGGATGAGGGTGGTGGGATGAGGGTGGTGGGATGATAGTGGGATGAGGGCAGTGGGATGATGGTGGTGGGGTGATGATGGTGGGATGATGGTGATGGTGGAATGGTGGTGGTGGGATAGTAGCAGTGGAATGGTGGCCATGGGGTGATGGTGGTGGTGGAATGAGGGAGGTGGGATGAGGGCAGTGGAATGAGGGCAGTGGGATGAGGGCAGTGGGATGAGGGCGGTGGGATGAGGGCAGTGGGATGAGGGCGGTGTGGTGGTGGTGGTGGTGGTGGTGGGATGGTGGTGGGATGATGGTGGTTGGATGATGACTGTGGGATGAGGGCGGTGAGGTGATGGCGATGGTGGGATGATGGTGGGATGAGGGCAGTGGGGTGATGGCGGTGGGGTGATGGTGGTGGGATGAGGGCAGTGTGGTGGTGGTGGTGGTGGCGGTGGGATAATGATGATGGTGGGATGATGGTGGGATGAGGGCAGTGGGGTGATGGTGGTGGGATGATGGTGGTGGTGGTGGTGGTGGTGGGATGGTTGTGGGATGATGGTGGTTGGATGATGACTTTGGGATGAGGGCGGTGGGATGAGGGCGCTGGGGTGATGGTGATGGTGGGATGATGGTGGGATGAGGGCAGTGGGGTGATGGCGGTGGGGTGATGGTGGTGGGATGGTAGTGGTGGGATGAGGGCGGTGGGATGATGGCAGTGGTCTTTTCCGGGGAGAGCCTGGTATTGAAATCCGAGGAAGGAAGCTCAGGGTGAGCTCACTTTACACGCGGTAAGACCCGGCGGGAAGAGAGACTGGGAGTTGTCAGCCGGGCAGCCTCGGCTGTAGGGGATATTTCTTCCAAAGTTCAGGATCTCTGGCCGGGAGCCGAAAGGGGAAAGGAAGGGATAAGCTGGCGGGGCCCATGCGGTCACAGGTCTCCATGGGAAAGAAACCTGGGGGTGGGGGCACTAAGTGAAACACTGGGAACCTTCCAGGAGCTGAGGTCATAGTTCAAAAAGGTGAAGGAGGGGGGAGAGGAAGGCAGGCAGGAAGGGAGGTGGGAGGGAGGTGGGAGGGAGGCGGGAGGGAGGGCCCTCGGCCACAGCCGGGATCTGGTCCTCCGGTGAGAAAGGGACACAGTCAGTGAGAAAAGAGCCTGAACTGAGTCCAAGCACAGAGAGGGGAGAGAAGGAACCTGCCGGCACGGAGCCTGCACGGAGCACCCCTGGGTGATGGTGCACCCCAACGCCTCTGCTCTCCCCGCGGACCCTCCGGGCGAGGGGGCCGGGGGAGGCGGCCACACCCTCACAGGGCACACGGCCCTGCAGCCGGGCCCCGGGCCCTCCCTCTTCTCTGTGGGCTTTCTTTGTGGACTCAGAAGGAAAGCAGGGCGGGGAGGGGAAAGGGAACCGAGGTCCGAGAGCAGGAGTGGCCGGGAGGCTCTGAGTCGGTGCCGTGTCAGCCCCGGTCCCCGCCACCCCGGACAGTGCCATCTCCCGTCACCCCTGAGTGGGGAGAGGGCGGGAAGATGGCGCACAGGCCCTGAGGGCAGACGCTCGGGGAGACTGGGAACTGAGGAGTGTGGTGTTCGTCACCCGCGGGGCCCTGGGGTGAATCACGAAGCAAATTTATTCTGTCCTTCGTCAACAGATCTTGACGGAGCGTCCCCAAGAGCAAGCAGCCGGGCCCTGGGGAAAGGGGAGGTCTTATGTGGGGGGTACGGGGTGCGGGGGGCAGGGGGAAGGGGCTGTTCCCTACAGGATCTTAGCAGGACCAGCAGGGAGAGACGGTATGTAATTACTGTTACGGAAAATAAGTCTATCAGAGAAGTGCAGAGCGAGTCCGAGGGGGACTCAAAGGGGCACAGAGAAGAGGCAGACTGTGATACGGGGACAGGGGCAGGGAGGAAGCCAGCACGTCACCATCGGTGTATCCTATTCTATATATTATAACAAAAGGCTGCTAGGCAAATGGCTGTGACGCCCTCACGCCATAACGACCAATCAGCAGGAGGCTGCGTGAACCGCGAGCCCGCTGTGTCTCTTGCCCCGAGGGGCTCGACAGGGGTGGGGCCGGCGGGTCTGGATCTCACGCGACATTTTATTTTCATATACATTTTACTAACTTTCTTTCATCTCTGACACTTGTGTTATAGAGAAAGAGCAAATAGCAATATTAAAATATTTCCTCTAATTAATTCCCGGTTAAAGTGCATGAATTTCGTGCACCCGGCCACTAGCATAACAATCGAAGGCAAATAATCCCAATCCAGTCGCACTGCACGGCGAGTAAAATCAGTTTGTGTGGCCAGCCGCTCACTCACAGGGGAAGACCGTCACAAAACAGACCTCAGGGGAAAAGGCAGAGAGCCACAGTAGGCAGGTAAATATATTTCCACTGACTTCAGAGAGAGGAAGGGAGAGGGAGAGAGAGAAACAACGATGATGAGTCACTGATCGGCTGCCTCCTACACGCCCCTCACGGGGATCCAGCCCACAACCTGGGCCTGTGCCCTTGACCGGAATCAAAGCCAGGACCCTCAGTCCGCAGGCGGATGCTCTGTCCACTGAGCCATCCCGGCCAGGGTGTGCTGTCTTCTCGATAGGGTTGTTAGAGCATAACAGCGCCTGGGACATGGAATGCCTTGCTCTCGGGGACACCCTCACGGGAGGCATGGAGACAGCAGCCGAGGCGCCCGTCCCGTCAGGTTGGGGCAAGCAGGAGGCACCAGGGAAACAGAAAGCTACTGACTCGCAAACAGCGCCCTCCGGGCCACACCCTCTCCCACCTTCTCACCCATGACGTGAGTGACAACCACACCATGACGGCACGCGATGCGATTCTCAGATAAAACGAAACTGGCCGGTGATCCTGGATTCAAAAATGCTAGAACCACAGGTTGAAAGACACGGATGGCCCAGCTGGCGTGGCTCAGGGGTTGCGCGTCGACCTATGAACCAGGAGGTCACGGTTCGATTCCCAGTCAGGGCACATGCCCAGTGTGGGGCGTGCAGGAGGCAGCTGATGCATGACTCTCCTCATGGATGTTTCTGTCTGTCCCTTCCTCTTGCTGGAATCAGTACAAACATATTTTAAGTTTGAAAAAGGAAAGACACGGAGGAGGTGGAGGAGGCTCAGGTCAGAGGCTCTGGGGCCGGCCGGGCCGGGGAGGAGGGAGCGGAGGTGGAGCAGGCTGCAGGTGGGCTCTTGCTTGGACGCCCGGACACCACGAGGCCACCCCGTCCCGGCCTGCCCCGGAGGGAGCGTGTCCGCGTCCTCACGCCGCCAGTGGGCACGGTCCGGGCGACGCGTTTAAAGAGCAGGGCCGGTCGGTGTGGGGCGTCCGTTGGAGGGGACAGGAGGCGGGGACCCCGCTGAGCTGGAGGGGACGGTGAGCTCGCCCGCCACTGGACCACCACGGGGAGGGGGCTCCCCAGATCACAGAACAAGGGGTGCGTCCAGGAGGCCGGTTCCAATTCAACGTGATGGACAGGGCAAATGTCACTCATCTGAGAGCCAGACTCAGCCCACCCTGTCCACGCGGGACCCGGGCCTGTGGGCGCTCCAGCCACGGTCAGCGAACCACGGGGCTGCAACCGAGGACCCAGGGTCCCCGCCCAAGCCCCCGGCAGCACTGCAGGGCCTGTGTCCGCGCTCAGGAAGTGCCGGCAATGCCCGGGTGCCAGTGACGGCCGGTGTGGGGGGCCTGGCTGAGCGGCCGGAGGAGTGACCTCAGGCTGAGGGGCAGCACGGAGGAGGAGGAGAGGGACCCAGGGAAGGAGGGGGAGGGAGCAGGAAGGGAAATCGAAAGAGAACGGGCAACAAGGGAAATGCAGGAGAGAGAATGGAGGATCAGGCGGGAGAGGGAGGTGGGCTCTCTAGTCGGGAAGAGCTGAGTTCAAATCCAGACGGGATGCTGTGTGGCCTCAGACAAGTTCCTTGACCTCTCTGAGCCCGGTCTCCTGTCGTGGGGAGAGTGAGGCAATGGGTGTATGTGAGCAGGCCCGGCCTCCGCGGAGGAAAGCTGGAGGCCAGGCCTCCTGGGCGGAGGACGCGCCTGGGCCCCAGCAGTGCTCCTTCGCCAGCGAGGCGCTGGCTGAGGACCCTCCACGGAGAGCGCGGTCCCAGCTCCGGTCCGCGGCCGGAGGAAGCGCGGTGGTCCAGCCACACAGGCCGGACGCGGCCTGGGCCCCGGGGACCCGGCCAGCCATCTGCCCGCCTCAGAGGCAGACAAGGTCCCTGCAGGAAGCGCACGGCCGGGGCAGCGGAGGGTCAGGGCCTGGGCAGCGCGGCCCATTGTGCAGACGGTGGGGGATTCTCAAGGAGTGGCCTGTGCATGTGCCCACAGATGGCCAGAGAGTGCAGGCCGCGGGCAGAGCTGGCAGGGGGCCTGTCAGCTGGCCCCCGAAGGCGAGGCCAGGCCCCCCTCATCGTGCCCAGGCCCTCCCAGCTGTGCTCAGGCCCTGGAGCAGCACCCCTGGCTTAGCACTGGGTGCAGAGACCCCTCTCTGGGGCCCCTCTGGCCGGGCCTCAGCCGCGGGCCCAGCTCCAGGAGGAGAGCAGAGCCACGGTGAGTCACCGGCCCACTTCCTCCCATGAAGCCCGGCTGGTCACAGCCCCCAGCGGGAAAGCCTGGCCACAAGGCCGGCGCTGGAGCCACTGGAGACAGGGCGGGTGCGCGGGCACTGCGGACCTCGGCGCCCCTCCTCGGCCATGGGGCATCAGCGGGACCGAGCCGTCGACGTAGCACCCAGCCCCTTCATCAGAGGCCAGAGCCCCCCACCAGCACACAGCCCCCACCAGCACACAGCCGCCCTCAGCAGGACCTGTGCCCTCCCAGCACCCAGCACCCAGCCTCCTCAGCACCCAGCACCCAGCACCCAGCAGGCCCGGCTGGTATTCCCCTCCCGCAATAATGACCCTATCATCACCTCCGAGACAAAACAAAACACAAAACCCCAACTTTTTATTCTGCAATAATTTCCGGCTTACAGAAAGTTACAAAAAAAGCTGCAAAGAATTCCCGTACAGCCCTCACCCCGACGCCCCAAGTGGCACCATTTTCCCACAGTTCCCTTTTTCTCTCTCTCCCTCCCTCCCAGCTTTCTCCGGGCCGCTGGGGAGTCACAGACACGGGGTTCTGCCCAGACCTCGGGGTGCTCCCAGCCACCAGGCCTCCTCCCGGGCGGCAGCAGGCACAGCGGGCACAGGGCCGGCGTCAGGTGCTCCTGGCCTGTGCGTGGGCTGGGCCTGGGCTCTACAGGGGCCGTCACCCACGCGCCCCCGCCCCCCGCCCGGCCTGGGTGCAGGGGGACCACTCACTCAGCACCGTGACCTCTGGGAGGTTCCCTTTGACGGACGGACTCGGGAGCCCTTCTCCCCCTCTGTCCTCACCCCCCTCTCAGCCCATCGCACCAGGCCCACGCTCGGAGGGAGCCGGAGGGAGCCGAGCGCTGCAGTCACCTTGAAATCCTTTTTTTTTTTTTTTTTTTAAATATATTTTATTGATTTTTTACAGAGAGGAAGGGAGAGAGATAGAGAGCTAGAAACGTCGATGAGAGAAACATCGACCAGCTGCCTCTTGCACCCCCCCCACCGGGGATGTGCCCGAAACCAAGGTACATGCCCTTGACCGGAATCGAACCCGGGACCTTTCAGTCTGCAGACCGACGCTCTATCGCTGAGTCAAACCGGTTTCGGCTTGAAATCCTTTTTAAAAAAATATATTTTTATTGACCTCAGAGAGGAAGGGAGAGGGAGAGAGAGAAATTAATGAGGAGCCCTAGCCAGTTAGGCTCCGTGGATAGAGCGTCAGCCTGTGACTGAAGGGTCCCGGGTTGGATTCTGGTCAAGGGCACGGATCCCCCGGCCAACCCGGCCACTGGGGCCCAGCCTGGCTGCACCCGCTCCCGGAGACCACGGCCGCTGTCGGAGCTGCACCGCCCTGACCCAGGCCCGGGTCGGGTCGGTCTGCAGGGCCTGGGGCACAGCCTGCTGCCCCGGAGCCAGCTGCTGTCCCAGGGCGTGTCCTGGCCGGAGCCGCCCCACAGACGAGATCACCAGATCACGAGCCTCAGGCAACTCGCCCGCTGCTGGGCTGGCTGCCGTTAACCGTTAACCGGGGACTCAGGCCTGCCCTCCCTGCTCGGAAGCCCTGCCGCCCTCGGCCATCCGCGCGGCTGTTTCTGAGGCCACTCCTTCTATGGGGGCGACTGGACAGTCCCTGCGGGCGCCGGGGCCCTGGTGCTGCACTCAGAGTTGGGGTTAGGCTGGGGAGGAGGAGGCACGGGGAAGGCCCGGGGCAGACGCAGGTGCTGCCCCACGGGGCCCAGGCAGGTTCTCAGCGTCCTTTCCAGCAGCCGGGAGAGCGGGCCGGTCCCTGCCTCCTCACCCCACAGCAAGCGGTCCCATCCCCACGCTCGGCAAACCCCACTGACCCCTCAGCTCGCCACACCCTCCTCCGGGACAAGCCGCTTCCAGCTGGGGAGGAGGTGCACGGAGCACACCGAGCCCCGGGGCACGGAGAGGAGAGGGGTCCCGCACACTGAGCCCCGGGGTGTGGAGAGGAGAGGGGTCCCGCACACCGAGCCCCGGGGCACGGAGAGGAGAGGGGTCCCGCACACCGAGCCCAGGGGTGTGGAGAGGAGAGGGGTCCCGCACACCGAGCCCCGGGGTGCAGTCAGGGGTCCCGCACACCGAGCCCCGGGGCGCGAAGGGGTCCCCGGGGACTGGAAGCCGTCTGGGCTGGATCCCTGCTCCTGCGGCCGCTCCCCCTCGCCCCGGCCAGGTCTGTGCGTGGGTCTCGGAGGGGCTGGTCCCAGTAACTGAGGTAACAGGCCAGGAGCGTGAGCTAGGAAAGCCTCGCAGAGAGGGCACCTCTGTGTGGCTGCCTCTGTCACCCTCAGCGAGCTGTCAGGGAGCGCTGTGAGCACCCCTGTGCCCAGGAGCGGCCAGAGGGCAGTAACCTGGCTAAGGCAGCACAGCGGCCGCACAGCCACCCCGCCCTCCGGCGGGCCCTGCCAGGGAGCCCAGCACTGGCCGCCGCCCAGCCAGCCGCAGCGTCCGAGGCTGCAGCCGCTGGCCGAGCCCGGAGGAGAAGGAGCCGACCCTCCGGACACACAATGCACTTCCTCCCGCCGAGGCCGACTGTTTATGGAGACAGATGTTTGGGAGGAAAAAGTCAGACAGCCCTCCTGCGTCCCCATGGAGACGAGGAAGTTTGAGACTTGGGCAGAAGCAGCTGAGCGGAGAGAGGAGGAGGGAGGAGGGAGGAGGGAGGGAACCAGGTCTGACCCACGGGAAACCCTTTGACATTTTCGGATGCTGGTGCCAAACAAAGGGGCGTTGCCGGGGCAACTGCAGCCAGGCCCAGCTGAAGCACCGGAGCCGAGGGGGATGCGTGCCGGGAGGGCGGGCTGAACCCGGAGGAAGAGCAAATAAACAGCACTCACCATCCCCAGGGCCTGACAGCCGGGGAGTGACCCAGGCCCCACCCCTCCCCGTCTCTCCTGCCTCCCCCTTTACTTTCCTCCGGCCCCTCTCCCCCTCTCCTGCTCATCCTTCTCCCCGCCTTAGTCCCTTCCTTCCTGTTTCTCCCTCCCTCCCTCCTTCCCTCCCTCCTTCCCGCCAGGTGTTCAGTCCCGGAACAGCGCCCCCACCTCCCTGGTGGCAGGTCAGGTGGCTCCAGGCATGGCTGCAGCAGAGGGCCGTACCAGAGGGCTGCACCGAGGGGGGACCTGGCTGGAGGCGGTGCAGAGGCCGAGCTGCCACCCGGTCTGACTGGAGGCTCCCGCTCCCCTTCCTGCTCCTCCGCAGCTGCAGGAGCCGGCCTGCACCCCAGCTCCCGGCTCCTCCCCTCCTCCCTCCACCCTGGGCCTGGGCTGCCTCCTTCCAGCGCCAGGCTCAGGCTGCCGGCCTGGGCGCCAGGACTCTCCTCTGGGCACACCCACCGGCTCCCGCCTCCTGGAGCCGCGTGCTCAAGCCCTTGGGTCTGCCTCACGCCACTCTCCCAGCCCAGGTCCCCACCCAGCCCTTCCCACTCCTCCCTCCCTCCCTCCGCCCTGACGCCCCTCCCCTGCCTGCAAGTCACCTGACTGGGCTACGGGGAGCCCCACCCCACCCTGATTCCTCACCCAACTCTCCCAGCTCCAGGGCCTCCTGCTCTGAACACACACACACACACACACACACACACACACACACGCCAGTCCCAGGCACACACCCAGCCCTGCTCCTATAACATGCACACTGTCCACACATCCACACACACACACACACACACACACACGTGCATGAGCATGTGCACACGCACAAACCCGCCCACCGTGCACACACAGATACACTCAGGCATTTGCAAGCATTCCCACGTGTGCCTGCGCGCGCGCGCACTCACACGCTCGCGCACACACACGCACACACGCGCACACACACAGGCACACTCGCACACACGCACACACACACGCACACTCGCACACATGCACACACGCACACTCGCACACATGCACACACGCACACATGCACTCTCGCACCGTCCAGTGTGTTTCACACCCGTGCTGCCTCCTCTCGCCTCCTGCACAGCTCCTTCCTGTCTCTGGAACTTGGGGTCCACGTGAGCCCCCCAGTCTCTTTCCTGGGCAGCACCTCCCGCCCCTCCCCTCTCAGGACAGAGTCCTTTCCTGCTGCCGAGAACGGCATCTCACACTCCAGCCCATCCTTTGGGAGAGGAACCCCTGTGGCTGCCAGTGCGGGAGCCACGGGGGGAGGGGGCACCCTCCTGCAGGCCGGCTCCCGGGAGGGACTTTCCTCGGAGGAACCAGGCGTCTGGAGCACCTTAACGATTTGGGCAGGAAAGCGCCAGGCTCTTTACTGTAATCCCAACAACTGAATTATTCATCGGAGGCCAGACAGGGACAGGGCTGAGAGACTGGAGCCCCCCGCCAGCCCCGGCCCCGGCCCAGCCCTGACCCCAGCCCCGACCCCGGCCCAGCCCTGACCCCGGCCCAGCCCCGGCCCCGGCCCAGCCCTGACCCCAGCCCCGACCCCGGCCCAGCCCCGACCCTGGCCCAGCCCGGACCCCGGCCCAGCCCGGACCTCGGCCCCGACCCCGGCCCGGCCCCGACCCCGACCCCGGCCCAGCCCCGACCTCGGCCCAGCCCCGACCCCGGCCCAGTCCCGACCCCGGCACAGCCCGGACCCCAGCCCAGCCCCAACCCCGCAGTGAGCGGGCCGGCGAAGGAGAGGCCTGGGGTCTCCAGGAGGGCACAGTGCGATTCCAGCGGAAGGGGGGTCGGGGGAGGCAGGGGGGACACTGCATGGCGGGCCCTGGCGTGTGGGGAGCAGCTTGCAGAGGTGCCCTGGCCCCTCAGGGCCCGTCCCAGTGGAGAGGCTCAGTGCCTGGCAGGGGGTCCGAGGCCGCCGCTCTCTCCGAGGCCCGAGCCAGGTGCCTGGCCCCCTCTGCTTCTTCCTCCTGCAGCCCAGGGCCCCCCTGCGGTCCCCGGTGGGTGGGCTCTGACCGGGAGACAGCAGGCTCGGGCGGGAGGCAGGGAGCAGTGGACGGCAGGCCCGGTCCCTCACATTCAAACACAGCCCCGCGCCCCCCTCTGGCAGGCAGTGGGCCAGGCCTCCCAGCCCTCCCGCCCTGCCTGGTCCGCTCCCCGCACCCCTCTCGGCCCACCGCCCTGAGCTGGGGCTGGGGTGAAGTCCAGCCACTGTCCCTCTGCCTTCTGCTGTGGGCCCAGCTCTGCCTGTCCCGGCTGAGGGAGCGACCGGGGGGCAGGGGCACTGGCTGGGCTGAGATACCCTCCTTCCCTGGTGGGTCTCGGTGATGCCCACGGACGGAGGATGGCGGTGAACGGGGACCGGGAAGGGAGAGACCCGAGCGAGGACTGGGCGGGAGCCTAGGCCGCGGGGCAGGAGGGAAGGGGCAGGAGTGGAGGGGAGGCGGGAGGGAGCCTGTGGTGGAGAAGGGGCCCGGGCTGGGGGTCAGAGCCAGGAGGGGTGGGGCCGGCCGGGGAGAGGGAGGAGGGGACACGGCTGGAAGGGGGCGGCCGGCCCGGGGCAGCCCAGGGCAGCACGTGCTGACTCACCCTGCGATTTTCCCTGCTTCCTGGGGATTCTCATTTTATTTTCGGGAAAGCTGCCTGCTCCGTGACTAATTTGTTCTCAAACAAACCAAACCCAGCGCGGGGAGGCTGGGTGGGCCTGAGTCACCCCACCCCGGGGGACCACACCTCAGGCCCGGCCCCAGGTGCCTCCGCAGCCCTGAGGGCCGGAGGGCCGGACGGATGGACGGCCGGACGGACGCACCGGGGATCCCCGCCGCCAGGGAGCTCGCGCCCGCTGCCCGGAACGGCCTGGCACGGAGCCCGCGCCCAGCGGCCTTCGCTGACTGACTGGTCCTCTCTCCCCGGCCAGCTCCTCCCGCACCCTCCTCCCCGCAGCCCCTCTGCTTTGTGACGTGGGTTTTACCAGCAGGGACCCTTCGGAGCCAGACCCTCACCGGACAGGGTGCGGCTGCCTCTGAACTGCTGGGCCCGCCCTGGGTCAGCCCCTCCCTGCCCTCCCTCTGGGGCCGCTCTGGGGTGTCCATCCCGCAGCCCCCTGTGCCCGCCAGGCACAGGGCCAGGGTGGGGGCCGCCCCCGGGCCACGGGCACCCTCCCAGCCTGAGGAAGGCACTGCACCCCCAATCCGAGCCAGTAAATAGCAAATGCACCCCGGCCCCAGGCCCGCTGAGGCCTCTGGAGCAGGAGCCCCAAAGGAGGATGGGGTGCAGCCTCCCCCCCCCAGCCAGACAAGCCACACAGCCCTTCTGTCTTAAAAAATCTCTTCCTTTAGCCCTGACCGGTGTGGCTCAGTGGATAGAGCGTCGGCCTGTGGACTGAAGGGTCCTGGGTTTGATTCCGGTCAAGGGCATGTACCTTGGTTGCGGGCACATCCCCAGTGGGGGGGGGAGGGGGTGGGGGGAGAGTGCGGGAGGCAGCTGATCAATGATTCTCTCTCATCGATGTTTCTAACTCTCTACCCTCTCCCTCTCTGTAAAAAATCAATAAAATAAATACATAAAATCTCTTCTTTAAAAATGCCAGCTCTTGTACTGGTTAGAAATAGTAACAACGCATCTGTGGCTTTTACATAGACAAATCCATGGGGCCTGGAACATTCTCCCGAAGAGGGAAAGCCACCCCTGACCAGCCCCTGGAGCTCCCTGTGGCCCGCAGACACCAGTGGCTGTGCCCCAGCCCGGGGGGGCGGGTCTGCAGAGGGAGGGCTCCGTGTCAGAGCCGATCCCCCCCCCATGCCTCTGCAGGGCGCTCCTGGGGGGGCACCGGCTACCGGGAAGGAGGCAGCTGCTGGCATCCGGCCCCGCGGCTTCCCGGGGTCCCGCCCCTTCCCCGGGCTCAGCAGCCGCTGCACCTGCTGCCCTGCCGCCTGGGGCCAGGCAGCCGCTCCGGCCTGTCCCTGGGAGCCGTTTCCGGGAAGTGCAGGGAGCCTCGGTTCCCGACAGCAGCCCCGGGGGGCCCGCCCAATGGAGGGGACGCTGCGCCCCGCAGGGCACTGGCCTCCCCGTGACTCCGCGGCTCCCTCCCAGGACGGACGGCGCCTGGCCTGCCCGGAGCAGCACGGGGAGCAGCCACCCACCCTGGCCCCGCGGTGGCACAGCGGCGGGGGCAGGTGCCCAGGGCCGGCCTGCCACCCCAGAAGTCACACAGCAAACCCCCCAGAGAGCCGCAGGCCAGGCCTGACGCAGGCAGCACCCTCGCCTCCCTGACCAGAGCCTTCCCTCCGTCCCCCGGCCCCTACCTGCTTTTTACGTACTTGTTTTTAAATATATTTTATTGATTTCAGAGAGGAAGGGAGAGGGAGAGAGAGAGAGAAACATCAACAATGAGAGAAACATCCATCATGGATCAGCTGCCTCCTGCATGCCCCGCACTGGGGACCGAGCCTGCATTCGGGTCTGAGCCCTGACTGGGAATCAAGCCCTGGGACCCCTCAGTCCGCAGGCCGGTGCTCCATCCACTGAGGCACTGGCCAGGGCACCCCGCTTTTTAACTGGGTCCGAGAGATCAGCCAGAGTCCAGGAAGGACTCCTGCGGTGCAGGGGCTGGCTCTGGTCCCGTTGGGGGCTGCTTGGTCCCCTGGAGGGCAGGGGCGGGAGTGAGGGGCCGGGCGGGAGCCCAGGAGGGAGGTTTGGGGGTTGGGGGAGGCCTGTGTGAGGCCTGGGCCCAGCGGCCCCTCAAGGGCAGGGGCTGCCTCTCAGCCCCCCTCCAGGCTTGGCCACCGCCTGGCCTCAGCCGTTTGCCCCGGAGGGGACGGCCCATTCTGTGACCTGGGGACAGGCTTGGCCAAAATGGCGGCCCGGGAAGCCGTGACTCATGGGGAGTGCGTGTGCGCGACGTGTACCTGGAGGGACGCTCACAACCACCGCAGGCCGGGCTGCCTCTGGGGGAGGCAGGCTGGGCAGTGCGGGTGTGCGTTCCCGGTAACGAGCCAGCGGCTCAGGACACAGAGGTGCCGTCGTCCAGGCCCGGAGGGAAGGAGGCTGCGGGAGCCAGCGGCTGCTCTGGGGCTCGGGAGGAATCCCCGCCTCGTTCTCCAGCCGTCAGAGGCCGCGTCTGGCCGGGCTCAAGGCCCCTTTATCACAAACGGAACGCTGGGACCCCAATCGATACGTTCAAGCCCTGACCCAATGTCGGGGGGACCTGAGGGTGGGGCCCTCATGATGGAATTAGTGTCCTTATAATATTATTATTATCATTATTGCCTTTATGAGACAGTGTGCTCCTAAAGGCAATAATGATAGTAATAGTAATGATGATAATAATAGTAAAAATAACAATAAAAGGACACTCTCTTTCCCGCTCTCTCTGCCGCCGCCCCTGCCACCAGGAGACGCAGCGCCAGAGGCGGGCCAGCGAGAGGGCTTGGACCAGCAGCACGACTGGCCGGACGCCGGTCTGTTCCTCCGGCCTCCGGAGTGAGCAATGGGCCCCCGGGCGGTGGTGCTGCACTGCGGCACCTGACCGCTCCCTGCACCTGCGGAGCCGCTGGCCCTGACCCGCCCCGCCGATAAGGAGCCTGCGATCCCACTGAGGCTCGCCGGATGACCCAGATAACCCCGCGTCCGGCCCTGAGCGGTCACACTGCCCGTCCCCGAATGACCCGGATAACCCCGCGTCCAGCCCTGAGCGGTCACACTGCCCGTCCCCGAATGACCCGGATAACCCCGCGTCCGGCCCTGAGCGGTCACACCTGCCCGTCCCCGTGGCCGAATAAGGCCTCGCCACACTGGTGCTGGGACGGGGTGGAGGCAGGACGAGGTCCAGGCCTGGGTCCTGGCGGGCTCGCCTACCTCAGGCACGTGGGAGGGCAGAGAGGGCTCCGGCCACAGAGGAGACATGTCTCAGCCCACCCTCTTCACACCTGAGCTCTGCACCAGGGATACATGCATGACCTATTCAACATGCATGACCTATTCAACACGCATGACCTATTCAACATGTATGACCTATTCAACATGCCATGCCGGCTAAACCAATGGGGGGGGGGGCGAAGCCAGGGCTGCCGGGGCGGGCGGAGGAAGCTGACCGGAGGGAGGGGCGCAGGTGTGACGCTGGCCTGGGGCTGTGGGCAGCCCTTCCTACCCCCCCCCCCGGGCCTCACCCTTCCATGTCTGATGCCACAGGGGCACTTCCTTCCCTCCCGGGCACCAGACAGAAGCCATCCTAACCGCCCCAAACAGCAAGGAACCAGGGCCACGGAGAAGACGGTGACGGAAGCACCTCTGTCCTCTTCCCCCAGCACGAGGGGGTCCCCGCCACCCGGACGCACTTTCCTGGGGCGCCCGGCCTGCGGCCTCCGGGGGAGGAGGCTGGGGCAGAGCCCGGGGAGGGACGCTCCCCAACACGCTCGCCTCTTTTCCAGTCTGGGGGGGCAGGGCCTCAGCAGGGCCCGGAGTGAGGGAGCCGTGTCCCCACTGCGCCAGCCACTGCCCTGCCTGCCCAGCACCTGCTCTCGGAGACTCACCTACGACCTGGCCTCCCTCTCCCCCCGGAGTGAGGCCCCACCCGGCCACCCAGTCAGACCTGGCGCCCCTGCCGGGCCGGCCACTGGGACCTTCTCGGCGCCGCCGGAGCCAGGTCTGGCCTGGCTCCCACCCTGGGAGCGTCTACCACGTGCCACTCACATGACCCCGTCCGACCTATGACCCAGGGCACAGGCTTCCCGGTCCGGGCACAGGCCCGGGTTGGGGGCTGGATCCCCAATAGGGGGCGTGCAGGAGGCAGCCGGTGGATGCTTCTCTCTCTAGCCCCCCCTTCCTCTCTCTAAAGTCGGCAGAAATAGCGGCTGGAGTGCTGTGTGCCTTTTCCAAGAGGAGGGACTCTGACCCCGCTGCGGGGCGAGGAGCGTGCGGACGCATCCGAGCGAAACCAGCCAGACCGAACCCCAGATCCGGAGTGACACCTCCCGGCCCCGAGCAGCGGAGCTCAGAGGAGGGGGGGCGGAGGGGGTGAGCGTGCGGGGGACGGAGTCACGGACAGTGCGGTTGTGCTTACCGCTGTCACACGCTAACACGGCACACGTTCTGTCACGTGTGTTACCACGTGGAAACATTAGTAGCATTTACAGTCCCTGTCACTGACCTCCAATGTATGGGTCACGGGTCTGCCTTCAGGCAGGGCCACTAAGCCCGAACCCCAGCTTCTCATTCCCCCCCCCGGGCGCTGGCGGGGGGGAGGCCGGCACCGGGCCTGCCAGGCGGGCTGGGCAAACTCAGGGCAGCGGCCCCAGGGCATGACCAGGGTCTGGGGTGGCAGCCAGACCCCCATGGCCCCTGCCCAGTCCGTGGAGCATGCTCATCCTCTGGTCTCCCCTCACCCCCAGGGAAGGCAAGACACGCCCACACGTGCTGGGGTACGGGGGCACAGCAGACCATGACCCCTGACCTCAGTGCACCTCCACCTGCGTGCGCACACACACCACAGACAGGTCCTGTCCCCAGGTCGCCGGAGCTCCGGACTGCACGGGGAGAGGGGATCCCTGCCCCCGCAGGGGCCTAACCCCACCCACCCATCTCCACCGCGGCCCCGAACAAAGCTCCAGTCCCCCAAACACGGGCGCCCTGCACCCGGCACTGGCTCCGCCGCCCGCCCGGTGCAGAGGCTGCCTGGAACCGGAGGCCGAGGAATGCCGTGGGCAGCTTGGCACAGAGACAGCCGGCCCCCAGCTGCCAGGAAAGCTGAGGCCCTGTCCTCGCCCACCCGCAGGACGCAGCCAATGGCCAGCGGCACCGGGCTCCGGCCCCCAGCAGCGCCCCGCGCCTGCCCCGCGCCCGCCCCACGCCAGCTGCCCCGGGTCCCCCGGTCACCACCCTGCCCCCGCCGCGGGCGGAACCCAATGCCTGTCCTCCGCCCGGCCTGCCGGGAAGGGGTATCTGAGCTTCCCTTCCTGGAATCCCACTGGCGCCTGGCCCGCCATGCCAGCAGCTGCCTGGGAGCCCGGCCACACCCCCTCCTGCCCCGTGTCCCCAGGAGAGAGGTCGCCCCAGAAAGGCCGGCTCGCCCAGCTCGGTGCCCACCTGCTGAGGTCCCGGGCCCGGCCTGGACATGAGAGTACCAGGCCTCCCTCTCCTTCCTTCCTGCCCGCCCCCCCAGTGTCTCCTCCTGCAGCCTGCTGCTTGGGGTTCTGGCCAGAATACACCCACCCTAACTCACTGAGCCTGAGAGAGTCTGAGGCCAGTCCCTCCTGGGGAGCAGGGGATGGCGGAGGCTCCGAGAGGGTCACAGAGTGAGTTACAAATGGGGGCAGCCCCGCTGCTCCCACACAGCCTGTCCCCAGGTTGAGTCGTGGCCTGAGCAGTGTCCGTGAGATGCTGTGGGTGGGGCTGGGTGGGTGACCTGCTGGGGCCACGTAGGGGACATGAGGGGAGAGACGGACCGCGACTGAGGAGGCAGAGGGGCTGCTGGGAGCCGCCAGGGAGGACCTGTGTCCTGAGGGGAGATGGGGTGAAGGGGCAGAGCCGGTGGGACTCCTTGGGGAAGAGGGCCTGGGGCAGCACAGGGGAGAGCCAGCGGGGGAGAGGACAGGCCCGGAGGCCCTGGGCCTCGGAAAGGCTGAGGGTGCTGGGAGCCCCGGGCCAGGAGTGGAGCTGGGCGGGCCCGGCCTGACCTCATTGCCCGGCCCAGGGACAGCGCTGGGCACAGAGGGTTAGGCCAGGACGGGGGACACTCTCCAGGCACCAGGAGACCCGGAAAGCCGCTGTCTGCCCGGGGGCTTGCCGTGTGGGGGGGGCAGGGAAGGGGCCCCCAGCCAGCGCAGGGCAGGGTGTGGGAAACGCGGGGGGGGGGGGGGTCGGAGCAAAGTTCACACAGGTGAGGAGGTGCAGCGAGGAGGCGCCTGGTAAGATGGACGCAGCTGACCTGGGAGCCGTGGGAGCAGGGGAATGGGGGGGGGGGCAGGATGTCAGGGGGCCAGGGTGTCAGGGGCGGGGCTTGGAGAGCACAGAAACAGGGCGGAGAGGGTGGGAATTGTGCGACGGCCAGGCCCGTGACCTGGGCGGCAGTGACAGACGAAACCAGAAAAACGTTCGTGGTTTTCACAAACATTCAGAGGCGGCTCCGGCTCTGAGCCTGGGGGAGGGATGGGGGGGCACTCAGGGGTGCTGGAGCCCAAGTCCTCTTGGTCCTTCCTTCCACACGACTGAGCGGTGAGCAGCAGCCGGTGCCGGGCCTCTCCCCTATGGGGCCCACGTCCTGCACCCGGAGTCCAGCCCAGACCCCCAGTCCTGCGCCCGGAGTCCAGCCCAGACCCCCAGTCCTGCGCCCGGAGTCCAGCCCAGACCCCCAGTCCTGCGCCCGGAGTCCAGCCCAGACCCCCAGTCCTGCGCCCGGAGTCCAGCCCAGACCCCCAGTCCTGCGCCCGGAGTCCAGCCCAGACCCCCAGTCCTGCGCCCGGAGTCCAGCCCAGACCCCCAGTCCTGCGCCCGGAGTCCAGCCCAGACCCCCAGTCCTGCACCCAGAGTCCAGCCCAGACCCCGTCGCCCTCGCGCTGAGGCTGTGGCTCTGGGGACAGAGGAGCTGCCCGGCCCCAGCGCCCCCTCACGTGGCCGTGGCGGGGCAGGAGGAGGTGGGGGCCTCAGGGCAGACCTCTCCTCGAGCTCTCAGGACCCCCAGGCCCCTCTCCCTTCCCCTTCACCGCAGTCCTGGGGGAGGGCACCCCCAAACGGAAGAAGCTGACCCTCCGATCCGCAGGAGCTGGGTTCCAGGGCCTCCCACGGACGCCGCGACCCCTGCGGACCGAGCCAGGTCCGTGTACCGAGGCCGGGCCCGCAGCGGCCAGCGCAGGAGGCGGGCAGCGTCCTGGAAACCCTCCGAGGCCAGCGTGACGGTCCGCCCATTTCAAACACCGAGGGCAAAGCCAGCACAGCCGCGGCCCCGCTCCGAGGGCGAGAAAGAGCGAGGGACCGGCCCAGCCGCTCCGTCTCAGAGCCACACCCAGCCGGGGCGGCACGCCTGGCGTTCGGGGTGCGGGGAGGCCCCGGGACCCCCGGCGGGACTTACTCATGGGCTGTCCTCCCGTTCACCGCACGAGGCCCATCCGCTGGCCGGCCGGACGCGGTGGCCGGTCAGCGGGGCCCAGGCTGCAGCCGGTCACACATTCACAGCCGGTGCCCACAGGCCGGACGGCCAGGCCTCGGAGGCCGGGGGCGCGGCTGCGGCTCCTGTGTTCCCCGTGGCCAGCGGCTCTCACTGCGGACCGAGCCCCGCGCCCCAGGCTTCCCGGGAGGTGGCTCCCTCTGTGCCCAGTCCCCCTCTGCCACCCGTTCTGCTAGTCACCGTCACCCACTGACCCCCCAGAGGCCTCCCTGGGGACCCCACCCCTGAGACACCCCGTACGCCTGCTGGTCCGGGTGAGGGGCACGGGGCACCAGCTGGAGTGGGTGTGAGAGCCCGGGAAGAGAGATGCACGAGGTACAGAGCGGGTGGCAGCCAAAAGCAAGGCCTGGAAGGGGGGTTCCCGGCAGCAGAGAGTTCGGGGGCCAGGACTGTGCATGTCGAGCGAGAGACAAAGGTAGGAAGGTCAGAAAAGCAAGATGGCAGATGGGAGCTAGCATTAGTCATCCTCTTCTGAGACGGAATGTTCCAGAAGTCAAGTGGGCTGCCTCACCCAGCGGCGGGCCCCAGGGGTGCTGGGAAGTTCTGGATGGAAGTGAGCGAGAGCCAAGGTCAGCCCAGGGGCACCGATGGGCATGGGTCTGGGCGGGCGGGGGCGGGTGGGCGCCTGTGCCGAGGGGAGCAGCCGGCGGGGAGGCAGGGGGGGGTGTCTGGCTCTCAGGGCCCCGCTCCTGAGCTGGCTCTCCCACGGGCTCACACGGAACCGAGAAGGAACGCGTCTCCCAGCTGACGGCACGCCCGGGGCTTCCTCTCTGGCCGTGTGGGCGGAGTGGGGGACACAGGACCAGCAGCTGAGATGTTCAGACCGGCTGACACCAGCTCGGCTCGCACCCATGGCCGGAGCTGGGTCAGTGGGGGAAGTGCATTGGGGAGGGGCGGGGGGAGGACAGACAACACGCCCAGGGCGGTCACAGGCCCCTGAGCAGCCCAGCGTGGTGCGTCCACGTAAGGGGTGCTGGATCCTGGGCTGGGGTCCTGGCGGGTGGGGGCACCGAACGGTCTAGCCAGCTCCCTGTCAGAGGCACTGCCTGGGCGAAGGTGTTTCTCTCTCACATGGATGTTTCTCCCTCCCCCTCCCTTCCTCTCCCTCTGAAAAACAGTGGAAAGATGTCCTCAGGTGAGGATAACAGCAGCCAATAATCCTCCTCTCTCTACAGAGGGGATATGCAGATTGACCTTCACGTCACCGGTCGCAAAGCCCTTAGTGAGCAATCAGCAGAGACCCGAGGCTGCAGGGGCTGGGCCGGGACAGGGGACCTGAGGCTGTGCCCCCCTCCCGGCACCGGGGAATCTCAGACCACACTCCCTGCCCGGTGAGGCTTGGCACGCCTGCCACCTGGCATGCACCGGGGGACCTGAGGCTGCGCCCCCTGCCCGGCAGGGCTTGACAAGGGTAGGGCCAGCTGGGTCTGGGTCTCTCGCAATTTTGGGGTGCTGCAGGTGGGCGGGGACTTGACTCTGGATCCCAGGGCACACCCCAGACTCTGAGGAAGGTTTTCATATACATTTTACTAATTTCCTGTCATCTCTGACACTTCTATTATAGAGAAAGGGCAAATAGCAATATTAAAATATCCCCTCTAATTCCCTTTCAATGTGCACGAATTTCGTGCACTGGGTCACTAGTAATAACAATAATAATAATTGTTGAATAGATGCATGAAAGAGAGGAAGGAAGGAAGGAAGGGAGGGAGGGAAGGAGGAAGGAAAGAGAGGAAAGACGGGGAGAGGGAAGGGAGCACAGGGCATGAAGGCAGGAAGGGCTGAGACACGGAGCTGGTGTGCAGCGGCCACCCTGCTGGCCGGGGCTCCGCCTGTTCCCAGAATACCACCTGCCCCGAAGGACATTCACCCAGGCCGGGCTGGCGGGCCAGAGGGCAGCCTGGCAGCCGGGAGCCGGGGTGAAGGCTGAAAGATGCCAGCTGACAGGCCAGTGACCCCGCTGGACCTGCTGAGGCCCGCAGCAGGGAGGCTGGGAGCTCTGCAAAGCCGGGGTGCAGGAGGGCGCTGGACAGGGGCTCCCTAAACGGGCTGAGCTCAGGCTGAGCCCAGGGGAGCCGGGTGCAGAGACGGAGATCCGCTACTGAAACCACCTCCGTCTACAAGGAAGGGCCGAGGGCACAGCCTGCCGGCCTCTGGCCCGGGCTGCGCTTGTCCTGTGAGGGGGAGAGGAAGGCTGAGGGAGGGGAAGAGGCGCCATGGCTCCTACATGCACTCGCCACGGAGGCAAAGGCCTGTGGCCACGGACAGGGCCCCACAACGCCCAGAAGTCTGGTCCCTCACAGCCCGTGGCCCAGTCAGACCGTGAAGTGAGGCTGCAGAGGGGCGGGACTGCCGGAGGACGCTCATCCGGCCGCCGGTGTAGCTGGACTGGAAAGCCAGGCCGGCAGGACCCCATGGGGCTGTCTGCGCCACCGGCTGTCCCCCTCCCGCTGGTGCTGGCTCCCCTCCGTGGCGGCCACTCCCAGGGCTGGCGAGTTACTCAGCCTCTGGGCCTCAGTTGCTCTATCTGTAGAATGGGTATTGCTTGAGTGGACCCCACCCCCTGTGGGCTCTCTCCCATCACACACACGGAATGTGTAGGATGGTACCGGCACCCTGCCCCACGGTCCCTGTGGTTCTATACGCCGGCCGCCTGCCAGGGCCCAAGCCTCCCCACCCCGGCATGTCCCCACCTCCGGCCACTGAGCTTCCCCACCTACCGGGCAGTGTGCAGGCTCGGCCACTGCCCACCCAGCCACCTGCCACCGAGCCACCGCCCACCGAGCCACCGCCCACCGAGCCACCTCCCACCGAGCCACCGCCCACCGAGCCACCGCCCACCCAGCCACCGCCCACCGAGCCACCGCCCACCTCCCACCTCCCACCCAGCCACTGCCCACCTCCCACCGCCCACCCAGCCACTGCCCACCTCCCACCGCCCACCGCCCACCTCCCACCCAGC